>CM065371.1:9942765-11142765 GCA_033032245.1 Poecilia picta | reverse complement strand
CCTCACTGGTCATTAAAGTCTTCAAAACATTTCTCTTAGTTGTCTTTTTTTTCCCCAACAAGTGACAGCCTTCCTCTAGGATTTGATCCATGCTGCCTTGATAGATTCCTGCATTTGTTATTTATTTTACTTTTTCTGGCTTATTCTCCTTAAATCTGGGAGTGGCTGCGCGTGAAAATCCCAGTAGATCAGCAGTTTCTGAAATATCCGGGCTGCCTCCTGTAACTCTGCCATGGTCCAGGGTCTCTTCGTTCCCTTTTGTCCTGCATTCTGATGCTCAGTCTAAGTTTCAGTAAGTTATGACATCTCAAGATGGCTCATTGCATTGAGCTGCCGCCACGCCGGTTGGCTGATTTGCTGCATTCACTTGGAAAACGTTTTTCTTTAACTTTCATAATTTATTAAAAAGTTAACTATTGTAGCAAAATAAATGTTAAATACTCTGAAAATATCCAGAAGTAAAAAAAAATATGATTTATGAATGTCCTCCTGGGTTCAGCAACTTTGTTTCTCATCTGTTCTTGAATTTCTTTGTTATTATCATTAGGACGTGTTGTGCTGGTGTTTGAGATCTTTTAGCTTTCTACCTGATGTCAGACAGGTTTAGCTAAAACTGTTTTCTGATTCCACGTTTCTGGCAGAAACTGAACCTAAAATATGTGATTATTCAAAGTAAAATCATGATTTAACAAAGAAGGCAAACACCTTTTTCCTCAGTAATGATAATAAATTAGTTCTTTTTTCCAAACACTGAAGTAAAATAAAATGTGAGAAAATATTCTTTCAAATCAATGTTTGGTGTTTTCACAGATTCACAAAAGGTTTAGGGTTAAAGAAATACTGATCATGTGTAAACTGGCAGGCCGCCATGTAATTTTCTTGCATCATGTCCAGTGAATATTCAATATATTACTGAAGACAGAGAAAAGAATGTTTAGCACAACATTTTTCTGCTTCTTCGACACGTACGGTTAATTTTGAGAGCAATGATTCACTTAAATCAACCACTTTGTAAAAATGTATCAGGTAATCTATTAAATGTTTTTTTTTACATTTCAGTAGATTACCTGTATGGTAATTTAGATACAAATACTGTATTTCCTTAAAACCTTTTTTTATTATTATTGCTGGGTTAGTCTTTATGAAAAAATTAAATCTAACCATTTACTGTTATCTTTCTTTTTTTTGTGACTTAATAGTGATAAAATTCCCAGATGGAGCCGTCAAGTAAACTCATTACGCCTAGAGCTCAGAAAAAAATCCAAAAACAAGCCTGCCAAACCAAAGTAGCAGGAAAATACCGACTAGTTCTTGATCCAAGACAGTTTTAGCTTCAAATGAAAAAAAAAGTAGTGCAGTTTATTAAAATGGTGTTATTCCCTTTATCCTCCGTTCTCAATATTGCCTCTGTTCTATGCAAAGCTCCTGCTGATATTTCTTGCTGCTCTTTATTGGTTTTGTTGGCGCTTGAGGTCATATAGATGTTTTCAGACAGGATTATGTCGGAGAAACCAAAGGTTTTCCGGAGAAGCAGACCACTAATAAACGATGTAACATGTGCCCTGGTTTTGGGGTAACTAACATTTACATATCTGAGAGTCTGAATAAAACTGTGTTCTCTGGAATTCCACAGAAATCATCGAAATAAAACGGTTTGGATTCTGCATCATTGATTTTCTTCTTTTTGTGTCTCTTTTTTCTGTTTTTTCAAAGCTCTAAAATCCCACAGATCAGATATATTGTAGAAAAAGCTGGAAGGGGTGGCAAGTTATCTACAGCAGCAGAAAAAAAATATTTTGTTATAAATGTACTCTCCTTTTTTTCTTGTGGAGTGGGTCAAGGACAAAAGTCCAATTAAATATCTCATTAAGCTGTAGATAGCTCCTTATTTAATGGTATATCATCAACTGCAGAGTTTGAGAAGGAAGCTTAATTATACTTAAGCATCAACATTCTTATCAGTCTTATTAGTACATTACACTTTATTAATCTCAAATTAATAAAGTGTAATGTACTCAAATCTCAAATCTTTAAAAGTGCATCTGATATGGACATCTTTTCTTTTTTTTAAACTGGAAATTAAATGCTTAAATCCAATCTACTTACAGAATCGAATGTGATACCAGCGCTTAGTATTACATTAACCCATCAAAAACAAAATGTCAGAAGAGAGAAAATGTTGAGGTTCAACATGTTATGGCAACACACTCTTGATCTGGAACCTTTTTTGTGATTTGTCCCGGGACCAGACCAGGGGCCCCATAGTTCTGAACATCCTGTTCCTCGGCTCAGAGGCAATATCTCCTCAGAGATCTGTCCAAGCAGGCCTCACATTGCCTCTCTACAAAAGAGCACGCTGTTTTCATCAGACACAGCAGTTGGATGTTCAATAAAGCTGCAATATATGTTAGAGAACTATCTTCATCGCAATATCAGTGTGTGCACTGTTCCTGCTCTAAAGGACTGCTTCCAGTGCAGTAACAGTTGGCGAATGTGTTCAAGGTGACAGGAAGTTGAATTTGACACATAATGTATAGCCTCATGGCAGCAGATGCTCTGACTATTTTCTGAAAAAGTCAGAAAAGAAGAAAATAGGCACTTATCATTGCCAAGATGAGTACATTGTTAATCTCTTTTAGAATCTGAAGGGAATGTTAAACCATGTAAAAATAAATTGAAAATATAGGTAAAGAGAAATTTAAGTGAGTTGGAAAAAGATGGTGAACAAAAGCCAATAACTAAAGCAAATAAAACTGCATCAGAATTTTGAGACGAGCGGATCTGGTTGGTGTTTTGGTCGGGACTGGGTTCTTTCTTGCTGCTGGTTCATGTCTTTGGTAATCAGCCGATCGTTTCCTCCGTCTCTCTTCGCTCCTCTCTGAATCAGGACTATAGGATTCACCTCACCCCATTGTAATGCCATCAAACAGTTGCAACGTGGAAGTGTCTGGTGTCTCTGCTGCTGAGTTTTAAAAGGTTTTCATTTCTGTTTATGTCTCGGAGTCAAAATTCCAAACCAGGAGATCACTCTCAGAGCAAAAACCGATTACTGGGATTTTACTAGAGCAGAAAGAGATTGTTACTAAGTGCATTGCTTTGACAGGCATTGACATGCAGCATACAAACTTCACAGCTTATCATAATAGTTTTGTAGACATGGTATTCTCAAAGTCTCAAAAGCACAGTTTGCAGAATCTAGAACCAGACAGGTTCCAATATAATGACTTGATGAAAGCCTCGTGCCCTTACATCTGCAAATCACACAGTTCTGTGAGCATCTCATAGCTATGAGCGCAAAATATGCACCATAAGTGACAAGTCAATTGAAGGACAGCTCGGTCAGCCTTCTACTCTATACTTCAAGCATTTGTACCTAGCTACAAAAATCTCAAACAGCAATTTATTTTATCCAAAGTTGTCCTTCAGAGCATTGACTATCTGTTATTGAGGCAGATAATATGAATGGGCTGCTTCTTTGGACATTGTTTTCTTTCATTTCTCTTGCTTTCTTGAGCTTAATCTAAAAAAATATGAAGATTACATTTCATGCAGTAAAATTTCTTTTTTTTTCTTAGGCTATAGTCCAGTGTTGACTCAGTCCCTATTTGTCGTCGACATTTAAAAAAAAATTGTCAGTGGATTTCAAATGCGCATTCCTTTATATAAGAGAGTGTACTGAAAATTGTTTAATTAAATGATGCTTTGGAACATAAGCCTTTTTGTCCATTAAGTAGCTTGTCAGCGCAGAATGGTGACTGACAAGGAAAGAAAGAATGTGTCTGCAGTGTACTCTAAACATGTCAAACCAATCTGTCAAAGGTGCAAGGGTGTAGGATTCCAATCTGCAGTTTGACAGAAAATGCGACAAAGTGCACAGAAACACCTCAGATTTGATCTGTAGGCTGCAAAAATAAAACTGTTCTTATCATCTCCTGTACAAATCATACATATGCGCACAAACATGGAAGTTTCGTCAAACATGCATTAAAAAAATCAACACTCCAGGTATGCTTTTGATGATGGAATGACATTAGAACATCATCTAAAGCTAAAAGAAAGTCAATTTTATGTAATACCCGTGCTTTTAAGTGTTGCAGAGAATATGTTTGAGAACCACGACCATACAACTGCTGACCACATTGGGATTCCCATGGCAACAGACAGGGGATACTTTTCTGAAGGAAAAAAAATACACACAGTCAGGCTCTTGGACAAGCTGTGTGGAAACTGACCCATATGTCATGTCTGTCAGACATATCAGATCATCATATATTCAGCAGTATTCCCCAGGCTGCACTGTGAGCATGTTTTTGTTAAAAACACACCGTAGATAGTTAAACTGAATTATGCTTATATTTTTTTGCTCAAATTTGTTTTAGTTATTTATTTTACACCTGGAATTGGTTTTCAGCGTCAATTAAAAGTCTAATTGTTGACAGCTGAGGCTGACTGGCGACGGCAGGCGTTCTCATTCTCAGTTTCCAGTCCTGTGATTTTCTAACTTAACTCGTAGCCGTAGCAACTCTTTTAACACTGTTACAACCACGTTATTACTTCTTTTTTTAAATAGAAATAAAACTCTGCTCTTCCGTTGTGTCCCCTCTGTGTTAGGAATGACTTGCTCATGATGATTTTGCTGCTCAAAAATGACAATCTTACGACGAGAAACTTTAACTTGGTCTGACGTGGTCAGCAACTTGATGTCCTCATCTACTGGAGAGACATGTTGCTGTCATTGCACACCCTGTGCAGCTCAATTGTTTGATGACACTTTAGATTAAAATTCATCTGTCAGTAGAGTGTAAATATGCAACTGTCTTGTGACTTAACGTTGTTTACTTTTTTTTTTTGCACAACTATTATAAACTAGAGTACTTCCTGCACATTGATATTATTCCTACAATATAACAACTAAAGAGTGGGAGAAAATTCAACATTAAAAGTAGCTGTTTGTTTTCTTTTTTTTTTTATAACTTTATTTTTATTTTTGTTAATGTTTTTAGAACAGAATCAAAAAAACAAAAACAACAGCAACTACAAAACGATAGGGACAATAGAAAATATAAAAAAACAAAAAATACAGAACAACAAAAACAAAAATCACTTCAGGGGGGACTCTTTTTTTGTAACACAACATAAAAAACACAAGGGGACCATTCCTATCCAAAATTAGTCCTGTCTCGATGTGAAGTTTGTCCATTTTTCCCATTTGTCCATGCATTGCTGTTCCTGTGTCCTCAGTCTATATGTTAGAATCTCCATCTCAAATAATGAGTTCACAGTCTGTGTCCATTCCTTTGTGGTAGGAGGTTCAGGTTTGCACCACTTCCTGGTTATGACCTTTTTGGCTGCCACCAACAGAATTTTTAACAAATAACAATCATAATCAAGTACAGCATTGTCCAAATAACCAAGATATAAGACCAGGCCAGATTTGGGTATTGAGTAACCCAAAATCGTTACAATCTTATTATGTATTTTGTTCCAGAACTGTGTAATTCTAGGGCAAAGCCAGAAAATATGCGTGTGATTAACATTAAGAGCTCCACAATCTCTCCAACATGGTTGATCTCTAGATTTGAATTTACTAGTAATTTGGGGTGTTCTAAAAAATCTAATTATATTTTTCCAACAATGTTCTCTCCAAATTCTGGAAGAGGATGTTGTAATTTGGGTCTTCCAAATATTGAGCCAGCCATCTTCAGTTAGCTGAATACCAAATTCCCCCTCCCATTTTGTTTTAATATTCAATGTATTAGTGCCTATATTTTCTAACAAATATTTATAGAGTAAAGACACTATTCTATGTTTTTTACCCTTATAGGTCTCTATCAGCATTTTGACAATCCCATTTTCATTTGGGTCTATTTTTTGTCTTATTTCTTTGTTGTAAAAGTCCCTTAGTTGTAAGTATCTAAAATGATCTTGAGTTCTTAGAGCAAACTCTTGCTGTAGTTCATGGAAACTTTTAAAGTGTCCATCTTTAAGGGCTACGCATAATGCTGTTAAGTCTCTTTCTAGCCATTGTTTAAATTGTGGGTCCTGACTAAAATATTTATTGTAGGCTGGCCACTGGATCAAACATAATTGTTTCTCTAATTTGTATTTTCGGATTATATATAACCATTTACCCAGTGAAAACCTAGTAATAGCATTAACCTTCTTAAGTATATTCTTAATGGTCTCTATATCTCCAATAATACTTCGCAATTCTCTTCCATTGACTTTTTGTTCAATGTTTTTCCATTTCGCTTCATAATTTTTGTCGCTTATATTTATTATGGGAGCTATTTGGGCAGCATGATAATATTTTCTAAAGTCAGGTAACGCCATACCTCCTTTCTCTTTTGGTAGTTGTAAAGTTTCAAATTTTATTCTGGGTTTTTTAGCGTTCCATATGAATCTAGAAATAATCTGGTTCCATGTTTTAAACTGTCTATCCGGGATTTCTATAGGCAATGCCAAGAAGAGGTACAATAACCTTGGTAACACGTTCATTTTTATCGCTTCAATTCTGGAGCTAAAGTCTAGTGTTAGGACATCCCACCTTCTAATATCCTTCCTAATTTCTTGATCCATTTTAGTAAAGTTAGCTTTATATAGATCACCTATGTCTTTCGTTAATTGTATTCCTAGGTATGTCATCGTAGTAGAGCTCCAATTTAAGTTATATTCTCTACGTATCGTTTCAGATGGAGTATAACCAAATGTCAAAACCTGTGTCTTTTTCAAATTTAATTTGTATCCTGAGTAAAAGCCAAATATCTCTAACTGGTTAATTAGACAAGGCAGCGAGTTTTCAGGGTCTGATAAATAGCAAATTACATCATCTGCAAACAGACCTATTGTATGAGACTCATTATGTATATCAATCCCCTTAAGATCCTTATGTTGTCTTATATGTTGTGCCAGTGGTTCAATATAAATTGCAAATAAAGTTGGTGATAAACAGCAACCCTGACGTGTAGAACGTTCTAGTTTTATATTGTCAGTTAGATTTCCATTAATCTTGATTCTGGCCACTGGTGATTGGTATAAAGTCCTCACACACTGTACAGCTCTTTCATTAAAACCGAATTTTTCGAGTGCTTTATACAAGAAGTTCCAGCTTACGCTGTCAAAAGCTTTCTCTGCATCGAGACCAATTAAGATAGCTGTTATTTTTTTATTTTGAATATGATCTATTATGTGAAGTGCCCTCCTGATGTTATCTCGCGTTTGGCGACCTTTAATAAATCCTGTCTGGTCCTCGTCTATGATATCTCCAATGAATTGCTCAAATCGTTTTGCTAAAATAGAGGTATAAATTTTATAATCCATGTTTAGAATAGATATAGGTCTATAATCAGAGCATGTTTCACTCCTCCTCTTTTTTGGAATGACTGTTATAATCGCTTCTCTCCAGGATGGCGGAAGCACTGCATGTTCCAATGTATAATTAAATGATTTTTCTAGTAATGGAAGAAAATCTTCACTAAAGGATTTGTACCACTCAGATGGCAATCCATCACTTCCTGGTGTTTTACCATTTTTTAATCTATTAATTGCCTTTTGTATTTCTATTTTTGTTATATAGGAAGTGAGATGTTTATTTTGAGTTTCTCCGATTGAGGGCAGGTCCAGTGACTCCAAGAAGGTTTCTATCTGTCCATCTGTAGCAGAGGAGGGTTGACTGTATAATCTCTGGTAGTATGTCCTAAACCTGTCCTCAATGGTTGCTGGGTCATGTATCATTTGATTTGTTTCATCGTCCTTTAATTTATATATATTTCTCTCTGACTGTTGCTTTTTCAATTTCTTTGCCAACAGTTTTGTTCCTTTAGATCCCACCTCATGATATGATTGTTTAATAAACTTTGATTTCTTCTCGATTTCATATGTAAGCATTTTATCAATGTTGTTTCTTAGTTCTTTTATTTTTATAAACAGGTTGGGATTTTGGATTAGTTTATGTTGTTTTTCTAGATCTATTAGTTGAGCTCTTTCTTTTTCATAGGCTTCCATTCTGGATTTCTTAAAGACCGCAGTTTTTGAAATCAATTTTCCTCTTAATACAGCCTTGAGTGCGTCCCATAATATCACCGGGTTGACCTGTCCATCATCATTCTCTTCTATGTAGGTTTTTATATCATGGGAAATTTCAGCTTTGATTGTTTTGGAGTTCAACAAGCCTACATTTAATCGCCATGCTGTTTTGCGTTTTTCGGAGGATAAATTTAGTTTTAATGTAAGTGACGAATGGTCAGATATACTTGTTTCTTCTATTTTACATTCCTTCACCTTATATACATCACATTTATCCATGAAAAAGTAATCAATTCTGGAATAACTTTTATTAGGCGCGGAGTAATGGGTATAATCTTTTATACTGGGGTTTAATTCCCTCCAGACATCAACAAATCCAAACTCTTCAAGTGCCATTTTAAATTTTTTTGTAGTTGAATTTTGTTGTTTTTTACTGTTTGTTGTATCGAGTTTTGTGTTTAATACCATATTGAAATCCCCTCCCCAGATCAACATTCCCTCTGATTCCATAATTATTTTATTGAGGAGGTTATTAAGGAATTGTATTTTACTATTTGGGGGATTGTAAACATTGACCAGTGTTACCTTTACATTGTCAAGAGTCCCCTTCACTATCACGTACCTCCCTTCTTTGTCTGACAGATCATAGCTACAATCAAATTTTACTGAGTCATGAATTAGAATTGAAACTCCTCTTTTGTTTCCATGTCTGAAAGAGCTGTAAAATATATTTGAGTAGCCAAAGCCTTTAAGTTTTTCATGTTCAGGTTTAGACAGGTGCGTCTCCTGTAAATAGATTAACTGTGCTTTCTCTTTTCGCATTTTAGTTAGAATTTTTTTACGTTTTATAGGGTTATTTAAACCATTCACATTCAATGAAACCATCTTGATATTATCAGCCATTATTTAGTTTCAGAAGGTCACCATGTGATTTTAGAAAAAGAGTCCCCAACAAATAGCTGAACAAGCTATTAGAACACAGATAAACAAATAGAACAGAAACTTCCAAAGGTAGAGATGTGCAAAGACATCCCTCAGAGTCCCTGCTGGTGGGGTGAGGGCAAAATACCACCCTGGGGTGGGGGCCCTCTCTAGCAGTAGACAGAGGTCTACTTGTACTAGACAAGTCCAACATTTGGTAAACGCTACAACATTTACTCCATTTGGTATTTTGGTTAAATATCTATCACAAGACCTATAACAAATAACTCTAGTAACAGAGGGGAGATTGGTATCCAAGACAGGATTAAAACCAGCTGGTAAAGTCACTCAACTCTTAACTCGCCCTTACATTACCTGAAATGTTTTTTAATAGTAAAGCAAACCTGATCCGATTCAACGTTCAGAGTTACTGGTCCTCATGTCTGAACTCTGTGAGCTTCTCCCTCGCGCGTTGTCCTGCATTGGTGTTGATCCGTTTCCATGGTAATAGCGACTCCAGCCTCTCCTTGGTCACTTTTAACTTGTTCTCTCTCGGTTTCCAAATCAACCCGAAGCCTCTCTTGATCACGTCCGACGCTGCTTCGTCTGCGTTCTCGTAGGTCCGAACTCCAGAGTCCCAGAAGATTCTCATCTTTGTGAACGGCGTCTGGAATCTGATGCCTTTCTGCTTCAAGACTGCTTTTAATGGGCCATATGCTTTACGTTTTTCTATGACCTCCGAAGCATAATCATGATCAAAGTAAAGGCGCTTGCCCTCCATCTCCACTTTCTGTTCCCAGGCTTTCCTTAGAACCATTTCTTTTGTATCGAATTGCAAGAAATTCACAATTATAGATCTCGGGGCCGCGTTGGGAGGCGGTCTGGGGGCCAGAGCTCGGTGTGCCCGCTGAATCCGTAGTTCACTTCCATCTGGTAGCTTCAGCTGCTTGATCAGCAGGTCGGTGACAAACTCGGAGACCGATCTACCTTCTTTACCTTCCGGAACTCCATAGATACGAAGATTATTTCTCCGGCTTCGGCTCTCCAAATCCACAAGTTTGTCGTTCATAGCTCTGTTCCTTTGTAATGTCTCAACCAGCGCGTCTTTCATTTCCAAGCACGCAGCCTCCAGGTCAGCTATCCGGGTCTGCGCCTCGGTGATGCTGCCCTTCTGGTTCTGCAGTTCGCGTATCATTTCCTCCCTGAATCAGTTGAAATCTTCCTTCATTGTTGCCTTTACATCTTCTTTGAGTTTTTCTATATCTTGCTTCATCTCGTTTTTAAACTCTTTTAAGTCGTCAGAAAGCGTCTTGATACTCTCCAGTAAGACGTGTTGTTGTAAGCTAACGCTAGCTTTCCTCGTGGTAGCATTAGCCTCGTCCTCACTACCGTCTCCCGACTGTTCGCCAATATCTTGTGTTTTAGACGGTTTCTTTTCGGTCTTGTTAATTTTCGGCATCTTCCCCTTTAAGTGGTTTAAGTTGAGGTTTTGATAATTAATCTGAGTTAGGCAAGGGGGAAGTTTTAATTACCGACATGGAGGAGCCAGTTTCTACGTGGCCATCTTGTTGCAGCGCTGACCCGGAAGTCCAGTAGCTGTTTGTTTTCAGTATAAGTTTTTTTTGTTTTTGAAGATTTCTTCAAAATGATCAGGATTAAATGCTACAAATACAGTCAATCTAGATGTGTGTTTCTCTTTTTTTCAATTTAAGCACAAATAAACTGTTCAAAGATAATCCGATTTTTAATTGAGATGCACCTATATGTGGTCATTTAGAAAATCTGTGTGCTACAAAGCAATGTGGAAAACTAGAAAAAAAACACACAAAAAAACTGATTGCTCCGTAAGCTTTGAGTGACCTGGGTCTGACGGGTATTGAGCACATCCTGCCGCATCACTCAGAACAGGAAAGCGGCGCTAGCCCCTCGACTGTCACGGTCCGTAGCTACATTATCCCTCTTGCTTATCAAATATTAAACATCCATCTATATTATTGCCCACTGAGGTCACAAATGTGAGCAAATTACATGAATGTAAGATAGATCGGAGTGGGGGAGGGGGGAATGGCAAATGTTAGATCCATTTATCCGTCATGTAACAGTGAAAGTTTAAAAATAGATTCACTTGATATCGACAGTGAGGCAGACACAAAGAATCCATATCCATGAAGCTATGTGGGGCTTTTATGAAACACAGTACATCAGACCAGCTAAACGGTGCTTTCTAAATTACATGTCAGGCAGTGATCAAATTCATTTGGGAGCTGGGAGCGATTTGGGAGCTGTAATTTCCCTTCCCCGTAGTTTTCTGTTTGTAGACATCCATTTTAATTTGGCATTAGAAGCATCTGTTTCTCATGAATAGCTAATAGCATGTTTAAGGGGAGAAAATCCCTCAGCAGCGTTTACGGCCACAAATGTTGCGTGCTGCGCTCAGAATTGAGCAGAAGTTAGACGGCCGAGGAATACCTGTTAATGTTTGCTTGCTCAATCGGAAAAATCAGCAAAGGTCACAAGGATGATGGAGTAGCTGCGTGGAAACAAGCAGCGATTCGATAAAAGAGTGTGTAGGCATTTTTTTTTTTTTTTTTGCTCCACAAGCCCTCTTCAGTGTCTGCTGTGCATATTAACTCATCTTCCTCCCACTTTCCTCAAACTCTCTCCTAATGGACTAAAGTTCCGTAAAAATAGACTCTTATTTGTGTCGTCACAATCGGTGACCCTGGATCTATTTCGACAGCCTTGAAATGTTATGCTGAAAAGAAGTTTTTAAATATTTACATGCACTTTTTTATCATTGCATAATACTCAGTCACTAAATGTTTTACAATTTCAATTGGTTAACATAAAAAATATATATTTATGTTTGCTAAGTACCAAAATATTGAGCTTGAATATTGAGTTTTGTTGCTTTCTTTCAAGTTCAACATTTAAAAATGCAGACATTATGTTGACCTTACAGAATTTGGGAAAGTCGCCCTGTTAGTTTCTACCTGTTTGTCACAGCATCGGCTGAGCTGTGACCACTCACACCTGAACAGCATCACCCTGATCTCCAGCCGCTGCCATATAAGGACGGATCTTCCCCCTGCACGGCGTCAGATTGTTGTTTAACCCTCAGCGGTAACACGTTCAGGCCTGCTGCTAGATTTGAGCTACTGCCCAGTACTAACCTGTCTGTCTCTTCCTTCTCCCCAGTTGCTTCTCCTGTCCCTGATCCTGACCCTCTCCACTGGATTTGGACCTCCTGGCTTTGACCCCCCGTCTGTCTGACCCTGAGATCTGGAACTCGTTTTTACCTGGATTTGGACCCACTGGCTCTGACCCCCGTCTGTCTGACCCCGAGATCTGAAACCGCCTGACCCCGACTTGGATTCCCTGGTTCTGACCCTGGCCCGTCTGACTAAGATTGTGTGTTTCCCAAATAAACACCTATTTTTATATCTCCTGTTCAGTCCCTGTGTCCATCAGCTCCTGGACGTGTCACTGTTAGTCTACTTAGTAATATGCTTATTCATCAGGTCGTCTCGTCCGATGTATGACTTTCTGAGCTTCTGATTGGACATATGTTAAATCATACAGCAGAGGTAGCATTGTGTAGGTGTTTTGCAGCAGGAGGAACTGGTGCACTTCACAAAGTAGATTCCATTTTGATGAAGGAAGATCATGTGGAAAGATGGAAGCAGCATCTCCAGGAAGGTGAGATTTGTACGGTGGCCGTGAGGTGCAAAGCAATTACAAAATCACTACAACATTAACGAAAACACTACAACGAATCACTACAACATTAACGAAAACACTACAACATTAACGAAAACACAACATTTACAAAACGGAAAAGGTAGGTCTCCACTGAGACCTAAGAAATCGCTGATTGGACTACAGCTCGTTAGAAAACGGAAAAGGTAGGTCCCAGTGGGGACCTAAGAAATCGCTGTTTGGACTACAGCTCGGTTTACTTTTGAACCGGAAGTTATTCTGGCTTTATGTGTTTTTTTTAAAACATGAATGTACTTGGTGATCCACACATAGACATAATATAAGGATAGACGCCTCATGCAGCGTTCTCCCCTGTTGTCGCTGACAAGATTTAGGGCGGCCATCTTGAAGCGGTAGACCACTCCACTTAGCCTTATGTGTTTAGCGGCAAAATGACATATCAGCGCATTTAATCGATCATAACACACTTTTTTGTCACTGGAAACTATATTCAGACATCTATCAAAGCTAAATTTATAAATAATTGTATTATTTAAGTATGTTTTTAATACATAGTTCAGCATTTTTAAATATGATTAGTAGCCATAACAATAGAATAGGAATGGAATATTCTGATATCGATGTATGATGAGCATATTACAAAGCACACAGCCGTGAATAATTTATGGTGAACGGCTGTGTGTATAATTTATTATAATAATACATAGTTATACAACTATACAATCACAAATAAATAATGATTAATACTGAATAATATATATTGGATGCATGTTAATATGTATGTATGTATGTATATATATGTATATACATATATATAGCCTATATAAAAAAAATCTTAGATTGTAAACAAAGATCAAGACAAATATTTCACTCCACAACTGTCAGTTAACATCTAATTTGTTTTATAGAATTACACTTGCATACAAATTAATTTGCACAAATTTCATTAAAAAATATATGTATATATACATACATATAAACATGCATCCAATATATATTATTCAGTATTAATCATTATTTATTTGTGCCATTATTAATCATTATTTATTTGTGTTTGTATAGTTACATAAATATGTATTATGTAGTGACCATTTGTCCAAAAAACTTAAATTCAAAAATCAAAAAACTCAAAACTCAAAGGTGATCAAAACAAAAGGTGAATCAAACTCAAATAGTCACCTGATGCACATGGATTCTTGTTTATGCAGCAAAAAGAAATCAAAAGTCTAAATATGGTTCTTTTGTTTTATTTGCAGATCAGGCAAAAGGTTACAGGCTTCTGCTCCCACTCCTGTACCTGTTCACTGACTGACAAAATGAAAACCGATGTGACTGATTAGCTGGTAAAAAACCTTGTGACCACCACATGCATAATAAGCTACTTAAGACCCACCTACTTGTACCGTGAAATACCCACATTCCAATCTGAAATTAATTAACTAATTAAGTGAATTACTAAACAAAAAACTTATTCTAAACAAAAATTAAAATAAAAATTCTAATGATAAATCAATTAGAAAAACAAACAAATGCTAAGAATAAACTAAACAATTTAAATTCTAAGATTTAACAAAACAATGGGAAGAATAGCTCCTACAGGTATATATATGTCTATCTTTGTTGTGAAATGTTGTTTGTGGAGCCTGACATCAATAATCCATCGATCTGAACAATAATATCCCTGTTGTTTTGATTGGCAAAGTAGGAGGGACTATCACTCTAAGATGGCCGCCGTATTTCCTGCGCCGGAGCAGCCAATGCGGGGTCTACTCTTATATTATGTCTATGCTCACTCAAACTGAGCGTGCCAGAATAACTTCCGGTAAACCAAAAGCAAACCGAGCTGTAGTCCAATCAGCGATTTCTTAGGTCCCCACTGGACCTACCTTTTCCGTTTTCTAACGAGCTGTAGTCCAATCAGCGATTTCTTAGGTCTCCACTGGGACCTACCTTTTCCGTTTTGTAAATGTTGTTGTTGTTTTCGTTAATGTAGTGTTTTCGTTAATGTTGTAGTGTTTTCGTTAATGTTGTAGTGATTCGTTAATGTTGTAGTGTTTTTCGTTAATGTTGTAGTGTTTTCGTTAATGTTGTAGTGTTTTCGTTAATGTTGTAGTGTTTTCGTTAATGTTGTAGTGATTCGTTAATGTTGTAGTGTTTTCGTTAATGTTGTAGTGTTTTCGTTAATGTTGTAGTGTTTTCATTAATGTTGTAGTGATTCGTTAATGTTGTAGTGTTTTCGTTAATGTTGTAGTGTTTTCGTTAATGTTGTAGTGATTTTGTAATTTGTAATTGCTTTGCACCTCACGGCCACCGTAGATTTGAGACTTGTTTGGATAAGGTTTTATACATAAGAAAACTTCAGCAACCACCAAGTATGACAGTGGCAGCTTCGCGCTGTGTTGCTATTCAGTGTTAGTGCAACTATTCCATTGCACCGTGTAACAAAGAAGGTGAACCATCTGACTTAATTAGGTGAAATTTAACATGATAATGATCCCAAAACACATGCTGAGGTTGATTTTGGAATAACGTTTAAAAATGGCCGATACTCCCCAAAATCTCAACATTAATGAAAATCCATGGTCTGTTATGTATAAAATTGTGAGTGTGTTGTAATTACTGCATTATTCTATTAGCCACACAAAGCTTCAGCGTCACTGATCCATTGATAATTGATGCAAAAATATCTATTACACATTGATCTGCCACTGTAGTCAAACAAACAAGAAACATCAAATTACAGTTTCTCTAACAAAAATCCTGGTGTTACGTTTCACCTGCTAAAGGAGGCAGTTTCTCTTTGTTACACCTTCCATATCCAGATTAAAGTGAAGAACATGGAGCATGATTGCCTTTGGAGTGTTACAACCACTAGAGCAGACAGGAGGGGTCAATTTGTTCTGGATAAATAAATGAGCTGTTACAGCTTGGTATGCCATGGGTGACAGCACTCCCCACCTCTTGGTCACCGAATGGCAGTGATTACTTCACCAATTTGGCGCTGAAGTGACGCTCCAGAGCTAATCAGACAGTAATGAGGAGGTAGGAGTGAGAGGGGCACGGGGCCACGGCTCGGCTGCTAACTTGCACTACATGAATAAAATAATACACGGAGACATATCTGTGACTGAATACAGATGAGCATTTTTAGTTTTGCTTCGTTGAAAGCTAGGATGTCTTTGACAACAAAAATCCAGTTAACCATAAATGTTCTGCTTTATAAATTATATGGTTTCAATTTTCACAAGATTATCAATAAATTTGTGAAGTAAAGTTTGTCCCTTTGTCAATAAGGCTAAGGGATCTGACTCAATTCAAGTCAAGTTTATGTATAGCACATTTTGGCAACAAACAATTCAAAGTGCTTTACATGATAAAAACATAACTCAGTGATCAAACAAGAAACATTATATTGGAGTGAAGCGAATACTGAAGGTAAATCTTGGCTGACGTTTAAAATAAAATAAAAATCTCTTCAGACTTACACTTGCATTGCCTTCATACTTAGAGACTGTGCTGAAAGAAATGGACACTTTCCGTGCAGCAAAGTACTTGGTCTTTCTGCATAAAATTCCAGTGATATGTGAAGAGATGTATGCGCCCGAACTTTGCCTCGGGCATAAATTATGCACAACCCTCTCCTAAATATGGAGACAGTATTGATCGGGCTGCGGCATGATGGCACAAAAAGAGGATGGTAAAGCCTGCTTCTTTTTTTGACAAATATCACAAAAATGGTCCAAAAGCAGATTTGAAAATTGCTCGAGGAATGGTGATGGCATGGCAATAAATTAGAACAGTATTAGTTTCATTTATCACAATTTATTCAATCAGCTTTTTTTCAGTCTTCTGCTCTAACACGCGGAACTCCTTGAGCCCTGAAAACAAACTGGATTCAGACTGAAGACATTTCGCAAATTAAGTTAAACTTAAAAATATTAATAGAAGTCAAGTTTGTGATCATGACTAATTTACAATGACATGTATTGACTTTTTTTTTTTACCAAATCCAGATGGAAAAAGCAAAACAATTACAAACTGCTGGTAGGTATTTCTTTAAGTCACTTTTTTTCCCTTTAGAGTAGACTCAGTAGATAATAGAAAATGTCTTTATGGTAGCTTTTAAAGTGAGTACAAAATGTCACCCAGCATACTTGTGAAAAAGGAGAGTTTCAGAGGACAGGAAGTTATAAATGATGAAGACTCAAAATTAACACAGTTTTCAGCCGATTCCTCCAGGTGATCATTAACTGATGCTTTGTTGTTGCTTTTTTTAAATAGATAATTACTTCAAGGCAATAGCTCTGAAGCCTGACCTTTTGACCCCAACTCACACATCTGATTTATGATTTCATAGCAAAGAAAGAGTAATTAAATCAGAGCCTGGAGGAAAACGATGGGTTTGGTTCATGGTTTATTTGAGTCGTGAGTCATTTTAACACTTCTTCGGCTCACCCTGCCCAGGGAGCATAAAACAATCAAACACAAACCTTGGAATGTCCTCAGACACGTTTAAATGACTTTTTGATGTCAACAACCGAAATGCATGTCGGACTGGTTTCTATGAACAGATCGCGCATATTGTCGTAACGTGTGAATGTTCACAGGGTCAAAAACATCAAATGGGATATTAACGTTCTTTTGAATAAAACTGTACAATTGTAGGGAAGGATCTACATGTTGTGTGGTTGAAAAACATGACTAATACTTTACATGTGCTACCAGACTTGTGTTTGATTTCTTTTTAACATTTTAACATGCAAAGTGACGTTTTGAATGAATACACAAAAAAAATGGTTTTACTAGCATAACTATTTTTCCAACAGCCATTCATCATCAAACAGACCAATGTTTTTCTGTAGTTTTTTTCATTTACAAAAACAAAACATAAACAGTTCTGAAAGTTTTTGTTTATATATTTTTTGCTTCTATTGACGAAATTGTATTTTTTTTTAGCAATTGTCAAAAAGAATTATACTATTTTATTAAAAGTGCAGACTCTAAAATCCAAACGCTATGTATTTTTAATAAAACATTCCTTCAATAATAAAACAGGCAATAATAACTATGCTACTACACATAAAAACACAGATGAAATCTAGTTATCATCCTCGACAGCCGGATGATCATTTTGCTGCACATTAAAACCCTGGGCACATGAGTCATCTAACTTACACTTTGAGAAAAGTTTATTAATGCTGTGGATGTGAAACAGTTCCATTGTGAGGAAGTGTTTTACACAAGAAGCCTTCTCAGTGCAACACATGCCTTACGAGTTATATTTTTTATGTGTCGGGTGCTAAATGCCAGTGTTCCCTGCAAACAACTTAACTTAAACGTGAGACCAGTCTCAGTTTCTTCACTGGGCGATTTTTTGTTTTTCACTTTCGTCTCACTCAGAGCACCAGGACGCCAGACAACAAAAATAGACTAGATGTCCAAAAAAAGGCTTGTTGTTCCTTTATTTACCCTCCTCATCTCAAGGAACACAGGAGCTGATTGGATTTCATTATTTCCACCCCGACGGGCCAAGACAAACTAGGGGTTCCCCTTTTACAAGGAGCTCTGAAACAATCATACTCATTAACACATTTACTGCTGAAAATTGCAGCCAGCAATCAATGGAGAACAATAATGCTTTTTATTCGAGCGCAGCTAACAGGAGCCTCTCGATCAGTGCAGCTGGTCGGATCTGTAAACAAGCTTGTTAGGAGCTTTTAATTGGCTCCTGAATCAGGGACGCTCGACTGCAGACTATTTGAAATCGATACCTTTGACTTCAACACTTAACTTGAGATCAACAGTCATTCCTGGATAAACAGTCATTGATTAAGGTTTTCTTATCTTAACAGCTTCAGTTTGTCTTCAGCCTCTTAAACGACAATCCTCAAGGGAGGGCGGCAGTGCTTAATTGGTCGATTGCTTCGATGCAGGTCGGAGGGTCTCAATTATCACAATGTGTGCAACCCACTGAAGTTTGTGCAAAAGTTTTAAACCCTCCCGTTATTTTTTTGCTTGTTTTTTGTTTTGCAACCAGTCAAACTATCTTGTACCACTGATACATGTTTTCTGAGGGTCTTATAAAGACATGACATTGGCCTCAGGGCTTTAAATTGTATAAAGAGTGTGTAATCTTTGGGTGTTTCTAAATTCAGGGTCTGCATCCTTAGATGGACCCAGTTCATGACGACCTGGTCCTTCGTAAACTTCTGTGAACACCAGAAATGAGCAGCTGTGAAATTGGATTGTCTAGCCTCAAATTTTATACCCACCTTTGCCTTGGCAAATGTCCTGTTGCCTAGCAACCATGACGACTCTAAGCACAGGCTGGTAAAAATGGAGTTTGCAGATATCTTATTTTTCTTATACATTAAATTAATTTAACTGTTTTTTTTTTTAACAAGAATTACTTTTAGATATAATTTTGCAAAATGACAAAAGTCTAACAACAAAACTGCTTTAAGCGTTAAATTTTTGCAAACCTACAGTATGTTTTCAAAATACTTACATTTAAAACTGGACTCTCTCCTGCTGTATCTCACGCTTTGTTGTTGTTAAAAGCAACTAAATTTCACATTTGTCACCCAGCAAAATTTGAACAACTTTTGTCGCATCGTTGTGGCATAACCAGCCTTGAGATTCGGCCTTCGAAGGACGCAGTTTCTGAATTTGGAAACTCCCTCATTCTATGTGAACCAAGGTGTGTTCACATAGAACTAACCCTAACCCTAAAGAAAGCAGTAACAAATGGTCTGAAAAGATTCAAAACAGAAAAAAACATCCTATTTAATGTTAGAAAGCAAGTTGGGGAGATTAAGTTTGTTTTTATTAAGAACATCTGATGACAGCATGTTCTTATGGGGTTAAGAAACAGATGGATTTCACTCATTGAACCGGCTCCTTCTCCTGGGTCGATGATTTGTATACTGGTCAAGATTAGCAGATTTTGAAATCCAGAGTTTAACTTCTGACTTTCTTTCAACAATAGCTGTCTTCTTGCCTCGTTTCCTTAGGGAGATGGTTTGCAGATTGCACAGCTAAAAGTTCTCCTTTCAACTGGTTCGCCCACCTGAACTTTAGATCTCTCCTTTTCCGGCCTGTCAAGGTAGACGGGCTGCCACGTCTCGGTAAGCTTTGCAGTAGTGTCACTCTTTCAGAAACGGTTCAAAGCCTTGGATGTTTTTATAACCTTCAAAAAAGTGTGTAAAGTCTTTATATCGGGACACACAGAAAATACATTTGCCTTCTTATTTTCAAAGAGTTAAATTAACAGAATATTAAATCGCATCCAAGAATTTTCAAAGTGAGATTAAAGTGCTTTAATTCTTTGTAGGCTACCATGTTTGTTCGGGACATTGGGGTCAGCTGGGGATTCGTTCAAAGTCGCACAGGACAACGAGGGTGTCGCTCATTCTTTTGTGAGCGAAGAAGACCAAACTCTAAACACCTCTCTCAGGACACCTGAAGGAAACATTATCAAAGCCGCACAGTCGGACGACCGCAGAAAATGATGAGAAATGTTGCATCCTTTCACCCAACTTGCACTGTGTTGAAAAAAGAAAAGAGAAAAAAAACGGAGATAAAAGAAGAAAGTCACAGTTCCTGTGTTCTGTTGATGGTGGGAGGATAAAAGGCAGAGAGAAGGCCAAGATGATGAGAGGAGAATGAGATTCAGAGAAGCAGATTAGCTGTAGCTGTAGATTTCATGAAACAAATATCAAAGCAGCAGCCGGGTGGGTGGGCTGGTGTGGGGTGGGAGCAGGCAGAGACATGTGAGGACAGAAAAAAAATACACACAGAGATCCAGTTAGCATTATACAGGAGGATGCATATGTGTGTGTACATGCGCTTGCACGTATAGACTTGTACACACTTCATGTCTCCTGAAATCCAAATGAAACCCAGCTGGCTGACAGTTGTGGCTAATATTTTAAACATCCGCAAACTAATATTGGGGATGAATTCAGAAGCTCTTCAAAAATGCAAACTCCATCAAAGAGTTTGCCTCTGAATCCATATGAAGGCGCAGCTGAATATCTCTGAAAGCGGTCTGCTGCTTTTACTTATCCTGAGGTGATAAAAAACAACCTTCTTTAAAACAAACTTGTTTTTGTGACCAATTGATTCATCTGTCTTAAATGAAGTATGTCCTTCGCTCATGTGTTGTTTTCATTATCTAAATAACGCTCATATTTCTCCATAAGAAACTGAGCTGTGTAACAGAAAATTATTTCTCTGTCGTTGCTATTTCATTTGCACAAAGATGCCCAAATAAAAGATGCACTTTAGGATTGTTGGTGATATAGTCAGTTAGGTTGCGCTATATTTACAACACTTTAACCTCAGAATTAGGCAGGTTTACAACAAAAAACTTATTTTATTGGGACATCATGTGACAGACACACACTAAGAGCTGCATATTTATTTCGGGGGAGGGGGTAAGGAATAAAAGTGTGGGGTATGCTGTGGAGTTTAAAGCACAGATGAGTTAGAAAACAAAGTCCCAGACTTCAAACATGTTCACAGAGCTTTGCTCTTGTCATCACCTGAAAATGAAAACAGTAGGACTCTGCTGCAGACCTGTAACTTTGTAACTTTCTGTGGAGCTGCAGAGATACAATGTTTCAGGTGGGATTGTCTGATGACAAGACAACTACATATGGCTTTGACAACTCTGGGTTATATAAAAAAATAAGAATGAGAAAAAACTAAACATTCATTGAATCAAAGTCCTAAGAAATCCTGTTTGGAATTTGCTTCCAAGCCAAGCAGGAGACACAGCAAGCACGATGAAGAAAGTTTTCTAGTCAGAAGAGATCAAAACCAATGTTAAATAAGGCACAAAAAAAGAGACTAACATCGTCCCATTTCCTAGGGTGTTTCAGTTTTAGTTTTTGATATAATCATGCTTCTTGGGTTATTTATGTTCAATAGGTCTTGCCATACAACGATTGACTATCGATCTGCCCAGGGTGTACCCTGACTCCCGCCCAATGACTCCTGCAGAAAGGCATCAGCCCCCCATGACTCTGCAAAGGTAAGCAGGATAAAGTATGGATGGGTGAGGTCTTGCCATATTCTGTTTCCATTTTTCCATGTTCTCTGTGTTTTTGTCACTGTTGCTAAGGTGTTGCCCTGTTAGCTCATTCCTGTTATATTATTTTTTTGTTTATTTCTGTCTTATTTTTCTTGTGCATTTGTGTTAATTTTTCTCAGATTATTATCAGGCTGGCCCCCCTCCCCCTCTTGTTTTCCAGATCCTTTAAGTCCCAGTTCAGCTCCTCCTGTGTTAGATTCCCTGCTTTTCCATGCAGCTATTCAGCATTTCCTCTGATTAGTTCGTCTGGTTCTTTGTCACATTGCATCTGTGCTTTGATGTGCACCTGATTTATTTATTTACTTTTAATTGTTTATTGCTGGATTGTTCCATTCTATTGTTTGTCTCTGCTTATACTTTATATTTTCCTTTTTATATTTCAAACCCTGTGAGTTTTCCTTTTTTTTCTTTCAGTAGAACTTTTCTGAGTGGCTGTCTGCACTTTGGTTTTGAATACAAAACATTACAAACACTGCAAATTTCTCTGAAAACTCCCCTCCCCACGTTCAAACAGACGTGGCAGCATCATGCTGTGATCATGGTGCTTCTAAAAGCAGAGCTATTTTGAAGATGAAGGGCAGCTTAGTACAGAACAAACCTTTAGATTCTGTAACAGACTTGTTACAGGGGTCTAGTTCGACCCTTGGTATGCTACGATGGAATGGTTTATTCTCAAACTACGTTCACACACGTTAGAATAGTCCAGTCAAAGTGGCATTTATGGACAACATGTATTATTTGTCTGAGCATGAAGTTAATAGCAAATAACAAAATTACAAAAATGTAAATCCTCAATCATTAGTAAAATAAATGAAATCTTATTTAAAAACCAGATAAAGTTAAGCTGCTGTAGGCTCAGCTGAAATCTGACATCATTTCCCATCAGAGATTCTGCAGATTAGCTCAAAGCTTACAACTCTAGAGTGACCTTTTTTCAGATCATTGTACATTTTCTACACCCACGCACACAGTCAAAATAAAACCAATGTTATCATTAATGATTTCCATTTCATTCTATAAAAAACTGATAGTTTACAGCTCAAAAAAACTGCGGGGAACAAACAGAGGACACATAAATACCTATTTGTTCACATTGATGCTGAAATTTTCAGTGCATATGTGGGATGATCAAATCACAAAGTTGGATGTGTGAAATTCAAAAGGACCATGGTGACATTTAGCTAATTTCAATCCAATTGTATTCGCTTTGCAATTTCCAGTAACTGCTCGAAACTATACAAGCATAATTAGACAAAACAAAATGAAAACCTTACACTTTGTGGCAACAAAACTAGTTATTTGGTACCAAATCTTCATTCAAGTGAGCTGAATTCTCATTCAATCAACTGTCTCTGAATGTTTATTGTAGGATGGTTGTGGGCTGCATTTGAGATGCAACTGTTCAGTATGTGCAGTGTGGAAATGTTACAGTGGTGAAACAGGCACGACTGTCAGGTTTAATACACGCTAGTTGTTAACGGTGTTAGCAGTTTAATTGTCTTCTTCTTATAGAAGAAGACAAAAAATGCTGACATTCACAGAGCTAAAGCTGCTCTATGTTTGCAGAGGACAACCTTTTCTGTCAGTGGTGCCGATGTGACTCGTTTCTTGTTTGTCCAACGTCCAGAGCGAAGCGTGCATGCAGGAATCCTGTCATGCAACACGTCACACAATAGCTGAAGATCTTAGAGATGTTGATTTAAACAGATTTTTTTTTAAATGTATGAAGCAGTGAAGGTGAGACATGTTTAAAAAGTGTGGACTGACATGTCAAAAGATATTTGAACTAGTTGAAGACACTCAGTGCCTTCATCAAATAAGGATATCGATAGCAAGACGAACAGTTTTTCATTACAATGGCTTAATTATTGCATTTTATATTCAGGCCTTTGCGAGCAGTTTGCTGAGAGTGTTAACGTCGCACAGTCTGCGCTTCTGGCACGGACTCACACTCGAGGCCATGGTCATGGACATTTCATCACCAACCTTTCTTATAATGACTCACAGTAATGCAAGCTTGATTTATTTTATTCGGCGTGTTTTGAGCATGTACAAGTCTCTCGTCAAACGCCTCGTGTATCAAAGATGAACATGAAATCCTACAGATGACCGCGCTTTTACCCTCACGATATCACGCAGCCTGGCTCATAAAAACCAATGGGTTTATAGAGAGAAACTTTCACGCAGGGCTGGTCCTTTGTTAACACAAAGTCAGGCAGCTGGAATACGGAGCCAGAGAGCCTGACGCACGACTTGAGGTGGCTCCACCAAGCTGTCAGGATCCATCTTTATTAGTGTGAGCACTCTGGGTTAAAAGCCTTTAATGTGAAAGATGACGGCCACAGTGACGTGTTAAAGAAATGACTGAAATGGCACATTGGAAAAAGGAAATATAGATATTTTTGGTGCACTGTCATTAGACAGATATAGCACCATTTCACAACACTTGATGCACTCATGACCACATGGTGTAAAAACTCTGTCAAAGAGAGTGCTCAGTTAGCTGTATCATAATGTCCAGGAGAAAGTCGAGGTTACAAAAGATGACAGGACAGAGTAGAGAACATATTTGTGCTGGGATCAGTGGCTCTACTTACAGAGCTAAACACAGAAACGAGACCAGGTCATGTTTCTGTGATGGGAGATAAAAATAGAGCACATAAATTGCTGATTAACGGCGGCAGTACTTGCAGATGATGATGATGCATGAATGGAGAGCGGTAGGAGATCTAGAGCGAGGGGAAAGCCCCGTTTTAAAAGCAGGCCGAGGAAACTGCTGGGAACAAACCATCACATCTCTAATATACAGCAGAAATTGACTGTTTTCTTACGTTGTAAGAATGAGAACAATAAATTCTAGCCTTGACTTCCCAGCTCAACCTGGAGGAACATGAGCTCATCTTTTTTTTTTTTTCTCTCAGACTTCTCACTGCAGCGTTTTGAATAAATGGCCTAAAAACGGCTTTTTGCGGCGTGGAAGTGACCGACGCATCGCAAATCTTAAAGTAGCTACATTAAACCTCCCTTTTATGGCACATCGACTGCTTTTATTACATTAACGGCCACAATAATCTGTTGGCCTTCATCACATTAGCTCAGCGTGTTGGCGTTCCTCAGGGAGTGATACGCGAAGTAAAGTCTGCGGAAACGACCAAAGTTAAAGATCGACAGGAGATGCAGCTTAGGAAGCCGACCGCTTGTTGAGAAAATCCACCCTGGTGTAAATGAATGGACCAGGATCGACCCGGAGCTGCAGAGGAAGTGGTAGTTTGGCGAGACGATAACGGGGATGAATATTTTTCCAGCCACTTCTAGATTAATAAGCACAATTTATTTTTGTTTGGAAGGTTGTGTGTTGTTTTTATGTTTCTTTGGAAAGTTAATCTGTTTTGATTAATTAGTAAGTAACAAATTGTTGATTAAATGTGCCTCAGTTTTGTTGAATAATACTTCTACTAATCTTCAGCTGGGATATTAATTTCAGTGTGCATGTGTGATCAACTGAAATCCTAAGAAATACCAGAAATATTCTTATCTTTTTTTTTCTTTTTTTTACATGCAATAAAAAAGAATTACTCAACATAAAGTGTCCCTTAGATGAATTTTCTTGATTAATTATCAGACTGAACGGCTTATGAACAATAACACAGTTTAATAATGTGCTCATTATTACCAGCTCTGCAATCAGCCACCCACCCGCCTGTCACGAGTTATTCAGAACAAATTTAACACAAAGTTACACAAGTGATTAATCATGATCAAACTGTTGCTCCAAGTGCTGCAGAATGGCTTTTTTTTTTTCCCCACTGTCCTTTTTGCATCTGGTGTTGCTGGTAACTTCTCCGTTTCTCTCATCTCCTTTTGTTTCAGTGTGTTTGGCTTCTTTAAATGAAAAGCTTATTGCTAAAGAAACGTGCAAATGCCTCAAGGTAGCACTGAACACACTGTGGTAATTGCTCACAAAGTGCCAGTTCATGTGGAATTTCAATAAGCATCATTTTTGTAGGTACACACACACGCACGCAAACACACAGTCAGTCTATTGCAGAAAAATTAATTATATTTCAAAGCCAAATAGATAGAAATTGTTATCTGAAATGAACAAAATCCAATTTAGAAAAGAACAGCAGACTTGTATTTGGCTGACAAAAGGCATCTGATTAATTATTGTCTGCTTAGTTTATTTCTTTTCATAAAAAATACCAGAGGTATCCTCTGGTTCAAGAGATTTGTTTATTTATTTAAAATGCCTCCCCCCCAAAAAATTGCCTTAGTAACAAAACACCTTCCAAGCCCCCCCAAAAAAGAAAACACCCCAAAGTCAATCATTAAATAGCTTGTGGAAAGTGCCTCAACACCAGCGCGCTCTCCCTCGGGCAAAGTGCTCCGGCAAGACTCCCCCAGCGAGCGCTCGATGTGATGTCCCCACTCAGAAACAAGTGGCCCGCTGGCAACTGTTCCAGCCCATTTTATCGATCTTCTCATGTGGGATCTAAGAAATATGACTCTGGGCCTATTTCCTAATGGGACTGTAAATGCAAGAGGAAGAACTGCAGCCCAGTCCGAGCGATGCATGCCAGGGGAAGATGATAAGGTTGCTTGTCTTCTCATTGTCAGCTAATTGGCTGTCCTCAACCTAGCTGGCGTTGAGGTCGGCCGTACGCAGCTCACTCCTCCACCCAGAACCCCCATCAGGCTCTACTCTGATGAAAGCTGGCTTCTGTTGGCCTCCTTTGCTTAAAACACACAATTTAAGGCCAAATATATTTTATGACCGCATAACTTGTGAATGCTAACACAACGAAACATAAATCATAATCTGTTCTGAAAAAAACAAAAACAAAAGTGAGGACCTTGGAGAATTGAAAGACTGAATGAATTATGTATTTGCATTCTATGATTTACTTTTATTGTAGCTAAAGCACAAGTAGTTTCCACTTTTAAATCACTTCCATAGAGTTAGTTCCCACAAAGTTTCCGGTCAACACTCATCCTGCACTTCAGCTTATCGCTTCATAATTCACCACATCTTTGCTTTGTGAATTCAGACAGGAGCCAGACACATTTTCTATTACATTTTGGTCTGAGTTTGCTATTTCAAACGTGAAGTTGTAACTCTTCACCATCTTTTGGCTGCGTCCTTGGTTGCCATGCGCATACCTTATTTATTTATTTATTTATTTTTTACTTTTGAAATTCCCTCACATATTCCTCGGTTTCTGTTAAAGACATGAATAAAACCGTCGTCAGCTCAAGCCCGAACATAAACGAAAGGGAAAGAGTTGTAAAAATTAGCATATGCGCCCTTTTTCAATCATATTCTCTGTTTAAGTTAACAATTTATTGGCACTTCTTCACCCACTCTTACAGATTACCTGCATCTGGGCAGGTTTTGAAAGGAAGCATCTCTAATGGCGCCGGCAGTATTCAACTCAGGTAAAATAATGAAAGAAAATGCGCTCCACTATCAGTCTGCCGATGGTATCTTTGCACAATATTAAAAAGTCGATAAGATCAACTTATTCAATCATTTTGACAGGTAATATTTTTTTTCACTACGTAACTTAATCCACAAATTGTATTAAAAAAGCAAACTTGCTTGACAAAATGGATTAAACGTAAGCGAGAAAAAGGTATGACTTTGCTTTGTGGTGCACTTCAGCCAATAGAAACCACCTTCGAGAGCGTTAACTGAATATTAGGGATGATGTATGGACTATGACAGAATCTAAAAAAAAAAAAAAAAAACTGCATCTGCTGCTGACATTTTCACCTGAATTTAGAAGCTCTGTGACTCCATTTCAAAGCCCCGTTGGGTTTTCTAAAATCACCGGCTAATGTTTATATATTCTGCTTGAAACTATATATGTAAGTCTGGATGGAGAAAATCGAACAAAGACCAGAAATCTGTCACTGTTGTGTAGTTTTTTTGAGGGAAAAGGCTCAGTTTTGGTCTCTTCTGTTATCTGTGGAGTCCATCACCAGCAGTTTTGCCAATTCATTTTGTCTTGGTACATTTTGAAAGCCATCATCTGAGAATGGAAATATTAGGTAATGAATGTGTTGAACAGAGTGACTCAAGTCTTTGTGCTCTGTTTCATTGTGGACGATTTAGATCTTCGCAGAAAATATGGATTTGTACTGAAATTTCACACAGGCGGACTCTCTGACCGAAACTGTTTTTCTTCCACTTGTAAATAACACGCAGGGTTTAAAGAGTTTAAAACTCTTTTGCTCTGACAAACTAAAGTAACAACGCTCAATATTGTGACCCAGCAGGGCAAATGCAAGCCACAATTAATCTTTTAAAAAAATAAATAAATAAAAATCTGATTTCTTAATTGCAGAGAGTGTTTTCCCTCTCCAAGGATAGTATTTTATTAAATGGATGCACTTGGGAGGCATGGCTGCTATAAAGCTGATCTCATGCTCCTCATGAATAAAGTAAGCACTCAGGCAAGGTCTGAAAATATTACTGTGAATAATAAGGCAAAGAGGAAAAGGTGAAAGAAAGGGGTCAGGGGGGGAAAGGAGCTAGGGAAATTTAGACGAGAACAGAAACATACCAAAAACCTATGACAGGGAAACAAAGGGGAAAACGTTCAAGACAATCAAAATGGAGCATGACGACCCAAACCAGAGCATAATCGAAACGTGCAGCGTTCAAGATTCCTGAAGCAGGTTGCATTATTCATCATGTCCTCAGATTCACGCTGGATGAATCACTTCGCTCATCATTTTACACGATACCGCCGATGAATTATTCAGGTGGAAAGTTGGGGGTCTGACCATCCATAAAGAAAAGGTCCAACTTCCGGAAGACAAAGTCGTCTCAGAGGTCAGTGGCGTTGCAGCTTTATCCGATCGCGCCCGGGACAAAAACGGCGCAGAGGTTCACGTCAGGTAAGAAAAAATTAAAGTCGAGAGCAGAAATGGATATTAAATATTTTACTGACCTCATTGAATTTTTCATACAGTGCAACATCTGTCCGCAAGAAACCACACACTTAAAAAAAAACAGACTCGAGATAAAATGTTAGAGAATATGATGAGAAATAAATAAACCAAGCACAGATTGTTTTTTTTGTTGTTAATGTCTGCGTATTTGTGCAAATGTTCCAGAGACTTTTTGTGGTGTCAGTTCTGTTTGCCTTTTACCAAGCAGCAAAAAAAAAAAAAAAACATTTCAGTGAAGGCTTGAAACAAGACCAGAGAGATACATCATCCTACTTGTAGGTGCTTAAAGTACAGCATTGTTGCCCTCAAAGTTTTTATAATTTAGTTTCAAGATCCATTTGTCATTTTATTGTTTCATTTTCACTGAGGTAGTCTTGGGAAGAGTTTTTCTAGTAACAATATTATAGTTAGAGCCACTTGATTTATTTTGAGCTACCGCTGTGGTTTTGCTACTGATACAAAAATGGCGCAAAGCTGCCCGCTGTCCTGACAAATGCTCAAGACGACAACATAGGAAAAACAATTTCTTGGATTAAAAAATGGGAACAAGACAGAAAATACTTGCAAGAAAACAATACAAGTAGAAAGAAAATCTTTTCACAGATTAATTTAAAGTAAAAAATAAAAAAACTAAAAAGTAGGAACATATAATCACAATAACTTATAATAATTAGCTATTCTCAGTGTTGTATAGTAACGAAGTAAAAATACTTCACTGCTTCACTTAAGTATATTTTGGAGTACTTCATACTTTCCTTGAGTATGAAATTTTTTGATAACTTTCACTTTTACTTCACTATATTTCTGAACTTAATTGCATACTTTTACTCCGATACATTTTCAATGTGTGGTTTAGTTACTTGTTACAAAAACGCAAAAAAGAGACACTGGAGTTTTGACCCCACCTACTGATTGACTGCAACAAAGTCGGTAGCCTCCTTGCCTGGGCTTGTTCATCACCACCAATAGGAAACACCTGTTTGGCTTCTCTCATTAAACACAAAGCAAGTCTCGCGATGAGCAGCAGCCACATGTCCCTAATGCCACACAAACTATTGGTGCAACAACCAGTTGTTGCACCAATAGTTTGTGAAGTAGAATAATCGTAACGGCTTTCTTTCTTCATGTTGGCCACATTTTCTGTACTGACTATTTATTTTTCTCATTTTCAGCACTGACCTTACTTGAAGGGAAAACTTAAGGCTTACAAAAACTTTGTATTTTCTGTCCTGGAGGGGAAACTAAGAAGCTGGTTCAGTTGTAAAGCAGGTTAAGTTAATCTTGTGCTGTAGGTAAAGCACCTAATTTTCTTAACTAAATGATGCCTGCAGGTATATCTATTAGCAGGTTTAATTTTGCCTGCACTTGGTTGTTGTGTACATTACTTTAACTATATTTGACAAGTTTACCAAAATATTAAAAATGTCATCCAAACTTAATTTGCCTTGTTTTACTTTTTACTTATACTTTTCATTACATTACTTGAGTACATCCATTTTTACAGTAATTTCCATACTTAAGTACAAGAAAATTCAGATACTTTAAGACTTTAACTCAAGTAACATTTCAGTCAGTGACTTGGACTTTTAACAAAGTCATATTTTGGAGAGGAACCTATACTTTTACTTGACTCTTGAGATTTCAGTACTTTATACAACACTGGTCATTTTTAAGTTATTTGCTCTGTTTTCTCACCAGTTCAAAGATTAGTGTGTATAATTTTCTAACGTCTACAGTTTGAATGCACTCAAATTAAAGGTTGCATATCTCTCAGACACTCAGTCCGATATTTGTTTGCACTAAAGGATTTGTTGTTTGATCGCTTTCACGCAGCGCGTCTTGCTGTTCCCGGTGCGCGTAGGCCGCAGGATGACGTTCGTAAGCCCGGTTTCCTTCCGGTCCTCCTGACCCCTGCTCCTGCGCCACTCTAGAAGATTAAAAGGGGACCGAGGTCGGGTAGAAATAAAGACGTCAGTGAAGAGAGACACATGTTAGCACCTGGTGTAATATATCTCACTAACGTGGTGGAAATGCCTCCTGCCCGTGGAGAGGTTTTTGGCTTTCCATCTCGAATGTAGGGCCGGGGTAATGTAATTGAGACGCAGAAGATGAAATTAGTGCATCCTTCAGAGGGTACTGATGATGAGAGTGGAGGCCGTTTCAAGAATAACTCCCGTGTGTCTGAAAACGCACACCGAAGAGGGAAGTCTAGTGTGCTTTACTTGAATTAAGAACCTAATTAAGTTATCAAAAGGATTCTGTAGTGTTTTCTTTATGTTGCGAAGAAGATAAGGTAGCTGTTGATGTTGTAACTGTTCTTTTTTATTGTCGAGTGTTTTACGCGGAAATGCCGTGCCGGTTAAACTGTAAATAACGTATAAAAAAGAAAAGACAAAACAAAACGTCAATACTTAATATTGTGATATTCAAAAGGACACAAACTTAGACATAACTTTACAGCATTAATAAATATATAACATTAATATAACTCACCACATTGGGCAACACTCATGAACATTGGTAAGATGTGAATTTATCGCAGGTTCGGCTTCTTAGTGTGTTTGCTAGGCAACCTAAGTACACTATTGGTCTGCTGTTCATGTTCTTCTTCTACACATTAATCCACGTACCAATACAAAGCAACTATAGAACCTCCTAGTGGAACGGGAGGAGTGAATCCAACAGATTCTTTTGGTGTTTAATAAAAATGGGGCGATGGGGCACACAAGGAATGGACTGAGTCAGAGCTTCAAGAGCCACAGTGGTCAGATGAACACATGTGCTACTCATGTTGCATTCCTTATGTGAAACCCAATCCTTAACCCAGAGACAATGTTTTTATTTTTATTTATTTATTTTCTTTTTATAATGTGGGCATGTGTAACTGAGAAGTTCTAGTATTTACTAAGCCACAGCAATTTTGACCCTTGACTTGTGGTAGTTTTCTCACTTCTGTCCAACTAGCTGAAACATAATAAAGGGACATGACCGGTGTCTCTGACTCAATACTTTGGAAGCACTTTATTGCTTTTTATGGATGAAGCAGCCCAGTGGTGACGCTATTCCTGTGATGAATAGCTTCTGAGGACTCAGGCGGTTGGGGGGGGGGGGACGACTGTCCCGGGGCGGAGGTTTAACGCAGCCCATAAAGCAACACACAGACGAATCCCCAAACTATTAATATTAATAAACAACTCTTCTTTTACATTATTAACGTTCTATTTCCACCCAGAAAATCGGATTTACGACGGCCCGGCGACGCACAGAATTTAGATCGGCAGTGGAAAAAATTTGCTGGTCGCCACGGAAGCGCCACCATAAATTGAGAAAAGTCCCGGAAATGCCGTCATAAATAAAAACCGCAGCTCAAGGGACACGCCTAATTAGCTTTCGCTTTGTTGCGATTTAGAAGTGCGCTGCGGGGTGGTAACCCGTGACTATGATTTTAATTAATTACCTGGGGCTTCCTGAGCGCCCCTGATTGGCTTGTTATTTCTCTTTCTTTGTTTTTTTTTCCTCTTCAAGGACATTCTGCTCTGTTGTTTTCCCAAAGTGGTTTAACTGTGGGGGTGTTCATGTATTTGAGTTTTTTCTTCTTTTTTTTTTTTTTTTACAACTCATACTGTGTGAGCACACAGTAAGTGAGAAGAAAGGAATGAAGAGAAAGTAGCGACGGGGCCTGAAAGGGGCTCACATGGCTGCGGTGAAGACAATAGGAGACAAACAGCAGTGGATGTGACTGTAAACAGATGGTTAGGATTTAATCAGTGGTTTTTGTTACCTAAAGTTGTGTCAGTCATCTTAAGCACCTCAGCTCAGAGAAACAGGCAGAAGGTTGGTCCAGAGAGAGATAAGACAGCAGCTTGGCAATCATGACTCAGCCTCAAAGTGGATTTCTGCCATCAACTCAATTTAAATAAAAACTTCTCAGCAGTTCAGTTCAATTTAATTAACCTACACCCCCCACAAACACACACATAATGTCTGCATTATTCAGAGGTTCAGAAACAAATGCTAAATTCTACTTTACTTTTCACTTTTTTGATAAAAAAATAAAGTTAATAAAAAATAAAGATAAAACAGCTGTGTTGAAAAAGATGTCAAAACAAAACTTCATCTCCCTCTGTGGAGGTCAAGGCTGAGCTCTGCCAACCAGCAAGGACCTCTTTTAGCTTCTGGATTATTCATTTGTTGGAAGGTCCACTGCTGCCCAAGGCCAGCTTTCTCTGCTGATGGTTTTTCTACTTTTAAATAAAACTCAGAGTTTGGCTGCCTGTCAGGTGGCCAAGTCTAGAGGAAAGTCTAAAGGAGATCACGTTTGAAAAAGAGGAGCCTGACACCAAGGTTCATAGAACCATCAGATTTTATTTATAAACATACAGTATATACAGTATATATATATATATATATATATATATATATATATATATATATATATATATATATTATATATATATGATTACTGGTAATGCATAGCTGTTTATTGCACGGATCTTGTTCTTGCCATTGAGCTGGCTTCTCAGGACTTGCCTAATACCTCCAACGAATAAGGCAAGTCCTGAGAAGCCAGCTCAATGGCAAGAACAAGATCCGTGCAATAAACAGCTATGCATTACCAGTAATCAGATACCCTGCCGGAATAATCAGCTGGCCAATGGAAGAGATAAAGGCCACGGATGTTAAGACTCGGAAGTTACTAACCATGCATGGAGGGTTCCACCCCAAATCCAGCACCCTGAGACTGTACACAAACCGTAAGGAAGGAGGCAGAGGACTAGTGAGTGTGAGAGCCACTGTCCAGGATGAAACATCCAAGATCCATAAATACATCAAGGACAAAGCCTCAACAGATGATATGCTCAGCGAATGTCTCAGGCAATGGGGAACACAGGATGAGGGGCTAGAGGTTCCATCATGGGAGAACAAGCCCCTACATGGGATGTACCACCGACAAATAACTGAAGTGGCTGATATCAGGAAATCCTACCAATGGCTGGACAAAGCTGGACTCAAGGACAGCACAGAGGCTCTCATCCTGGCTGCACAGGAACAGGCCCTAAACACCAGAGCAATAGAGGCTCAGATCTACCACACCAGACAAGACCCAAGGTGTAGGTTGTGCAAGGAGGCCCTGAGACAGTCCAGCACATAACGGCAGGGTGCAAGATGCTGGCAGGGAAAGCGTACATGGAACGACATAACCAGGTGGCGGTCATAGTGTACAGGAACATCTGTGCAGAATATGGACTGGAAGCCCCGAGATCGAAGTGGGAAACACCCCCAAAGGTGGTGGAGAATGACCGAGCTAAGATCCTGTGGGACTTCCAGATCCAGACAGACAAGATGGTAATGGCGAACCAACCGGACATTGTGGTGGTGGATAAAGAACAGAGGAAAGCCGTTGTGGTGGATGTAGCTATACCAAGTGACTACAACATCAGGAAAAAGGAGCATGAGAAACTGGAGAAATACCAGGGCCTCAGGGAGGAACTGGAAAAGAACTGGAAGGTGAAGACCACAGTGGTGCCTGTGGTCATCGGGGCCCTCGGGGCAGTCACCCCCAAACTGGAGCAGTGGCTAAAACAGATCCCAGGAACAACATCAGACATCTCAGTCCAGAAATGTGCAGTACTAGGCACAGCCAAGATACTGCGCAGAACCCTCAAGCTCCCAGGCCTCTGGTAGAGGACCCGAGTTCAGAGGATGAAAAGAGACCACCCGCAGAGGGTGAGAAGGGAATTTTTTTTTTTTTATGTATATATATATATATATATATATATATATTTATATAGAAATATGTTTTTTTTACTATTCATTTATTTCTTTTGGGGTCACTTGGAAATCCTGACATGTCATATCAGTTTTCATCGCCAATGAAGTCTAATTTTGCTTTCATTTCTTTCTAAACTCCTTGAATTCTCTGCAACAGCCCTTCACACTAAATGGTTGTAAATAGAACACAAAATAAATTATACAACAAAGGAAATATTGTTTAATTGCCTTGGTGAGTTGAACTCCGGGGCTGTCTGCTCAGGGGAAAGTAAAATAGCAGTGATTCAGGTTTGGCAGAATAGGAAAAGAAAAAAAAAAACTCACCTCGATGTTTTTTTTTTTCAATTGCTTTGCAAACAGACTAAAATTAGCATATTGTTTTTGTACTCTGGAGAAGCGTGTGAAATGTTTCACACAGACATAGCAGGAAGATGATTGGATTGTTTGCAGCTGCACTCGTCAAAATTGAAATCCATGTTTCAGACATGGTTAAATCTATAATATGCTGCTGGAAACAAACAGAAACACCTGGCATCAGTTTCTGAATTGCAGATAGCTACATTGAGAGATCATCAGATACAACTTAGTGAATATCAGTTAAAAGTGAAGGTTTAGAATTCCCAGTAAAACTATTCATCCTCTTTAAAATTTTATGCTAAAGTACATAACACTGTACATAATGCTACCACTTTTATACTTGTCATGCTGTGGGGGATGTTTTTCTTTAGCAAAGACAGGGAAATTGGTCAATATTGGATATAGGTGGAGCTAAAGACAGAAAAAGCAGGAATGTAATTAAGGCAGGGCATTAGCATTAGCCTTTTCCCTAAAACAAGCTTTTTAGCTATTTCTTATGCATTAGCTATGTTTAGTATACTGAATGGAGGAAGTGAATGTAAAACAACATGCTAGTGATTCCCCACATGCTACTGACAGCATTTAGGCTAACATTAGCATTTTGCCTCATTTTAGCTTAACACAAGTTTACAGGGGGGAAGTTCACCTTCCAAACAGAACAACAAAACTAAACATACATATATATATGTCAAAGGAAATTGTTTAAACCAAAGCGTATACCTATTTTAGGATGGTCAACTGAAAGCGCAGACTAGAATCCAAATGAGATTATGTGGAAAGATTTGAACATTGCTATTCACAAACACTCTCCAGGCAGTCAGACTGTTCTTGAGATAAATAGGAGAGAGACAATGGGTCATTTTCCCCCTAATTTTATACTTGGCAGTTATACACTTTCTGCTGGTCTATCACATAAAATCCCAAAGAAATACACTCAGCTTTCTGGTCCAACCTATCTCGATCTTCCCCAAGGGCAAGTAGATTTGCAGCAAGAAGTAGGACATAAAACGGGAAGCTTTTAGAGTTAAGAATACTTTTAACTGACGGTATAAATAGGTTTCTGAGCAAATTAGTTCTGCATCGTGTCATTAGTGTTCGTGGATATGAGATAAAACACAAGAAACCGTGAAAAAAAAACCCTCTTGCATACCACAGCATTGGATATGTCCTTTATTCATGTACTTCTGCATCACAATGGAAATATAGCCTGTTTGCAAAGACTGAGCTCATTTAAACTTGTTTATATGCAGCAGAAAAACTGGATCATCTTTTATTCATTGAACATATGTAATAAAACAACAAGGTAAAATGGAAACCTTGTTCTGGTTCATTTGCAAAACAACAAACAAGCATGAGGGAAGAAAACGCATGTCAAATTGGAGAGGTTCACGCATTATTTGTAGAATTTATGAGGTAAGCTGTACGCCAAAGTGATAGACGTTTTTATTGGTAGCTACCTATGGCTATTTGGCTACCAATAAGTATGGCTAACATGGTAGCCATAGCTACTTTGGCTCTCACTAGTTACAAAGAAAAAATTCAATCCAACAGAAGATGAGTTATAAAAACTTAAGCATAAACAATTTCATGGGTAGAAGTAAAAATATTGCCACTATTACCCTTTTAAATGATCTTTTTATGAACTTTTAAAGATCTGATCTGATTACTCCATGGGGTTACAGTCTAACACAACAACAAAAGCAAATAAAGAAAATGTAAATTTTTACAAATGATTCATATATTGTATATACAGGCACTAATAAAGCATTTAGAATAAAAAATACTTGTTGCCTCCTTTCACTTAAAACTTTAATGCTTTTATTTTTATGTATTCATTAAGGATTTAAATGAACACTATCTCAGACTCTTTAAATGTATTTTAGAGCATATAAATCACTGTTTGTAATAATAAATTAATGATCAGAAACTGCAATCCCTCCACACGCCCTCCGGGTTTTTGGCTCAATGGTCTTTCAAACAAGTCAATAACAGCTCTTTGCTGCTCTCTGGTGGAGAAGCACCAGATTTTGAATATCAGTCCTAAATAAAATCAGCTTGTATGCTGCATCTACAACAAAAGACACACACAAAAATAAAATCTGCCATCTTTAAAAATAAATCTTTTCTGCTGTTGAACGATAAATATATAAGTTCCATATTTATTTAGAGACAAACGTTAACACAACAAAACATTCACCTTAGAGATTGGTCTCTGCATGAGCTTTGCACGCAAGAGACTAATTTCTTAATACAGATTCTTTTCAAATAATTGAACTTCATTTGGACTGAATGACAGTTTTATCCCACGGCCATCTTCATCACGGACCTGTCTGCTGTGTTTCTTGGTTTTCGTGATGCTGTTTGTTCGTTAATGCTCTTTAACAAACCTCTGCGGCCTTTACATAGTCAGGCTACCTCTGTTAGAACTGAGGACTTGCATGATGGACTAATGCGAGAAAGAAGAACAAGTTACATAAAGAAAGAACCAGAGAAACTGGTGAGTTAATGACTGCAATGGTACAATGTATTAAGTCTTTTTTTGCAGATGTCAGAAGGACTACAGGGACGAGGCAGAGAAGCTTTTGGGTTTTTCTTTACAGATTATCTGCCTCCTACTATACTGCAATGACATAACAGTCTTAACAAATATATAAACAAATATATCTTTTATAAAAGTTACCTTCTGCAGCTCTCGGCAGTGTTTGTATCAAAAACGGTAAAAGTTCTTAACAACCAACCCAGTCAGGTAAACTCCAACTGATTTATTTATTTAAATATTTAAAAATAAATGAAAGGATATAACCAAGAAGAGTACCTTTAAATCCAGGAAAGGCTTTTATTAGGATACCAAATGTTGATTTTTAGAACCGTTAACCCAGGTCACGGTAAATCCTCCTTGTTCCATTCTCGTTACTTTCGCTTAATGAATGTTTAAAAACCACCGTGGTGTTGCCTAACATAAGGACCACTGTACGGTGCATGTATCCGTTTACGAGCCTGAAATAAAGACCACGGGTTAATTTTCGATTGGACACGTCCTCGCAGAGTTGACAAGGAGTGCAAACACATATTCTTTACAGCATGTCATGAAAAGAAAAAAAAAGAAAAATCAATTTTGAAAGCAGACAAATCTTCCGCTGCGGAGAAATCAATTCACAAAGAGCAGGCTAATTTATACTTTTATTAGATTCATTTTTCATTCTTAATTTGGCTCAGGACTATAAGTGCCAAACACTCTGCCCAGTCCAAGCAGGCCACTGGGAGACATAACTCTTAAGATTCAAATTAACCTCTGAACAAGACTGGAGACTGGTCAATACTGTCTGTAAGGGGTTTAGTGTGTGTCCTCAAGAGAGCAAATCATCTTTATTCCACTTTATTTTCAACGCTCTGTAGATCTATAATGTCCAAGTGTTCTAACAATTCAAAGAACAAATTAAACCATGCATCACATATCCTAAAATATTAAATACTCCTTTTGTACCTGCAACTCAACAGCCAAGTGAAAAAAAAATTACATTTGCCACTAGATTGGGAAAAAGAGTTGGTTTCAATTAATGTGCTTGATGCTCATTTTCCCTGGCAATCAAAACTTCAGAAATTGATTTTTAATCTGCTCAAATTGATGAAAGATACAGTTACTAATGAAAAAAGCTCACAAACTTCAGAAACGTTACAAACAAATTTCTTTCAATGAAAACAACAGATATTCTCAAAAGATCCCGAGTAGCTCGCTACATAACAGCACATTTCACTGTGGAGCGCCAGCAGCCATTTCCCAATACTGTATTTGCAATTAAGACATCAACAGCTGCTTCCTTTACATTCATATAATAAAAAAAAATAAATAACAAAGCCATGTGACTACAGCTACAGTATTTCCCTATGGCTGTTTGGCCCAACAAAATACTACAATCCACCACTAGCCACAGCTGGGGAATGGAACGGAGACAACCAGATGTGTTGTACTAGGCCGGGGGGAAGGAGGATGACACAGTGCCTTCAGACTATCAAATTATGGTCAAGAATTGCATAGGAAACATATGAGCCTACTGTTTTTGTTGCATAAAAACATTTCTATTATTTTTCTTTTAAATTGTTCTTGAAATAGGGGATATCTTAACCCCAAACAAAGTCCCTCAGCATAAAGGCTCCACTGTGACACACCGTTTGACTCATGAAGCAGCTTCAGTCACTGCCTTTCTATGTGCTTTTGAATACCATGTGTGCATGTCTGGTAACTCCGTGCAACTACAATCATTTCAGTAGCCCAGCGCTGCATGTGGATCAGATGTGACTGTTCCTTTAATGTGACTGACTTGGCTTGTTTAGCTGGACAGGCAATTGAATATTTGCCACCACCCTCGTCTGGCACACAGAATATTTAAAGCATTTTAGCTGTCGTTTCTTTATGGTGTTATGCGAGGGTTTATTTCATCATTATCAACGCTTTATGTTTACAGTCGCAAACGTACAGCTTTTATTCCTGCGTAAAATAAGATCGGCTGGTGAGAGGCAGGAGCTTAACTGGATCTAAAACATGGATTGAATAGAAACATCAAAGAAATCTGGCTAATATTTTTTTTTTGCACAAGACACACAGATGTAAAGAAGATCAGACAAAATAATGTCATAACTCAGAGGAATTTTAATCTGTGCATCTCTGAAGTAAAGAAAAACATCTTGAGTAACATGTAGCATTTTGTAATTGGATTACATTCGACTGATCTGCCCACAGGAGCCAGCTGAAGCAAGTACCGCTATCGTTTAAATACGTATCCTTGTTGGTATTTTAATCAAATCTTATCTCTTAGCTGAGACCGTGGGTCTGCTGGTCCGTCCCAGACGGCTCACGCATTCTGTGCCAGAGGACTTTGCATACAGGACAAACCAGACAAGAATTTTCCAAATACGGAAACGGCCAGATAAAAATAAGAGCTGCTCGACTTCCCGGTCTTGACCCCGCGCAGTGCAGAGCCGAGCAGAGCAGAGGGGAGCCAAATATAACTTGGTGGTTTCTCGTGTCTCGCCTCTCCAGCAGTTCGCCGGTTCCTCACCGCGTCAGTGTAGAATTGTTGCTGTCAACCGGAGTCGCAGACCTCAAAAGAGACGAAGCCACAGCCTTGAGCGAGGCTGAATAAATACAGTAGTGTATCATTAGACAAAAATTAACTTTAAAAACTACTTCTTAGTGCCAGCGGAGTGAAACAGCACAGACTCGTTTTGTGCATCGTCTTCAGAAATGTCAGAAATTCGACTTCAAAGAAGACTTGAAGCGTTTGTAAACCATTTAGGATGAACCACAGCTTGTTGCAAAGACGTCGCGGTCCACTTGTGCTTTCTCCTCAGAGTCTTGCTGAATGGGAACCGTGGCGGTATCCTCAGCAGGTTTCCTTCATGGAGCGCTTGAGTAGAATAAGGTGTGAAAGGTCCTCATCAGAGGCCCATTACACCGTGTGCTCTGAGCGGTCCAAAGGGGGGGACCGTAAACCTCCATCTCTTCTTCTTCCATGCTGTCAGTACTTGTTAATCCCAAAGATCCGAACGCCGTGCAGCTGCGGCAGTTTGGGAATGAGCACCGTGAGCAAGGACACGGTGTTGACCACAAAATGGACTCTGTCGTACTTTGTGTAGAAGCTGGTTAATATATACCTGAAGCAAAAAGAGAAAGGAGATGGAGAATCTGAGATGAAGGAGTCATCAGGAACATGTTCAACATCACAGATTTTTTTATTATTTTGGTAGAAGTCGACCGTTTTCTGTGCTTAAAAGCTGAGGTTTGTGGCCAGATCTGCAAGAAAACAGTAAAAACGGTCTTTCTTTGGGTGACATTTCATGCTGTTTTTAGATTGTACTGTAGAATTACTAGATGCATATTAATTGATTTTAATGCAATTAGTCTTTTTTAGCATAAAAATGTGATTCACTCACACTGGAGGATTTTCCAGCAAGAATGACCGTCCTACCATTTCATTCAAATGTGAATCCAGATTTTCACTCCAAAAACCCTAATTTTTGGATCGGCAACAAAATTTGCTTTATGTAATGATTGATAATTAATCATTTATTTTTAAAAAAACCAATAATAAAGATAGAATTTATCTTTGTTAAAATAACAAGTCAGGGAACCGCTTGAAATAATGAGTAACAACAACATTAAATTTCCAATTGGGATCAATAAAGTATTTTTGAATTGAATATCAGAAATTATTATATCACCAACATTCAGTCATTCTGTTCTCACAACACCAGCCTAATGCGGTGATATTACAAAGCACTTTTCTCTAAAAATATAAAAATGAAAAATAAGCAAACTGATCAAATCAACCAGCTAATGAATCATGATAAGAAAACAAAACAAAATATTGAGAAATAACTCACAGATCAATTAATCCACAATAGTACAACGTTAGAACAGCAATATCACAGTTCAGTGAGAATGTCCAAGTGTTAAATTCCTACATGTAATGATGGGAGGGGATTGTCTTTGTTAGCCATAGCTTCCAAAGAACCAGAAGTTCAGGTGGCTGCTTATGTGAAGCTCAGCTAACTAACCGGTAAGCCAATGGCTAGGAATAACAATGGACACAGTTTGTAAATGACAGAAAATTACATCAGACAGAATTGAAAGCTAACAATTTAACAAAGTCACATGTAAAACCGTCAATCTGCCGATCTAGCTTTAAATTCACTCAGGTAACTCAAGACATTTTGCAGAGTGTTCCACGTTACGGGACCCGGCAGGCAAACGCCTTTCTTCCCCAAGTTCGGAGCAGACATTTGGAGCAGAAACCAAGAGCTGATTATTGGAACACAAGGACTATTGCCTGGTGATCTTTTGTGCTTTTATTTTTTATTAATTTGAGTGTGTGGGTCAAGATGCTGCATTTTGCTATAAATCTCAGGGCAGAATGATAACTTGTATCGATCTATTGAAGACAATGGGGAGAAGGACAAATATACAAAAGGTCACTATATTTCAACACAGATAAAAAATGGCACCAACAAGTCACTTTTTTACATTAAAATAAAAACACAGCTTATTGCATTAATAAAAATCTACTTTTACTCATATTTATCTCAATAATTGAGGAAGTCTCCATTAACATACCTAAGTATTTATAGGAACTGATAATCTATTTGTCCCTTCCATCCAGAGTAACCACAGCAAGAATATATGCATTCTAACTTTAGAGCTGCTTAAAACAAGAAGCTTTGTCTCAAACGCATTTAGAACAAGCTTCAGCTTAAGTGCATTATCCCGAAAGAGCACTAAAAGCAGCTTGTAAGTGCTTCATGGCCAGTTTGAGAAACAATGCAAAGCAAAGAATGATGATTATCAACATTAAAAAAAGGGACAATTTGAATCAGGCACATTTTGATCCTATGTATTTATCTCCATATCCACCCAACAGCTACATTTGTAAATAATAAATTAACAAAAACATAACCGAAGTAGTCTCCTCAAAATAAAAACTGACGGGTGCAGGTCATTTTGTCCCTTTGCACTTTCGTTTTATTTTATTTATTTTGCAGATTTGGTCTTTTCTGATAGAGCGTTTTGCTCCATCTGCCACAGGACATTTAGTACCGACCTAGCAGCTTTTTGTAGTCATCTTTTACCTGATATGACGCTCTAATGGCACACACTACATTTTTACACCTCTCTCGTGATTTCATTTAAGGCGTTATTTCATTTTTAATTAACCAGGCAACACTTGGTGAGAACTGAAAACGCTCTGAGCCGTTGCCTTGGGAACCGCAGCACATTTAAGGTCTCTACAGACTTACGTCCTGCACTGCTGTTTCGTTTCTCGCGCTGACAAACTACTTCCTGTCGGCGCTGAGTGCAAAATGAGACGACAAATGTGTACAGAAGCACAGTGTACACCTGCAGAGCTGCTCTCATTACAGTATTCTTGCTGAGGCTGCAAATCCGACCCAGGAAACCAAAGTGCCTCTTGTAAACTGAACTCTCATGATAACGAGGGAAGAAAAAGCCAGGAAAGCACTTATGGGTGCACCTGCGGAAAACCCAAGTCCTCTGTCAGTTTGTGAATGTGGAGAGTAACCACAGTGATCCACCGGCCCGCCTCGCAAGAGTGAAAGGTAGCAGAGAGTAGAAGAAGAAAGAAAACGGATCAAGGGGACCTCAGCAACGAGGGGAGAACGGGTGGGTCACTTACAGGACAATGGGCGTGATTGTGAAGAACTTTCGCGAAGCGGTGAACTGCACGCCGTAGTCCATCTGCTCCCAGTGGGTCAGGAGGCGAGCCTTGCCCTGATCCGGGGTCTCGAAGGGAGTCCCTTTGACCGTGTGAAGCAGGAGGTACATGCACTGCAACGAACGCACAAACAACCAGCAAATCAGAGATATTAATAGGAAGAAAACTGGGAACATTTGGCTTTTTCTCAAAGTTTAAACTTAAAAGCAAGTCTGCACAATTGGTGAGAACAACACCTCTAAACATGGCATGTTCATTGTAACCGCTGTCTTAATTTGAACTATTAAATAAACACTTTCAGATAAAAAAAAAAAAAAAAAAAATCACAACTGCTCTGCGTCGCTCCTTTGCCGTGACTCATCTCGCTCACAAAAACGTCAAAGCCATACGGAGGAAGTTAAGCCCACGGAAATTCCTCTCACTAGATTGTGGATGAGGTTGGTGAGGGTCCAGACGACCGGGACGCTGACGAAGGGGATGCTGAGCAGGATGATGTGAAGCAAGCCGATGCCCAGGATGTAAGACAGCCAGATGCCCCTGCTGTTCATCACCCGGGTGTTAGGGTTCACCTCGCTGTGCGCCGTGCCCACGTTCATGGCGGCGTGCGCCGACGTCGCTGGGATTTATCTGATACAACATAAACAAAAGTCCAATTGTTCACGGATATGAATTTTTCTTGGTTGCAGAAGGTAATTATTTAACAATTCTTGTTGATAGATCACAGGACAATGACCCAGAGTCTCATATTCATATTCATTTTTTTTTGTAGTCCTATAGACTTCAGGGAAACTCTGTCCAACAGGGTGAATTGATGAGTAAAGTATGAAATCGAAACACTCAAAATGTGTTAATAAGTAATGATTTTATTCCCAATAGTCCATGCAATATTAATTATGCCCTTTTTTTATTGTGAAGAAAAAAGATTTGCGATATGCTGCACAGCCCTATGTAAAAAAAAAAAAAGGCATTATAAAACATTTGGTTTTAATGAATCACCAAAGTAAAGAAAATGAAATTCTGGCGATTTTGGGTAAAATTTATGGTGACAACTTTTTCCAGTTTAACTCATGATCACAAAGTACATTACATTATAAACTGGGTTTCTTTTGACTTGTTGGTCAAGTACAAGAACATCCGTTTCTTTTTAAACCTTTTAATTGAAGGCATCTAAACTAAAAACTTTTTGAATTAATAAAATAAATTAAGTTTTACATAAGAATTTGTTAAAGACCATCATTAAAGCAGTGACTGCTTAGACAGCAGAGCATAACTAGTTAATCTTCTGCCTAAACGTTGAATTTCTCAGTGACTCTCTTTGTAAATGCAAGATTTATTAGCCATTCCAGGCGTCAGACGGAGAAGTAAAGGAGAACAAGGTTATCTGGTCGCTGCCTGGGGCTGTGAAACAATCCGTCTCCACATTTGCATTTGGTTGAAACCCTGAACTTAGTTCAGTCAGAAATTTACTTGCAGTCTACCTAGACATTAGTACTTTGGAATACTTCTGATCTTATACATATTCTGAGCATTCATGTTAATTTATTCCATTTTAGTTTGCGGTCTTATGAGCACCAGTTACTCCATTTTTTTTTTTTTTTTTTTTTGCTAAAATATAAAATGGTATCATTTGAAAGTTTAGAACATTTTGGGTGACCCATCTAAAAAAAATAGAATACAAACACTGTATCCCATTCTGAGAACACCATCTCCAGCATGCAGCAGGTGACTACACCATCATGCAAGGGGATCTTTGTTGTTTTTACTAGGGACATAACAGCTGGTCAGTGTCTGTGGGATTATGGAATGAGTCAAGTTAAAGACAGTGGTAAAGAAAACCTGTTGCAGATTACTGGCATTCAATAAAATACACTTAAGTTTGTGGCTGAATTATGGCATAATGTGAAAAAGTTCAAGGGGCCCTCAATATTTAAAAAAAATGAATACAAAGTGAGTCTGCCAGACCATAACAACATTTTCAGTAACGGAAAAAACAGCTTGAAGAGTCACACGTGTCAAAGTTTTTGTTATTTCAAAAAGTAACCAATAGAGGCGAGACAAAGTCCTTAGAGAGAGAGAAATAACAACTCACCGCCGTCAGCGAACAGCCGCATCCCAGCCCTGCTTTCAAACTTACTTACCTGCAAACTGAATTACCTCAGACTGAATGTCCTCCAGCCAAGTCAGCTGGAGGAAATGAGCCGATTTCCAGCTCAAGTGAGTTTCCACTTACCGGGTGGAGAAAGTGGTTGAACTCCGACCCGTCCGGGGGCAACAGTCCGTTATCACTGGTTTTCGTGTGATCTGTGAGCTCAGTTATGTAACCGGGGGAGGTCCGGGTTCTCCCATCTGTCTCTTCCCCCCGCTCTCCCCCCCGACGCTCCACGCGGCCCGCTCAGAGTGGAACCATCCGCTCGGAGGGGCGCAGGTCAGCGATGCTCCGCTTTCCGCACACCGTCCTCCACGACGCCAGCTGGTGACAACACGGCACGGTCCACAAAAAGAGCCCGTCACTGATAACAGTCACTCCGACGGACGCGTGTCTTCGCCGAGGCTTCGCTCATCGCATTTTGCAGCGGTTGGTTGGCTGGTGTCACGTGGGGTGAGTCGAGCAATGAGCGCTTGCTACGGTGAGCCGTCGTGGACGACGCCCCCCTTCATGTAATCCAAGAGAGGTGGGATTTAAAAAAAAAATGAGTGTCGTTGAGCGCAGAAATAAATTATATTATTTTATGTACAGAAGTTTTTTTTGTGTGTGTGAGAGAGTATGCGCGCGCAACAATTTCTCAGCTTCCTAAATGTATTTATACATTTTTTTAACTCTAGTTTTTGAGCTACTATGAGAGCTACAGCTCTATTGTACAACACATGGATGTAGTGTTCCTTCATTCATACATTTTCTAACCCAAAATTCCTCACATTTCCATTGTCAAACTTTTAGTTTAAAGGTGATATTTCCACAGAGATGAGTAAGTAGTATGGTGCAAAAAGGCTTACAGTGAATCTTTAATACTCTCTTGAACAGTTTATATCATATAGTGGCTTATCAATGAAGGATCACCAGGTAAATCATTCAAATTCCCTGTACATGTGTTCTCATCCCATTGGATCAGCATCAAATACACTGGAACAATACAAACTGGAACAAACAAAGTGACCTATTAAAGAAGGGGTATCATGCATTTTTTTTTCATTCACTCATAGTGCCATGTTATAGAATAATCAGGTAACTATGTTGAATGCAGTTGTTTTGAAAATGCTGTATCTATCAAAAACAACTTTGACTTTGCATCGTAGCCATATCTGGTGCCTTGAGATTAGCCTCTGTCTCTTTAAGATCCTCTTAACATTTCCAACACTCCCCGTTCAGCACATTGTCACAACAATGCTTTTCCGTGCTGTACATTGATGCTGTTCACAACTGTCCTTCAGTGTGTTTTGGTTTGTATGAGAAGCTAAGCAGAGGTTCCACCAGGTGCTTCCCAACTGCTGTTGCTGCTGCTGCTGCTGCTGCTGCTGCTGCTGCTGCTGCTAGTCTGGTGGAGCTGTGAGGAAGAGGTTCAGGGTGGGGCAGGGCTGTTGGGTTGATTGGGAGAGAGCCCTTTTGTACAAGATACAACAAAGAGAGACTGAGTGTGGCCAAGCATTAACAAATAACAAAAATGTACATATGATGTCTTTCTATGCTAAATGCCCATTCCCCTTTAATTTTAAAGTAATAGCTGCAAGATTCTCAAAACATTTCAAAACTGATTGTCAGATTATTCAAGACTGCATTTTATGTTTTAGAAAAACTTTGTTTTGTTACCACAATCCACCAAGTTATGATGACAGTATTTGTCAGGGAATTGAGTTTTTGATTGCTGCTTTGTTGGAGTTGGGAGCTCTTTACTCCTTATGTAGCTAATGAGAGAGGACCTTGCTGGAGGTAAAAAAAAGACAAAGACTGACAGGCTTAATCCTTTGGTCCCAAAATCGAACAACAAGATTCAAAGATAAGTCCAAATGTTAATTTAGGCCCACAGTAGCCCGAGGCCTAAACTATGTTCTGCTTGCATGCAGTGTTACGTGAGACCTACTGTTTCTACCCCCCCGAGTTATGTGGCATCAAACAGGTTTGACTGGCTGACAGAGAACCATCTCTCATGTTCACACTGCCTCAGGTGTATTAGACGGGTAAGCTATGTAAACTTAGAGCTCTAGTAAATGTGAGCCCCAAATGACAGTGGTATGAAATCATTATTGGCAATGGAACAAGGGATTTTTTTTTTTTTTTGGAAATGCTAAAATACACATGAAGAGGAGAATGATGATATTAACATTTAACAACTAGTAAGTCTTTGATCCTAAAATATTGCTATTTGCCTAAAAGTCAGAATTTTTGCTTGCAACTATTATTCTAAGATGCTGGTGGAACAACTAAACAACTCTGCTTCAGATAAGACTTAAACATTTAGCAATTAATTTATCTTAAGGTAAACTGTATACAGATTTAAAACTGAAAAAAAGTAACGTTACATGTTACAGTTATTAAAAAAAGAAAGTTCACTCTTTCTCATTTCTAAGACTTTCTATATTCAATATGGAAAATGTATAAGTCTAACCTAAACTGTGCAAAAACACAATAACAGTGGTCTCTTCTTTCAGAGGCTTCTTCAAATATGCTGTAATATAGACTGCTACAGGAGACATTAACTTCTCACAGCCATCAGCATCTACAACAACTCTTTCAAGAAAATGTTATAACATAAGCTACAACATTTAGTTTGTGTATAAATATAGTTTATTTTTTATTATTGACTTGAAAAGATTTTATACTGTTGTTATCTATCAAGCCGAAATTAGGCTAAGATGGATAAGGACTGTGTAAAGAAACTTTTTTACCCCTGCTGCTGCCACCTGATTATTATTTTTATGAAATCTGCAATCTATTACATGTTCTTAGATGAGAAATATTTTAACCAGTTTGAACTTTACTGCAGATAATCTGTCGGATTTAAGTCTGTAAAGCTGTAATTGTATGTAAATATCAGAAAAATTTCATTCCAGTGATATATTTCACTCTTGATATCCAAAAAGACTTCAGATTTTCTTTGCCATCACTATCACAGGACTCTGACTGCAGGAGACCAGCAGATGTCACCAATAACCCACAGATCTGATCATGATCTTCATCCCTGTCTGTTTTTCCACACTGCAATTGTTTCTCTGTAATCCTTGCTTATTGGAACAAACTATTGTAGAAAAGCCTTTTTTTCATTTTATAATTTGAGGAACTTACAGCGTTATTATCTTGTATCTTAACAGTCATGAAAAACTAAAATACATATATTGAGCATTATGTCCAAAATAAAACTGCTTTTCTTTAGTATCATAAATTTTGTTGGATATTTAAATCTAAATAGTAAAAATATACAGTAGCAACAATGTTGAGTAAAAAAAAAAAATTCTAGAAACCTAAAAAGAGAAAAACAGAAAATTTAAATAAAATTGAATATGGTCTACTGTAGACGTTAGTGCACAAAGTGTGAAGCATCCAATTAAAATTGTAACCAAGCAATGCTGGAAGAAAGTTTACCTAAACGCAGAACTATTTTGTGTTTAACGTGTCAGTCGATGGTGCTGGGGATTTCTACACGGGTTGTGACAGGAATGACACTTGGAGGGGATTTCTCTCCAGCAGGGGTGGACTTGTGACCCAGACAGGCTAAGATGATAGCCTCGCTGGAAAAGGCTGATGTAGGGAGTCCATTATTGGCCCTGGAGGAAGCTGAGGATTAGAACACCAAAGAATTTCAATAAAAGAAGTGTCTGTTTGGGGGTAGGGGAGGGGCAGAAGGACGGTGAAGATGAGGTGGCGGGGGGTCCCCTCATTGTCCCCGTGGTGATTGAGAGCGAGAGGAGGGGAGTGGGATGGCATTGTGTTTGCAGCTTCTATGAAGAAGCTGGTTATTAGGGGGGATGGCTAAAAGAGGGGTGAGAGATGGGAAGGCTGTTGACTCTTCATCTTGTGTGAACAAAGTCCCTGGCACATAGCCCTCTTATCTCACTCTGTCCCGGACTCCCTTGTTTATGAGTCCCCGCCGGGGTGAGGGGAGGGACCCCCACCAACTCCAGCTTGCACGGCCACACATTGTAGAGCTTAAGTGCCCTTTAATTAGGCAGCCCCAGTGTCCAGCCAAAGACCGCTGCGGGTTTGGGCATTATGTCGAGCGGCTCACACGGCGACTCAAACTATGGAGCGTTGGAGTGTTTGCTGCTCTAATGAAAAAGATTTATTTGGGGGGCTGAACTCTTGTCATCTGTCCTAAAAAGTCCAGACAAAGGCATTTGTGTTATCTTTAACAGTGTTCCATTTCCAGGAGACGGATCTCCTAACTGCCGAGTAGCGTATCACTTCCAAATCTCAATACAGTCACAACAATAAACACAATTTACATCCTACAAACAGAACACGTTGCCAGATTGCCCTTCACTATCGTCATCAGGTATTAATTACTGAGCATTGCTCAACAGATGGAAGCAACATGAATCAACCACGACTCCGGCTCATGGCTGAATCCGCTCTAAAATCCATAGACGAGTGGACTTCTTCCTCAAACCCAGTCAAACTCTCGCAAAATTGCCACTGAGATTTAGCAGTACAAAGCACAGGATCCGGACCATAAAGGAGGGAGGTGGACGAGAGGTACTGGGAATTTGCTGAGCTACTCCAACAAAATGAGTAATTCCTGGATGATCCTTTGTGTGAGGAGCTTACACGATGAGAGCACTGAAAAAAGGAAGGAAAAGAGTAAAATATAGTGAAAGATGGAAAGAAAGACAGACAGAGAGGACTGATGAAAAGGGCGGGATTGGGTATGTTCAGAAACTTTCTCGCAACAGCCTCAGTGTACTTAAATACCCTCCTAATCCTGGTTTTATTGGCTGCCTGTGTCCAGCCATGCTATACGGATTGAGTAGGATTGGTAGAGAGGTGGGGGGCTTAACACATGTCCTTCTTTGTGGTAATACGCTGATTAGGCCTAAGAAAGAGCCGGACCTGGTTATGGCCTTTCTCAGGTCACCCTAGAAACCAGCACGGTAGGGGACCCCAGTGTTTGCCTCCCCCCCACCCCCGTCTCACAGACTGCAGTCTTCTTTTGCAGATATTTCTAAAAACCTCACCACAAGCGCTGTTCGTTTCCAGCAACATGGAGCTCAGTTGCTGCTGCCTTTCCAGGCATTTTTGCGTTGCACTTGCAACCTCGACCTGGGAAATGTGGTCTCAATGTTGTTCGGATTCAGACCGCAGACTGATTCCTTCGCCTGTACTCATAAATAAGACCACTGACATTCTCCTAACCTACCCTTGGCCCTCAAATCACTGTCTGTCGCTCCCACACAGCAGCTGTCATCCAAAGCTGAGCTCTGCACATTTCTGACGATGCTGTAACACACAACAGCGTTCATAATCACAAACAGACGCGCCTCATTGTCAGCACCGCACTGACAATACCACATGTTGACTTGAGCGGGTGAAAAACGATTGGTTATAAAGGAGGATACTCCTGCCACAGCTAGTTAGAGGGAGCTTTATGCGTGTTACACCAGGACGTCTATCTGTTTCTACCAAATTTACCCCCCACATTCCCAGAAACAGGTGGTAGGTCGAAGGCTACTCAGTCAGTGCCCGTTTCCCAAACTTCTTTGTTACGGGAAATGAAACACCAAGTGGGCAGCTGATGGGGTTAGGGAGGGACCCCACTACTGACTTCTAAGCTATGGTCACTGGGCTCTTTCCTTGCAATAGACATGCAATCTATTCTGCGGAAAGCATACACCCTGCTCCTGCTCAGCGACCCTCTTGGTTCACGTTGCTAAGGTTCCAGAGGATGCCATCAGAAGGACAGACGCCGTGTGGCACCTCAACACAGAGACCTGAACTGTTTTCCTGAATATTAAAAGAGAAGTTGCATGATAACTCGTCGATAATGAGAAAATGCGGAAACCACTCATAAAATTCAGTTTTTAAAAAAATACTACAACATATGAATATTTAATTAAAAATATTTAACCTTTCTAGAAATACATTTCCCCCCTTACAATGGTTAAAATTACACACAGAAGTAAAAAAACATAGGTAAACATATTTATTCTGCATTTTATTCTTTAAACTTCGGACAGTTTTGTTAAATTCATTGAAGTAAGATTGAACACCACAGTGAAAATCAAAAAGCTGCCAGAGGCCTTGTAGATAGTAGCAGTTTATGTGTCTGTTGAGTGATAATAGAGTGGCTGGCTTATTTAAGGAATTTTACATAAGTAATTTAATTGAATGAAAAATAATAGGTGGAGTACATCCAAAGTACATCCAAAGAGTCTAGTTGGCCAAACAAACTCACCCGCGTAGTAAACGCAAAATGCAAAAATTAATCTCTAAAAATTCTACAACGTTATCACAGAACTAACAGCGGGCTTTTACTACAGTGATATAAAAGTGTCTTTGTCTCTACAATAAGAGAGCAACTCCACAAGTGTAATTTTATAAGTGGGTAAGCTTTGCTCTCTAAAAAAATTCATGAAGAATAGATTGAAGTTTGCCAGAGAAAATGTAGCCAAATGCCAGGATTTCTAGATAACATGGGTCACCAGAACAGTTAAAATCTTTTTATATGTTTATATTTATAACGCACAGTATTGGAAAGCATAATAGTGGAAGTGTCATGTTTTGGTGGTGCTTTTGCTGCAACAGGACTTGTCCAGCTCACGTCACATAGAAAAGCCACCATGAGTTCCACTGGGTATTACAGAGAAATATGTGAGTCATTTTGTAAAAATAAATAAACCTAAAGTACAACTGGAACCAGCTACATGACAATGACCCAAAAAAAATGACAGTAACTCCACCAAGGACTGACTAAGAATGAAAAGTCCTAGGCATACTCAGAGTTCACAAGATGTTGGAAAAAGGCTTTACATGCAATAAACACCTCAAAAGCGTCACTGCTGAAATTGATTGGTGGGACAAAATTTCCAACTAGTGACTCACTGAAGTTGAAGTCATCGCAGGTCAACTTTTTCTTCACATAAAAAAACACATCTTGTGAATATCTCTTGTTTAATCAATAGAACAAGATTTGTTTTTGATGCTTTATGTTGAGTAAATCACTTGACTATTTTCTTTAAATTAAAAATTATATTAGATCCATCCATCCATTTTCTTACACCCTTTTTCCCAGTGGGTTTGTGAGGGGTGCTGGTGCTTATCTCTAGGGCAAGAGGCAGATGACACCCTGGACAGATTGCCAGTGCAGCACAGATTAAATTGGACATAAAACGTTTCTTTAAAAGGAAGAGAATATTTAATGTATTGTATCATTTTAAGGATTTCCTACATGTATGATCCTCATACTTTTTTATGGAAAAATTCAATGAAGTGAGACGGTTTAACTACACAAATTCAATTATTTATCTCAAAATTCCTAATGCTGCCAAATAACACTGTTTTAAACATCCTGATCCAATTGGCACCAGCACCACTAAAAAGTTAGAGTTAACTCTGCCTGGTGGTATGAAAAAGCCAATGGTCAACCATCTCATACTGTGATCTGACCTAATAATTGTTTGTGCTGAGTGATGAATTTAGAGACAGTGATTTTCTGACATTTGAATACAACTTTTTGTTAGCGTTGACACTCTGGATTCAAAGTTTTGTGTGTTGTTTTATTTTATCACAAATTAGATCAAAAACTAAGCTATATCCAGATTTTGATGGCTTCAATGAACCACCCAAGCTCACCGTAAAGCTTTTCTTTCCTCTGTCCTGATTCAAAGTTGTTGTTTGATAAGCTGTTTAGTGGTGCCAGACCTAGATTTTGCAGTGTTGAAAACAGAAAGAACTAGTGGAAAGTTCCCATTAGTACCCACTTTAACATTGCAACCAGTTTGATCAAATAAAGTTCTCTGATTTTCAATAAATCAATTAAAATATGTCTGTCAAGTCCAAATTGTGTCAGTGTTTATGTTTGGCCTTCATCTAACAAAAAGAGTCAAAATCTCTGACTCTTTTTGTAAGAGGCTTACAATATTATTTTGGTGGCAATAAACAATAGATAGATGCTTTACCAACCCTAGTTGGGAAATCTGGATTGGTATTTAATTGATTGATAATTGATATTTGTTGTGTATTGATGATTTCATGGCACCATTTGACAAAATGCACTGTTTATTTCTTTCTTGTTTTACAATTGGTGACTGATTTTTTTTATTATTATTTTTGCTAAAATGTTCTATACAAATAAACCTGACTTGATTCAACAAAGCATTAAAAAAAGGTTTTAAAAAGTAAAAACTAAAATCTATGACTTTATTCAAAACAAAGGACAAAAATGTGCAACATTTAGCTGCCTTGACCTTGTGAATACCTTACAGCCTGCTTAACCGACACGAAAATTATAGTCTGTTTGTTTTGAGATAGGTCACATTCTTTCATAGTGTTGGGGGGGGGGGGGAAATATGAAAAAGAAGTTAAAGTGGTTAAAAAAAATAGATTTCAACTATAAAGTGTTCAGAGAATATTTAATGTGCCCATAAAATTACTGTTAGAAAATTTAACACACATCAAATCATATGTATGGGGAAAATTTAAAGCTTACCTGTTGATTGATTATGGTGGGAAAGAAGAGCCTGCTGAGTCATGTGAGAACCAGAAACCTGAAAAATACTCATAATTACTGGTTGCCATGGCAATTCCCACCTTTTCTGGAGAAGGAGGGAGCATTCTATCAGATACAGAAATGGAAAAAGTGACTCTCAGACAAGCAGTCCCTGTGCTAAAACTTTCAGGCATATTGAAAACAAATGTTGAACTCTTAATGATAGAACCTTGTTGCTGTCCACATGTTTAAATAGTTTAGTTGTATGCAATATTTGATAAAGGTAGATAGAAGTTTTCTAACTTCCACCATTGAGACAGAAATTCTGAGCTAAAATCTAATAGAAGTAAGTTCTGCAGTCTGTGGTGATTTAATCAAAAAATGTTTTCCCTGTTAAAGTGGAAGAAGACAAAAATAACCAGAATTTGATATATGAGTTGTATGTGTGGATGTGAAATGCCAGGAATTAGAGCTATTTAAAACAAAAAGTACTTGAATGTTTTTAGGATCAAACTGTAGTCAGTACGAAATCTTCTGTCTAAAGTTGAACATTCATGATTGAATAAAAAAAGAAATAATTTGAACTGTGACTGTGTAAACTCTGTAAAAGGCCTCAAAGTGCCAATTCAGTCCAGTAAAAGCACAATTTTCTGTCTTCATTAAACTTTTAAATTATGCATATGCTGTGAAGTACAACTGGGCTGTAGAATCAAAATCTACAAAAAAAAAATAGTGTGCATTTGTATTCAGCCCTTTTATTCTGACACCCACAATGAACTGTAATAACATTAACTCCCTTCAGAAATGAACTAGTCAGTAATAGAGTCCATCTTTGTGTAATTCAATCTTAGTGTAAATCCCTCTGTTCAGTGAAGGCATCAGTTTTGTTGGACAGTATTAGAGAGCAAACACCACCATGAAGAGGAACTCAACAGACAAGTCAGAACTAAAGCTGTGGAGAGGTTTAAAGCAGAACTGGATTATAAAACATTATCCAAAGCTTTAGACATTTCGCACTGAATTGTTCTAAATATGATTAGATATTAGAAAGGCTGGCACAATGTCTGTCAGCCTTGTTCAGGAAAGTAGCAAAGAGGTCCAATGTAACTGCAGAGATCTACAACTCAGATATGGGAATCTGTTGACAGGACAACTACTGTCAGTCATGCACTTCACACATCTGGATTTTATTGGAAAGAAAGACTGGCAAAATAATAATAATAATTCAAATAACTTTTTGGCCAATATGCAAAACATGGTGCAGAATACAATTAAGACTGTGTGGTGGTGGTGGTGGTAGCCACAGCATCATACTGTTGGGGATATTTTTCTCCACGGGAAAAGGGAAACCGATCAACAGATAGAAAGATGGATGTAGCAAAGTATATCCTCAATTCCGCTCAATCCTGAGCGGAAAATTGACAACATCTTTAAGCTGGGTGACAGATTCAGCTCAAAGCACAACAAAAAAACCCACAGAAATTCAGACAGAGCTACAAAGGAAAGGTTTGGATCAAATAATGGCCAGGTCAGTCCTCTGGAGTTTCAAAAAGACTTGACATTCATGCTCAGAGAGTTTCATGGGCTATACTTTAACTGCAGAGACATGGCTACGCAACATTACTGATAATGATTTGCTTTGAGATCATCGTTTCACAATGTTGCATTACCATCACATAAAACCCCCGACGAATTACTTCATTTAAGACTGTGGCTGTAATGTGACAAACTGAGAAAGCCACAGCGGTTGAGGCACCGTGTGCCAGTCATTGCGACCGATTTGATAATCCAGATAAGTCATCAGTACAGCCACGTTCCCTTGATCTTTGTCTGGGTATCTTGTTTGCATTCGTCCTGATCAGTTTCCTTGTGGGTTTATCTCCTGCATGTTCTCTTCAGGCTAAGATCATCTCAAGTGTCCCACCCTCCTCCTTCACCCTCTGCCTCCCTCCTCCTCACCCCCCCCCCTCCCCCTCACTCTGTCCCACGGCTGCTCGCCTCACAGCCCCATCAGAATGACAATAGTATTGATGTAAAATGTGTCGCCTTTGGGCCGCTGGAGCACATAACCCCTGCATGCCTGGCCCAACAGCCTCTCTGCCGTTTTATGGCTTTATTGTGGGGACCCCTTTCGTGCCCTCTTCTTCAGGCGGGTTGGGAGGTTAACAGTTTGGAAAATTCCCCCCCCATTATGTCTGCACAGGAGCGGGATACGTGCGTGAGAGTTGCAGCGGTTATATCCGGATCAATTAGTCAGGGGACAAGGTTCTGAAAAACAAAATGAAAAAAAAAATGCAAATCAATGTCAGCATGTGTGTCAGCAGGTACTGCCAAGCTTCCTCCCAAGTCCTCATCACCTGCCTCCGGCCACTTTCTAGGGGGATTTCTTTTTTTTTTTTTCTTCCTGATCACGGATTAAACAAGTTGAGCAACAACTCCACTTTACCTTTTTTTTTCATGTTGTCCCTCCCTATGCCTCCCTCCCTCTCGCTCTCTTTTCGCACTCTATCCTTTCTCTTCCACATTACCAGGGGGTGGCGTGTGATTGACAGATGGGAACGAATAATAATTTTTTTTCGTAACCTAAGGCCATCTCCTGTGATTGGCTTGCCAGCTGACATCTCCAAACCTCATCCTACAATCCATCCCTCCCTCCCTCCCCCCCTCCTCCTTCACCTCCCACCCCGCACCCTCCAACACCACCTACATCTCCACCCCACCCGCCCTCCACTTTAATATTGGGCCTATGGATGAGGCATCCTAAGGGAGAAAAAAGTCGGGAGAGAGAGGAAAAGATATCTACCTTAGGGAAGAACCTCAGAGAGAGGGAGGGAAGGAGAGGACGGGTAGGAGCGTGTGCATGAGTGTAAGAGACACTTATTCTCTTAACTACTTGGAGACAGACACACTTTCCTGGCCCGACTCAAAGAAAGAGAGGTGGGAAAAAACAGGAGGAAGATTTTTTTTTTCTTTTTTTGTGTGTGTGTGTGTCAAATATTTTAATTTCCCCTTCATTCAACAATTAAGCTACTCCAGAAGCTCTTCATCCTGGAAACTCTTCTTCACTGCCTATTGCAAGTTCTGTGTATTGATCCACTTACACACACTTGACAAGGCTTACCTCATGGATTTGTACCTGATTGGATATTTGCTGTGTGTGTGGTTGTCCAGCTCACGGGTGCTCGGAGGCTATCCCATCTGGTGGTGAGTAAAATATTTAAAAAAAAAACATTTCACACTTTTAAGGCATCAGACTGTCAGCCTATTTGGTCAAATGATCATTTTCTGAAGGGTGCAAACTTTCAGTCGACTGCGTGGAAAAATGTTCTCCGGCCCAGTCCAAAGAATCTTAACCTCAAATACTAGTGCAATGGAAAAGGTTTGCCGTGCTTTTTTCCCCTCCACACTCTGGTCCATTTATCATTATGGAGCGTGTTGTTATAAAAAGGATACATTTTACTTCTGGGAACATCTAAAATATTCTAAATCATATTTGGCCTTTTAACTTACGTAAATAAATCTGTGAGGGTTCACCAGCTCACCGAGGAAGGCAACACATGATGCCAGTTGTTTTTTTTCTAAATACATGCTTTTAAGGGAAAGTCAGACTTCTTCATGGTTTTCTCATACAACCGTAGGCTCTGTTTAAGGTTGTGCTTTGATTGTCTATAGTGTGTCGCCAGTTAACATTTAAGATCCCTTGAAATATTATTTTCAACTAATCCAGACATTTAGAGAAGAAACTGTGGCTACGCTCAAAAAAAATTTTTTTTATCTTATTTGCGGTTTTGAAGCATGTTTTTCATCCCAATCGCATGTTAGAATTGACCACAATTTTTTTTATCTTTCCAAAAAAGTAACCAGCTAAAAGCTGAAGTTTGTGGGTTTGCTTCTGATGCCTTTTGACATACACCGTATGCATATATATTTTTAAAAAACTGATAGATTCAAAACCAAAACAAATCTCTGACCTTTTAACCTCCTTATCTGGTCTTTTGTAACATAAACAAGCCCCACGTACGACAGAGCTCCGTGCCTTTTGGCCCACCGCGCCGAACTTGTCGGAGCTACTGCGCTCCAGTAGCTCCACCAGCATGCGGTCCCCGCTGCGGTGGCGTCCAAACCGCGAGCATCTTCTTCTCGTTTCGTTTACAGAGCAGATGGCTGCCAAGCACACAGGCCACAGGGCTGAAAGCGTTAATGGGAGAGAGGACTTGACGCCCACGCCTGGCTTCAGAGACAGTCACAAGACAACAGTGACAAAGAGCTCAGGATCCTCTCCATGTGAATTACCTGCAGCTGTTCTCTTCAAGGAGCTTGCATGACACTGGTGTACTGTTTTAAGCCCAAACAATGCAGACTCACCTTTGATTTGGGTACCAAATTTTTGACGTGTAGGAGGTTTGGGGGAGGAGAGAGAGGATGGGGGGGGGTCAGGAGAAAGGAGGGAGATGGGGTGTAAAAGATGAAAGAGGATGATGGGGGGGGCTGCAGCTTCAGGTGACTGGAGTCTAGGTGTCAAACGGGGCTGTCAGTGGCGTCGCCCTGCAGGACTCTGAAAGGAGACAAAATGAGGTGGCGGTGCGTCAAGCAGGAGGGTGCAGAGTTTCAGCGAGGGCCCAAGCTGCGTCTTCTCAGCTTCTTCCTCAGGGGGCTGTTGGGGGTGTGAGAGGAGAGGCGGGGTGGAGGGGGTGGAGGATGAGAGGAGGGGGTGGTGGTAGCAATGACTTGGCCATAAATCCTCAAGCTGAGGCGGGATGAGTTGGAGAGAGTTCTGACTGCTACATGCCTTACTGCCTTCCTTTTTACAAGATGGGCTGTAGAAAACAAAACAGCATAAGTAACTCCAGGGATGTGCACTGAGATGAAGTGTCATAGAAAGAAGAAAATAAGCATAAAGTGAAAATCTGCTGGTTTTAGAGGTGAGGAAAAGCTACCAAAAGTGTGAATTCCACTTTTTTGTATATATATATATATATATATATATATATATATATATATATATATATTTTATATATATATACAGTATATATATAGCCTTTTTTTATTTTTACAAATGTCTTTGATCTCATGAGATCGACCAACATAATGTAGCGCATAATAGTGCAGCAGAGGGAAAAAGATTCATGCTCTTACGAACTTGTTACAAATAAAAACATAGAATGTAGTGTGTTTGTATCCAGTCACCCTGAGTAAACACTTTATACCTCCACCTTGACCTGTAATTACAGTTTCAATGTTTTTTTTCACATGTAGAAGTTGAAATTTCTCCCTCACATCTGCTTAACCTTTCTCACTTTGTGACTTCACAGCCACAAACTTCAATGGGGATTTCCCCCCCCCCTATAGGTTAGCACCAAGTTTTATACATTTTTGCCACTTTCCAAAAGTTTTTACATGTTCGCTCTTTCAAAAATACCTAAACCTCTGTCAGGCTGTAGAGCAAGTGTCTACGAACATCAATTTTTTAAGTCTTGCCACATATATTTGATGGTATTTGTGTCTGGACTTTGACTGGGCCATTCAAACACACAGTCTTTGATCTTCACCACTGCATTTCAGCTCTGGCCGCACGTTTAAGGTCATTGTCCTGCTGAAGTCGTTTGTACTCTCCACCAGATAATCTTTCTGGACCGTCGCGGTGGCAGCGCTGTGTTCCTTGGTGTTTATGATGTTGTTTGTTCACCAATATTCTCGGTGGCTTTCACAGAACATCTGGATTTGTGCTGAGATTAAATTAGACACCGATGAGGTCTAATTAAAAAAGGTGTTTTGATATTTTTTTTTACTATTATTATTGTTATTATTGTAAATTGTGTGCTGTTTGTCTTTCACTTTGTGTTTCCATACAAAATCTAAATACAATTCACTGAATTTTGTGGCAGAAGAGGTGCTGCTTTTTTTAAGACACTGTGTGAATCCACAGCAGCTCAAACCTCTGACTTAACTCACACGTCCTGCAGAGATTCTTCAGTAGAAATTGTGTAACAAACCATAAAACACTATTAAACACAGATATTGTTAAAGGTCAAAAATGTTATAACGTGTTAAGCTGGTGGTGCTTTACTTTAAGCCGCTCTGTCAGTGGGTTTGTCTTTCCTGCAGTAACGGTGACGGATGAGAAAGAATGATGACAGTCACTTTCAACAAAGAATTAACTCGGCTGAATTTTCTCCAATAATACCCGTCGAACATCAGCGGCGGTTTAGCTCACGTCACAAAAAGCAGGACGTTCAAATCCAATAACTGCTTTTTTTTTTTTTTTGCTTTATTGCTTTCACTTCTGCCGATAAATTTTTTTCCAGAAGCAAGGCACATTGCAAGGATTCAGTTCATTATGCTGCTTCCAGTAAAACCTGGAACCCTTTTCAAAGTAAAAAACAAAGAGATACAAAATAGGAAAAGCTGAAAAAATAAAAGAGAAAAAGAGAAACCTAGGCAACTGATTAAAGGCAAAATGTGATTTTCTGATTAGAACTAGAAGCATCTCAGCTTCAAAACACCTTGAAAAATGGGTTCCTCCCTTAATGCGGCAGCATTTGCTCAAACACGCACTAAATGTAAAGGTTTCACTTTATGACTATAATCTACAAAGCAAACATTTCCAGATCAGCATGAGTGGCTTTAACGGGACTCTGGAGTCCATCTCTGGGTTTCAGGAATGTCATTATCTGACTGTGACAATCATCCCCTTCCCCTCCAAGCCTTCAGTCCCCAATCCCAAAAGCTGAGAGGTCTCCTACCTACGGTGAGAAAATCCTCTTTTTGCCGGCTTTTCTGGAACGACCAAGGACGTCCATGTGTTACTCTGAAAACTCCTGCGGTGGGAAGGAAAAACAATTCCGGAACATCCAAAAGAATGCTATTCTTTAGGAGCTAAACTGGAAGCTGTTTTCTTCATTTCCACAGGGACAGTGGATGAATTTGCTACTTGTTTAGCTCAGTGACCACTAGAAACAAAAACCAGAACAAGCCCTGAATTTTATTGATATGCCTTACCTACTGGACTTTGAGGTTGGCATTGATGAGAAACATACATCTTCCCAAGACCTAATTTCAGTTTAAGATTTATTTCTATCAATTTTTGTTATAAAAGCTTCTCAGAGGGCAATAAACTACACAGTCCAGATCTTTGGTCAAAAATCAACAGTTCAAAATAATGAAAGTAGGTCTTTGCTTTGTTCAATGCAAAACTGATGTAACAAAAATGTTATCAGTTGTTTGACTGCAACGTAGAACAGGAAAAAATAAAATATTATTTGTTTGAGGAAATAATATGTTAGCACATTGAAAGGTATTAGTTAATTATCACTTAGGAATATGGGTTGGTGTGAAATGTTTCCAGTGTGATCAATTTTAGTAAAAATATCAAATTCCCACAGAATCAGAGTAGATTCTACATCAAAAGTGTACAAAATGGTTTAATTTCTTTCAAAACAAAAGCATTATTTATCCATCTGTTATCTTCCTTCTACTCTGGGACTGAGTTGTGGGGCCGGCAGTCTAAGCAGAAGAGCCCAGACTTTCCTCTCTCCAGCCACTTAGGTCAGTTCATTCAGGGGAATCCCAATGCGCTCCCAGACCAGCTGAGAAACATAGACCCCTGTCACCTCAGTGTCTCCTGGGTCTTCCTCTGGGTCTCCTCCTGGCTCTGAACACCTCACCAGGAGGCATCCTAACTACATGCCCGAGCCACATCAGCTGGAGCAGCAGCTCTATTCCGAGCTCCTCCCAAATGACGGAACTTCTCACCGTACCTCCATGGGAAAACCCAGACACCCTGTAGAGGAAACTCATTTTCACCACTTCTATCTGCAACCTTGCTCCTGTGGACACTACCTAGAGCTTGTGGCCGTAGACGAGCGTAGAAATGTAGATCAGCTGGTAAATTGAAAGCTTCTCCCTTTGGCTCACCTTCACAGTCACTCTTATTACAAATATTGCATTGCTGTTGCTCGAAGCAGTGAAGTGGATGGATGGTAACCGTCGTGGTTTTGAAATCAAATGTATTTAAAACTTTGGAATAAATGTAGACTGGTAAAAAGTCCATGTCTGTTTAAGAACCGCATGGTTTAAAACCACATTGTCAAACACCTTCTTAGCATTACTCAGATTCTCCTTTATCTTCCTATTCTTTTAATAAACCAACATGATGTTGCTGCTGCTGATGATGATAATGTTGTAATTTCTTACTATTACAAAGGCCACCAGTGTATTAACTCTGCTGGTCCACTTAAATTTCCCCACTAAGCAACAAAAAGTAAGGTTTCTATTCTTTCCTATTCCAAATTTTAGCTCGAAATATGCAGAGCATATTGAAGCAAAGTTGCAGCATCAATATGATGCTATTGGTGTTGCAGTTCCAGTCACTAAAGTGGGCTAAGAACAGTACAAGATCCTTTTGTGTACTTTGGACCCTCAAGTGCCATGACCTACTCATGGTGTTATATACAGTTACTCTCCTTTTGTCTCTGCTGATCTGATCCTTGTCTTGTCTTGCTCTTCTCATCCAGCGTGACCTGAACTCACTCTTTGTGCTTTAAGTTTAATCAGTATCGGTTCTCGTGATCCGATTCCCTACATCTAAGCATTTCAAAAACTGCACGGAGTGGACCGTGACTGAGCAACCACAGCGATAATCTGACAGAAGTTTGGGATCTTGGATATGGTAAATTGTTCCAGCTTTGAGCAATATACAGCTGTAGTCCTCAAGACATTTGTTGGATGGCACAGTAAAAGTAGTGTCCAGAAGTTGGACATTACATGAAGTGGGGTGGAGTGGGGGGCTGTGACAAGGTAATATATATCAAACACTAATGAACAAGAGGAAAGGAGCAACATGAAATTAGTTGGATAGTTAGTGGTTTAGAGTTTTGTTCTGGAGAAGAATTTGTGAGCATTGGATACAAAATGTAGACAGGATTTCCTCTAATTCTATCTACAGAATACCTCCAAACTCTATTGAAACGTACCACTTTGATTTAGATTTATGTGGATGTGACTTAATGATTTTTAATGATTTTACATATCCTTTAATTACAAGTTGAAACAAAGTCAAACTGAATTCTTCGTATTATCTGAGACTGGTTTTATATGTCCCCCTAAAGAAAGATATATTTCTGAATAGGACTGGATGGAATTAGGAAATAAATAATTATGACATATGTACATCAGCCTCACTCCTTCATTAACTATTTACCATTCTGTGATTTTGGTTGAGAAAACAGACAGAGAAGAGCTGCTAAAAAATGAGAAAATAAATTCTTTTAAAAAATGATATAGTTTATTGTGAATTCAGATTTGTGCATTTATTCCCAAAGTATCCTTCAGAGTTTACTCTTTTGGTGCGTTAAACGTAAAAGTGCAAACATTGTACAGACAACATCGATCCAAACAGACAATGATGCACTATTGCTTCGGCTAATTTAAGCTAAGTTTGCGAACTGTATCTACTATGAACCGTCGGTTATTGTGAGCTTCTGAATAACAAAATCACTCTAACTTAAATTATAATGTGCCAAGAGAGTATAACTGTGATTAGCAAAAAAATGCTAACTAGGCAAAAAAGTATAAAAGTGACAGTATAGTAGCCAGCCAGGTCATTCAACAGCTGTCAAAATCAATTCTTGAATGTGTTCAAAATGTTTTTTTTTTCTACAATAGAACATTGCTCAATCTTTACAGCCAAAGTGAAACAGCTACACTCAACAGTATGGCTGACTAAAAGCTTTTTATAGTTTGGTTTTTTTTTCTGTTTATTTTACGTCAGTTAATTGAAGTTTATTGTACATATTCATCTAAAACATGAGACATGTGACACACTATCCAGTCAAACTGGAGTTAGGTGAGAGGCTTCAAAGGCTTCTGATATTTCAAAGCACTGAAGGTGAGTCATGATCTCAACAAACCATCAAAGGACGAGCATCGTGCTTCTGAAGGAAATGACAAACTCCGTTGCTGCACAGCCATTAGCTGCAGTAAAACACAGAGCAGACAGCTCCTCAAAGGGAAAACAACAATGACTAGGGGCTAAGACATCATTAAAGGACAAGCATGGACACACACACACACACGCTTTATTTTAAATCCTCTATCTGATCTCTCCGATATGGGACGCTATGAAGGTTAAATATTAGAAAAATGTATTTCTTCCAACATGCATGTCGGTGGAAAAGATGCTCAGATCACATCAGTGATTGAAACCGTCACGTCACTGACTAGAAGCAAATTTCAACCCAGGTGGAAATATTTTCATTTGGAGTTTGACATACAGTTACTACCCAGGATCTTAGGCACATCTATTTAACTGCTTGTTACTTCAAAACATGAACCAATTCAAACAGGTGGGTTACAGCAGCATTAGTTTGTGCCACTCCTCTCACGAACCGGAAACTGAGCCACAGACTAGTTCGAAATTGAACCATAGCAGATTGGAAAAATGTTGCCTTGTCTGACAAGTCTCGAATTACGTTTCAGCAGGTAGCATCAGAATTTGGCATAAATAGCAGGAATACGTAGATTAGTCCAGATTTGCGTTACAGACAGAATCTGTTGGTGCGATGGAGTGATCATCAATAGAACCCACAGCCAACCAAAATGTTATTCTTCACATCGTCAATTTGTTATTTTCTGTCCATCAATCAGTCCCTCTGTTCAACCATGTATCTATTTATCTATTAAGATTGATATGACAAGAATGCTTATAAAGTAATTATACAGAAACCCCCCCCCCCCCACAAATTTCTCCATGTGATTTGATTTTTTTTTTTAGATTTTCAATTGTTTTAGTAACAAAGTACAGTCCAAGATTATAAGCCTCCACCCACAGTGAATAACACAAAAAGAAGTTAAGCTCCAGATCCAGGTCTGGATCCAAATCAACATTAAATTTATCACCTCTTAGTTGGGACATGCCTAACCTGGGGTAAAACATTTCTATGCAAATAAATCTGCAGCACTTCTAGTAATTCTGCTAAATCAGGCTAAATTGAGCAACTTGGAAGAGATAGCAAGCAAAATCGAAAACACGCGTTGAGAGTTAAATCACGAAAGACAGCAGATTGTTAGATTTGGACCCGGGTTTCCCTGGGCTGGGCTATCACCTTTGCAAAGTATGTGGGAGCTGGCAGGCTGTCTTCTGCTAATATTTCTCAAAAGTGTCACACTTTTTTTTTTCAGCTAACCACCCATGAAAAAGTAAGCATCAATTATTATTTTTTATTTTTACTAAATTTTATGAACATGATGTTTTAAATTTTCACAAAGAAATTCCAGGCGTGCCATTCCAAACGATCCATTATGTTGCATCAGATGCTGCTAACGATTCATGCAGTGGTGCAGACAATCTGCTCTAATGACTAGGTCACAAAATCCTGATACCGTTGTTCTGACAGAGTCTAAGGGTCAGTTTTGTCCACCTGCAGCATGTTTAATTTTAATATGAATTTACCGATACGTTTTCTTACGGACCAAAAAGTTCCTCAGGTTTTGCAACCTGATGAGTTTTCATGCTTACAAATAGAGTCTTGCGTCAGTTTGAGAGCTTTTTGTCTCAACTTCGATTCGAATGTCAGCAGCGAGTGGTAAAGGACAAAGAACAACATGTTTTCAAACCTTTTGTTTTGGAGGGGTTCTGTCATATTTTTTTTATCTGATCAGTCAGAGGCATTTGGATTATAAATAAAGTTTGTCAAACAGAAGTAGGAAAAAAAATAAACAAATAAAACTTGGACAAATTCCAGTCTCCATCAGAAAAAAAAAGATTTATCCTCAGGAGGAGGGAAGGCAGCAACTTTGCTTGTTCCACTTACTCTCCTTCAAATGACTTTTTCCTTACTTTCCCGGATTCTGTTATGGGATTTCTATATGCGACTTTGATGGCAATGCTTCCAGTGCACGGTACCTTCTGCGCCTCATGGTGTCCTCCGGGCAAATCTGACAAAGCTGCACAGCGGCGGCGGCATCGACATATAGAGGTAAACTGGAGGTGGATCCAAGTTTAATGCAAACAATGTTTTTGCAGTCTGCCGCTGCACAAGTCTTCTCACAAAGGAACACACTTGGGGCTTGGGGCTTCAGGCACAAACCCATAATAAGCCAACATTATTAATAACTTTAAAAAAAAAAAAAAAAAACTAAGTTAACTTATTCAGACATAGCTCAGAGCAACTGGCACCCGTCATCAATAATTGCTGTGGGCAAACACAATGAAATTCCAAAGTATTTCATCAAATTCAATGCCAATGTCAAATCTGTTTGTACAAGCAAAGTGCTCTCAGAGCAAACCGAGAAGTAACTTTAAGGGCAAGCTGAGTAGCAAGCAACACATGGTGAAAACCTAAAGTGATCAACTGATTCCCAACAATCCACTGGACACACGTGACAGTGCATTTCTCTGCCCTCTGCTGGACAAATGGATGTTGTATTGTGTGCTGCAGGTGCCTTTACCAGGCAAAGCAAGGCACTGTCGTCAATGCAGCAACTTTGTAGCTATATATTCACTGACTTCAGGCTTCAGACTTTTTCAAAAGAAAAAAAAAAACTAATACTAAATCTTGTGACTTTTTCTGGTATTACTGGAGACTCCTAGAGACCATCTTCCTCTATGTACTTGACTCAAGTAGTGGATTCTGCCACGGGTCTCTTTCCCTTGTTAAAACTCTCACAGCGACTGAGTCCTGATACAACCATCCCACCCAGCTGGAGACAGAGCTGCAAACTGGCTACTGGATGATCTGTTGAAGGATGTGAACATGAAAATGTGTTTGTCTAGAATAAATCACTCCATTTGTACTATGTTTTTATGTTATTACATATAATATAATTAATATGTAATAATTATATCACTCAGATTTTCCCCCCCCATCCCCAAGATTTTTAATGTCCAATAAATGCAAAATTTACAAAAACAGTTGTATTAACTGTTTCACTGTGATGTGTTGTAGCTCAAGAAAAATGATTTTGGGTTTTTTTGAGGCCTCCAACAGTGCCCATTGAAAAAGCATGCAATTACATGTGGTTGGCCTGTTAAGCTAAATTAGGATGAGATAAAAAGATAAAAATGCTCAAGCTTTCTGTATTTCAGTTATCTGTAGACTTAATATTACAGTTTGATTTCTTGGGTTCTAATAGCAAATTGAGACTTTTCTCTTGTAAAATATCACAGATTGAATGTCTGTCAGATTTATAAAATGACTGTAATCCCTAATCGAACCAACAACCAAAGTCATTTCCTTTCAATAAATACAACCAATTGGAGCCAAATAATCACATTCCTTATAATAGTCTGAATAGATTATAGCAACATTCACTTGTTGTTAAAGCAGCCAAGAATTGGCATGTGGTCAGTCACAAACATTCTGTGTTCGGTTATCTATGGTCCATCAACGGTACAAATTTGTGAGAAACCCTGTTGACTGCTGTCTCTCAAAGAACCTTAGAAAAGACACATCACACACTAACTTTTGTAATGCATGTTTCATTACACAGACACAGCTGCACATGTCCAAATGTACATAACCACATTGACTCACGTTGCGTCTTCACATAAACAAAATTAACACTTCAGAGATTCTGAAGTGCGATTACGTTTACATTGGAGCAGGTTGGTGTCTGCCCGTGTTTTTATGGTGACTGTCTTGTTGCTGCCTGATATTTAGCTCTTCGGCAAGGTGTGTGGTGGAATCCCTTCGCTTTATCTCTGTGGTTTCCAGTGGCCCATCATGCTTTCACACCACCCCGGTTTTTCAGACTGAGAAAACCCCCAACCAAGCTGTGAACTCCCCCCCAAGGGCAACGGAGGCCCCATCCAAACAGGTCTGGGCACGCACCTCCCGAGTCCTGCCGTTTGCTGCCTCTGTGCCGCTCGTCTGTTCCCCCTGCAGCGGATTTCCTCGGCATTCAGCCTCTCAGGAGGTCTCTACGCCTGCTGCTCCTTCCCTCAGTCAAGACATGTTGCTTGTGGCTTCCGAGAAGTGAGGCAGAGCAGGCGGGGATCAGCACGGCACACATGTGGTCTAACTGCATGAGTCTGCGTGTGTGTCTGTTTGCACAATGAACCTCATAAACCCTCAGGGTTAAGACTCTCATTAGCACCTAGCCAAAAAAGATATCCCTTTCATCTCAACTGCGCTTATGGATCAAGTGAGGCACATCGTTTGCAAAGGAAGAAAAATGGGCTGGTAGATCCGCCGCCTGTAGTTGAAGCACGTCAACCACAGAGTCTCACATGGTTGGTAAATTCATTTTTTTGAAATCTTCAATTCACCGACTGGGCCAGTGTTGTAGTGGTGAGAAAGAGGTTTGGTTGCCATACATATATACTCCGGGTTTTTTATGCTTTACTATAGATATGAACTCTTTGCTGATGTTTCCTTTGAAAGGGATCTTTAATCAGCAGTTTTTGAGGCTGTCTGAATGTATCTCTTTGTTTTTCTTTGAACATTGGTTGCTTTTTACTAGCAACATGAAAGCATAGTACATATGTTGTAGTGTGTGCATGATTACAGAGTGAGGAAAGGGAACAAGCAGACAAATTAAGAATTATCAAGTCTTAAAAGCTGGAAAAAATGAAAACACAGGAAAGAGTTGAAATATGTGTTAGCCTTCTGTTCATAATAACAAGAAGTTTAACATGAGTAAAGCATTTGTTATTTCATAATCTAGTTAATAATCAAGTTGAATCTCATTTTGCCTTAGGAACGGTTTGAAATCATCTTGGCATCATCTTGGCATTAACAAGGCGTCAGAAACATTCTTGAGAGATTTTAGCCCAAATTTACATTACCATAATGCAATTTGCTGCAGATTTGTCGTATATCCACAACCTTCCACTACATCTCAAAAGTGCTGAGATCTGGTGGTTGTAGAGGCCAGCATACAGTGGATCTATTATCATGTTCGACAAACCACTTTGAGAAGATTTGGACTGTGTGGTTTGGTGCATTATTGTGTTGGAAGTAGCCAAGTAGACATTCAAGGTTGTTATTGGTGCTAAATGGCCCAACGTTTGCAAAGAAAATACACCCCGAACCATCTCATCACCAATTTCAGCTAAAACCAGTGTCACAGAGCAAGATGAATCCAGATTTTTGTGACGATCCTGCCAAATTCTGATTATTGCAGCCGAAATCGAGGCTCATCAGGCCAGGCAATTTTTTCCACGATCTTGGCGTTGTCAAATTTTGTTGAAGTTGTTTGAATTTCTCTCCAAGTTTTGTGTCAACAGTTAACAGAACTGGCATGTGGCTTGAGCTTCTACTGCTGTGGCCCGTCAGCTTCAAGGTTTGATGTGCTGATGTCTCCTGCTTGCCAAGTTATTAACTAAAAACAGCTGTTTGCTAATTATTGGTGCTAAAATTTGACCTTTTAATCAAAGTGTGTTATCATTTCAGGAATGAGGTTTTAATAGACTGGGTAAAAAAAAGTGATCTATTAAAGCAGGTGCTGGTCAGTTCACCATTTTGTCATTTCATAACTGTAGAGTTTGTCAGTTTGTACCTAAAAAGGTCAAGTAAGAAATGATCTCTTGACTTTCATGCTGACCATGTGTCAATTCATATTGCCTACAAAGGCAATTTGTTCTCATTTTTATGACCCATTATTTTAATGAAAATATGTAACTACAATGAATAGTAAACAGATATGCAATGGTTTTAGTACATGGATACAAAATGCTTAATTTAAGGGTTACAAAATGTAAGTAAAGGAATTACATGGTTACGCCTATGTAAGAACTAAGACTAAGATCTGGAACAGGGGGAAATTAACCCAAAGCCGTGTTTAATCCCTTCCAGATCAAACTTTCAATCTGTGATTTACTTTTGTTCTGCAGCGCATAGGATTATGTGACAGGTGTTGACATTGATTTAGGGGGATAGAACTCAACCCCCCATGTCAAGCCTTTGATCACCACAGGAAGACGCCACACAGAGGTGTTCATCTAATTTGAGAAATATGTCATTCAGGAGGATCAAACACAGATAACATCTGGAGGGTGGTTCGTAACGGCTTAGCTTGCTTTATTTAGCTCTTAATGCATTTGGACAACTTGCACAACAGAGGTTAGTCATATGTAATGGAGCACAGGTGAAATCCTGTGCATTCACACTGCACATGGAAATGTATCTTTGGCTAGATCATACACATATAATGCCTTTGATTTAGACTCCCTATAGAGATGTTGGCAGGAACGTTGTAATTTAGAAATGTAGGTTATATGTGATAAGTAACAAAGCAGTTATTTATCACAGCTTTGTGATAAATAGCACAATATTAGATCAAAAATATCTTAGCCACATTTTGTGATTCTGACTGGGGTTACCCCCAGTCAGAATCACATCGCTTCATAACCTATAGAAAGAAACAGCAGTGTGCAAGGATGCAGGATGTCCATAGAGATGACAGCTGGTTTTGTAAGACATAACTAACACCACATGTTGGCCCAAGGTATAGCACTCAGTTTTCAGTTTGGGTCATCCATGTGGTTCAGAAACTTTGAGTTCATCTCCTTTTATATTTTTTTTTATTTATTTATTTTCAATTAAGATTAACAGAACTTAGAAACCAGATCAGGGATCAGCAGAATCAGAATACTTTTATTGGTATTATACCGAAGTACAACTGCCGAAAAAACTTACTAAACTACCTCCAAAGAAAGACAGAAAACATTTTATTTTTTTGTTACCGTGCTGCAATCAGTGGGTTCTATTTAATTTTCCATTGCCACTTTATGCAAATATGGAATAAACAATTCAGAAATATTGATTTACTCTTCCCTTTTAAAGCCATTTATGTCTGTCTTTGGAAAAAATAAACTTAAATGAAATCTTAGTTCCTACATTTTGCCAGAATATGACCAGATTTTATTTAGCAGGCATGTATAAAACTTGATATTATGGTTTTACAATTTAAAAGATTTTTTATTTAGTGGGATGAAGAGCAAAAGATATTTGATGGTAAAGGTTGCTGAATATGTCATAATGTCTGAGAAACTGTCAAACTCCTAATTTTCAGCTTTGTAGTTAGTTATATCTAACTTCCGAGCTTCTTTTTTTAGGATATTTTGTTTGTATTTCTTTTTAATTCATGTAAAGCACTTTGAATTGTCTTGTTGCTGAAAATGTGCTTCATAAATAAAATCACCTTACCTTACCTAGAAGTTTGTAGATAAATTAATATCACTTTTTTTTTATTATTATTATTTTTTATTTTTAAAAAATTATGAGACTGATTAAGTCATATAATTTAACATTGCTTCATATTGATGTACTTATAACCAAAACCATAGTGAAAGATTACAATAAACTCAGAATAAAACAAAATTAAAAAACAGGGAAAGTTTAAATCTTTTGCACGGGATTCCCTCTGGCTATCTCTGTTGTGACACTCCTTCCCACAAATGAGAAATTAATGGGCAGTAACCAAACTAGCAGACAGTGTAATTGAGGTCCTTAGTCAGAGACTCTTCAGACGCAGTGAAGTCAGCAGCACTTGAACTGTGTGATGTTGGTGGGGATCCGGGTGGGCAGATGAGATGATGTGGCTGCGTAGCGCATGACAAGAACATGACTGGAGATTGATGAGTCGCTAACTCTGCACGACAGCATTTCAAGCCGCAGCGTTTTGAACGTTTCCCTGAACTTTGAAGAACCTGGAGGCAGACATTCTTGATGAAACGTAAGGACTGTTTGTTGTGTGTCTGTGTCGATCATGGCCGGCAACACAAGCGGTTGCCGGCTTGTTATGGCCTCATCATGTTTCATTACAGCAGCTGTAGAGGCAAAACCAGTCGGGCCTCACATTACAGTGTTTAGCGCTCTGATACCCTGATGTAACAAAGCACACTTTAGATCAGACACTATTAAGGCGAACATTTGATTAGGATGACTTGACTTTTTGTGTCAAGGTGGGGCATTCATCTGTCAGAACCAGCGCCTGCTGTGATTGGGTTGCACCCTCTGGGACGTTGCTGCTCTGGGCCGATCGATTGTCCTCAGACTGTTCCCGTAGTAACCCATCTGGATTCCTGAATGCTTTGGGCATCTTGTGATGTTCACTTCAGCGCTTCATAACCTGTAAATGTTCTCATGTAATGCTTTGTGTAGCTTTGCAGGAATATCTATATCTATATGTTTATCTTTTTTTTTCTTTGTTCAAATCAAACTTTAATGTATTTTACAGAGATTTTAAGTGACAGAACCGGACAAAGTAGTATGTGGAAAGAGTTGAATTGGTCCCACACCGCAAACATAATTTCTTACTGCTTTGTTTCAGCATTCGCCTTTGTCTTGTTCAATTCCCTTTGTCTCAGTTCAATTAAGTTTATTTTGTAAAGTTGAATTTAACAGTAAATGTCCTGAAGAGCCACATTACCGATCCCTCTAATCGGTAATGTGCAATTCAGTAATTAAATGCTTTAAAACTTACCTGTGAAATGAAGAACAGCTGGTTGGATGAAACTGTAGACCTGTAGACTCTCTTTTAACAGGAAGAAACTTCCTCCCCACAGTTCAGTACAGTACACTGGACTCTGTGGAGGAATGATCTCTGTCAGTTATGTTGTCTAGGAGAGACAGGGCTACAAACCATGTGATGAATAATAAATTACGTAGCTCCTTTCCTGGATTAGACCATGATAAGGTTAAACGTGATGTGCAAACAAATAACGGTTGCCCTGTCAACAGATTCTCTCACATGACTTTCAGATCGAGGATTGGATAGAAAAATGTCTCCACAGCATGATGCTGCCCCTTTTTCTGGATGAGGAAATATTTTTGCTTTGTTTGATGTTTAAAGCCTAGGATATTGTTTTATAATCCAACTTTTCTCTAAACCTCTCCACAACTTATCCACGACTTGACGTTTGTTTTCCTTGCTCTTCATTGTGCCATTTCTTCATAAATGTCCTCTTGAAAACCCAATTCTGATAATGGAACATCTGAAGGAAATTGGATATGCTGGACTCAACATCGAGGAAGCAAATTAAAAGGGATTAAAGACAAATGAGCAAATTTTCTTTCTTTCTCATTTGCAAATCGCTTTAAAACTTTGAGTTGGCTTATCACTTAAAATACCACTGAAATGCACCGAGTTCGTCATTGGGAAAGGAAAAAAATGGCACGAACACACGGCACGCTCCTTTACTGAGCCTCACATGAGATGTTTGAGCTTCTGGAAGAACCTGCGCTGCTCTGTTTGAGCATGTTAAAAGTTAGGCATGACCAACATGTTTTCTGTCTCATTTTGTTTAAAAGACGTATAAGGCAATTAAAATTAATTACCTGAATGAAAGTGTAATAGTTCCTGGCGTGATTCCCCAGTGATTATTCTTTGTTTAGGCACATCTGCAGGAGTCCTCAGGTATGGCTCATTGCTTAAGACATGACTCTCTTTTTTTGTTGTTGTCTATTACAAGTGAAAAAGCAACACACATGGTTGTTGCTGAAACACCAGCTCAAGCAGCAAAACCACAAATTAACAATTTAGCAGCAAGGTTGATTTTGCACAAAGGGGACTTTTCTCAAACGTGGAAACCGGATGTTGTGTTTTATTAGTCAGATCTGCAGATTTGTCTATGCCAACAAGTGGGAAATATATAAAAAAATTTAAAAAATCAGTAGCAATGATATCCGTGCTCTGGAGTGGGATTCCCCCTCCCTATGCAACAAAAAAGAAAAATAAACAGAAACTCTTAGTATAAACTTTATTAATAACCTTATTGAAACTGGAGGCGGTGTTCCCCCTTGATGCTGCTGCTGCAGCAGTTTGGATTTTTTATGGATGCTGCTGTGCTTTTGCTTCCAGGATTCCAGGGAACTGATAAAAAGGGTTGGCACTTGAGCATTGTTAAATGATTTTAAATACCAGGAGAGAACCCAAAAATGAAAACTCAGGCCCGAAATTCAAACCAAGCCTTCTTGCTGAAAAAGGCAACAGTGCACACAAAGCTGCAACACCAAGAAGCCCAAGGAATATTAACACAAATAGTAAATGGATTCACTTTACAGAAATGTTGTCACCACACAAGTTTCACAGGAGAGTACTGCGTTCCGATGTGTTAATGAAAGCTGAGCGTAAGACAAAACTGGTAGAAAAAAGATTCAGGACCCATCGAACACCGCAGCATTGACAGCTTGTAATGGAATGCCATCAAGAGTTTGGAGGAGATCAAAGGTAGAGGACCTCACACAGAGTTCCAGACGTGAAGTACAACTGTCACATCTTGTGTTCAATCATTCCGACAGAAACGTGTCAGGAGCATCTACCTGGGTTATTATACATTTACTTTGATCCAGAGTTTGGGGAAAGAGTAAGCACAAACTCAACAGCCGAAGTTTTACAGACGTTTCACTTCGTGATATTCGGGGTGTGTTTCAACTGTAGTTTATATAGTGCACAATCAATTACCAAGACTTTTGATTGCTTAGAAAAAAAAACTTCTTTGAAAAGCTTAATTTTTGGTTATCACTTATATAATTTAATTTGAAACAGAAAATGTCTGATTTGGAGTTGCTTAAAAGCACATTTTGAAAAGTGTTTAATTTTGACTTTATTTTTTGGAATTTGAAAAATAAAAATGTCAGCAACATTATTGACAAAAATGTGAAAAAAAATTCTTTATTGGTCATTCATTTCAGTGTGGACTGGCCTTTTGGAATCTATGATTTTGATAAAAGATCAACAAATGGAAACAGATTGCTTGGAGTTGGTGGAGGAAAATGCTGGGAACCATGGCAATTAACAGAGGGCAATAGACGAAGCCACTGGATAGACATGCACCATGACACGTTTAAATGCCGAGGAAGAGGCGAAAGTAGCAGATGAACCAATGAGAGCTAATCAGAAGTAAGTAGAGACAGCTGGGGGGGCTAGAGCTGCAAGAGTGTAATTAGAAGATGTGGAAAAACTGAGATGTAAGAATATTGGTAACCTGAGGAAAACAGAAAGAAACAAACTGAAAGCCAAGAAAGGAACCTTAGAAGCAAAAAGGAAAAACCTATAGCTAACATAAACAGTAAGCAAAGGAACACCAGTGCAAAGAAACCTTTGGATTTATTTAATCAAAATATCCAAATGGAAAGAACTAGCCCAAAGCAATAAACTAAAGACATAATGACAGAAAGAAACCAACCAAAACATTTCAGCACAAACACCTCATTCCAATTGTCAAGCATGATGGCGGAGGAGCGATGATTTGGGAATGTTTTGCAGCCACAAGACCTAAACCCCTTGCAGCCATTGGTCGACCACGAATCCTCTGTATGCCAAAGATTAAAATGTGTGGCCATTTTTCCAGACTTTCATGTCAAGCCAGCAATGAGGCAATGTTGTGTAAATGAGTTCTCCACAAACGGTAAGACAAGGATAAAGTCGCACAGAAAATTATTAGTTCAAGATAATATTGCTAAAGATGTTTATAAATAAATCACTGGGTGTGCCTGCTGGGATTTATTTCCCGCTTTAACTTTATTTGATAAGTATGATCTCAGTATAATCTGTTGAATGCCTTTGTACACTTGGGGTTAGATTTGAATCATTTTAGAACCTGGGAAGGAGCAGCTGATTGTTATATGTCGTGACATGTAAAGCCTTAGTACTGAAAGAGGGTGTAGTTTGTTTTAAGCATGACGGCGTTTAGTGAACGTGCCATAATTTTAAGTCTTTGTTAGGAAATGACAATAAAAAAATGTAGTTGCTATTAGAATTATAATAATGATAATAATAATAATCATTTATTATTATTATTATTATTATTGATAATTATTATTATTATTATCAATCCTTAGAAAATGAATGATATCTGATCACCTTTTGATTAAAGACAATTTGTAATCCTTTTCTGTGGCTGAATGGGAAGAGATGAGGTGTTGAAAAAGTTTGAGCTCTAAGCAAAACCAGTTTTTGGAATAAAGTTAGGATAAGTTTGAGAGTATTTGTTGGGTTTGGACCCTTTTCCCTCCATGCAAAGAGCAATTGTCAATATCAGATACATCAATGTGTACAACAGGAGCACTTGTTTGTCACCAGAAGGCGTTTTCTGGTGTGGGACGAGGTTATTGCAGGGTTATGGATGTGAAGGCCCAACATCTAGATAACTCCTCTTTTCACCCTGCATCGGTTTGCTCCAGACCAGAATCAGAGACATTTATTCACATTCATTACAAGGAAAACTCAATCAGCATATTTACTATACTTGAGAATACACTGACTACATAATCCTTTTTATTGATAAGAATTAAATTGTCCCACTAGGAACTTTACCCATGTTTTCTTGTGTGAACAAGTTCTTTCATTAAAGATCTCATGAATTTGATCATCATGTCCTCTGCAGAGGACACAGAGTCAAGAGACTCTGTGAAAGGTGAATCCATCACTACAAAGCTGTTGAAAAACTTGGAAAAGTAAGTTGGATGTGGGGGATGAGATGTTTAAGGCTCTGGATAGTGTTGGGTTGTTGCAGGTTATGCACCTCTTCAGTATTACACGAGTCACTGAAACAACATCTGTAGAGTTGCAGACCAAGAGTTTGGTTGTCCATAGGGTTTCTTGAGATGCTTCAAACCATGTCCACCGAGACGTTTTGTGTTAGATGCTCAAGACTTTTTCCGGCTCTTGTGTTCACAAAGCAAGAGTTGGATCCACATTCTCAACTTTACAATCGAGCTTCCTCCGAGTGTGGGTTGGATTCTCTGCTGCCCGTGTGTCCGATCCTGTTGGCTTTGCTCATGGACAGGACCTCCAGGTCCAGGTCATGGAGGGGCGGGTTTGGGAACCTCAGAATCTGTCACCATCTTTAAGTCATGACCTCTTTTGTAGACAAATTCTTTTATGTGTGAGTTCAGGGCTCCCAGTTGAAATTAGATGGCTACGGCCTCCAGCAGCAAAGCATTCCAATGTTTTTACCGGAAATACATAACCAGAGTCCAATAAACTGCTCTGGCTATTTTATTTATTTGTTTGTTTGTTGTACAGACTGTTCTGTAAATTCATTCCATATGGGGCCAATGAGGGTAGGAAAGAGGTTGATTCCAGAGAGGAGTAACAGCCCATGTTTAACCGCCATCATGAGTTTGATGTAGGGCAACGCTGGTGAAAAGTGAGACCCATATGGGTCCTACATGTGTTGTCAAATTTGTACCAAGTCTCTTAATGCCAATTTAAGTCCGAGCCAAGACCCACATAGGGGGTTCAGTTGTTTGTTTTTTTTATTTCAACACGAATTATATTATCCAACCTAACTGGAATCCATACAAGAAACCTTTTATAACCCCCAGGCTCACTAAATACAAATTCAGGCAAAATCCATACCAGGGAGGGGTCGGGCACATTTCTTTTTGTCCAGGTCCAGAAAATCCTTTCATATCCAGCACAACCATATTATCCCATTTGTTCATTTTCTGGGAAAGTCACCAAAAAAAAAAATCCAAGACTGTTCTTGTTCTGTAGCTGTCTTTTAAAGATGTCCACCCCCCTTCCCACCTCTTCCCTTATCTCTCGCTGTGTGACACAGGTCCCTGGCCCTGGGGCAGCAGTACTCGTCTCTGGGCTCCCAACCCCTCCTGTGTGGCTCCATCCCTGGCTTGGTGGCCAAGCAGCTTCGCTTCTGTCGTAACTACATCGAGATCATGCCCAGTGTTGCTGAGGGCGTCAAACTGGGCATCCAGGAATGTCAGCACCAGTTCAGAGGCCGCCGGTGGAACTGCACCACCATAAAGGACAACCTGGCCATCTTCGGACCAGTGCTGGATAAAGGTAGATCCTTGACACTAATTGTTTTCATAGGTCCAACGTGTAAGTCTTTTACACATTGGGTCATGTAACAAACACAAGTTTCGATGCATATTATTGTTTGTTTTTTTTCTGTGGCAAAGAAAGTTGCACATTTTTAATTAGATGAAGGATAATAATAAAAGTTGTGAAAATATCTTCAAACATTGAAATAGTGAAAAGACTCCAAGACTAGGGTGCATTTGTATACAGTACCTTTAACTTTTGTAAATAAGCCTCAGTCCACATTCTGTTGAGAGCTGTTCTGTAAAGGCCTCAAAGGTTTAGAAGAGAAAAAAACAGTATCAAGAGGACGAGGGCTGTACTATTGCTAAACATTGCAATAATTATATTATTAACAATTAACCCAAATTTTAAGCAGTGTTTTGAAATTGAGAATTTTCAGAAATATTGATAAGGATAACTACAATTCGATATTGTGCAACTGTAATGAGTCAAAAGGGAGTGTGAAGAATAAAGAGCGCAGCAGACAGATCAGGGATAGAGATTTGGAGACGTTTACAGCAGTTCGGTTGCAAGACAATTTTCAAACATCCTTCCAAGTTTTGCCACAAATTGTCAATGGAGATTCTGAGCCTTTGAAGTTTCAAAACTTGGAAATTGGTGTTGACAGTCACTGACTATCCAATTTAAATAAACTTGAGCTATTTTGCAATATGAAGATTTCAGACTCTAAATGTTGAAAGATGGTAGAAGAATACCCCCAAAAAGAGATGCACATGTAATTCAAGTTAAAGTTGGACCTAGAATGTTCTGACGCAGAGGTCTGAATATAAATACACACTATATTTTACAGATATTGTTTAGTAAAAGAAAAAGAACACTGAAGTTTGTGGGTGTAATCTGACGAAATGTGAAAACCTCATAAAAAAAAACATTTCAAGGCAACGCATTTCGACTCTATTCAGACTGATATTGAATTGACAGAATGGCAGATGGGTACAATAAGTGCAGTTGACACACTGTAAAAAATATAAATATATCAGGTGCTTCTCCCTAACGGAACTACTGATATGGAATATCCCTTTACACAGGAAACAATAGAACCATGTCTTCCGCTCAAAACCCGGATTTTAAAGGTAGACGTTTCTGCATTGTGACTAAGCCTGCTGATTGGAAATGAATTAGCTTGTGTGTCAGAGGAGAGGGAAACCGGGCAGGAAGGGGCAGTGTGAGCAGTCCAAGCTCCCCAGTCAAATAAAAGGGATAGGGGAGGCCAAATGAGATTACAGGCAACAGAAAAGGGCCTAGGGGCTCCGCTCAACCCCTACTGTGCATGAAGACCGGTCCGCTCCCCACACAGTCCAGCTCCCACGGACACCCCATTCACACGCCCTTTTGACTCTGTCATGAAAAAAGCCTGAAAGGGGATCTCTCCAAATCTAGACCAGTAGATCTTTGGGATGAAGAAGCGAAGGAAGTAGCAAAGGAAAGACGATGAGTGTGTCACTTTAGGAGTAAGGAAAAGAGAAGTGAGTTCTGCAGATGTCCAACCTGTCGCCACCTTCAGGTGCACATTGGCGCTGCTGTTTGGTGAATGCCTGGGCAGCCAGGGGTATAGATGCGAGGTGGGGATGGAAAGGGGTGTATGCCATTTCAGCTCAGAGTGGAGGTGGAAATGGGTAGTTGGAGGGAGAGGAGGGGGTGTTAAGGGAATGCCAGCTCTGGGCAGAGCGGGGCTGTGGGGGCGCTAGTCGCTGGGTCCTTTGTGCAGATAATACAGTGTGACACAAGGGAAACAAAGGCGGATTGATGGGCCCAGCAGGTAGCAGGAGCAGTGCTGGCCTTGGGTGACAGCCAGAGATCCAGGGGCCCAGGGCTCATGGGGGCTTGTTTTCAGGGTCTGACTGGTCCTGGCAGGGCAAGAAAAGGAAGCCCAACCTGCAGACTGTAAAGTGTGCTAAAGTCTCGAGTCATCCCTTACTTCTACAACATTTACTTCCAATAGCACAGACTGGTGTTAAACAGGTCTTGATCAATAGAGAACCCTGCAGAAGTATGTATTTTTAAGTCGTGCCAGAAAATCTTAATTGGATTTGGGTCTAGACCTCGACTGGATTATTTTAACAGATAAACACGCTTTGATCTGAACGATCCCGTTGTAGCTCTGGCTGTACGTTTTGGGGCTGTGATCTTGCTGGATGTTGAACGTCTGCAGCAGGAATGTTCCAGAAAGGGCCCCGTAACTGGCTAAATTGCTTTTTCCCGTCACCTCTGATTAGGCTTTCTCTCTCTGCTGAAAATGATGCATCCTCACATCATGCTGCTGCCATCACAGAGATAGTAATGTGATTTGGCTGTCTCCAGGAGATGTTCAAAGGTTGAGATTTTCCTTTAGAACCCAACCTTGTTTTAAACTTTTCCACATCTTTTCTCCCCGACTTGTCTTCACGATGCTCTTCGACGCCTTCACAATATTCTGCTGGATTTATGACTGAGAATAAATTCAACATAGTGGGCTGCAAACAGTGCAAACATGCCATCATTAGGTATGAAAACAGAATAAATAAAGCAGACAATTTTCAAAGAAAATCCTCAAAAGACTTACAGGAAGGCTGGAGAACTGCTGGTCAAGGTCGCTTTGCCTTCGTCTTTCCGTGCGCCGCATAAATGGTTGAGAAGACAATAAAGCTCTTGCTTGACTTTGAAGTCCATCTTTTTTGTGACTTTGCTTGGAGACATGTTGAGCATTAGTGAGGATTGTAAAGTGCCCCTATTGGGTTTTCTCTAAAGTTGAGTCACGGAGGGATAACTGGCTTTAAATGCAGCTGAGTTTTATTCTCTGTTCATGTTAAGGCAAAAAAAAAAAAATTAAGATCTGCCCTAGCCCCTGTATTGGAGAGATCAGGCCACCAAGCGCTCCTGACAAGTCAGCTATATGACACACTGTCATGCTTGTGTGAGTCTACAGTAGAGTCAGTAAGGTGTGTAATGGCTGAGCCGTGCTAAGTGTGCTGTGATTGTGAAACAATGGTATCTGGTTACATAATAAGCTGTTGCCTTGAAAGGAGGCGTAACTCCATCCCTTCGGCGTCAGTAAGAAACGGGCCGACGCTCTGCTCGGTTTCACCTGAGGCCCCTGGGCTCTCTGAGCTGGGCCGGGTGCGGAGGAGGAGCAGGGGGTGACAAACATTCCTGAAAGACTATCCAGATGCACAGCAGCACACCTCGGGGATGACAGGAGGTCACTGAGCTCCCACTCGATGCTGGAGCCTACCTGCCTACCTGACACCACAAAGGGGCAGGGATCCATCCTTGTTGCCGCTGATATAAACAAAATCGTAAACAAAAACTGTTAAAAAAAATTAATACAAAAAGGAGAGTTTTATTTGAGCTGCTTGTTTTTCTCTTCTTTTTTTCCCCTTTGACAAATACCTGCCCATAAATTTGCTGCTTCCATGTTGTGTTAAAAGGGTTTTTGCCTGGAGGGATCCTTTTCAGTGTATCTGTCTGGATGTTGGCAGCAGCTTTGTCCATGTTTAAATCCAAGATTGACGCTCCTCTCCTTTTTTTTTTCCTTCTTCCTACTCCGTCTGTCTTCGATCGTCTCCTTCAGCTACGAGAGAGTCTGCGTTCGTCCATGCCATAGCCTCCGCCGGTGTCGCCTTCGCAGTGACCCGATCCTGCGCCGAGGGCACGTCCACCATGTGCGGCTGCGACTCACACCACAAGGGGCCGCCGGGCGAGGGCTGGAAGTGGGGCGGCTGCAGCGAGGACGCCGAGTTCGGCGTGCTGGTGTCGAGGGAATTTGCAGACGCCAGAGAGAACAGACCAGATGCTCGCTCTGCAATGAACCGGCACAACAACGAGGCCGGACGCACAGTAAGCACGTGCAGAAAGAGTCGCTGATGGGATTTGACCAATAAAATGTAAATGTGTAATACCGAATAGACTTAAGTTCGGTAGACCTTAAACAATACTTGTGAGTGTACAGTCCCTTGAAAAAGTTTTTTGCTTTACAAATTCCTTCAGTTTTGTTTTTACTTTCTTTGTCAAACTTAAAAATTTCAGCTCATTAACTTGGCAATGCGTCTTTTAGATCACAGTGGAGGAAGTTTAGCCCACTTGGTTTTGCAGAACTGGTTTAATTCAATCACATTTGAGGCTTCATAAGCATTTAGATACAACTACACCAAACTGTTGAGCCCATCATTTACAAATAGAAAAAGAGTGTGTCACTGCTGGGAACCAAGTCCTGACTTTACACCTTTCCTTCTTCAGGGACACCAATAAAGTACTTAGGAAAGAAAATCCATTGTAGGGTAAAATACTTGAGACGGGGTCAAAGGTTCACCGCCCAGCAGTGCATCCAATTTGACTGAATTTAAACTTTTTCGCAAAGATGATGTGGGCAAAAGTGTAAATTTCAAGTTGTTGCTGTTGGAGACTGTACTTCAAAAGGCATCCATTTGTAAATGCAAATGCATGGCAGCGTATTTGTTACAAGTTTAACTTACTTTACTTAATTTAAGTTCAAGATACATTCAGGCCACCATGAAACCTAAAACAATGAGCTGCTTGTTCCAAAGCAAAGATGATTTATGCGGTAAACACAGCGGTTCAGGCTTACTAAACTGTTCGTGAGATGGCTAGGGATTTGCTGCTTGACTCGTCCCGCACATTTCAGAGACTCTGACTGAAAATGAGCTCCTGACTTTGAATGACTGGCTAATTACTCATCTAAACGACAGTCAACCCCACACCTTGCCTTTCATGCTCGGTGTCCCAATGAAAGAAGAGAAGAAGAAGGAGAAGAAAAGAAAAAGGAAAAAAATTCCCCCAACAGTCAAATAACCCGAGCGAGTTGACGGTGGAAGAGAAGGCGAATCAACTCAGACTTAAAACATCACCGGCTGCTGTCACTGCTGGGGGGAAACGGGGCCCTCGGCTGCTCGCTCGGGGGCAAATAGAGGGACCACACGGGAACAAGGCGACCCTTTGATCTGAGCACACCGGCGCAGTTAGACGGGCCACAGCAGATAACTGAGCAGCGCTGCCGTCAGAGGCCTCCAGCTCTCTCCACCTGGTGCTCTCACGCTTCATTATTTAGCCCTGAGGGCCTGGGACTTTATCTCAGCATGACAAGCTCACATCGTGATGTCACCACCAGTCCACCAGTGCGCGCCACCTGCTTTCCGCCCGAGCTGGGGGAATTCAGCTGCTAAATATATCTGCTAAATTAAAGTACAACTAAATCAAAACAACAAAGGTAAAATGTGCCCTGAGGGACAGCACGCACGCTGACTTCAGAGAGAATTAGCAGCAGCACAAAGCATCTGTACTTCACAGCTGCATGAACCCTCAGTAACACACAGCCGGTGGCTCGTTTTTCTTCTGCAGAACCGCCGCACTGTGCAAGATTCAGACAATAAACCTGCTGATTCTAGGCAAGGTGCTGGTATGGAAGTTCTCGTGGTTTTACACTGGATAAAAACGCACGTTAGGTTTGTGTTATTAACACAAACGTAAAAAATATAACAAATTTTATTAAGCTTACAATCTAATGTAACACATAGATTTTTATATCCATTTTGTTAGCTTTGACTAACTTTACAGCCAACAATACGAAACAGTCTTACATCCTATACACACATAGGAGAAGAATGTTGACTTGATTTTTGTCCAGCAAATAGTCTTTAAAGTGTCGCCCCCCCATCCCCCTCAAGCAGGATAAGCCTAAAAAAATAATCATTGCTAAAGAATCCGCCTGCTCTCTGTTCAAGAATATTCACAGAAAGCTAAGTGGAAGGAAAATGTACAATAATCACAGCTTCAAGAATCTTGTGACTTAAACTTAACAAAACAAGGCAGGAAGAGTAAAATACAAGACAACTCTGGAAGAAAACCAGGTAGATCCTTCAAAAGATTTACCTCTGAGGTGGCGGTTCACCTTCCAACATGACAAACACTCAGAACATAAAGTTAGACCTATAATAAAATCGTTTACATGAAAGCGATTTACGTACTGCTACACTGGCCCAGTCGACACCCAAAACTCAGTCTAATCGGGAGTCTGTGCCTACAGTCGAAAATGAATGTAGAGCTATCTTGGAAAGTCTAAAGACGCACAAAACTGGTGGAGACGTACTCTTAAAGACATGTATCGACAGGCCTGCAGTAAAATCTTTAGTAAGGAGACTTTTGTTTCTATCCTGAGATCGTGGGGTGGCACATCTCTGGAAAGAGGTTAGCTTGTCCCATAAAAATCTGGCAAAGACTTTTTAATGAGACTCAGAGAAAAACATTTCGGGGTAAAATCTGAGGTGCTTTCGTGTGCTACTGTATCAGTTGGTCAATGGCATCCAAAATATAATCCCACCAAACCAATAACCGCCTTCTGTGTTTCTCAGACCATCCTCGATCACATGCACCTGCGCTGCAAATGTCACGGCCTTTCTGGAAGCTGCGAGGTGAAGACCTGCTGGTGGGCGCAGCCGGATTTCCGCACACTGGGCGACTACCTGAAGGACAAGTACGACAGCGCCTCGGAGATGGTGGTGGAGAAGCACCGCGAGTCACGGGGTTGGGTGGAGACCCTACGAGTGAAGTACAACTTCTTTAAGCACCCCACCGAACGCGATCTGGTTTACTACGAGGGCTCGCCCAACTTCTGCGAGCCCAACCCGGAGACGGGGTCGTTTGGGACGCGCGACCGCGTCTGCAACGTGTCGTCCCACGGCATCGAGGGGTGTGACCTCCTATGCTGCGGCCGTGGCCACAACACCCGGACTGAGAAGCGGAAGGAGAAGTGCCACTGCATCTTCCACTGGTGCTGCTACGTCAGCTGCCAGGAGTGTGTGCGCGTCTATGATGTACACACATGCAAATGAGAGGCCTGTACTCTAAGGCAAACTGACTGCTGGACTTTCTACCCTAATCCCCGTGTCCTGCACAACTTCGCTGCAGATGCACTCTGCATGCTGGTCAATAACCCACTCACACACAAACTTAGGCTGTAACCTACGGGGCCGAGCCAGGGTCAGGTGCAACAATAAAAACAGAGCTTAGGTCAGTTTAGTTCACTGATTTACAGTAACACTGGTGTTTATATACACCAGCTGCATAACTGGAGTTAAAAGATTGTCTAAATCTTGCAACATTCAGATGCAAACTTCATCCATCAGTGCTATTAACAGTACAGCCATTAAATCACTTTTGGACGTATCAGACATTTACACTTTCTGTTAGCGTCGACACAGGAAATGGAGGCCTACCATTGAAATATTTTTGAACAATTTGGATAAATGAATAAATGAAATCATTGTAAGAAAACTTTTCGTATTTACTCTAAAAGCAAACACTTTTAGAGTAAAGTAAAAGTACTTTGTCTGATATTGGTATTTTTTTATCCAAGTTATTTAAGCGTTTTAAGCATGACAAATTGAAGAAATCTGTAAGGCAGCAAATATTTCTCCACCTCAGTTTTTACACATTGAACAGCACAAATACTTATAATGATGCAGTTAAATAGTAACACAGCACAGTCAGTAAACATTTTGAATCGCTTTATGATTACAGTTTTTAATCTTTGAAACACTTGTGACAATAACCTGATCCCAACATTAAGAATCTGTCTAAACCTAAACGCTCAGCAAACTTATGATCTGTTTTATTAGAATATGAATGTTGCATTAGTGCTTTCAGCTGAGAAGTGATGTAGGGTTGAAGATTTTAACTGCTGGTATCATTTCTGACATACTTTACTTCCTGACCTGAGGAACTCGACCCCATTTAATCCTCTGTTTTCACTTTGACACCTGACACTCGCAGGGCTCCGCGATGAATAGTTAAAGGTATATCAGAAACAACAAAACAACTTAGTCCTTATAACCCCCTGCACCGGACTACCTGGAAAACTTGGCCCGCGCTCATGGAAAGCAGTTGTGCCACTTTCAGCGCCCTCTCCCCCCCGTGTCTTTATTTATTTCCCTCCTCTATGCCAACACAATGCTCGTGGCATGTACAGAAACACATAATGCAGTAAAACCCACCCTTCTTCCCAACTTACACCTCACTTCTCCAGCTTTTACGTACGTCTGAACTAACATGACATCCTATCGGTTACTCTTCTGCAGCCCAAATGTCACTTTTTTTAACTACTGAACTGAAAACAGTAGGCAGAGGTTGACGGTGCAACAGTCCTGTCTATTGTAAACTACTGAGCTGATTGAGTCCTTTCCACTGGACCAGTCAACTGCGAATTCTGGAAGATATATATATAGATATAGAGGTATATCTATATATATATAGATATATATATACACAGTACAGTGTGAGGTTTATAGCCCTGCTTTTCTGAATTATGGCCATCGGGATGGGACTGAAGGTATGCAGGAGGGTGCATGCGCATTCCTTTCACCAACATCCCCACATTAGTTTATGTATGCACTATTCCAACAACTCTAGGTGGGAATACAAAAATAAATAAGAATAAAAAAAAGTCTGCATAGTTCTTACGAATAATTGCTTTGTTGCGCTTTCCGAGGACGAGTTCGGCCTTTAAGCTGCTCACGGATCCAGGCCTCACACTTGAGTCGAGCTTTAGCGAGTTTGATTACAGTTCATCAGGTTCATTGTAAAGATTTGTGTCTAAAAATAAATCTGATTCAGTAAAAAACAAGAGGACATGTGATGACATGTGGAGACCAAGGATTAGGGAAAGCCTCTGATTGGCCGTCACATCTCTCCCAGCATTCCTTCATGTTTTTCCCGAGCAGAAGCATTCAACAGGTCTGATTTATGAAGCTGTATTCTTGTCTGTGCTTCACCCCAAAAAACATGCCTGCCGCACCGTCGTAACGCTGAGGGAGCGCGCAGGAGTTCAGCAGAGGAATGGATTTGACGAAGGTTAAACTATGAGATCATCAAGGGAAAAAGAGGTCTTCTGTGTGGGAAAAGAAAAAAGTATATAAAAATCATTTTGTGACGGTTCCCCATGCTTCTTATAAATTATACCCACCCTGTATAGGCTGTCCTCTCTGTGTGACATAGCTTAGCATATTTGTGTCATCTTCTACCTGGATGTACCTTTTCACTATCCGACATCCTGACTTTACCCCTGTGCTATATCCAAAGTTTTGTACAAATGTTTTAAAGTGAATAATTCCCTTTTTATTTTATAATCGTAAATGTTATGTTTTTATAAATATTATTTATTATACAATGTATATATCTGTATGACTGAACTAAGATTATATATTTGAAGAAGAAAAATATGTCTGCCTCGTGTTTCTTGATGTTTCCTATGGTGCCCGACAGGTGCAAATGCGCAGCAACAGAGAAAACATGCAAACAAACAAAAAAGACACGCGCACAAATGAAATGCAGAAAACATAAAAAATAGACGCAAACAAAAAGCAAATAAAATGCAAACAAAAAAGTATACAACCACAAATGAAATGCAGAAAACATAAAAAATAGACGCAAACAAAAAGCAAATAAAATGCAAACAAAAAAGTATACAACCACAAATGAAATGCAGAAAACAAAAAAAGAGACGCAAACAAATGAAATGCAGCAAACAAAAGAAAAGATGCAAACAAAAAGTGCTGAAAACCGGAAGTGCTCCAGAAGTGCTGTATTACACTTAAAATGACACAAAATGATTTTTTACAATGTTTTTAGGCGAGAATGTAGATGTATAGATCTGAAATATCTGCTCGGTTCATCAATAAATCACTTAATTACAATATTGCTCCGACGTTTTTGGAGATGTTTGCTCCCGCTGCCTTAGCAACCAGCTCCGCTCGCCAGCTGTCAGCTGGCCGGCAGCTCCATGTGCAGCCCACCGAGAGAAAACGCATGTCTCCCGGCAAATTGTTTTAAAAACTCCCGATAGTTTTCCCTATGAGTGAAGGTGGAACACAGATATTAAGCCAGGTAATAGCTGTACATGTTTTGGTTCACTAAAGTATTTATTCCTGAGCAAATGATTAAAGCCAAGGCTTGCTGCATTTCATCTGTTTGCGTCTCTTCTTTTGTTTGCTCCATTTCATTTGTGGTTGTATTCTCTTTTTTTGCTGCATTTTATGTGCTTTTTGTTTGCGTCTATATTTATTTTTCTGCATTTCATTTGTGCACGTGTCTTTTGTTTGTTTGCATGTTTTCTCTGTTGCTGTCGCCCACCGTAGTTTCCAGCGTCGGATGAACGTCTTCACTAGTCAAGTTGATACTGGCGTATTTTTGTAAAAAAAAATTGTGGACAAAAACAAATGACAGCACATTTTTCAAACAAGGAACGTATTTCCAGGGTTCCCACACAGTTTAAGTTTAAGATAAGTATGTACAAATATTAGCAACTTTTATTCTTTTATTGTCTACATGATAAATATTTGAATTTATAAAAGAACATTACTCTAACCATGTTTTTTGTGCTGGTAGTTAAATAAACATTGCACATACAGTGTTGTATCCATCATCCATCCATCCATCCAGCCTTCCTCGCGGTATGTGGTTTTGCAGCTTTTGCATCTGAACAATGTTGAAATTTCCAAAATCTGTACACAATTTTCGATTCTATACACAGACAATGATTCAAAAACTGACTGAGAACTCTAGAGGTTAGAAAAGTGTGGGACGTTTACTAGGAAAATGTGTCGGAACCCTGTATTTTATTGACTTGCATTCAATTTGCTGTCCTTCATTAACTGAGCTGCATTCTCACTAGAGCTTACAATTCTGAAAACTGAGCCTCAGACGATGAAACGACACATTCCCTAGTTCTAATAAAACCAGCAGAAACGCAAGCAGCAGCACTCGCAGCACTACAAGGCATCGAAACTAAACTTTGCTCTTGGTTACAACTAATTCTGCATTCTAACTGAGCCTGTAATTTTCTTCCATCAGTTAAAGTAACCACTTATATCAAGGCAGTAGCTTTGTCAGTTTACTGGTCTAGAACACAAATGGATGGAAACACAAAACCGAGAAGGAAAGACGAAACCCCCCTTCTCCCCAACAAGATACTGCCCTGGGCAGTTGCCCATATCAGAAAACACCACCCATATGAGCTACATTATGTAAGGGCATCACACAAAATGTTCTTTAAAAGTAAAATTTATGGAAAATGAAGAACTTTAAGGGGTTTGAATAATTTGCGAGGTTTTGCACAAACGATGCTGCGCGAGAGAAATAATATCAAAGTTGAAAACAAAAACAAACCTCTAAGTATCTAAACACTACAAGAAATTCTGGATGATCAAAACCGAGAAATGAGGCACGACTCTTGAATGTAGCGCACAGCGTAGAGGTGGATGGATGAGCATTAAATAATTAACAAAACCAGAGTGTCTTGCAAGCAACAGAATTTATTCATATAATAAGATCAGATAGAAGTGGGCACACAACTTGAACACCAAGTCGTGTCGTGGAATGGTTAGGTCTCATAATTAGTGTTAGTGCACATGTTGCTTTAGAAGTGCCTCAGTTGCGCTGACTCTAACGTAAATGAGTAAAAAAATCCCTAAGCAGCTCCGGCGACCAGGATGGCGGCATTAGTCGTCAGTAAATCCAAAACGCAAAGCATCCCATATACACACTTCTAGTCTCATTTCCCGTCTTGGCACAGTTTTGAAGTGAAGTCGGTGTCCTGGTCGATGGCTGCTGCAGACATCTGCACTGCAGGGAACGTCACAGGGGGGCAAGAAGCAAGGATCCAGATTGATGCCCCCCTCCATATCCCCCTGCCAGGCCCTTTCAGGCCTCCGCTTCTCAGTCGCTGAGCGGAGAAAAAAAAATACAACAAACATAAGTGAGAAGAGATTGGCAGGGAAAAAAACAAAAGGACGTGCCACCACAGGGGAGCAGCTGTCTAGCTGGCTTATTTTTAGGAACACTGTTTACGCAGACTATACCATAAACCTCTGAGGTTGCGATGAGAAGCAAAACTCCTGCAGGAGGCGGAGAAGTTTTTTATTGTAGTCTTTGCACCGTGGGCAGCCAAGTTCTTCACAGGATGGATGTTAAAAAGGCACCGTTAAGCGTGTGGCATCAAAACTTTTGAGTTTTGTTTTGTTTCAAATTTCAGTCAGAAGTTCAAATGCTCCTATTACACGCAAAAAAAAGTACATTTGGATCAAATTTACAGGCTAAAAATTAAACATACTTACATCCACTAGAAAAAAAGACTAATCTTTCCTTCTTCTAATAATCAGACTATATGTCAGTTACCTTGATTGTTAGGATAGTGATGGTGTTATGTTTTAGATATTATTTTAATACTTTAAGATTACTTTGTGATTGAACAATTTTTGAATATTCAAATAGACCTTTCCTGACTGTATGAAATAGGCTAAGCAAACTCAAAAGAAATAGACATTATACTTCAATCTAAAAAATTATTCAAAAGAAAAAAAGTATTAATAACATTAGGAACAAAGTCACTGCCATCTGTCTGAAAATGAATTGCCAGCTTAGGTAAGTATTGATGATTTAACAAAAAGAAATAGGAGACTGAGGAAAAAAAATTAGCAACCATTTGAGAGACATGAGGCCAGAAACGTGTTGTGTTGCCCTGCGACAGACTGGCGACCTGTCCAGGGCGAAACTCGCCTCTCGCCCGGAACGCCAGCTGGAGATAGGCACCAGCACCTCCCGATCCCATTAAGGGACAAGGGTGTAAGAAAATGGATGGATGGAGGCCAGAAACGCACCCAGATCCAAATGAGTGGAAATGTGATCCTAATGATCTTCACAAAAAATGTGGAAGTTTCTAAAAGGTGTCACTGTTACATCTGACAAAATTGGCATCATTTCAGAGAAAGATGTTATGTTGATTTGAAATTCAAACATGGTCGTAGCTTTGTTTCTTCAGGATGCCTTGCCATCTGGCCTGGAGTTCAAGGCAGGATTAAAAATGAGCGGTTAAGTGATTAAAATGAATCAATAAATAGAAGACACAAAAATTTTAGAGTGACCTAGTCAAAGTCCATCCTTAAATCCGACTAGTAATGTCCAAGAACGCTTCAATGTGACTGAATTAAAACAACTTTGAGAAGTAAAATTGGGTCAAACTTCTCAACGAGGACACAAAACACTCATTAGCTATGAGAAATGCCTGACGGCACCTGCTGCTAGGTTTAATGGACAATTACTTTCCCACATTTCAGGTTGGTGTGGCTGGCTCTTCCATCCATCCATCCATTTTCTTCCGCTTATCCGGGATCGGGTCGCGGGGGCAGCAGCTTCAGAAGGGAGGCCCAGACTTCCCTCTCCCCAGCCACTTCTTCCAGCTCCTCCGGGGGAACCCCAAGGCGTTCCCAGGCCAGCCGAGAGACATAGTCCCTCCAGCGTGTCCTGGGTCTTCCCCGAGGCCTCCTCCCGGTGGGACGTGCCCGGAACACCTCACCAGGGAGGCGTCCAGGAGGCATCCTGACCAGATGCCCGAGCCTCAACTGGCTCCTCTCGACGTGGAGGAGCAGCGGCTCTACTTTGAGTCCCTCCCGGATGACCGAGCTTCTCACCCTATCTCTAAGGGAGAGCCCGGCCACCCTGCGGAGGAAACCCATTTCGGCCGCTTGTATCCGTGGCTGGCTCTTTTCCTTTAATAAATGAAAATCTAGTTTTTTATTTACCGTATTTTCCGCACTATATGACGCACCGGATTATAAGGCGCGCCTTCAATGAATGGCCTATTTTAAAACTTTTTTCATATATAAGGCGCACTGTTTTATAAGGCGCATAGAATAGACGCTACAGTAGAGGCTGGAGTTACGTTATACATCCACTAGATGGAACTGCACTAAAGTGACTCCCCGACTCCGGTCGGCGAGGAGAGCCTTCCGCGACTGGAATGGGGCGGCCGGACGATGGTCACCCTTCTTCGTTAGCGCACAGCATGTTCGTGGAGAACGTGATGCTAGATGACCTGCAGACAACCTGATTCTAGACGGTCGGTAGGTAGATATAGGTCAGTCAAACTTTATTAACAAACCAGCGTTCTGACAACTATCCCAGCATGCACCGCATGCTGCTTCTTCTACGGGGGATTGAAGATTTTTAGGTGCGCCATATAGTGCAGAAAATACGGTACTCAAGTTGTCTTTGTCTAAAAGATGTTTGATGATTTGAAACATTTCAGAAGAGAAGAAATCTGGAGAGAGGGTGGGGGGGCAAGGGGGGGAAATATGATTGGCCGCTACATGTGCTCAGCTCCGTGTAATCTCCCTTTAATCCAGGCTCTGCAGTCTTACCGATGAAGGATGACTCTTCCTCGCTATGTTCTTTCACTGCGTCTAGATTCTGGCCAGCTTAGAATCAAGACTGCAAGGGGGAAAAAAACAAAAAAAACAGAGAGAACATGTGTATTATTAATCTCACTTCATACACTGATCGAAATGTATACATCTGGCTCTTCCCTGTCTCGGTCAACAGTGACGAATGTGTGCGAGTGTGGTGAGAGTGTTCAGTGTCACAGAAACAGGAAGAGGATACTTACCCTCCTTCATCCCTCAGTAGACTCAGGAACTTACTGACTCTGTAGTCAGGGTCCATCTGCAAGAGAGAAACATCTTAGAAACTACGTGTCACCTCGTTTTACATCAAACTGTGCAAAAAAAATATATAAATAAATAAAATAAAATAAAATATGGGGCGAGGGAGAGAAGAAGCGGATTCAGCCTCTGTGAAGCAAGGGAGCAACGAGAGGGGAACCGGGAACGCCAAGACGAGTGACGCCGCACGCCTGTTCGCAGCATGTTTCGGCAAACGCAGGTTCATATTTCTTCAGGCGCAGAACAGGGAGGGTGTAAAACATGGCTGCAACCGCACATACCACAGCAATTACACACAGCATCCAGGCTCGGCAAAGAGACACAGAAGTTAGGAGACGATGCTGCAGGTGCGCCTCGCAAAGGGATTGAGATCAGTTAAACCTCTGACGTTTAGTCACGTCACAACCACAAACCTTTAATTTGTTTCATCTGGACTGATGCGAAGCGGTGCCTTGTCGTAAGGCGGAAGGAAAACGATGCGTACATTTAAAATCGGTTAACGAATCAAAATTTGACATGCATGTGTATTCCTGAGTCGGTACTTTCTACAATCCTGTTCATTCATTTCATTTCGTTTCATTCATTTGAATTAGCTCAGGACTTTGACAAGGCCATTCTAGCACATTAATATTCTATAATCTAAACCATCCTATTGTATCTCTGACGGTGTGTTTAGGGTTGGTGTCCTGTTCCAAGTGAACTTCTGCCCCAGTCTCAAGTCGGTTGCAGCATCTCGCAGACTTTCTTACAGGATTGTCCTGCATTTAGCTTCATTTATGTAGCCATGAAATACGAGAGGCTTCCTTAGCATTTTGCATGGAGGGCAGAAAGTTTGGCTTTAGTCTCATTTGACTAGGCCACTTTCTACGACATGCTTGTTATGGACTTCCATAAAGACCAGCTTTGTGGTTTCAATGTCTAGAAGTTTTTCTTCCATCTGAAATGGAAGAAAAATTATAATGGCAGCTCTTCCTGGGTTAATATTGTCCTCTTAGAGAATAAATTGCACACTTCACAATGATAGACTACTTTGAGTCGATCCATCACACAAAACCCCAACAAAATAAATGTGTTTTTGGTGGTAATGAGACTAAATTGAAAAAAAAAAAAAAAAACTATATCTAAACAAAAAAAAAAATTGTTTAGGCTTTTTCCTTTATCTCATTTAAAAATAATTAAAACCATATTGAATCTTATTGTATCTATCAAAGGAAAACCAATAAAATAAAGGACTGGAAACCAGATTTTGATAACATGTGATATCAGGGCAAATTCCTATATGGAAAAAGTTCTGACAAACGAATAATCAAGTTTGTTCAACTTTACTAACACACTGGGTGCAGAGTTGAAGTTGGGCGAGTCGATACAGCCGAGGGGTTAAAACTGAAGCACTGGAAAATGCAAGATAGCCTCTCCAATCAATCAGTCACGTCGGATTTGATATTCAGAGCACAAATCTGAAACTGGCAGTGTGGTCTGAGCCGAATCACCCCCATCCCTCCGTGTTCCTCCACATCTGGCCGACACTCTCAGCTCTCGACGGCCTGTTTGTTGTCAGTCGGGGACAAAAACCTGTCATCCGCGAGCTGGAATGAAAACCGCGTGGCTTCGCCAATGATTTGTTGAGCAGAGCGCTCCGGTTCTCTCCCAGCTGCTGGGACGCGGTTCGGCTCACGGTTACGAAACCGTGTTCTGAATGTGAGGGCTTCCACGAAAAGGAACTGTTTTACAGACGTTGTGAGTTAAATCTTTGCTTTAGAGCAAAATGAGGAAGGATCAGTCATCGTTGGAGCCAACACAAAGCTATAAAAGCAGTGATATACAGCACTCTCCACACTTATTGGCATCTCTGGTGCAAATGTGCAAAAAGCCTTAAAAACAAATTGATTTGGTTTCACAGCAACGTGACCTCATATGGAAAAGATCCATTTCTCAAAGTCGATTTCCCCCCCCCCCTTTTTTTCAAACAATTAATTATTGAAAATACTGTATAACTGAAACACATTTATACAAATAATATAAAATGTGGATTTTCATTAGTGTTTCGGAATAATCCAGGGCCTCTACTTTCCCTCCGGTAAGGTCTTTGTCAGGTCTTTAAGGGATTTCTTTTCTGTTAAAGTCAGAATATTCAGATTCTGTTCATCTGCTGGAGATGCAACTTAATAATAATAATGAAAAACAACAACAACAACAACTTTGAAACACCTTCAGAAATCCTGGAGAGCTTCTGAGCCAGTCTGCTTTCAAATACTCCAACAATCCTTAAGGACCTCTATGAAGTTATTCCAGTTCAACAGTCAAGTGTTATGTCGAATCATAAGTAAATAAGTGAGTAAGTAATTAATCCCATAGGGAAATTAAGATTGTCTGCTGCTCACACACACATTAATTCACATACACACAGCATTAAGAAAAATCATAGACAGTATACATGCAATACTATAATACAATAACTAATATTGTCATCCATACCTGAGCGGCCATTTCAATCAGCATGAGCAGCTTCTTTATGCCGATCCACAAGCTTTTGCCCTTCACTGCGTTAGCTATGCCGAGTCGTTCTTTCTCCTGGAAAGAACCCAACAGCTGAGGGGAGCAGAGAGAGGAGATACGAGTTGAACATAACCACGTGAAATCTGAAAACAGTTCAGATATGACACAAAACATACAGCAATAAGTACATATGTTGAGGTACCTCTCAATTTGTCATAGAATTAGATCAGTTAAGATCAACAAAAATAATCTTAAAACCAGAACTATTATGTCCATGTTGCGTCCTACATCGTGGGTCAGCAGCTTCTACAGTCCAAAGAGGCTGTTTCATCCTCGCTTCTGCTCAATAAAAATCATCTCACTTATTTAGATGACGAGTCTTTTTCTACTTAATAAAAACACACTTTAGAAAATGAGTGGGTTTTGTGATTAAATTGAAGGAACACAATTTGTATTTTGGAGTATTATTAAAAAACAAATAAATACAATTAATGCATTTTGCTGAATTTCAAGTTGATGAAAAAGTAAAGGGGGGAAAAAAAACAACATTTTCCTTCATTTTTCACAATTTGTTGTGACATTTGCTGCATAAAAAATACACATGGAAAACCAGCTAAAATGAGTAATTTTTAATCAATACTTTTATTCATTTATATTTAAAAACTCTGTCAAAGTGCCACTCTCAAAAAGCTTAAATGTGGCTTCTGAGCCTCAGCCTGCAGAGACACCTTGGCTTTTGAAATTACATTCTGAAAATTACTTTCAAATTCATTCAAATTCAACAAAATAGAAGATGCATTAATTGTGGTACGGTTCCATTATAATTACCAGATGAGAGGACTTCAAAACCTCAGACAGTGTGTAATTAATCTACATAATCTATCTCACTTGATGAAATATGAATACACTTTTCAATTACATTCTTTTTTTGATATTATACCAATTTAGCGATTTATATTACTGATTTTTATGCTGGGTTTATTTTAAGATGTACAGAAAAATAAAGGTATAACACAAGCGTTATATATTTTTCCATTTCACTGAATGAAATAAGTATTTGACCCCGACAGCATGTCTAAGACTCTAAATAATCAGCAAAATGATATCAGTATTTCCTCCCTTTTTTTCTTGGGGATTAAGTACTTCTTTCACTCACTGATACAAAATCTGTTTAATTTTGTCTCTTAAATATTTGTGATTGAGCTTCTTTCTCTGAAAATTAGACTGAATTGTTTTCGAATACAAACGAGAAATAGAGAGAGAATGCAGAATATCAGAAACATTTAATTGATTGTCCTGCTTAATTTATTCTGCATTCGGCTAGGGTTTGAGTCGTGCGTGTTTTACCTCCAGGGCCTGCACGAGCTCCTCTCCCCTGGAAATGTTGGGAATGTGGATGGTGGTGCTGAAGGCGTCCAGCATCTCCATTTCCTGGAGCACGTCTCTGCGACTCGTAGTGCCGATGATCAGCAGCTTACGTCCCTGGAAGGGAGGAGACACGTGCTTCATTCATTTTTGTTGTTGTTTATCACCAATTTACTCCCTGACTTTTCTCTCCAGAGATTCAAGCTTGATTTTAAACCAGAATTGCTCACATGCAGAAAGAAAGGAGAAAACGGAGTAGCACATGCTGTAGAGACAGATGTAGGTTTTGTGGATTTTCTGTTGAAATTGAAAAGACTTAAATCCCGTTACAAAAACCAAAACCCTGCACGTTCAATCTGCACTTCAAGCAAATGAGCATTTACTTATTTATATCTTGCACCTTTTTCGCACGTTGTAAAGAAAACAATCAATAAAATGATGCTCAATTGAGCCGTCACATAAAATCAAATATTAGCATGTATTAACCAGATAACAAACATCTGTTTTTCCATATTGCTGAGGAAATCTGAATGTAGACTTTAAAAAAAATAAACAAACAAATTAGAGGAAATAAAACATATATAAAAACTATCAAAATGTCCTAAAATTGCCCAATCATTTCCAAAAATCTGAGAAAAATAAAAGGTAAACAGATGCATCAAGCATCCTTTTAGACAATTTTGTGCTGCTCATTTAAACATAAGGCCAAGAAAACTCCTTACGAGGCGATTCCTGCTTCATTTCATTTTAGGTTTTTCTGCAGACTTTAAAATGATATTAAATCGATTGTGCGATTTGCAGTCGGCCCCGTTGAAGCACGGCATTAAGTGGGGTCTCAGTCCCAACAAGAGCATACGGAGTAGAAACTAATGGCAGCATAGAACGTAACAGAGTAGAAAACAACAGCACAGAGGACAAACATGGGCAAAAAAACAAAAAAAAAAACAAAAAGAAGACAAAAGAGAAGAACTGCAGCTCAGCTAAGCCGACGAGCTGGAGGACAACCAGGAACAGACAACGGAGGAAGGAGAAGCAGAGGAGTGGTGAGCAGACAGGGGGATTATAGCTGCCCGCTCCCCCCCATGGCGTGGGGGGTTGTGATGCTGCATGCAGATGAGGTGCCACACAGGCGGCAGCTCTGCCAGGTCCTGGATCTCTCACAGAGCCCATTCTCCTCCGTGTCCCCCTGGCCTCCCCCGGCCCCAGGCGCCCCGCTGGGCTCAGCGCTTTACAATCCCGGAGGAGCTCTGCACCCAGGCATTCAGCGCCCGGCCCCGCGCCACTTCTCAAGCAGCCATATAGTGGGTTATACCCTCATTTACAAACACAACAACAAACTACAACCAAAGAAGCTATGAGAAATTGGTCTGTATCGCCACCATTCACTGTGAGCACAACGGACCTGGAGCAAAACATTTGCTAATAACCTCACACAGTTGCTCACACATGCCAGTCGCAGCCAAGGACCTCCGTCAATTCCTCATACAACCTTGTGTAGGCGTCCATAAGATCTGCTGCCCTCTTTCTGCTGCCTAAGGACTAACAGCATGAGGAGGAGATGAACAACACAACTGACACTGCTGGTACCTTTGGAGGCGGTTTCTTGAGGAGAACCAGCAGCGCTTGTAGCACCAAGTTGGAGAAACGAGGACCAATCGGCACATAATCTGGAAAAATAATGATAATAATAATAATGCATTTTAACCCGAGTATGATCGACAGGGTAACATACTGTATATCTACACTGATTTCTATGAAATAAGGTTCTTACCCAACAAGCGCTCAATGTCATCAACTACCACACAGCTGAGCTGTGATTTGTAAGCATCTTCAAATATCTATAAAAAAAACAGAAACCAGTTAAGCATTAAATGTAAAATGAGTCTAAAAAAATAACTTTGGATGAGTTTATTCTAGATTTAAAGTCCTTTAATTTTTTTCAGTAAAAAAAATTAAATAAAACATTTTTCCCCAATTCAATGTTGTCAGATCCATATTACATCAGTAGTTAACAGAAAAACTTGGATCTAAACTTTCACTCACAAGAAATGCATTTCAACAAGTCCCTTTAACATGTGTGTGTGTGTGTGTGTGTGTGTGTGTGTGTCTTATTAGGCACACAAAAACAATGGTTTTTAATTCTAATATCTCCTGTGAGTTATTTAAACTTTTCAGTAGCTGAAAATAAAGCATACCTTCTTAATTGCTTGACACTTGGCGATCTCGGAGTGTCCGATCATCTTGTCGGGCGAACAGATCTTAATAAAAGGGAATTGGGAGTCTTCAGCAATCTTAGCTGCCAGAGCTGTTTTCCCGCTGTTAGGTGGGCCTGAGAGGGAAACGTGAAAAGTTTAGTTGGGGAAAATAATGCTTTTCTTCCTGTGGGTTTGAACACGTTACCGTTGATGTACCTTCCAGGAGCACAGACACCAGCGGTGTACGATCACTGTTCTTCGTCTGCTGCACCAGCAGCTCTCCATCCTCCAGGGCGGCTGAAACTGGATCACCCCACCGGATTATATCGTTCATGATGTAACTGGCGTAGTCCTCCTGGTTGGTTCCATACGCCTGAAAATAGATAGAAAAAAAATGATTGTACCATGTTACACATAACAAAAAAAAATTTGTTATATGTTGGTCCAACTAACACATTTACACTTTAAAACAAGTAGGAGTCGCAATACTTCATACAAATATTACTCCAGCAAAAGTACAGTGTAGTAAAACCAACTGCTAAAAATAAATTATTTTCTAAAGGTTACTCAAGAAGGTTCCACAATCCTCTGCTAACCAGATAGCCTGTGAGATAGCTATCTATTTACCTAGCTAGGAAAAATAAATGAATCTCTAGTATAGCTAATGTTGCTGTACAGACAGTTGAAAAGCTAGGCTAGTCATTACCTTGATAATGATTAGCTATCTAAACATATAGATTGACAAACAACTTATTAGCTTGACAGATAGCTAGATAGACAAACAACCAAATAAAATAGTTAAGGTAGCTAGTCAGACGATTATATACCAGCTGAAGTATCTCATGACACAAATAGCTAACTATATAACTTATATAGCTTGGCTAGCATAGTAACATGGTTACTGGGAAGTCTATTCAGCAGAGAGCTGGAAAACTGACCAGATAGCTATTGACTTCAACAGGCAAATAGTTAGCAATCCAAAGTAATAGACAAATAGGATATAACCAGTAGCTTCCTAAACAAACTTCCAGACAGATATCTACTAGTGAGCTAGCTGCTACATCGCTGTCCTGGCCAGATACCCAAAAATATTATGGACATTACAATAGAGAGAATTACTAATAGTGATATGAATACATAATTAAAAAGGAGCATATATAAGTATAGAGAAAACTAGAATATTTATATAAAAAAGTATGTGCTCACTCTGACTACCAATGTATAATAAAAATGTACTACAGTATAGCACAGGATTTTCTGCAGAGCCAAAATAAAGAGTTTCACGGTCTCCTACTGTTGCTAAGGTAGAAAAGGGAATGATTACACATGATGGAAACCAGTTTGATTGGTGACTTCCTGTCCCTATTTGACTCAATCAGAAACGAACAGACAGTGTTCGTCACACACAAACTTACCGGTTTGATATCGTTATTCAGCGAGGCCATGAAATCGAGTCTGCTGACCTGCAGCTTCTCCGCCGTCTGAATGTCGACCTCCACTGTGTTGCTGGCCTGCAACAGCGTTAAAAAAAAAAAAAAGTACATAAGTACATTTCTAACTCATACAATTTAATGTCCCCTGGTAAATATCGCTTTTACGTGAATTACGGCACATTTAGATTGCTCAACGTGCCACGAGACGGAGTTCCCCCTGTAGCAAAAAGGTCAGACAGGGGGAGGGAGGGAAGAATAATTGCTTAGAGGAGTGAAGAAAAGCATCAGAACCATCAGAGATGTGTACACCCCTTGTCTGTCGCTTATCATCACCCTCTAATATCTGCTGCTGCGCCTGTGGGGGCAGAACACTTAACAGATGAGAACTTTTCCTTATCTGTGTCCAGCAGTGAGCTGTGTAGGTTTGAGCCAGTGCACCTGATAAAACGCTTAAGTCTCAGGGGTTCAAACATAACAAACAGCCCATCGCACCTGGATGCATATGCCATTTATTTCTTTTAAGATGTACAGTATTCCTTTTTCAGTTTTTACAATGCACATAATGAATAAGCCCTAAAATAAGAAAAATCTGACCTTGATGTGTCTGTTCATGGCGGTGGACTGCGCGGCCCGGACCAGTCCCTCCAACTCGGCACCGCTGTAGTTTTTAGTTTCCACGGCGAGCTCCTTAACGTCCACATCGGTGGCCAGCAGGTTGTACTGGCGCATCTTTGCTGTGTGGATGTTTAGGATCTGAATGCGACCGTTTTCGTCTGGTAACCCTGGAGAAAGAAACAGATGGAGTATGATTTTAGGGAGCGAATAGTTATTAAGTTGAAAAGCTATTCTAAACACCGCAACTATTATGTACTATGAAAGTAATCTTGTACCGTGGCAATAATGTGAGCAGAATTACGTTCCCTACTATCATTCTGAACATTTTCATCCTCATTGGATACAGCATACTCATTCTAATTTAGCTCTCTAGACATAATCTCTCCCTTTGGATTAAGTTTGATATCTGCTGAAACTGTTTCTAATTATAATTTAGGATATTTGAGTGATGTTTATTTAGTTTGCAAGGAGAAGTTTTGACTAATAAGGACAAAGAAGTAAGGAAAAAAAATGGGCTTTTTGCATAACTTTCTGCCCACCAACAGCTGAGGGATTTCACCGCTTTGTTTTAGTCTGGGCTTCATTTGTTAATGTCTGGATTCAATAAATAACTTAGAAAGTGTGTCTGTAACAATAACAGGTAAAAAAAACAAAAAAGGTGTTTATTTAACACAATATTTAAAAAAACATTCTTAAATTTATCTGAAGCAAGAGACCGCCCACCTGACTGCTTACTTTACTTTAGACAGGAATGTTGGACCAATTAATAGTTTCTTTTTTTTTGTTTTTTGTTGCTGTTATCATTAATACATTATAAATCCACATCGCGGTCGTCTGCGAGAAGCGCTGCTCGACATAAACAGTGGAGCGGAGCCTCGTCTGTGTGCGTTCTTCACTTCTTACCGATCTCCATCTTCACCTCCAGCCTTCCCGGCCTCAGCAAGGCCTCATCTATCAGGTCGGGCCTGTTGGTCATACCTGAAGGAGACGGGAGACGGGAGAGATGGGAAGCACAGGAAGCACAGGAGACGGAGCGCGGGTGCGCTGCTAGAACACAGCTCCTCACCTATGACCAAGATGTTGTTGAGCTGCTCCACTCCATCTATCTTGGACAGCAGCTGGTTGACCACGGTGTCGTGGACGCCGGTGCTGCCCGCCATGCTGCCGCGCTGCTTGCAGATGGCGTCGATCTCGTCGAAGATGATGATGTGGAGGCCGCTGTTGGCTCCGAGCTGCGGAACCAGGCGGGAGAGGAGGAAGATTAACGTGCAGACCGTAAATAAGCCGTCTGCTGTTATCTTAAAACATCTGCACCTACAAGCACGGAGGTCCCGCTTCGCCTCTTAACGCCAAACACACTTTGTCAGAATGATCAAGCTTGCAAAACTGTCTGATTCCTTAGGGGTATTGCCTGTGTCTAGTTTATTTTTTTAATTTTATTCTGTGTGATAGAAAAATTGCACATAAAATCCAGAACAATCAATTGCTTTTGAATTTTTCTTAATGAATAAGTAGAGTCCACCTTTGTCAGTATAAATCCAGCTGTTGTGGGACGGACTTGGAGAAGAAAATTAGTCAACAACGCACCATCTGGTGGTGGCAGAATCATGACACTGGGATGTTCTTCTTCTCTAGAGCAAATGGAAGCAGCTCAGAGATGATAGGAAGGTTTATGGAGCTGAATAAAGGGGGTTCCTGATGCTTGGACTTGATACTGAGGCGGAGGTTCATCTTTTAGCAAAATTAAACACCAACAGCTACAAAAGGAATGGTTTTAGATCAGGGCATTTTTTTTATGTCTTAAGCACAGACCTGCATCCAACTGAGAACGTTTAGTGGGACTTGAAAGCTGATTCCAGCAGATGTTTTCCATCCGATCCGACTGAGCCCGACGCGTTCTAGAAAGACGTTCTAGAAAGACGTTCTAGAAAGACGTAGGCCTGAATAGAAATGTACGTCTTGCATTTTAGATTCTTAACTGTCAGGGTTTTAAAAACAAAACTGATCGTTTTCCTTCCATTTAGCAATAGAAAGCACTCATTTGTTCTGCTCTACCAATAAATACCACAGATGGTTTTCTTTGAAACATGATGTCAAAAATGTTGAAAGGGAAAACAATCAAACAGTGATCAAAGTGTCTCTTTCAGGATCGTCCTTTATTTAGCTCCCCTTTAACTTTCCCATCAACTCAGACCTCCTCGCCTGACTGCGCTGAAGAAACCGAATGCCCACAGCGTGATGTCAGCAATACTGTGTCTTAATGTCGGGCTGGCGTGTTTGGTCATTGTCTTTCCACTTTACAATTGTGACCCATCACATTAAAAATGCCTGGTTGTAATGTGACGAAATGGAAAAAATTGATCTAATGGGTACGAAATCCCGCGCAAAGCACCACTTTTATACGTCTCCACGTTTATCTAATTTGAGCCGAGTCCTGGCCGTCCACAGACAAACAGATGGAATAAATGAGCGAGCGGCAGGGTGGGGGGTCATCCCTCCATCGACGGGCCCGTCAACCCTGACGTAGCAATTAAGGCAGGTGTGGGGCTGCGCATGTTACACACTGGATCCAGTGTGTGCGTGTATAAGTGTGTGTAAGTGTGTGTTTGCGTATGGAGGGGTCAAGGAGAGCCCAGCGCTATCATTAAGTGGTGCAGAGTGACGCTCGTGTCACTGATCAGACCAACCGACGCTGCTGGGCCTTTAAGCAGAACTTCACAGCTACTTCTGGCTAAAGGGCAGATCTCTCCACTTGTGGCGATATTAGTTCTTGTTTTGTTTTTTCATTATTATTTTTATTTGAGAGAGGTCTGAGACTTTTGATGTCTCAATGAAGGGTTCGTGAAAGTTTTGACAATAATTACAAAATAAATGGCTAATAAAACAAGGCAAGACCCTTCTGCAACACCGGACAGCTTTTTTTTTTTGTGCTTCGGATAAAACCGTCTCCATGAAAGAGACTTTCTGGGGGGGGGGAATGGAACAGCGTATTCTCCTCTCACCCTTTTCTGCTCGTCTTCTGCATCTGCAAACAGCTTCCTGATGTTAGCCTCAGACTCTCCGACGTACTTGTTGAGGATCTCTGGGCCGTTGACGATCTTCGGCTCCCGGGCCTTCAGCATCTTGCCGATCTGACGGGCCATGAGGGTTTTGCCGCAGCCCGGGGGGCCGTACAGCAGGATTCCCTTCACGTGCTTGCAGCCTGGAGGCAGAGACCCGCACACGGCGAGAAGAAGGGTTCAGTTCAACACAGAGGACTTGCTTTTACAGAACTTACACATTCTACAAATATATATATATATATATATATATATGTGTGTGTGCATGTATAAGGGATTAAACACAGAATACAAGAAAAAAAAACACATAAAATGCAGTTTGTGGTTTATGAGATCAGCCGACATGAAGTAGTGCGTAAATAAGTGAATTATTTTAAACATAAAATCTGAAAAGTGTGGCATGGATTTGTATTCTTATTCTCGTTTTCAATTGTCTTGATTAGAATAAGTGAATCTCAGCTGAGTCTAACACTGATCAGACAAGAGATCAAGCAGGAGAGATTTATTAATTGTGAGCTCTAAAAATCTGACTCTTATTAAAGTCTGGCAAGAAAATAAGCCACTGTTGAGAGAAAATGAATTTTACCTTCATTTATCCCAAGAAATCATTTTTAAAAATTACATTTAAAAGTAAAAAAAAAACTTCTAATCAATAACTTTATTTTTATATATTTATGGGGTTTTTCCCCTCTAAAGTTCAAGTGTGTCTGGATGCGACAAACTCTCCACTGAATTTTACTCAAAGTCTGGATCTTTTCGAGGCCTTTTGCACCTGCCTAGTGACATTTAGCCCAGACTAATTGAGCAGCCCCAGATAACCATCTGAGATGCCATTTGGGTGTGCTGAGGGAAAAGCAGCCAGGCCGACAGGTGGGACGGGGGGCAGAGTGCGGCGGGGAAAAGTGGCGTGCTTGTCTTTGCGGCTTTTCGGAGACAAAGCACTGAAGTTCCTGTCCGTCTGTCTCGCCTCTCCGGGAGCAAAGGGGAGACAAGGTGAAACTTTCAGACTTTTAGCAGGAACGCCTCCTTGTCAGCACCTGTGCCGCCCCCCACTCTCCTGCTCCACATGCCTGCCAATTAAAAGTTTACCCTTAGCGGGAAGCTCTATCAGGGCACGCCATCTCATTACGACAGCCAGCTGCCGGCAGCCAAAGGGCAGCTCCTGCACACAGCCACCCAGCTAAAGGTCAGCCTGCCACCACGGTGGGTACAGGTCTGTCTGGGCTGCACTCTTTTAGCACGGAGCGCATTTCTAAAACTGATTGGTGCAAACCACAGGTTTTCATAAGGCTTCTGGGTGTAAAAATGAGTCTCCGCAGTGCGGGGGTGATCAAGCGCAGATGTGGAAAGCAAGGTCTGGGGGTCTGAGTCACAAACAGGCCAAACTCACGGCTTTCATTAGAGCGAGCTGCTGTCCTTTAGAGTGAATCATCATGTAACCTGACAGCTGTCAGAGACTTATTAATGAGTGTGTGCAGAGGTCTCTGTCAGGGCTGTTTAGTCATCGGTCTGCGGTGCCCAGAACAGGACACAGCCTTGGCTGTTTGATTAACGCCGATTCAAGATTCATATAACAACTGAAAACTTACAGCACCTTCTAAACTTTTTGCACGCATAGACGTTGAATAGTAATCTTGAAAATAAACACATCTTATATTTTCCCGGAGCATTTCAAACCGGACCTTCAAAAAAACATTAAACCAAGAACCTGAGAACGCTACCTCAGTTAAGCACGGTGGTGGTGGCATCATGCTGGGAGATTCTGCTTCAGTGTAACATGACTGTGGACTGGAGTTTCTGCCAACGAAGAACCGGGTCCAGAATGAACACAGTTACATTTGACTGGAATTTGCAGAAACTCCCACATGGACCAGCCACAACCACCAAGCGCTGTGGGGTAGCATCATGTTGTGTGGCTGCTTTAATGCCAGTTTTGACCCTAAATTAATTCACAGCAAATTCAAACGTGCAAACCTTATTCTTGGTCTTAAATTCATTACAGTTGTATATTATTGAATTATTCCAACCAGGAGAAAGGAAAAGGTTAAATAAACAATTAAAAGCCGCAAATTCCCATTAAGGAATACATTTGTAGAGGGCTGAGGTAGAACTAGCGTGAAGAGGAAAATTTAAGAGAATGTTCCAATGACTCAGAAAAATAATATTGTTTTCAGCACAAAGAGCACATGAGTAGGACAGATAAATAAGAGAAGGAGGAACCAACCAAAAAAAAATGCAAAAGGGGGGCGGCAAGGAGGGGCACTTACCCATCTGTTCAACAATGTCTGGAGGGAAGACTCGTGAGGCGAAGGCTCTGCGAAAGATGTCAGAGAACTCCTTGTCAAGGCCTCCAATCCCCATCTTCTCAAAGTTCCAGTCAGGGCTGATGATGGACTGCCGAGCATCTCGGATTTTAGATTTTCCTTCGGGGGTGAAGTGAGCACAAGACACTAAATGTACGAGCGGCAAGCTGAAACATGACAATCGCAGAGCATTTCCAACCAACCTGAACATGCAACGGGTCCATCTTTCATTTTTTTTCTCTTTTCTAACAACATATGCCCAATGGATACAGAAAGTCAGAACTACAGAAGCAGAAGAAGAAGCAGCTCTGAACAGCTCATCGTTTTCCTGCGAATGTGTAAACTTTATTATGTCCAAGCTGTTTAATTACTAATAAACACAAACCGTGTGTGAAGTGCTTCTGTTATTGCTGTGTTGCCTAACAAATGTGAAGGCGAACCTTGCTATGTGGGTGTTGTGCACCCCCTGGTGGCCCGAATGAGAGTTACTTTAGATGGAATAAAATTTTTCAAGGTTATCTTAGTATTTATTTGTGCAAGTTAGAATACAATTCAAAAGTTTATTTATTCCAATAATATATTATTTTAAAAGTAAAACTAATATCCTGTGCATGCAATATTCTGTGAAATATTTCAGGAGTTTTTTCTATTCATTTTGACTATAGAAAAAAAAATGCAGCCAATGAAAACCCAGCGTGTCGTGAAATTAAAATATTGCATAAAATTAAAGTGGATTTTAAATACAAACAGTGTTAGGCTATGGACGACACAAACACAAGAAAGACCACAAAAGTTCATTATTAAAGAGACTGATTCTATAAAGAATCAGTCACAAAGTTTGGGCGTTATCAAACCAGGGCGTGGCTTTCCAAAGTCAACTCAGCTTTCCTGAAAATGTTGTTAGTCACATTTAATTTATGATTTTGAACAGGGAAGCTATTACCCTGTCACACATGGCCAGGAGGGCTTGGATGGATTTTCGCCAATTAAATGAAATCAACATGTGAAAACATGAATTTACCCGGTCTGTGTTTGTCTTAAGGGAAGCAGAGGAGCTAAAACCAAAGACGTCTGCGGAGGAGGAACACGCGGCGCTGTGACATGCAACAACGTAACACTCACCAATCAAAACAACTGCCGAGCTTGCCGATTTCTCGAAAACCACTTGACTGTTTGCCAGCAACAGACCAACCTTTATCTGAGGAAAACACAAACGGAAAACGATAATCCTGGCGTGGACACAGTAGCATGGATCTCGCAGAAATGTTGAGCAACAAACAATCCCACAGCTTTATCTTGGAAATAAAGCGCGTCAGTTGACTCGAGACGGTCATGAACGCTGCTGGACGAGAGGAACGTTTGCGGATACCTTCTTTCCTGAAGCGTCGGATGTCTTTTCTCCTCTCAGGATGCTGGTATCCATGGCGTCGATTTCTTTCACCACCACACTGAAGAGCTTTTCAGAATAACTAAACACCAGCTTAACAAGGGAAACAAGAAAAAAAACGTTTATTTCTGTAAAAGAAAAAAAAATTGGGAAAAAAAAAAAAAAAACTGCAGACATTTTGTCGACCTAATATTTAACCCTGGAAAGTCCAAAAAAAAAAAACACCTGCTGGCCGATGGAGAATGCCTGGTTGAAGAAGCGTTGCAGGAACTCGCTTGCCATCTTGTCCGTATCGTACGGGTTACTGTCGATGTACTTCTTCTGGAGGAAGTCAATTTCCACAGTCATGGTGTTAATGCACCCTTTGGATTTGTCAAACTTGTAGTTTGTTACTGTGGAGAGGGAAAAAACAAAGATAAAAGCTCTAGGTTTCAAACAAAGGGCATTTTATCCCTTTAACTTCACTAAAACTGCTAGGCTACGGCAGCCATCGTGTGATAATAGCTTTGTTGCTTCTTTTGATGATATTCTAATTAACTGCAACGTGGTAACCTGGATATGCAGCAAAATGTGGCTGTTGAAACCAAAGAGGCAAAATTCACCACCAAAACGTTTGCCGATGACATTTAGTTTCAAGCCTACGCCGCTGAGAAACACACACTCACACGGGCGTCATCCCAGTTAAGCAGGAGCTTCTGATTCAAATTCCATCCTTCATGCAACTATGTCGTCTTTTATGACACTGATCCTGAACTACAAAGGCGACAAAGCGCTTCTCGAGTCTTTTAAGATGTCGTCAAAACCGTTGAAAGCATCATGAAGCTTATTCTTTTCCTCCAGACGGCAAATGAACCAGCGGGCCGGCCCCCTTTTATTTTTTGCCTGATAATAGTCCGCGTCACTCCGAGCATCGCTTTGGCCTCGGAGAGTTTCGGCGAAATATTCATCAAAGAAGAGACTCTCTGTCCCGTCTCTGGAAGCCGGTCGGCCTCTGAGACAGATGTTCACAGACACCATCCACGTTACACTGTCATACGGTCCGTCCTACCTGCAGGCTAACAAATATTCTATGCGGTCTCTATGTCACTTAAGTAAAAGCTGAACTCCTCTGTCTCCTCTTTTTATGCTTGGAAATCAGCATTAAATGACCCACCAGACGTCAGTCGGAGGGTTTCTGTCAGATTAAAGTCAAGCCACCTTTAACGTCAGTCGCATGTAAGACGTTTGAAGTCTTTAAAGTATGCAGCCGGAGGCTAATTATTAACACATGACAAATCAATGTCACCGAACACAAAAAAGCTTGGATGGGATTCCTGGGTGAGATGTGTGAGGAAAACCTCAGCCAGAGAGACAGCGGCTACTGAATTTCATCCAGGAGTCGAGTTTTATGACAGCGAGATGAAATATCAAACATATAGAGACGCACAACGACCCCGAACACCCCTGAGCACCCCACTGAATAAATAAAGCTGGTTAAAAAAATGCAAATAACCTGCTAGATTAAAAATGTACAAACTATTATTACACACCGGGTCCAAGTGCAGAAAACCAACCACAGGTTTGAGGACTGGTCAAATTGTCCAGTCAGAATAATAATACTCAAAGCTTGTGAATGGCTGCAGAAGCAAGAAGCAAACTTTCCAGAAAAATTTAAGTAAATATTTGTGAGGCTCTTTGTTTTTGGCCCCATTTAGATTTGATAGTTAAATCCCAAACAACTAATAACTGCTTTTTTATGTCATAAAAATCCTTCCTACTTTCACTTGAGTTTTTCAGAAGTCATTACAAACATTCAGTTAATTTCAATTAGTTGTTAAACATTGTTTTGTTCCTAGTATTAATATAAATTTTAGCTATGTTTATGACATGGGTCAATAAACATGTTATTTTACTTTAGCTTTGATCCTTCACTGCCCTCTAGTGGTCAAGAATAAAGTTCTAAACCTAAACGAGTTTTTAATTCTTAAGGCTCACCTCTGAACTCATCTCCAAGAGTGATTTCTGCCCATTTTCTCTGTAGGGAAAAAGAAGAAGTGCTTGAATTAGTTAAGGGTAATTCATTTGTCATGGCAGAAAATAAAATAAACATGCACGGGATTGCCAGTTAAGCTATTTCTAGCAGGAAAAAAACAGAGAAAAGATGACTACAGCATGTTTTCAGAGTGCAACATTCCTCTGGAAGTGGTCTTATTTAACAGCATTTTATGAACAGCTTCCAACAGGTAGAACTTGAGCAAATTGAGCTCTAGCTTGATTTGGTCGAATTGCGAGGTGGTTAAAATAACACCGTCGCGAGGAGTTTGCAGTAGTACCTGAGTCCTGTTGCTGCCAGTGTTTTAGGCAGAGGAAGAGCGGGCAGAGAAAAAGAGGGAAAAAAGTAGGAACAGACAGATTGAGACAAAAGAGGCCCATGCAAGACAATTCACACAACAGTTTTTTTTTTTTAAGTCAAACTTTAGGACATTCCTTGCAGGGTTAACTGTACAGGTCAGATGCAGTCAGGCAGCATGTAGACGGGGGAGTGAAACACATGAGCCGTACCTGTGGCAGGCTGAAAGCGATGGAGCCGACGCTCACTTCGTTATGTCTCTTAGTGGTAAACACAAACTCCTGTTTGTTATTGGACACAATCACATGTCTGCAGGCACCATAAAAACAATTAGGTACAGCGGTTAAAAAAAAACAAAGCAAAGTGTTTTTTTTTAACTGAACATAATAAGTCAAAAAAAAAAAAAAAAAAGTAAGACCGGAATATCATCCAAAAGATTGAGTTTTTATTACGGTAATTCTGTGTAAAAAGAACAAATCAAATATTGTCACTGTCTGCTGGGCAACTTTTAAGTCAACCGCTCAACATGAGACACTTTATTTTAACCGGAAGCCACAATAATCAACATTAATAGAGACAAATGAATAAATATGTCAGTCTATGTGTAATGCCTTTACAGAAAGGACTTTAAATTTTTGATGGATAAAATCGAGACGCTAAAGGAGATTTAAGGCATTATCCTCATTCCTGTCGGATGTGGAATTATTCCTTTAAACATTCTAGTAAAAATCAAATCAAGTTATTTTAGAATCAGCCTCTGAAGTATCGATAAAGAGCAAACAGCTTGGTGTGAAGTGCAGCAACATGGCGTTCACCGTCTGTACAAACACGAGAGGATTATTTCAAATATTGTAAAACTCATCGTAATCATTCAATCTGCCCCCTCTGTCTGTTGTCAGCTGATTGGTAAGATTTAGATCTAAAGTCAACACACTCAGCTCCTCTGTCATGTTTCATAAAGTTACATTCAACACAGTTTATACTGCGTATCCCTTAATGGATTTTATGCCGGGTGAAAAAGTTAACCAGCTGTGATGCATCAGGAAAAAAAAAAAAATCCCACTTACTCTTCCAAGTTTGGCTCCTTTTCACTGATCACAACGCGGTTGGTCAGGGAGAGGTCGTCTGTAGGGCACCTCACTGCCTTCATGGACTGAAAGAAATCAGGAATAACCACAACTTACACATATTTCCACTGAGAATTTAAGATTACTTTTAAAAGATTTAGCCAAGAAATCTAAATGCTGCTTTTGCACCTTTAAATGTTTTAGGTTGTCAAACAAATTTTAATTCCACACAAAGATAGCGAGCTCTGTGGTTTACTAATCCAGGACAAACGTTTCTGTGAGTAAAAGCACAGAAATGCGGCTGGGTCAACGGTTTGTTGTTTGGTACAGGTCAAAGTAAAGCTGCTCTCGTATGTCTACGGGTGAGATTTGCAAAGATCCACATGTCCAAGTGTTGTGCTGAAAACTTGTCGTGAGTAAATACAAAGAGAGCGACCTGTTCTTCACAAAAAATGCCACATTCAGGAGTGGATGGGGAACAAAAATTGTTCAAGTGTTACAAGGGATTCTCAAGAGAATTCAGCCAATTCCGATATAAAAATATGCTTTATCAAAACAATATTTCTATACTCCATTTAGGTTAACTCCCAAAAACTTAATTTTGCAGTTAGGTTCTAACTCCAGACACCAGTTTAGGTTTTGCCTGTGGATTAAAAAGTTTAATTCTGGTCTCATCTGACTTTTGAGCCTGTGTTTCCACATGCTTGTTTGTGGTCCTCAGTTTATGTTTAACTTTAAACAAGACTTCCTCAGCAGGTGTAAGTTGTATTTTCAAGAGTAATGTAGAAATTGTTGGAATGTCGGATTGAAATCTACTAGCGAAAAAATATGGAGAAAAATATAAAGATGTGCACTGCATGGCGTAAAAACATTTCAATTAAAACGTTCAGACTGAGATGAAACACCCTTATGCAGCCATTAAATCCAGTGGCACTTCCTTCATTTTACCTTGTAAACACCGGGGCTACATTTACTATTCAGCAGCAGTTACACATAAAAGACGGTTACATTTTTTTTCTCAGAAATATTATCTCATTGGAAGATAAAGCAACTCTCTGGTGTTTGGTCATTTTAACCTATAAACCCATAGCAGAACCGACTATTAACGGCAGACTGGTCATAAGATTCTTCTTCCGGAACTTCTGAATGACAACTGATCCTGCTGCTCAGGCTAATGCTGTGCAGGCTCATTTTAAAACTTCCCGTTCTAAAATAGTATGGTGTATTTTTATGTATTTTTCCTTCGCTGTATGTTAGTGTCGGAGTTTCAATAAACCTGTCAACATAAACTCACCCGTGTCGCCATTTTTGTTGGATTTAACTGGACATCAGTTTCGTAGACAAAAAAAAAGGACTACAGAAACAAACGTAAAACGTACAGAAATGAGTGACGAACCGGAGGCGGGATTAGAGTACGTGTCCGAACGTCACTACGTACAGCAGACGGAGCGTCCGGGTTGTACGTCAAGGTCGTCGCCATATTATGTGTGGCAATTTCTTAACTGCAGACATTTTATGTTATTTAAGGGCGTTTAAGTACACTCTATTGAACAATGGTTGTCTTATTTTGAATTACAGATATATATTTTTAAAATATCATAATTACTGCTAAAATGAATATATGTACTTAGGACAAAAAAGTAAGGACATCTAATCTTTTTTTAGCCAATTTCTTTTTCATTTTTTTATTCCATCATGGTTTAGAATACAAACATTGTCATCAAGTTGTATACAAATTGTTTGAAGAAGTTTTCACCCTACTTTAAACTTCCAAACCACTCTAAAACTGTTTTCCTCTACTTTTTGATTTGGATGAATTATTTTGGGTTGTAGCCAAGCTTAAATTTAACTTAATCCTTATCTTAAATTTGTAGGAGAACCTGAAGCTATATCAAAAAAGGGAAAAACTAAACAAAAATCAGCAAGGCATGATGCTGCCATACTTTGGGGAATAGCTTTGCTACTAGGTATAGGAATGTGTCTGTGTCAAATACACCTATTGGTATTATGGCTGGTCTGGTCTGACACAACCAAAAAGACCAAAACACATTTTACCACTTGCTCTTGGGTGACTTCAAATCAAATGCTCCCTTTTCTGAATTTAGCTGGGTTTAGCTATTATACTAAAGAAATCCCATCCATATAGCCAACCTACAATTGCCTGGAAATACAGTACATTCTCACATGTAGTAGGGGGTTGCAAGAAATTCCTGCAGCTCATTTAATATTGTTTTCAGATACATCATCTTTATTCAAGGTCAGATTTTGTGTTTAATACCTTCCAAGACAAATCAATTACAGCATTAGCCCTCCTGGTAGCATCCATGACTGTTTTTTTTTCAGTCTTCCCATCAACTTTGATGGACATCCAATTCTTGGTAATGTTGCCACCGTCGTCCCACATTTTCTTCACTGGATGATTGTCTTCACTTTCTACCAACATAAATATGACGGTCATTTTTAAAGAAAAGTTTATTGTTTTTTTAAATCAACTCAAGGCCACTGTCAAAAATATTAGTGGTAGTAGGTAATATCAAACCTTTTGTTTCTATTTTGTGGGAAAAGACAAGACAACTGTTAAAATACAAAATATTTATTTTTGAAAATGTCTTTATAAGAGAGAGAAAAACAAAAACAAAAAAGAAAGAAAGAACCAAATCAAACTCATACAAATTGTTTGGTTACTAGCAGACTGGGCTAGTGCTAAGAACTAACGATGGAGAAGTGTACACTTGGGAAAACCCGCAGACTTTCGGAGGCGATGGAAACAACTCCACTTGTACCCTGCGATTTCATTTTTGCGCCCAAACGTTTGAGGCAAACCGAAGCGCCAAAAAAAAAGTGGCACTGTTGGTGAAATGGCGTACTGTCTGTTCGGAAAACTTAAAAACGTGTCTGGGAGGGGTGGGGGTGCAGATATGTGGCAACGATGTGATTTTTTTCCTTCAGCAAAAACACTAAAACTAGAAACCAAATTATATAAAGCTGAAATAGAGAGGGGAGTCAACTGTTGGCATCCTGAAGGAATAACCAATGTGCCAGTTCGCTTCTGAAGGATATGGAGAGAAAAAAATAAAACAAAATAGAAATAAAACGGAGGCCTTGCTCTGCAGGGTGCGAAGCAAAAGGCCGCAGAGGTTGATGTTGCACCTGTGAGGTTGCAATGGAGTCAGCTGAAGGCTTGGCAGGACCAGCCTTACAGCAGATATAAACATATGTGTTCCTACACCTATTATTATTCTCTGTTTTTTTAATGCGGTTATACAATATTCCCTGATGGCCTGAATTGGCCGTTGACTGTTGTACAGAATCCTGAAGAGTTATCAAAATCAGGAAGGAAAAAACAAACAAGTGATGATCTGTCCGTTTGAAAATCAAGGATGGGGGAATCCTGTTTGTTTCTCTCCCTCGTTTGTCCCCTTTAAAAATAAAAACGTTACACATGCTGGTCAAAACACACACACACACACACTCACACGCAGACACACGCAGTTCTTCCATCTCACGGCCGGAGGGACGGGGGGGGGGGGGGGGGGGGGAAGGAGTCGGCTCTGAGAACGAAGAGAGATGAAAACATTTAAAACAAAGAACCTAAAAACAGACAGGATTGGGGTTTCTTATCCAACGTCTCCTCACCTATGTCAGCTTCTTGGCTTTGTTGTAAAGCGAGTCCACGACTTTGCTCATGTTCTGGATTGTTTCCAAGGCTGCTTCGTACGTTTTGTCCACCGGAGGCTCTTCAAATATGATTAAGACACCTTCACCTTGGTCGAGGATTCCTGGAGGAGTGTTGGGAAAAGTAAGTATGTCACACCGCTGAAGGCTGCTGCTCTGACAGAGTCAGTGCAACATTAAACCAGAAATGTTAAGTTACCGTGAAACTTTTTGTCCAGAATCATCTGTGATAACTTCCTCTCAACATGAGCCTTTTATGATAAAAGAAAAAACAAAAAACAGTACATTTTAAAAGACAAATCACAGATTTTAATTTACATGTGAACGGTTAATTGTTTTTGCTGAAACTTACCATAGATAATTTGATAAGATCTGATATGTGTGCTATCTGAAATGAGATGGCGAGGCAAATAAATCCAACATTTCAAAAACAAAAAGCCACGTTGCTTTAATCCTACACATTAGTTAACAGTTAATGAAACAGAAAAAGAAATGCATGCAGTACACAGTGCCTTAAAACTAAAAACAGTAACCAAGTTGTTTTGTGTTGGGACTAACTCAAAATACTGCCTGATCAAGTAACTAGAAGGAGCTGTTGTTGCAAAAGTAGATTTGCGAGGCTGGAAGAGGCATCACTCTTAATTCAGAAAGGCTTAATACAAATCAACACCACACCCGGTGACTCGCAACATACTTTTGTCACTGAAAAGTGATGTAATTAAGCATTTGTAGAGTTCTTACCTGTACTCTGGAAAAAGGCTCAATGACTCGAATGAGGTTTTGTTCCAGCAGACTGTCGTACAGTTTGGCCAGGTGAGTGTTAATGATCGGATCGTCTCTTAGTTCTTCTTTGTACTCTGTCAGCGCCTGAAAGACAAAATGGTGTGACGGATTAAAAACAGACTCAAATATATAAATCTGTACTTAATGAACAACTTTGTAAAGGTCAGAAAGTTCCCTTTTCTTCCTCAGTTGAATCCAGGAAACAAAGCTGAGGTCAAACAGAAAGCAAAACAGTCCTGAGACTGATTCATAAATAAAGAACTTAAAAGGTGGAAGATATTTCTTACCTTTTCAAAATCTGCTAATGATCTGTTCTTGCTGGCCTGTGCAACACATTTCAGTGCATCTGTCTAAACACAAGAAGACAGAAAATACTTCAGTGCCAACTTAGGCTCCGTTTACAGTTGAAACTTGTTTAGCAAATCAGTCTGCGCTGCGTTTGCTTTTCATGTTTACATGCAAACAACTGCATTTCACACAGGAGAGAAAAAAAAAACACGTTCAGGGACAGGGAATCAAGTCTAGAAACACAAAAATGCTTTTCCACACTAATCAAGATATGCAGGGGAAAAAAATAGTCTCTTAAAATAATATTAGGAGTGAAACACAGCCTTATCAAAAAAACATAAAACTGATGACAATGCACTTCTTCAAAACTATCCATACTTATTGAAATTCTCCAAGTTTTGTCACATTTTAAATACAAACTTTATTGTATTTTAATGGGCTTTTATGTGACACACTAATGCAACACAGTGCACATCAGGAGAAGTGAAAGAAAAAAACACACAGATGAAATTTCTAAAAAGTGTGGTGGGGAAATATGGTGAGTTTGGGTGAAGGTCGTGTCTTGTTAGGTTTGTAGTTTTCAAATGACGCGCTGAACACATCTCAACGCTTGAGATCCATTTTACAAAACTTATTTTAGACTTCATTCTTTGGTCTTCATGCTGCCGTTTTTACTCTAACAAATCTTCGAGGCCTTGATAGAAAAACTGGATTTACACTAAGAGCAAATTACGCAGTAGGAAATGCTTAGCAATTTTTGGTTATGGTTGCTGCTGTCGGAATCCACTTCACAATCTTGAAGTGATACATTACATTAAATTATGTCAGACGCTGCTGAAGTTTGTGGTTTTAAGGTGACAAAAAGTGGAATAGTTAAAGCTGCTTTGGACTGACACCGTATTGTTGACACTGAATGTTGGGTTTCAAATTCCTAGAACTAAAAAAGGATTGCATTGAGGTCATGAAAACGTTGATGTTAAACGAGAAAAAACAAAACAAGCTGGAGAATATTCCCTCAGGTTCAAACAAACAACAAGAAATAAAATGTTAGAATGAGAAATAAGACTTCTTCTGGAAACAAAAAAAACAATCTAATCTATAAGGATTGTAAAGTCCTGGATGACCCCAACTACACCAACACATTCAGCATTAATCAGACCTGTTGATTAACACTGCTACATATGAAAAAAGGGGAAAAAAATAAATATATCTCTCGATTCGGTACGTACCTGACGCCCGGCATACCGCAGGGCCAACTTGCCGCTGACCAGGGCTTGTACCTCCTCTGGTCTAAACAAAACAAAAAGGCCAATTTATGGCTCAAATTTCAAAAGTGAACTCCAGACATTTATCTCAATAAAAATTGACTCTTTATGACGCAGAAGTACTCACGAGCTGAGCACAATTTTGCACAGCAGCATGTATTTGAGCGCTGTAATGGCTCTGGGGCTGTCGATGGAGTCGTAACCCTCAAAGGCCTCAAAGAAGTAGGAGTAGGCCGTCTTCCAGTCCTTCTCCTCTGCTGCGTGAATGATCCCTGCAGCAAGACATGACACAGTGCGACATGAAGCGTTTACGGTCGCAGTAAGAGACATAAACCTCCGTGAAATGTGAAGTGTCCACAAAGCCGGATGAGGCTCGTTTAAGCTGTAAAGTTACACCGAAACCAGCAGGGACCTTTCACCTTTGATGTGTTCATAGATATGATGTCATTTGTTCCTGCTTTTACAGGGGAGAAAAACTGAAACGTTGACATAAACTATGCCGAAATTGTGAAATTACGTGAGTAAGAAAGAATCTAGAGCTGCTTCAGACAGATTCTATCAAGTAGTTGTGACGATTAGATTGGTTTTAATAGATAAAAATGATGAATTTATTTTAAGTCATCAGAGATTTTGAAGCATCTGACCTGACTGCATGTCCAGCGTGGCCTGGAGCTTTGGGGACAATAAATGGCGTTCGCCGTGGTTCTGGCCGAGGTCAGGGCGGCGCGGGCCTTGGGCAGGTTACTGAGAGCGTGGTACGTCTTGCTTTCGAGCAGCTGGACCTCAACGAGGAGCGCTTTGTCGTCCATCTTCTTCAGCTCCTGCAGCAGCTGGGAGCCTGGAGGAAACAGAGCGAGGCCGAGCCAAAGTGATGCCCACCAAGTGTTGAACATTACTACTGAACTGTGGCACAGATATGAACATGCTGCTTGTTTCTCTGTTTTAATCTGCTCAACATAAGAAATAGGTGATTATTAAGTGATAGCTGGATCCTAAAACATCACATCGAGTAAGCAACAAAACTCACCAAGAGCCAAGGCCTCCTGGTATCTTTTGGTATCAAAATAGAGGGAGATCAGACGAGCCTGAAATCGGAGAGAATGTTAAAATGAGTCACGAAGAAAACGCCAAGACAAACTGCTGAAAACGTTGTCCTTCACTTCACTTCATAGAACAGGGGTTCTCAAATTTTCACGTTTAAAGATCCAAATCCGATTACTAGATGAAGTCCAAAGTTCAGAACTCTGGTAAAACTTTCTAATATTGACAGGAAATGAAAGGATTCAGAAAATAGACTTCACTTAATTCAGAAATTAAAATGGAATCCACTGTAAAATAATGAATAACTCGTAATTTGCCAAGTTTGTTTTATAGGTAACAATCTCCGTGTTATATTGATATTTACAGCAAACATCCCGACCAGGTATTTCTTTTAATATATTAAAATTCAGAAAAGAACAAAAGTCACAGTATCTAGAAAAAAAACTAGTGTATGCTTTGAATGAGCTGCTTAGACACAGAGCCTTATATAATAACTTTTTTAACCAAATTGTACTTTAAGGATGTCATGTTTTACAACATAAACATGTTATTAAACAAAAAAAAACTACTTAAACAGCTACTGATAGCAAAAATATGGAAACCTTGTAGTTTGTGCTGCATTTTATAATTTAACTTTTTAAACAGCTAACCAGATCTCATCAACAATAAAACTGTCTTATTTCCATCTATGGCCGATGGGACAAGTACATCACATCTCTACATGAAAGTCATTTCACTTTAAGTTCCTCTGTTCGACATTTGAATTCAGGTCCATAAATGTGGAACAACAGTAAACACTAATTTCACCATCTTTAAATTAAAAACTGCAACAGTTCTTTTCAACAAGATAAATGGAAAAAATCTGTGATATTCTTTGTCAAATAAAAACTCTGACCGTTTCCTAAGGCCAGAGTTAGATATGACAGCTTGGCCAAGACGTCCAGCAGCAGTCATCAGATATTGCTTACAGGCCGTTTCATCACATTTGTACAAGCTCCAGATTTTATCATTTATTTGCCATGATACAAACAGTTCTCATTTAATGATGACTGTCACTTTAAGATGAAAAGCTTTCCCGCTCCCTGAGCCAGCGCGTTTAAAGAACCGATCCCCTCCGACGCTCGAATTTAGGAATTTTACTTCGGATTTCATGTTACCTGGTCCACGTTTGTAGAGAAAGCAGAAATAAAAAGAAAAGCAATTAATTCAGAGTAACTTAATAATTTGGCAGGATTTGTTTCATTATTGTAGGAGTACTCAGCGATCAGGTTTTGGTCACTGCGTCCTGGAATCAGGTTCACTAGATACAAAAAGTCAAATAAGAGAGATACGAGTCGGGTCTAAATGGCTCTTGGAACATTCTGATCCCACAGTAAACTGTCCTGGCTTGGAAACATTTTACATATTTTCATGCTAAAAGTTTACAAAACAAATCCAGAAGTTATTTTGAGTAAACGTCACATCTTCTCTTACTGACTAAAGTTACAAATTCACATAGAAAAGTGCGGTTGAGGATGGATTAGGCGCTACCCGATGCACCCGCCCCATGAAGGCTATTTTAGACGTACTGACCTCCAGAGCCTGTCGTAGGAAGGTCCGCTTCTCTGCCTTTGCCCACTCAATGCATTCCAGACACAGCTCCACCTCCTGCCCGGTCGCTGCCTCCATGTCCAGGAAAAGGTCCAGCAGAGAGCGGACGAGCCGGGCCGCCTTGGCTTTGCTGATGGAAATCAGGAACGGTCTCACAAACTTCAACAAGCCTCCGAGTTCTGCAGAAAGATGAGAACCATCAAAACCTTATAGTTCAGCACCTTTAGTTTCCTTTTGAAGGTAGCATATAAGTAGCCAGACAATTCAAAATTAGAGCAAATGTGGATAACAAAATTATTTTAAGGAACTGTTTAAGTGATTGTGGGGTTTTTTTGTAATCATTTGGAGGCAAAATCTAAAACTAAATTAATTTCAGAAACTATTAAAAACATTAAACAAAAACATTACCTGCAGCCTGTCCCGTCTTTGCCAGGAGTGTTCCCAGCTCCAGGATGCTTTGCTCTTTAACCCTAACGGCCTCCTCATCGTTCTCCTGAACGTCTCGTCTCACTGTTTTAAAGACAGAGACGTTAATGAAGATGACTGATAAAAACAAAACTAACGAAGCAATTTCTCTGAAGACCCTGGTTCCTAACTAACAGCCTTCCGATATGGGGCTGCAGCTGCTTGCTTTACAGAAGTCAGCAGTATCACAAGTTTGTGGAAAGTAGACGTTTTATTGATTCTGGAGTTGGGATCTACATAAAATGTGACTCCCAATGTGTACCTCACCTGTGTCAGTGTGCCAAACCATTATAAACTATTTCATATCAATTTATGGAGATGCAGTCAGGAAATGCATAAATGCCATTTTATTTTCTAAACACTTTATATTACAATATTTGCATAGATTTTAGTTCTGATTGCAGTTTGAGCCAGTTACATGAAATATGGCAGATTAGAAAACCTAATGCCAAGAAAAACAACTCAAAGAAGCCTTTGGCAGACAGACCTTTTTGGAGTTAGCACTACTTTCCCTTACACAGACTGAAAGCAGATGATAAAGAATTACAATTTGTCATCAAAGTGTCTTTAAAAGGACTTTAAATACATTTCCCCAAGACAGTCGGGGGGTTGAATTTAACTAGCTTTAACTGTCCACGTTTAGAAAAAAACTAACTTTTTTTTAAATTGGCTCATATATTTAAATATAAAACGATTTATGTTGGATTTAATGAATCTTAAAAGTGTGCAGATTATCCGGCTAATCTGTCCAGAATCAGAGTCAGATTGAACAAAATGGGTCCTGAAGTAAACAGAGCAGAGACTAGTTGACAGTTATTTGGCAGCTGTGACAGGGCAAATTACTGACCGCCATGTCTACAGACACATATTACCTTCTGATATATAACGCTAGGAAAATGTGTCCGATTTGAACTTGTTGACTCACAAGCCGATTTTAAGCAAGTTACTAATAAATGTCCCAGAGGTAAGTCGGCGACTGTTCGCCTTTCCTCATCATGGAGCTGATTTCACTGTGCTCACATTACAACAGGCTAGTAACGCTAGCCGCAGCACTTGCCCCCTTCTAACGGGATAGTTGGACACAGAAACTATACACTGTGAGAAAAAAATACCACGAAAACGAGCAGAGTTCTTAAAAAGAAGTCCGTGTTTTACGACTGCTGGGGGACACATGGGAACCATGGGCCTAAAGAGAGAGCTGAGCCGCTACGGCGCTAACGTCCAGCTGCTATCGGTTCAGCAGTGAGTCAGCACGGCTCAGCGCCGGTTCAAGCTGCTGGAAAACCTCCGACAGTCACGGAGAAACACGGAACAAACGGGTTCAGAGGAACCGGGTCTAACGGAAGAGGGAAAAGAAGCACCCACCGATTGAATGAAGGATGTCGATAGACGCATTCCGGTCCGTGCTAATGAGAGACTGAGCTCTCTGGAATTCAACCACTGCTGCGGCCGCCATCTTCCTTATTCAAATACTACCTGAATGAAAAGTACGTGCGGCGAATACGTCTCTTGGCGGGCTGACGTCAGCGTGCGCCACGCTAGGCGTGACTTAGTGCACTTCGGGAAATGTAGTATATTGGTTGAACAGGTCCACCTGGCGATTCCAAGTCTTCAAAATCAGCTTTGAAGACAAATATATTTTTAGGTTTGTTTTTGATATCCTTGCATATCTTATAATCGGTGAGTTTGAAGAGAACATGAGCTACCTTCATTTCTTTTGACTCTTTGACCTTTGTTGTGAAACTGGAAAAGACACAAACCTAACACCATATTTGTCTGCCTCTTTTCAAAACACATATGATGTATAAAGTGGGGACAAACAATGGTCGTTGAAATAATTATTTAATTATGTTTATTAGATGGGTTCTGATTCATCTACTTTTCTTGAAAGACCAGAGAAATACATTTGAACTAGTATTACTACTAAGAAACACACTCGTTGAAATTTGATCTTGGTCCAATTGAAATGCAAAAAGGGAAAAAAAGAACATAAAAGACTTTATTTGAGTGATGTATAACAAATAATTACATTTTCTTAAATTAAGTGATTGATAAGTCAGTACCAGGCTACTATGGTTTCACAATGCTGTTAAAACAAACAACAGGACTGGACAATATGCTCCACATTTTTTGGGGAACAATTTGAAATAGCAGTGTTTTGTGAAAGTATTTAACTGAACCTTTTTGCATTTTGTCACTTTAAACAACAAAATACAGTGCATTTTACTCCAATTACATGTGACGCATTGGGACAAAGGTATGTACAAAATTAACTGGAAGTTAATAGAAGATCTTCATGGCGCTCATGTCGCCCGTATACCGCCGCTGCTAACCCCAAAGTCCAGATCTCTTTGGGTTTCTGAAGCGTCAGTCTCGACGCCCGCCAGCAGGGGGCGCCGTTTCAACGCAGATCCCGGCGGCCCGCGGCGGCAGCAGCTACGCCTTTGCGTCAACCATCACAGATCACAACATCAGCTCGCGCAGCATCCCGCATCTCGCGGCAGTCGGGACCAGGAGCAAACCCTCATCTTAGCGTCCATTCCACAACAGCCCGGCAGCGTCTGCACACCGCCGACAACCAGGCCAGTTTATTACGCTGCCTGCATCTGTTCTTCTTTCTTTCTTTCTTTCTCTCTTTTTCTCTTTTCTCTCTCTCTCTTCCTCTCTCTGGATCATCTCGGATTATTTTTTCTTTGCTGCAATTACTCTGTTCGAGATGGTTTAATATTTTTCAAACGCGTCATTCTAAGGAAGACCGTCATCTTTCAAATCCTTGTGCTGGAGATCTGGTGAGTTTGTTTGCTTTCTTGATGTAATCCTTGCGCAGGGGGGGGGGGGGGGGGGAACAGCCTGTAGCCGCTGGTTGGGTAGAACGAATTTGTGGATTCCTCTTCTTGAGAACGAGAAATGCGCACTTATTATTTCTAATTAACAAAACATAACAATTTGAGTCTAATTTAAGTCTAATTAAAATGAGCACAATGGTGGTAAACGTATCTGTGTATGTTGTAGATTAACAGATGGGGTGGGGAGAGAGAGAGAAAGAATAATAATAATAATAATAATAACGTCTCTATTTGTGAGCCACCGCCTATCAGAGCGACGGATCTGTCTTGGGCGCACAGATTCAGCACCACGGACAGCGCAGCGCGCACGCAGCTCCTCATCCCTGCTCAGTAATCCGCTAATATCACGCATGAAAATAAAATGGGATGTTCCGGTATTTCTCCCGCACCCCAGGAACCGGTAATCAGGTTGACAACATGATGATGATGATGATATGATGAAGGAACGAAGCTTGTTGGATCGAGGGTCTTTAACGCTGCAGTGAGGGAGGGAGGAAGGCGAGGAAGAGGGGGCGGGGGGGCAGGTGATCCAATATTCAGCGTGTTTAGTGGGTTTTAATCGAGAGGAAATACAAATGTGACCTTGGCTATTTATTTGTGCCTCAATACTGGACAAAAGTCGACCTCCTTCACCTGTTTTTTTATTACTAAAATGGTGTTTACGGTCCGGACGTCCATCTTAGTGCGGGGGATTGGGGGGGGGGGGGGGGGGGGAGACGCATGATTCACTCTGATCCGTCCGCCATAAATCTCACACTGTAAATTATGGATTATGGATCCATCTTCAATCATCCGTGTAGCTCAAATCCACCGTCTTCTTTATCTGTGTGGCTATATTTAGCACCCCCCCCCCTCCCCCCCGCCCCCATTTGCAGAGCATCGCATAAGTATTCGCACCTCCTCTGGGGTTTTTCCGGATTTGATCACGTTGAAACCGCAAACCTCTATGTATTTGATTAGGACTTTATATGACAGGCCATCAAAAGAATAAGAAAAAGAGCATAATTTTGAAGCGGAAGGAAAGTTATTTTTGGATTTCAAATTGACTAAAATTTGAAATCCAAATCCGTATTCAAGCCCACTTTATTGAAACCCGCTATGGCCGCATCCACATCCAGACGTCGTCAAATTAAAAAAATGTCGTCCACGTTTGTGTTCATCAGTCTCACAATAAATCCAGCTGTTCTGCGAAGGCCTCAGAGGTTCTTTAGAGTACATTAGTGAACAAACAGCGTCGTGGACATTAGATAACACAGCAGACATGTCAGGTGAAGTTGTGGAGAGACTAAAAGCAGGTTGGGTTGTAAAATGACATCCCCAGCAAGTTCATCTTTTTTTCTTTTTTTTTTTTTAATTGAAATATTAACACCATGTTATCACTCTGGATTCCCGGTGAAATGTGGTGCTTGCGGAATTTCTTGGTGTGGGGATGCTTCACTCTTCAGAATGGCTGTGAAGATGGAGGGGGCTAAATACTAGCAGTCTTGGAAGAAAACCTGTTACAAGCTGCCAAAGACTACAGACTGGAGAGGGGCTTCGCCTTCCAGCAGGATCAGAACCATAAACATACAGCCAGGATTACAGTGGGACATAGTGTGGATGACAAGGAAAAAGAAAGTGGTACAAATTCTCATCTACATTTTGCCACAAGACATGTAGGGCACTCTTACTGACATCACCCTGAATCCAACTGCAAAATATAGTGATGGCAGCATCATGTTGTGGTATTGTTTTGCTTTATCAGGCACAAGGAGGGAAATGGAAAACAACAAAATATGAAAACACTGAGACTGGAGGTTCACCTGTGTATTCAGAATAGTCAGGATTCACAGAATGGTCAAAGTCCATGCCAAAGTCCATACAGTGGCAGGGCCTCAGAATATGTTTTTATGGATGCTCTCCACTGCGACAGACTGGCGACCTGTCCAGGGCGTACCCCGCCTCTCGCCCGGAATGCCAGCTGGAGATAGGCACCAGCACCTCCCGACCCCATTAAGGGACAAGGGTGTAGGAAAATGGATGGATGGATGGATGGATGGATGCTCTCCATCCAAGGGGACTGATGTTGAGGTATTGTGCAAAGGAAAATTGACAAGATTTCGCAAAGCTGCTGCAGATATAGAACAAAATAATCACAACTCTAATTGCAGCAAAATGTGGTTTCCGCAAGGTACTAATTGGCATTAATTTAGTTATTCATGAATGTAACTTGTATTGCTGCTTTTTATTGTTTTTATTGTTTTTTTTTTAGGGAAAACAGGGTTTAGTACAAACACATTCAACAGTTTCTAGGTTTTTAACTTTAAACCCTGTAAAAAATGTCTGATTGTAAGTGTGTAATTGACCTCTTAATTGATTATTACGCAGATCATTGTGTTGGTTCATTATGTGACCAAATGTGAAAAACTTGGGGGGAGGGGGGGAGACTGTTCATAAGTGGTGTAATGGTGTAATGCCTGCTGGTGGTTTATGATGCATTCTGCCTCTTAGAGATTCAAATCAATGCTCCTATCATCCTGAGGTACAAAACCACTCTGAAGATATCTGTTAGAGTATTACAGAGCAGAGAGCTGTGATGTTATCTAAAATTAACCCAATGACTGGAGAATGATTCCTTTATGCATATATATATATATATATATATATATATATATATATATATATATATATATATTATATATATATATATATATATATATATATATATATATATATGTCAAATCTGGCTGCACAGTGGCGCAGTTGGTAGAGCTGTTGCCTTGCAGCAAGAAGGTTCTGGGTTCAATTCCCGGCCCCGGCCTTTCTGCATGGAGTTTGCATGTTCTCCCTGTGCATGGTGGGTATTCTCCGGGTACTCCGGTTTCCTCCCACAGTCCAAAAACATGACTGTCAGGTTAATTGGTCTGTCTAAATTACCCCTAGGTGTGAGTGCATGGTTGTTTGTCCTGTGTGTGTCTCTGTGTTGCCCGGCGACAGACTGGCGACCTGTCCAGGGCGAACCCCGCCTCTCGCCCGGAACGCCAGCTGGAGATAGGCACCAGCACCTCCCGACCCCATTAAAGGGACAAGGGTGTAGGAAAATGGATGGATGGATAGTCAAATCTTTCAGTGATTCTTGAGAATAGAATAGGGACAAAATGGGTTTTCATTTTCCCCAATAATTTCTTTTTTATTATTTCTCAGCCTTATGTATGCAAATATGACAAACAATGTTTTGGAAATGTAAAGATGCTAAGGTGCAGGTTCCCAGTTGCAACATTATTTTTTTTAAATTACATTTTTAATCGACCTGACCTTGTCGTTGTCATCACAATCTGACAAAAATAAATAGAAAATAATTTTTAATGACCCTATTAGTGATGTTTTACTCATTTTTACAGACAAATGCTTCTAAAGAAACAAAACATATATTATTTAAAACAAAAAACAACAAAAAGTCCATCTGACGGAGGTGACACAGAACGGAAGGTGGTGACAAACTAGTGAGCAAAAAGAAATACTTGATACATGTGAAGTAAAGCAATTTATGTAATATATATTAAAATGAATTAACTGCACATTCAAGTGAAATTTGTCAACAATTTCACTGAAAGAGTCACAAAAACTCTGATGGAGTTGACGAAAAGCCAAACTACCTCAATTTATATGATGTTAATCTGAAGGAAGCCTAATTGTAGCTCATCAGGTCCATGAAATCTATAGATTTCACCAAAATTAAGCTTTTATTTCACAACATTTCATCAAATTTTTGTAAATTATCAGTTATGGTGTTGACACATCATGGTTGTGACAAAAAACTTAGGAATAAAAAGAAGAAAAAAACTAAAGAATAATATAAGCTAACCAGAGCTAACTAGCCCTCCTAGCAAAGGAAGAAAAAGGAAGAGGTCACGGGGTCCTCAGAAGTTCTGGTGACCCCCAGCCACCGACTACAATATTTAAAATAAAAAAATATTCTGCAAACTCAAGGAAAATATACATTGTTGTGCTCATATGACCCAGGTTAGTTTAGCCAGATATTTGAAAAAAAAAAAAGATTTTGTGTATATTTTATTCAAATGTTGTGCTTTATCCATAGGACCTGTTTTGTCCCTATTCTCAAGAATCACAGCTTTACCAACTATCTTTCTGCTTCCAGGAGGTGCAGGCTGTCCAGGTGATAGATACCCCCGCAAAGAGCTCAGACCTCTGACCCTGACGCTCCTGGACGCCTCCTACCAGCCGTCATGGGAACCGTTCTGTCTCTGTCCCCCAGCTACCGAAAGGCGGCGCTCTTCGAAGACGGCCCCGCCACCGTGGGCCACTACACGGCCGTGCAGAACAGCAAGAACGCCAAAGACAAGAACCTGAAGCGCCACTCGCTCATCAACGTGCTGCCATGGAAGCGGATCGTGGCGGTGTCGGCCAAGAAGAAGAGCTCCAAGAAGGTGCAGCCCAACGCCACGTACCAGAACAACGTGTCCCACCTGAACAACGAGAACCTGAAGAAGTCGCAGTCCTGTGCTAATCTGTCCAGCTTCACCCAGGACCAGAGCAGCCCGGCTCTCAGCAAGAGCTCCAACAACACAACATCCTCGGTCAAGAAGGCCCCACTGACTAACTCCAATGTGGCCCCCGGAACCCCTAAGAGAGTGATCGTTCAGGCCTCCACCAGCGAGCTGCTGCGCTGCCTGGGGGAGTTCCTGTGCCGCCGCTGCTACCGCCTGAAGCACCTCTCCCCCACCGACCCGGTGCTGTGGCTGCGCAGCGTGGACCGCTCCCTGCTGCTGCAGGGCTGGCAGGACCAGGGCTTCATCACGCCCGCCAACGTGGTCTTCGTCTACATGCTGTGCCGCGACGTGGTCTCTTCCGAGGTGGCCACGGAGCACGAGCTGCAGGCCGTCCTCCTCACCTGCCTCTACCTGTCCTACTCCTACATGGGCAACGAGATCTCCTATCCGCTCAAGCCCTTCCTGGTGGAGAGCTCCAAGGAGACCTTCTGGGACCGGTGCCTGTCCATCATCAACCTGATGAGCGCCAAGATGCTCCAGATCAACTCCGACCCCCACTACTTCACTCAGGTGTTTGCCGACCTGAAGAACGAGAGCCAGAAGGAGGAGGAGAGGAGCCGCCTGCTTATTGGCCTGGACCGGTGAGGGGATGCTGAGGGAGGGGTGGGAGGAGGTGGGTAGGAGGAGGAAGGGGTTAAGTCCAGTCTCGCATTTTGACATCTTTTAAGAAATGATCAATGATACTATTTATTCACTACTGTCCAAAACTGCCGTGACACCAGGTTACACGAGGGAGTGTTCCATATTTGTATGAAGCAGTTTTGACATTTGGTTTAATATTTGCATATACCGAAAGGATCACAATGCTCCCCCAAGTACAGGACTTTTTCTTTTTGTTGTAAATGTCAGGGCCAAAATCTATTTTCAAACTGGCAAAGGATGTGAACCCAAGAATGAAAGCATTTTTTTTTTAAGACTTATTATACCGGATTGTACAAGAGTCATTCTTTGATTCTTCAGATTTCTTTTGCTCTCTTGTAAATCGTTTCATGGTCTTGGTCAACATTTCAGGCTTTCTGAAGGTCCTTCAGACTTTAAACAGTTTGGCTTACATACAAAGTGATTTACGTTTCAGAAAACCCATTGCCAGAGCAAACACAGAAGAGACGAGCTTTAGGATGCTTTTCGTCAAAACGGTGAAGAGTCGACAGGAGAGGTGGATGGAGCTAAACGTAGGATCATCCTGCCTCCGTCGTGCTGGAGGCCGCAGAAGACGTACGGCTGCCATGGCAAGACTTGAAAATCGATACTCGAGTTTTTTCTCATCACAGGATGCTTTATCAGCATTTTTTAGTGCCGCACCTCAGCACTTATTTACATAAGAAGGGGGTTCTAAACTGAAGGGATGAGCCGGTGTTTAAGCATGTGCAAGCCAATAGATTTCGCCACTAGCAGCCTTGTGTGAAAAAATACCAAAGAATGGCAGAGAGAATTAAGGATTTCCACATGGGAAAACGTGATTCCCATGGAGCTAAAAAATGAAAACGTCAGCTGCAGTGTGATACATGTCTCAGGTTCTGTGTCTGGTCTTAAAAGACGTGACTTCCAGCTACTGGTACAGGATTATATTTTAGAATAGTCCATCTCCCTCATTTTGTTTTTGTTTTTTTAGTACACACTCCACAATTTTTCCAAAAAGAAAGAAAGAAAAAAAAGAAGCTTTGAATGACCTTCAGAAAGACATCTTGATGAAGACCTTTATGAAGGATTATCAGATTTCTTGGGAGGCAAAACTGACAGAATTTAGACATGATTTATAAACACTGTATATACACGTTACAAAAAAGAAAAGAAAAAAAACGCCAGATTTGGGTGAGTTCTTTACAAACTGTTAGATAAGCATAATTATATAAAATACAAGACAAAAAAAAAAGGAAAAAAAAACTGTATGAAAATGCTGCAGCAATGAATGTGAACAGGACTGAAGCTGCAGCAGCCCACCAGTGACCTTCTGACTGTTTGACGATGTGATGTGCACTGCCTACTGCAGGAGGGTGAGGGCCATCGCCTGACTGGATTGCTTCATGCTCCACGGATGAACAAGGCAACTCCCGCTGCCTCTCTGGGACATCCTCTCCACTGACACGGATGTTTTTTTTTTTTTTCTTCTTCTTCTTTTTCCTGTGGCGATGCATATCTGACCGTCAAAGGACAGAGATCCCAATCGGAGCCTGAGTTTTACTAAGGGTAGTGGGGTGGAAGGGGGGGAGGTTGGATGGGCCTGTCAGTGGACATTCAGCCCTGCTTTGTTGAACTTTTAATAAAAAAGAAAAAGAAAAATTAAAAAGCAAAATTAAAAAAAGACTGGACGATGAATATCGTGTGTTCAGAAGGACTTACATTATTTGACAAAAAGGAAAAAGAAAAAAAGAAAGACATGTTCATGGATGTTTTTGCTCCACGAGGCTTTATTTATTGCTTTGTTCTCCAACAAGTTTTCTTTTTCTACTTAGAAATGTAACATTTTGCACGTGTGCCATGCAATTTTACGAAGCCTCCAGGAGCTGTTATTATTATTATTATTATTATTATTATTGTTATTATTAATAGGATTATTATGTTTCTTCCTTTTACTTGATTTGCAAACCGACTGCATCTGCGTTAAGAGAATGCTGTGAACAAAGTGACGCTAGTTTTATTTATCTCTGCTTGCTTAAATAAGGCTATTTATTTACCAGGGAAGAAAAAAGAAGTTCCTTTGTACTCTTTCTGTCGACGGGTTGTGTTGCAGCCACTCTTGTGCTCATGCTTCAGCATTAAAAATGTTCTTACGGTGCCATATCACTGAGGAAAACACTGAGATACTGGACGTTGAGGCAACTTATCCCAATATCTAACTTATTGCCATTTAGGTATTTATTCAGTTGGGCACATTGGCGTGATTAGAAAGGGAAGGACTCTAAGAGGAAGGGGTTGTTGGTTCAGGAGGCGCGCTTATTCTTGGTGGGAATGAAGATTGAGCTGGTTTGTTTATGTTTTGGGCTCATTTATCGAAACCTGCGTTTAATCGGACCATCACCAACGCCATTGGCAGCCTCCATTGTCACCATGCCAAAACTACACAGCTTTGAGATTTTTTTTTAAAACTTCAAGAAACCCAACCTGATGCTCCACATATCAGAAGCAGATAACAGCTGCAGTATATATATATATATATATATATATATATATATATATATTATATATATATATATATATATATATATATATATATATATATATATATATATATATATACTGTATATATTTAAAGATCACCTATTGAAAATATCTTGTATGAATCGTTGTCTCCCAATTAAAGAGACTGTGGGAATCAAAAAGTGCGGGCAGCGCTTTTCCAAATAGCAATCTGTGTTATTTCTGTTTTTCACTCTTTTGGGTTTTCTTCAGATCAGGCAGGAACTACAGAGAAGGTTGGGTTGAAACAGACTAAATCACACCCCCCCCCCCAGCTTGAAATGTGCCATGTTTCTTCACTTGCATTGTTCACTAGTTGTTTATAAGCTTATAAAACATGAAGAAAAAAAAGGCTAAATTGATAGTTGAAATATTTCTGTCAGATTCTTTTTCTGTATCTTGTCGTTTGTAGATAAATCAGTGATTTAAAAACTTCAAAAGGATTCGCTCAATGAGCTGCAGGTGTGTGTGTGTGTGTGTGTGTGTGTGTGTGTTGTGTGTGTGTGTGTGTGTGTGTGTGTATGTGAATGCATGGATGAATGTTTGTAAGCTGCGGCGTTTATTTGTACAGAAGAATGTGTTGTTTTCTTAGAGGGATAACTTGGCAAACAGCAGCCATACACAGTGGCGCCAGGACTCGGTGGGAGGAAGGTGTACATGCTGTTCAATAAAGTCGTTCTTTTTTTAAAAAAAAAAAAAAAAAGAAAAAGAAAATGACAAAAAAAAAGCAGTTGCTGTAATTTAAACTTTTTTTTAGTATGTTTCTGCTTATTTTAATTTATTTTTGTACTGTGATGAAAAAATAAAATGCACTGATCGCTCAATTTTTGTCTCAAATGATATTTTATGTCGCTTCCAGATGCTTAACGTCACACCGAGACTTGTTTCCTGAATCATCAAAGTGTGCAAAACGTAAGGCCTACAGCGATGTAAGAAAGTATTTATCCCCCTCGCAGTTTTCTTGTTCTTGCCAACATGTTTTAGGCCATCAAATTTATTTTAATTTGGTTTCCAATCCTAAGGGAAACAAATGATCCAAAACAGCCTCAACCAATCTGAAGAAGTAATTGCTCCTTTGACCTAACAACTGGTTGGGCCACCTTGGAGGCAGGAAGAAAGTATTTTGGCTTTAATGTAACTTTGACTAGGTCACTTCAAAATATTAATTTAGCTTTTTTTTTGGAGTTATTCAGAAATGTGTTGACATCTTTGGATTATCGTCCTGCTGCATAACCCAGGTGAGTTTGGACCTAAAACCGATTAACTGATTGCTGGACATTTTCCAAAATTAATTGTTCCATCAGTTAAATGAAATTGCAACAAAGCAACCACATACCATCACAATACCACCAGCATGTTTGGCTTTCCTAAAAAGTCCACTTCTATCAACTTAGCACCAATCAGAGTTGCCAACTCTCCAACCTTTCTTCTATTTTTCACTCCACCAACATTGCAAATGTGGAATCAAGCAAGCACAAAGCAAAACACATATTTTGCCATGCTGTCGTTTATTATTGATAAATATGAACACAGCAGCAGTTTTCACATTTTTTTTAATCAACAGCCCCACTTTTAAAGCACCAATGTGCAAGGAGTGAACGCCAGTGCCTGTAGACATCTGAGGATACAGGATAACCACTAGATTGAAACAGGAAGTCGATTCTAGAGAAATCAAAGCTTCTTCACTCTGCAGTGTCCAAGAAGAGAGACGATGCAGTGGAAAAGTATTAATTCGTTTAAACTGTCCATTTATCACACAGAAGCAAATATGAGATATTCTAGATACTGTAGTTCTTCATGAAAATGGCAAAAACACAACAAAACAAGCTCCCGTCTTTAAACCGAATGTTTTTGTTGTCGCCTTTTTTAATCTGCACTCGTGTTGTTTATTGAATCTTTTAGTCACTTTTTAATCAATGCCGCAACATTAATGGTGGCGTTTGTTACCTTGCATGTTTTAGCGCCGTTTTGTTCAGCTCACTTTTGTCTAAATACTGACCCATCCATCCATCTTCTTTACACCCTTGTCCCTTGGTGGGGTCAGGAGGGTTGCTGGTGCCTCTCCAGCTATCGTTCTGGGTGAGAGGTGGGGTCACCCTGGACAGGTCGCTAGTCTGTCGCAGGGCAACACAGAGACACACAGGACAAACAACCATGCACATACACACACACACTCACACCTAGGGACAATTTAGACAGAGCAATTAACCTGACAGTCATGTTTTTGGACTGTGGGAGGAACTCGGAGTACCCGGAGAAAACCCACGCACGCACAGGGAGAACATGCAAACTCCATGCAGAAAGACTGGGGCCGGGAATCGAACCCAGAACCTTCTTTCTGCAAGGCAACACCTCTAACAACTGCACCACTATGCATCCCTAAATACTGACCCCACCTGCTCAAATCTTGGAAACACTGGTGATATTACATACATGGTGACCTGTTTTCTTTCCCCCCAGATGTGTGGCAGTGTAAAACAACTGAACATTAACTGAACATTGTGATTTCTGTTTGAATCAGTGGCTACTTAAAACTAACCAGAACTGCCGGTCATTCTGATTAGAAATGGAGCCACAAGTGAAACACTTACTGTTCCTCTCCTACTATGAGAACCTGAGTCATAGTCTCCAGGTTGTTAACCTATGAAGAAACCAAACAGTTCAGCTCATCAGAAATGTACCAGTTGGAGTGTGCGATGACTAAGCCTTCCTGTCAGTTTTCCAGGACGTCACCCAATGTTGGCAAATGAAAAGGAATTCATTTTAATAAATAAGTTACTGATTCCTCTTTGAAATTTCACTTTGTCCTGTAAATGATTTTTTTTTTTACAGGACAAAATTCCTGTAAAATCCTATGTAGTGTATCCATCTATTACACTGCAAATAAGTTTTTTCAAAAATGCTCCTGCAAAAGTATTTAGTAACTAATGAATGCATAAAGGCTTTAAGAGACAAACACACAGTGACACCTAGTTACAGCTGCAGTATGTAACTGATAAAAAACAAAAACATTTTCAAACCCTCACTGATGTGACAGTATCGTATGAGACAGCCAGTTCATGAAAAAAAAATTACGATTTTTTTTTTAAATCAAACTCCTCTGCTTTCTCCCAGTGTCAACTTGAAATAACCAATCAAAGACAGGAGGAGGGTCTTGGCATTGTCAATCATTCCTGTGTGCATTCAAAAATACTTCACGAGTCCCCCCAAAAATTAAATATTGTAACTCATATTGTCCAAGTTACTTCAAAGAGTTGCCCTGATGGCTGTGGGGAGGAAGAATCTCCCCTAGCAGTCTGTACTGCAGTATATTGAAGAAGCCTCTGACTGTATTACAGTCTGATGAAGGTTGCATTTAAAAATAAAAAAATCATTAGAAGCCAGTTAATAGGCCATATGTTGTCTATGTTCTGAATCATACAACCCAAAAAATGCTTTCAACTCTTTGAAATAGAACTTGCTTACAATCTGACTGAAATAGTCATTTTTTTAATACAAAATACATTTAAGCAGATTTTAAGCCCCAGCTTCTTTTTCAGTCACTTTTCCGAGAGAAATTGAGTTTTATTGCCAGTGTTAGCATCAGTCTCTGTATTACAGGCAACAGACACACACTCAGAGGCAGCAAATGAAGCAAATACATTTATTAATAAATTGATTAATGCAATATTTATCATTGTGGAACATCATAAACAGCTGAACCTGAATCATACAAAAACACTATGCACAACACAGAATTGGAGCATTTCCCTTAAGTTTCTCTTGCGATATATATATATTTTTAATTATATATAGTATGGAAATATTACAAAATATAAACTTAATATAAAATTAGGCACATATTGAAGGAAAGCTGCATACACACAGATTTAACTTAAAGCTGCTGACAACAGAAATTACAGAGAGAAGATATAATCAGTTGTGATTTGGCTGACATGGATTGGGTAAAAAAAAAAACAAAAAAAAACAATATATCACAGTGAGGTGAACGATATAATGGCACAAAAGCTGTCATTCAGATTTAGACTAATGTATAATGGGATAAATAGACATAAGATGGTTTTTAACAAGATTTCTATATTAACTGAATGTCAAATTAATAAAAAATTAATTTCAAAAATAAATCAAAGAAAAATAATCTGCCAACACTGCATATTTTTCCTTCAAATAATAATGAACTATGTATGCATTGTAATGTACAGTACTTTTCAGAAACAACAAATGATCAGAGTATCCTGCGGAGTTACTTCTGCAGATTTTACAGATTTACTTTTATAGATTTAGCCACAAATCAGCAAAAGTTAGAAAGTGCAGATGCAAAAACTTGACTGCTTTTGGCTTTTATTCATTTGCTCTAAGGACAGAACAGAAAACTATTCCAGCCTACAGCTTGGGACGGTTTATTTTGAACTTTACAAATTGGGGAGACTACAACTCAGAGTTTTGAGCATTTTGCCAAGAGATTATATTGTATAAGTACTGTGTATAATTTTGAAACAACCTTTGGACTCTTATAATTTGTTACCAAATTGAAAACTTTCTAGTAATCTATGGAAGTGGGTTTGATTGTTGGCTCTTTTGGGCTTTGCCGTTTTAAAAGTTTTTCCTTGGACTTTGGCTGCTTTTTGCTATTTTCTGTCAGCTCCTGACCAGACTGTGCAAGCTCATCATTACATATTGAACACAGAAAAGTTGACAAGTGCGGGAAAAAAGAAGGCAAAAAGAAATATAAATATATATATATATATTATGGTGATGAACAACAGCGGAAAATCAGGTCTTGAAAGTCTGATAAAGGTCTTCCATGCACCATCTTTTAGTTGTATGCCAAATTTTCAGCAAATAGTTGTTTGGAAATGATCATGTCAAGGAAAAAAAACAAAGAAAAAAACAAAACAATTTTGTCTCTTTTGAAAATGTGTTTCACAGATTCATGAAATGAAATGGGAACAAACTGTGTTTTTGTGATGAGACAAGTGAAAAAGCATAAAAAATCCAAAGCAAAAACATTAACGGTAAGTAAAATATGAAAAAATAAATAAATATAGGAATAAGAACTTTTCACAGTAGTGTAAAGTTCTTTTTGGTGCCCCAAGAAACCCTGTGTATTTCCAAAATATGTAAAATAATAAAACAGATTTGTAGCCAGATAGATTGTGAGTATTTGTGCAGCATAAGAACAGAAGAACATGTCATATGTGAATATATAGATTAATGTCGATTGCTACATGATTAGTGATAAATAATGATGTATGTAACTTTACAGTTGTTGTGTCTTTAGCTTTGTTGCAACATGAAACTCGGATAGTGAAAAGTTTTATCCATATTTCGCAAAGTAGCAAATTTGTCTCCAACTCTTTCTGAAATTATTTAACAAAGTAACAATCAAATATTGTTGGTGGTAAAACGATGATAAATTTGAAATCATCGTTTTACTACCAATGCTATAAAATGCTTTGGGATATCCATAATTCTTCTTTGCAATCTTGCATATATATATTTTTTTAATTTGACTTGAAAACAGAGTAAAACAAAACAAAACAAAAACAAGCAAACAAAAAACAACGCAAAACAAAAAATCCTTAAACGACCAGCAGTATGGTGAGATATGCTGGCCCAGGAGCCAAGTGATTTGATGTAGAGTGGAGACATGCAGTGAGGGAGACAGGAGAAGGAAAGAAAGCAAAAAAAATATGAGGCTTTGTTCACCAACACCTCTCTGGCCCGGAGAGAAGCGCTGAAGTAAGAAATGACACAAAGTCCATCCTAATGATGAGCAGTGAAGAGCCGAGCAAAAAGAGGAAAATCCAGTGGGAAATTACCTGGAGGACATGCAGAGCTGCACTGCTACAGTTTCTCTCTCTCTCTCTCTCTCACACACACACACACACACACACACACACACACACACCTTTGTAGACCATCTAATAAAACCTACAACACTTCCCTGATTCGATTTTTTTTACTGCAATTTTCACAAGATTTTATCATCTAATTCATTAACCAACTGAATATATTCAACTCATCAAAAGGTGAAAACGTTGTCAAAGTGATTAAACAATACCTGGATAAATCTCACACAGTTGGATGACTGTGCTGCCTAAAAGTCCACTAAAGTTTTCCTTCCTGTTGTGAAGCATAAAGAAAGCTTTTAGTCCAGAGAAAACACAACAGGAGCTTTTGGCTCTGCTGTCCTTTTGTGTCTTTTTGCTTGATTTTGACATTTATGCAATTCCCATTAAAACATCTAGAAAGACATTTAATCCTCCTATAATAACCAGCTGTGCGGAGATTGTAAGCAGAACATGGAGATTAGACAGATATTTCCTGTTGTTCAAAGAAAACAGCAAAGGAAGTGAACATTTCTGCAAATGTTCTGGAGCTCTCTAGTAACTTTCAGGATCAAAACTAGAATGACAATCAAAATATCAAGGAACTGTACATGAATGCATTTTTTTTATTTTTCATAGTTAAGTGTATCTAAGGTTTAATATAAAGACAGCATGAATAAAAAATGATTACTTTCAAATTCAATACAACTGTCTTGTCACTCCTATTATTAGCAGACTCTCCTAAACACCAGGAGCCATGTAAACAGAACTCAAATCAATCTTATTGGTCCTTTTAAAGCAACATCCTAAAACAGTAAAATAGATAGTCATTAGACGACAAGTTGCAAATATATATATATATATATATATATATATATAAAGTCAGAATTTTAGCTTTTTCTGTTAAGTCTATGGATGGATTTTAACATCAAAATAGACTAAATGAAGAAAAATCTGAGAAAATATTTGGGAATATTTCCTTGTTATATTATATTAGTGGTTGTCTAACTAGCTTGCACAGCAGCAACAAACTGTTTAACTTAGTGGTTAGCTTGTTAGCTACAGTGTAAGATGGGGGGAAAAAAAAACCCTGTTTTCTAGAAACAAATACTTTAATGAAAGCTCCAGAACATCTACAAGAATGATTTTCTGTGGAAAACATTACAAAGATCAGAAATAAATATTTCACTTCGATGGGTAAATGAATAGTTTGAGCCCAAAATCTCTACTTTGTCTGTTCAATTCAAGGACAGATTTGAATATTATCGCTAATGAGTGAGCTACGTATATGTGGTGTGAATAGCCAGAGGCTTTTAGCTGACATCGCCTTTGTGCAAACTGTCTGAATCTCGTTATTTTTAATGGTTTTGTACTTTGTATATGCATTTTCCCCCCCACCCCATTCGTTACTGTACAATGAAATCCACGTCACATCCACAAATGTGACATTTGTGTTTGGTGAAATTCAGTGTTGACAAATTCTTTTGCAAAACAGAGAAAAATACATTCTGTATTTAGCAAACACACACAAAAAAGCAAAGGGATGATTTTAGCACAACTGACACCTTGTGGAAGACAAATCAAAGTGAAATCATGTGGTTTGCAATGTGTGGGTTTCAAAGCTTTGAGAAAAGTAAAAGACAAGTCACCAAAGAGCTGACTGATGAAACAAACTGTCCAAATAGTCCAACCCTGTCTCTGTGGTCTATAGGTGAAGCTCTGAGCAAACTAGTGGAGTTAGAAAAGATAACGTGCATCTTTAGTCTCACTCAGACATGATCCATCTTTGTGAAGTGCTGGCAAGCAATTCTGATAAAGCATTGAGTTTTATGCCTACAGACAATATGAAATAAAATGAAAAGAGTTTGTTTACTTTGCTACTTGCTGTTCATTTCTTGCCATTCTTATGTAAGCAGGATGTGCTCAACACACTCTACCAAATATCCTGTGATGACAACTGAAATAATTTGTCACTGAGACTTTGGCCCAGTTTCATGATACACCTGTAAACATTAAGTAAAGCAGACATTCCAGGTTCTTCATTATTTCCGTTAGATTGGTACGGTCTTTGGTAGCATTCTAGTATTTGAAAACACAAATGATACACATCAAAGCAAACATATTCAACCGTATTCTTAATTTTTCAAGGGTTCCCATTTGAGCCGGCCAACTGATGGAGCTTCAGGGATTAGAAATTCCTGTAAAATGTTTGGATTTTGCTGATATTACACAACGACGGTGTTTCTGAGAACAGCTTTTAGATAATCCGTCCTCACCTGGACTAACACTAGTCAGTATGCAACGAACTAAATATTGCACAAAGCAAATCAACTCAAATACAGATTTTAACCAAAGCAACAATTCCCCTTTGGTAAGTAATAAGTGCATATTCTTTTAGCCGATATCAACTTCTTCAATGGTACGACTAGCAAAACTGGGACAAATTTGGCTTAGCTTAAAGAATCTATCCATACTACTTGCCACATTAACAGCAGCTCTCCAAATCAAAACAATCTTCATCATAATCTCGGAATGGTTTAAAATCAGCTGTTATGCTTTTCTTCATCAGGCCCGCTTCAGTTGCCAGGAACAGCCAGGATGTAGCCGGCTCGGCTCTTGGTGAAGTCCGGATGCGACTGGTTGATCTTTGGCTCGATGACGACCGTGCACTTTCGTCCGTTCATGCTGCACTGGATGGGGCTTGAAATGTTCACCTGAAGCTTCCTCTTCTCACTGTGAAGAGAACAGTAAACGGGGACATATAAATATTCAAAAACCAGGGGATGAACGTATGGACAGAAAGAAAAAGGTTTCAATCATCATCATTGTCGTCACAAAAACCTTCCTTAGATTCCGCAAACGTGAGGTGGAGTGAGATCGTTCATACCACTGTTTTGCAGGCCAAAAAGATGTTTGGAGGATCATCTCCACTAAAATTAAATCCTTTAGCGTTAGAAAACCCTGTATGATGTGGATTAGGCTATAAATTATGGTTTTACCCTCTCTCTGACATAAACAGCATCATAATCACAACTGTAGCTCACATTTATCATACAGTCACACTCACACAGGTATACACATACGCCCACTCAGTGAGGAACCATAAATCATCATCATACATACAAACTGAGTTATCTGTCTCACTCAGAAAGGCGCCTTTGACATTTTTCGCAGCAATACCGAAAAAAAAATCCCAAACTGTTTTGCATAAGAATGAAGCTTTATAAAAGGAAAAAAAAAAAGGTCTCAAAGTGATTTAGACATCGTGTCACAGAACATGAATAAATTCCATCTAAATCATCTGGTAAAGAAATCTAAAAACATTATTTTTTCTAATTTTCATGAAATGTTTATGTATGTAAATCCACCCTTTGTTCTTAAAGAAATAGTTTTATATCAAATGTGAAAATCGATCAACTCGTACAATACAAAAAAAAGAACTGCTACCACAACAGCACTGAATCAGTGCAGCAGAATATCTATTTGTTTAACTAAAGTCACTAGTGATGTATTTAAAACTAATGTATCTGTTTCAACAGAGGACAAATTAAGATGATGTTAGAATACAAAATACATTGAAAAAGAGTCATAACAGGATATATAGAGTAGTGAAGGGTGGCTCAAAATTTTTGATCTAAAAGTGAATTTAATTTAACTGAATGTACTTGAACTTCAGCTGCTATGATCAAAATAATGTTCAAATGACCATCTTAAAGTCTAGACTATCATAGGTCAAGAACACTTCAAAGTATCACAAGAGGGTTCGACTCCTAGAGATAAAATATAGGGATATGAGGAATGACTGAAGAATTTATCAAATTACTCTAAGTGACACGCCAAGTAAAAATACTTGAACTTGATGAAACGGGAAGTAACAAAGACTTTGGTTTTATCAGAATCAAGGGGCAGGAAATTTAAGAATTAACTTCAGCAAAGGTTCAGGAAGTCATTAGATGCCTCTTGTCTTATATCATCCATCAAAAGAAATCCCAAGATATTGTAGTTTAAAAAGACTATGTATGTGAGAACAAGCGCATGTGATCAAAGTGTGAATGATTGTGTAGGAGAAAATAACAGTATAAGGACAGCGGGAGCTGAATCTATAAATTCTGCTGCAGACACCATGTCTGGACATGTTTGAGAAGAGAGGCTGGGAAAATGAAGTGAAGAAACCATGCAGGAGAGCTATGGAAGGATCAACCCTCTCTGTGTTTCTGGAGCAGAGAGCAGCAGTGGCTGGGCTTTTAGAGACTGTCACATCCAGTTAGACCCTCTGCGGGTGAACTGGGGCTTTGCCTCTTTTGCTCTCCGACAGGATCGATGGAGGGACTCAGCCAGTGAGAATAAAATCAGCGGGAACCGTGGGGCTGCTGAGGGAGACAGAAACGTGAGATAATGTTAATGTGATGGAAACCGAGAAGATAACTGTGTGATAATTGCTTTCTGGTGGAGTGGGAGGAGGAAGTGATGGAAATATAGAGTCGCCGGGGCCGGAGGGGCTGATAAATAAATATGATTCTGTTTCTCTTTGGTCAAGTGTTTGTTCTGACACACTTTCCCCAATGACATAGTTACTAAAATCGTGTAAACAAATTCAGTGTCCCACCCCATCTCGCTCTGTGCCGCTTTAATCTAAAGTCTAAATTTTAGTCGTGAACCTTGAATCTGACTTGTTGCACAACAACAAAATAAACAAGAAAAAAATAATTAAAAAAAGCTTGTGCTGCCCACGCTGCACTCCTCTGCAGAGCATGTGCAGCTTGGCTTTAACCAGGGTGGAAAAGGCTCAGGGTAGCACCGGTGCAGGTTTCCATGGCAACCCCCCCCCATGAACCCAACTCCCCCATCTGTCATGGCTGCCAGCCAGCCAGCCAGCAGTAGTGTTTGCGTGAGTGTGCAGCGATCTGTCTGTTCCTCGGTCCGTCTCTCATCGCGGTCCGTCTCCGTCTCACCGTGCTGCTGGAATGCCAGAGGAGATGCTGGGCCGAGAGCCATGTGAAGGGCAAAAAACACCGAAACGCTCCCGTCCAAAACACTTCACCAAAAAAAAAAAAAATAAATAAAAAATAAAAACACAGATTGTTGACGCATCTCTGAGCCAAAACAAACAAAGACTTGTTTTAAAGAAACAACAGTAAGCACTTTATCTCTAATGAGAAAGAAATGATGATCAGCTTGGTTTTAAGTTCATTGACTGCCATATTTTACTCGTAGTCGGCTTGAGCCAGCCGGAACCCCCTCTGCCCCCCCAGAACCCCGGGGGCAGACTTGGTCCATCATTGGATGGCCTCTTTGACTGGAAAATCAATTCTTTCCTTTACTCCAGCCCCCTCCCCCCAGACCATTGCATGTGTTCGTCTTTGCCCTTCAAGCCACGTGAGTCCTGAATCACTTTTTTCCCCAAAGGTGGCTCCTCTGTGTGAACAAAAAGAGGCTGGAGAAAGACGAAGGCAAGAAAATGAAATCTGGGAGGAAAGAAAAGCTGAATGTCAGTTTTCCCTTCATAACTTATTATTAGCGCAATAAAACCAACAGATTGCATAGTTTCATAGAAACCAAATAATTATATATATTTATAATTTTTTTCCCACCTAAAAATAGGTTGGAAAATATTTTGATGAAGAATTATTATTAGTTATTTTTACATGCGTCAGTACTGTAAACAGTTCGATCTTGTTAGAATTACTTTGTATGGCTTAAAAGTAGACTCCACTTTCACAAGAGTGCATTATGTTTTTGTTCCCTAAGTAAGAGCATAAAAACCGTCCTGGTGCAGGAGCCCTTCTTCCATTACAATCAATGACGGCAGTTCAGCTTTTTGAACGAGTGTCCCATTTATGAGTGACATATTTGAACCTAATCTGAATAAAGAGTCAAGAGTAGAAAGTTAGAGGACAGAGTAATAAATGGGGACCTTGGATATGGAATCATCAAGAGAAACGAAAAAGGGAAAACAAGTTTTTCTGTTCCTCGCAGGATGAAAATGAGAAATGTGATCTTATCTGAGGTCCTCTTTGGATATATTTCTCCAATCATTTTCTTAGAGGCTACTCTGCTGCATTATAATGAAATACATTGCTTTAGCCTTCCATATTCAACTTTGTGACAGTTTGAATTGACATAAAGTTATCTTGTCCTCATCTTCAGCATTTTACTCTTTGTTTTGTTTTATATTTAGAATTTAAAATGATCTTTGGGTTTGTTATTTGTGTGCTTTCACTGTAGAATAGTAAAACTGATAAAAATCCTAAATTTGGTATTTGGCAGAGAAAAAATGAACTGCCACAAATTAACTGTCACAAATTAATAAAAAGTGATTGCATCCATGTGTACTGCCCTGTTCTGTGCCTTTTTTTGTCCTTATTTCAAATCTCTCTAGTGTGGTAGATGGGTTATAATTTGTTTAATTAAAATTTAAAAATGCTGAAGTACAAATATTCCCAATTTTAAAACAAGTCTTTAAAAAGATAGGAAATCAAGGTCAGCGGGAGAGGGATGAGATGCAGTGGAGATAGCCTCGGATGCATTAAACCGTCCAGCTCACCTTCTGAGTCATTCCTCTAACAGGGTACTGGACTGTCCCCCAAGCTGACAGCTGCTAAAATATATATAAGTAGTGCAGGTGGTGAGGAGGCGATGGCACTCTGGAAAGCTAAAGTTTGTTCTGACCCAAGCAAAATATTCCTTCCTTCCTTCCTTTCTGGGTGAGATGACATTTGGGAATGAAACTTAAAGGCTGATGGAACAGAATTTTTAATTAAGCTCTTTGTTTTTATCTCCAAGCGTGAATTACTTTAATCCCTCATAGGCTGAGATTTAGATTTCCAACTTTTAGTATCAGTAACAGCAATGAGGGGGAAACGGACTTGATTCAGAATAGAAACCACCCCGCACAGATTGAATCAGAAAAATACATCTGTCAACGCTTGAAAGAGGATCTGCTTCCCAGGTGCACAAAGCTCTGTCTTTATGTCAATATTTTAGATCTGAAAACAACTTGGAGATCAAAATGAAAGGAAAAAAAAGAAGAGAAATATGTTTGATATGTGTTCAGACAGTGAGTATTGTTGTGTTTTAGTTCAAACACCATCAGGTCATACTTGGATAGTGTTGCCTTTATGACTGATGAACAGTCAGGTTTCTATCCAAGCTGTTGTGTGCACAAACACATCGGAATAAAAACAAAAAATAATAATATGTGCACAGTTCTATAGCAAAAAAGGTTCTTCACATATTTCTGGACTTTCGATTTAGTAGTCGGTGATGCCTTCGATTTGGATAACTAACGTGTAAATAATGCCAGATTCTAACGCTGATTCTGAAGGATTTCCCTTCACGCGTTTAGATTTTTTCCCCCTGGGAGACATAACTCAGAAGAAAAGATTATGAGGAAGATGAGAGAGCGTTCCAGCTAAAATCTGCTCCACCAACTCGATGAACTGTATGTGGCTTAGTTAAAGTGACCACCAACCAGGAGAAGGAGAATTTGTTTGCAACTCAAACTAGTATAAAGCTATTTATGTTCCTGTTGGAAATGTCCATGCATGTTTGCAAATAAATGCCACCCTTAGCATCTTTACCAGGATGTACCAATGCAAGGTCAGTTGGTAATGCCGCAAGGCTGCTGGAGGACATACTGACCACATTTCCCCGCTCTGCTACTTTCTCCTACTATTCTACAATTATCCATCATCTGCAATTACTGCTTTTACGGTAACTATGTTATCCTTTTGGTTTTTTTCTCCAGTAGTAAACAATTAAAGGACTTACTGCTGTGAATCCACTGGCTTAGAGTTTATATGTTTGCTGGGTTTCTATTCTAGATGTAGCCACTGAAGAAACTACATTAACCCTAACATGTTTCTTTTACGTACAAAGTACTCCTAAAGCAGTGTTTTTGTGTTTCTTGTGTCTGCTTGGTGTTCTGACCCCCCTCATTCGGTTAAGCCAAGGGGCCACCATGTTCTGCTGGAGCTTCCTCCGGTTTAAAGGGCCACACATGAACTCTGGATGAGGTTATTGCTACAAAAACAGGACCTGATGCAGTAAGCTAGATCTTCCAAATGGAACAATAAACTGAACGTGATCCTTTATGTTTAGAACTGGTATCAGATTGTAAGATGCATAATGGACTTTGAGTCTGTCTGTATAATTAGATTGAACTGAAAAAATGTATTCTGCGTATAAACCACATCAGATTTTCTGGTCTTTGTGTAAAATGCAGATCAGATCAGAAGAAAAATAAAATAAAATAACTTTAATGTACTCAGAGGTACATTTGCTCTAAAATACAGGAGGAAGGAAGATATTTAATGAAAAAAAAGCTCAATTCATTTTATAGCTTTCCAAATTGTCAACTGTGATTTATTTTTGTTTCACAAAGTCCTTACTGATAAGTAGTTAAATCTGTTTAAAACACATTTTCACTTGTACTGCAATGCTCTAAATCGATTCTGACGATACAAATAGCGACTTTAATGTTTTTCTGGAGATGTCTCGTAGAGGTTTCCTACCCAAGCCTCAGAATCCTCATGGCTGTATGTTCAAGCTTTGCATACTCCAGTCATCGTTTGTCATAACTTCCTGCCCTCCTCCTTTCCGCTAATTGGACATGTATTCAGCAGATCTGCACAAAAAAAAGTCCGTTCCTCTCACCATCACACTTTCTTTGTCTCACATGGCTGCATTGCATGTCTCACATCCTTCTGTGAGCTGCGTTCACACAGAGGAACAAATGGCACCTTGCACTCAGCAGCACAGACTCACACCTACATAAAAACTAAAAATAATCCAGAGCAGCAAATAGGTGGAACAGTTCTTGTCCCTGATTATCATAACACAAAGAACCTGATTCAAAGCAGCTGGACGGCTGAAGCCGCCAAAAAAAAAAAAAAAAAAAAATAAAGAAGATGATGATCTGCCCCACTTTAAAGTGGCTGTGGTTTAAAGGGGTTCACACTGTGAAAACTGCCCAAGAGGCTGTTTGACTGCAACTCTTTAATTAGCATGACTGTGCCTTAGAGCTGTGCACTTTTGATGGAGCTGCAAAGTGCAGATGTAATGTTTCAAATAGAGAAATGCAAAAGCAGAAAGTAGTTCAAAAGAAATTAAAACATGAAGTATTTTCCATGAGCCTGGATCTTAAATCAGTCAATGAAGACGTTACAAAACTTAATGTATGGCTACCTGCACTCCTTTAAAGTTTTTATGCACTTGTCAGAGACTTTTAGGTCAATTTAGACAAATTTTGTGAACCTGCCAGTTTCAAACATGACGGGTTTTCTTTCGGAACAAACTTTTCACAGCGGCTTTACTTCACAAGTGGGACAAAGACTTTTTAAGTGCAGAAAAGTGTGACTTGTACAAGCCTTGCTTAGCTTGATATCATCATGAAGGCTATTTTGACGACAACAGGGAGAAAAGTGCTGAAGCCTGAGGACATTAGATCAACAATGCTGGTCAAAACTGGAGCGAAAATTTCAAAATCTACCTCAGTTCTCACCCCCATCCTTATAACATTATGCTTTTTAAAAAAATATTATTTTTTGGAACCTGGAAACAAATACAACAGTTAGGAACTCATGCCTGGAAACAACTGAAAAGGAAAAGTTGTTAAAATGATGATACATTTCCTCAAAAGATCAACTCTAAAGTCAAAATAAAACTTTACACACTCAACCTTAAGAAGAAAATCAGAGCATCAGAAACTGATTTTGCCTTTGCTTCCCGTCCGATCAGAATACAAAACCGAGTACAAAAGAGCAGCGTTAATGAGCAAGTTAATAATCACAACAATAAGACAGCATAAAAAAGGTCTAAAGCTTCAAAATAAATGCTTTAAGGGACAAAAGTTCCCTTTAGACCTAAAAATAGCTGAGCAAGAATGAGATAAAAATAATAAGCAGCTCATATAGGTCTTTAAAAAGAAAACCTTCGACATGTGAGGGTGTGTATTACACAACATCATTGTCCCCAAAGGACAGATTAGACTTTAAAGAAAAGTCAGTCTGCAGCTTAGAAAGTACAAGAATTGCAATATTAAGTTTTATTATACACAAGCAGGAAACTAAGCTTAAAGAGCCCTACTTTTTAATATTCTCCGTGAGTCTCTCTTTATTTTCCTGCACAGCAAGCGGGATCTGGCCTGCTGCAGTTATGGAATAGAAACGCTGACAATCAAAAGCCGCCAAAGGCCAACAAAAACTTCTGAACGTACAAAAGTACAGATGATATCGTGTAGTGTGAAGTGTTTTAAGTTCTGTGGGTTGTGTTGGTTGAAGCTTTCACTACGAACTGCAACTTATTCTATCCTAATTTTATATGATCAACCAACAAAAAAGTTGTGCATAACTGTAAAGTGCAAGAAGAAGGAAAAGGATGACTTTTTTAATGCAAATTAAACTATAAAAACGTGGTGGAATATTTTTTCAGCTCATTTTACTTTAACATCCCCAAATAAAATCCAACGCAACCAAGTGCCTTAAGATGTCACATAATTACTTAATTCCTCATGGATGTAATTTGAGTTTAGTATAAATATCTCTCACGTTTTGAACAGTTTAATTTGTTATCTGGTGATGGAAAGAAAATGACACAAAGATATCTACCAATACTTGGCTGTTTACCACAGAAAGGTTCTTAGAAGGACGACACCATCAGAGGAAACCAGAGTGTTTTGGCCTATGTGGCACTGTACATCATTTTGAACACACCACTTCTAATGGGAAACAAGGAGGCAGCAACAAATTGCAGGGACACTTCTTTTCAGCAAGGAGAGGGAAGTAAGATCAGTAGAGCAAAAAAAAAAAGGCAATCCTTAAAAAAATTAAACCTGTAGGTTTTTTTTAAAGAACAAAAAGAGTAAACCAGAGCAGGGATTTTCCTTCCAGCTGGACAGAAACTATAAATCTAGAGTTAAATTACATTCATGTGGCTATTTAAAATAAATAGCCACATAAATAGCCACATCATGTGGCTATTTAAAATAATGTTGAAAAGAACACTCACCTTTTAAGAATGTTTTGTGTTTTATGCTAGAAGGAAATTTAGCATCTACTAATGAAAATATCAATAAAAGTGATGGTTGAATTATATAAACAAACTCAGTTCTTGCCGGTATGCCGAAGACCTCCCCCCCCCTCCACTGTCTCTGTTGCTCCTTATTAATATCTGGTTCATAAATCCCAGAATTCAACTCTGAGGAGTGTAGAGGATAGATAAATTGACAAAATATGCAAAATACTAGAAAGTGCTCCATGTGCCTTTATTAGATTCACTACTCCTTACTCCCACAGGACATGTAATGAATAGGTGGGATCAGTGACATTTCTTATTTAAGCTGCTGTGAGTCTGGTGTTCCCAGTCGTTCCCCCATTAAACAAACGAACACTTCTCACCTCAACGTTTCAACTGTTTAAGAGATCAGCGGGGGATGAATTAGGAACGGAAACTCAAAAATCAAAGGCCTCCAGGTCCCCAGAGGACACTGTTACCGCTCCACAGATGGTGGCGTCTAACACACTGCACAGTCATTATAGCCACACAGCAGGTGGTTTAACCAGCTCATATTTCCAACCGGGTCAACACCGCTGGACCTTTTCTCCTCTTAAAACCTCAAAACCACCTAGCTAAATCATACTCGCCAATCAGCTGTGCCTTTGGCCTTTTTCTAAAGGACACTCCACACTCTGAAGGGCCAAAGGAGTTAACTTAAAACACATTAGGTAAATCAATACTCTGGCTCACACTGAGTCAAAGCAGATAAAGACGGGTCGCGTCCTTCGAGTCTTTTTCCTGAAGAGTGAGCGCTCGCTTCTCAAGTAGTTACGTATTCAATTTTGCTCATTACAACCAGTCAATGCCTAATCAAAGTTTCATCTCTTAAAACAAACGTCGTCGGGTCGTGTTAAGTTTCCTTTCAAGAGCTGCAAGAGTTCAAAGGTGCTGAATGAATCATTGCAGGAGATGGAGATAAAATATCAAATTCACAGATTTTTTTGTCATTTTATATAAGTGTCAGTCAAGATGATGAGAATGAAAAAAAGAAAAAGGACAGTTTAGATTCAGAGCATTTTTTTAGAAGGCAGTCAGAATCTTGCCAGCAGTGGGGAGCCCTCTGACTTACCCATTCATCTTTCAGAAGATGAATGGATAGGGTCTCCGAGCATCAATTTTCAATTTTTGCCACATGTTCTCCCTTGGATTCACATATTGATATTTGGACCATACAGTGCTTCAATCTAAACCTCTCCATTGTAGCTCTACTCGCATGTTTAGAGTAATTATTCTGTGAAAAGCATTCATCAAGAAGATGTACTGCCATTTCAATGTAATTCTTAATGTAAATTTTTTTAATTTAAATTTGCTAACCATTTTAAAAGTGTGCTTAAAATGCTGACGCAACCACATTTGTTTGACACCAAGAGTGAAATCTAAACCTATTTCATTACCTTGAAGTCCAGATGAACTGCCAGGTCACTAGGATAAAGTGTGTCATTTACTGAAAAGATGAAAACGGAAACTGGTGGAAAAGAGATTTTGTGGAAGTGGACTGATTCATTGAAAGACAATATCGATAAGACAAAAGAGGACAAGATAGGAGAACGATTGATCAGAGGTGAAAAATGGAAGAAGAAACTGTTAGTGATGGGAGGAGAAGGAAGGAAGAAGAAAAAAAAAGAAATGGAGGGCAATGGGTCCATAATAACTGGTCTGACAGAGGAAGCTGGTGTGCTGCTGTTGCTGGGCAAAAAAAAAAGTGTGATTGGGGGTGGGGAGAGGATTGTAGAGGTCACAGGTACCTCTTAATGGTAAAGCACTTAACTATTGCTTTTATACACTATGAATCAGGCGATCTAAAAGCAAAGACGCCGATTTTATTCATTTAACTGAGGCCAGAGCGCGGCTCCTACAGTAAGTTTACAGAAAGTTCATGGAAGGAATTCCAGAGCAAATCAACAAATGGACATCGGCGCACAAACACACACATGCACACACACGCTTCACACCGATGGGTTCTGGTTCCAACAGCCATCAGCATCTAAAAATAAATTCTCTTTTCCTGTCTGAGTGCAACGAAACAAATACCAGATAATTTCCTTAATTGTCCATCACACACATACGTCTTTTTATGATTATGTATGTAGGCTGAATAAAGGGGAAGCGAAGCAATTACTGTGAAGACAATGCGTGCCAAATCTATGGCAGCTAATTTCTACTGAGCCTCTCTTTTAATTTACGGTTGTGATCTGTTTGTAATTAGCGTTTGATTCACTACAGAGGAAACTCATTATGCAATTAATGAATGAGACGTGCCAAGTTGTATTTAGCGTTTTAACGGGAGCCTAAAAGGCAAAGTTCAGGGAGTCAATTTTTCTGATCAGAAATATTTAAACACATTGAAAAGCTGATAAATAAACCAACAGATCAAAAGTAGGTGGTTGAAAGAAGAAAGCATAATCTGTTGAATTTTCCAGAAAAAAAATAAACAGGTAAATCCAATAAGATGTTTATTATAAAGACTTAAATAAGGTTTAATAATAAATCCTTCCCAGAACATTGAATCCAAAAGCTAAAACATCTCTGAAACTTCAGAAAGTTTATCTTTCTGAATATATGACAATCTTCTAATGTCACACAGGACATCAATCACATCAAGTAATTTGTACATGCAAATACGTTCTGTGAAATAAAAGAAATGCGGTAAAGCCAAATGAGTGTCCGAGCAGTGGCTAACAATAAAAGTTAAGTGTCCTTCTGACCTACACACCTGCTAAATGAGCCACATCTGAAAGTAAAATGGGTTGCTATTATTAGGTCTGGTGGGTCTGCAGAACACTCTGCTAATTGTTCTTGTCCTTGTGGGCGAGACAAAATGAAGAGGTGCGGCGAGAAGGCGGCTGGCTGGATCTCTGTGGATCTGGTCCTCCGCAGTGGAAAAGTAGGTCAAACCGTCTCTCACACACCCTCCGTCTTTCATTCATACGCTGCCTCTGCGACACACCGCTCATTTCTAACCCTGTAAGCATTACCTCTGATGTGTACTTACGGGGTCTGCAGAGATAAACACAGTCACAAAAAAAACACACAAACATGTTGCATGTTGCATGTTGAATGGCCACCTGCCATTCAACATGCCACCTAGCCAGTGTACAGCATGTTGCCAATGTGATGAGCCACGGAGATAAGAGTCCCAGTCTCGATGTGTAAAAATCACTTGTAAGTTGTGAAATATAACAACAAAAATCATAAGTTCTGTCAATATGCTGGACGTCAAAAGACAAATGACCGTAAAAGATTTTATTCTGTTAAAAATCTAAGGTTTCAATAGGAAAACCCGCCAAACAACAAATCAAGAGTATTCAAAACATTTCTGTTTGAAATGTTAAGGGGATACAACATAAAAAGGGATGCACTTGGAGTCAACGTGCGGCTTTAACTGTCTGGGGAGTGAGGCTAAATTTAGGTTTAGACAAACTCCATCTTTCCCTACGTTCTCGCACAGTTTCTCTTTTGAATGTTTTGGTTTTGATATTGCGCGTCTTCGTCTATTTTTCCTCCAACTGTGGTCCAAACACAAGATGCGCCGGTGTTATCCGCAGCCAGCGGGGCTATTAATGGATCACATCCAGACAAGCATGGATCCAATGGTTGCCATGGGAACTGCATCCGCAGCGCCCCAGAAAGGAGGGAGGCGGTGAGTGGGAGGACGGTGGTGGTGGCGAGGAGGAGAAGTGGAATGTGAAGTGAAAAACAAGGAGGGGGAAGGGGGAGCGGCGGCAGTGAAACAAGTGATGGATGGAGGAGGAGGAAAGTGAGAAGGAGGGATGGAGGAAAAGGGGGAGGAGGAGAGAGATGCCCATTTCTCCCAGAGTGAAATATTTGATTCAGCAGAAAGGGTGACCTTGGAAGAGGACGACAAAGGCAGATTGTCTCCTCCTCTCTGTTTGCTTTCCTCATCAGTTCTCTCTGCCGCCTCCCTCTCATTATGCTTTTATCAAGCAGTTCTAAACAATGGCCATGTCGCCTTTAGTTAGATCTAAATTGCTCGGCTAACACATTTCGCACAACAGCAGATATTTGTTTCCAAATGTATCATTTTCCTGCTGCAAAGACTAAAACAGATTTAGTCTAGTATATCTGCTATCAACAGATTTGTTTTTAAATAAATATTTTTAGCTGTCACCCCTTCAACATGGTGAGCTATTTGTTTGGTCAGTAATGCAACATTACATTGATAATTACAGCAAATTATCAATGCAATGAAAATGAAATTACCTGCTATATTGTGTTTGTTAGTATAAGACAGGATCTCAACAGCTGAGTGAAAAAACATTAAGCCATTACACCAAATGATGGAATAAAAACAATCATTTGGATTCAGTTCAGTGAAACTGCAAACAGATTGCCAAATCATAATCATAACATCAACAAAAAAAATAATCAGATCAGAGCACTGAAGTGGGAGATGTAAGACTGTGAAAGATCCGAGATTGGTGACGATCTGCCAGAGCAAACAGATTATGAGATCATCTTTAGGGACCATTTTTCCCAAATCCTGTTCTATGGTCTTACTCAAACAGATCAACTTTTTTCTCCTTTTCTTTCAAGCTTCACAAATTAGTACTTGCATAGTGAGAATGAAACATTTACCGGTTTTAATTATATTAAGCAATAATTTTAGTTTGAAAATTGTTTTAAAAAGGAACTAATATTTTAGTCAGTGATTAAAAACATCAAACTCATTATTTAAAAACATCAAACTCATCATCGCCGATGGATTGGTTTGAGAGCGACGGGTGTGAAAAGCAGCTGCATTTTGAATATTATAACTCCAAACAGAATGCCTTTTACAATACTTTTGTCATCTCCCCATGCCAAAAGAAAGCAACATCAGACTCCTTTGTGTTCAGCACCTTGACAGCTAATGCCTTTTAAGTTATTACCCAGACATTTGTAGTCTTCATTAGACTCTACTTAGTCGGGTTAATTTGTTGCCATCTTGTCATATTTCTTGGACTATTCTCATATAATTCTTTAATTATATTGGATAGACAGCCAGAACAATAATACAAGGCTTTCTTGAAGCCTTCATAAGAGTTTTAAACAACTCAGTGGTACTAAAGGGTCCATTTATGCCCCCTTTATGACCATAAACAAGTCCAACCGCTTCAATTCTGTTAAGAGTCAATGCTCTCCTGCTTTCAATGAGTTGAAGTTAGAATGGTTGTAAATCAACGTAGCCACTAGAGGGCAGTTCTCAGTTAGTCTCTGAACTTTTGGTAAAGTTTCAAAAATAAGCAAACATGGCATGAATGGACAAGGTCTTTATAAGATACATCCTTAGAAAGAGGCACAACGGTAGACAGAAGCAATCCATAAGGATGTGGAGGAAGAAGATCCCCCATGTCTGTCCTCATCTTCTATTTTATTAATTTTGCTCATCTCACAAGAGCTACAGTGCACCACAGTGCCCCCACCATTACTGGAGGTATTGTTGCATTTGCAGAACTTGGCTGTGCGTCCTTGATGACGGACTGAAAAGAGCACAAAATGAATGCAGAGGAGAAGTCCATGTATTAAATATTGAGCCTGAATGAGGCTTAGTTTTGTCAACTGTGATTTGAGGGAGTGATGAAATTCTAAAATAAATAGCGCTGTTAATAATGACAGCAATGCAAACACTGTTGACATTAACATTCCTGCAGTCAAACTGATCACTGCTTAGCTTGTGCAAAATAAATACTTGCAAGATTTGATAATGTTACATCCTTACAAAGTTGCACAAGTAAGCATCAACACTGTTACCTTTAAATTGAAGTAATGTTTTTGAAATTAGGCAATAAAGTTAGGGGTTCAAGTTTGGTAGCCTAAATGATCAGTGAAATGTTTTTCTATTCATAAAACTGTCACTTTAAAGTAAAAAAGAAAAGCATGTGGATTGTATTCTAAATTGTGAATCCCGAGAACTCTGGAGAAGATGAAGTTATACATCAATGACAGAAAATTGCAAAAGTTGGACAAACATCTTGATGTTTAAACAGGAAACTCAATAGGCATCATGCAAATGATAAGCGTGACATCCACCACGGACTGAAAAGAAAACTCTTAATCAAATGCCATAAGAGCTTATCTACAGACAATCTGATGACGACATCCTTCAATGTCAGACTAAGGTGATTATAGAACCAAGAACCCAAATGGATTTTAAACTAGGGGTTGAAATTACAGACGCCATCCTCGTCTGTTTTGTTTTTTTATTTTTGCTCATTTTCTATGAGATCATTTAACTTGTTTCTTCATCTCCTCCCTCCTTCTTCGCTCACTCTAACACTCAGTCTTTCCTCCTCACTTCTCCACACTTCTTCCCACTGACACGTCTCAAATCCCTCCTGCAGTGTCAAAAGCTGACAGTTGGGGTAGTTAAATGTTGATGTCTTCGGGGAGAGGTGTTAGAGCACAATATGACCATATGACTCTGACAGATCAATGAAGGTCTGCGCAAAGGTCTGCACATTGGCGCTGAGTCATATTATCAGGTGGGAGGAGGGTTAAGAAGAGGAAGAACATAACTAAAGTAGAGGAGATTAGAGGTGAGTGAAAGACAGAATTAATGGATGCAATAAATCTGTTATACTGACAAACTTGTACTGCTTAAGGCAGTAGATATAAAACAGAAATAAAGAAAATGTAATTTAAATGTTTCCTTTTTTTAATCTTGATATTTTTCATTCAAAAATAATAATTAAAAAAAAGCAACTAGAAATTGGTTGCCAACTAAAGTCAGATTTTCATCTTGATTGACATCCTGATTGACAACCTGGCAATAGGAAACTCAAAAATCTAATTTTTTCAGGCGCTGAGTGGCTCCGCTGGTTGAGCAGGCGTTACCCAACCACGAGCAGAGGCTTTAGTCGTCAAAGTGTTTGTTCCGGGCCTGATTCAGGGTTTCGGGCCATTTGCTGCATGTCTTCCAAATCTCTCTTCACTCTCTTTCCTGTCAAATTGCTGTTCTAGAGGCGTCTGGTAACACCCATCTAGCCCCCTATCTTCTTCCAATCAGTGAATGTATTATACGCAAGTGCGACCAGGTTCCAAAGCTGTTACTAATGTAAGCCTCCAAATTAGTAATTTTCAGAATCAGTGAGAGGTTTAAAATGAAGTCAGAGGAAGCGGAGAGATGTAAGATACAATTTAATTTATTTTATTTTTTTCTAAAACATGCATGTCTGTGGTACATTCATGTTGTAAGACTTCTGTTTGATACAGAGCATGCTGCATTTAGAAATACTGTCACCTTTTCGGAAACTTCATAGTTAAGGTAAGGTACTGCAAACTGCCATCATAAGATGCTAAAGACATTTTAAAAGGTAATTTCTGTAATCACATGGTGTTATTTTAAGCTTATAAGGAGAACCCTGTTTCTCGTGTTAATAATAAGCGGGAACGCACTGCAGGAATCCTAAAAATAGGCTGCTAGCGTCCCATATTATAAGCTTCATTCAGAAACTGGAATCAGTTAAAATCATGTGACAGTCTGGAACGGATCTGACAAACTGCAGTATTCAGCAGCTCCCTTTTGAAGGTTTTTTTGGGGATTCTCCAACAGAGAAGGTGCGGGAGGGACTACATGTACATTCTGACAGAACACTGGGATCTGCATTAAAGAGAATGAGAGAGTTGCTCAGCAGAGGAATGTCAGAGCTCACATTTTTATAAATCGACCAAAGGAATGATGTCCAGACTGCTTAGCAGATGAAACAAGTTCACACAATGGAGGAAAAAAAAAAGGTCTTGAAATATAAACAGATTTCCATAGTCTTATGTCCATTTTTCAACACTTATCCTGACCTGTAAAGCTTTTCGGTCAAATTTTTACACTTCTCAGATGTTGATGGCAAATTTCTGCTGTAAGTCATCATCAGACTTATAGAGTCAAATTCAAAGATGACCTAGGAACAGCAGGTATGTGGTAAAAGACATAACACACATGTGCAGATAATGTATTTGTGGGGCCAAATGATCCTCTGCTTTCCTTAGAAACCCTTTGGTTTCTAGAACAGGAAAACTGCAGAAATCCTGACAATTAGGAAATATACAACCAAGGTCTACAAACAACTTAGTCGTTAGGTGTTGATTGACACGCAGGGACAATGGAGAAGTGCGAAACCGTGACGATTAACTGCGATCGACACAGCTGCAACAACGTGATCCATACATGTTCAATGTCACCTTTCAGCATGGTTGATTTCTCCTGATTTTGGATGAAAAGAATATTCTTGCATAAATAGGTTGACTCCAGTGGGTAGAAAACTTGCAGCTTTCCACCTGTGAGAATTGGGGTTGAGGATGAATAATTCAATAACAAACTATTTTTACATGCTGGCTCAGTGGAGGGGCGAGTGGGGTGAACACGAGCAGAAGAGCATGATGCAGAAGTGACTCAGAAATAAAATTAAAGAGCTGATGGAAAAACTGAATGAGATAAAACTTATCAGTCATTCACAAAACTGTGGCATTTATGGATATTGTCTTTTGCACATCTATGAGACATTTCTGACTTTTTGTCTGTGGGTCACTTGTTCACAACATAAATGGGAAAACCATCTGAAGCACAGTTGTAGGTTTCACCGAGTCAAACAAGCGATTAGTTTAAATGTCCAGAAAATAAACTCTACCCTTAATGAAAATGTGACGAGTTTGTTCTTTCGATCATTATGTTCTCAAGAAATACTTAAATGTAATTATGTGTGTATTATACTGTATAAAGACATGCATTATCCTCACTGCTTGGAATAGATATTGTAAATTAGAAGGACAGTGATGCATGGCATGGCATACCTTTTACTGTCACTACAGGCAAAAGTCTTTGGGGTCGTGTCCTTGTCAGCTCTTTGTAAGCCATCTGTAAGATTGGGCAAGGTGCATCTCTGAGCAAATAGGTGGGGGTCCACTGTATTGCAAACCTTATTTTAATTCCACTTCACTTTTATGTCCTACTTTGTGCAATGTGACAAAACTACTTTCAATTTTCTTTGTTCTCTCAGCATGTAATCACAGAATTTAAAAACATGGGTTTATTCATCTGTTTACTGGAAACTGACTGAGATAAATGAAAACATTTTAGAAAATGAACCGAGGAAGAGATGTGCATCTGTCTTGTATAAATATAGAGCTCAGCAGCAGCAGCAGCTTTAAATATTTTATTGCTTCCTTGCCAGAAATGAAGAAAGTGGGAGTCGGGAGGAAACGAGACAGCGTGAACAAGAGGCGGAGAATGATGGGGCTGAAGGGGCTCCGTTAGAAGCCCGAGTGATAACAATGGGGGGATGTAGTTAAAAATAGGCATGCGGAATAAAAGCATGAAATGGGGATGAAGAGAGGAGGAGGAGGGAAGCTGAAGGAATGGGAATCTTATTCCAATCCTTTTTTATGCAAAATAAGAGCAAACTATTTCTGAATTTCTGCAGACAGCGTCGAGGCTGATAAGAGGGTTATCCTCTTACAAAGTGCTGCAGAAATCTCTGAGTCACTTCAGTTAGAGACAACCAGCAGGATGTGGAGATAACTTGACTTTTGATGCTATTGCTAAATCAAAACCCACACGTAAAAGATCTAATTTATGACAAAACGCAAAATACATATCAAATTTATTTGGAAACTGCCAAAAAAAATAAAAAAAGAATAAAATAAAACCGAAACCACAGTGGAAATCAAGTATCTAGAGGACAGTCTACATCCAGTGGCAGTGTTGGCCTTGCTGTCACTATCAGCTGAATAAAGCACTGCTTTGTTGCTGCGGTAAGCTGCCCTTCCATCTGCCTGCTTGCTGTTGTGCATCTTGCTTTCTGTGAAGCGTGTTGCAAGAGAGACAAAGGTTATCGCTACATATATGAGGAGCTGCAGAGGCAGAACAGCACAAAAAAAAAAATACAACCTACGGCATCAGATATACAAGTAATCATATGCAGACTGACCTACAGGAATCCCTCCACAGGCAGAAAAACACAGATAAACAAGACACACATATATCCACATCACTTTCCACATGCTGGTGTTGCCTTTGTTCTGCCAGGGCTTTACAGTGATGGATGAGTCTGAATGTGAAACACATGGCGGGTCATTACACGAGGCTCGTTGGAGGCCTCCCTCATTCCTGGCGCCGACAGAGAAATGAGCTCCATAATAGCATGAGATACCATCACAGTACGGCAGTGACGGAGCATAATAACGCCTTCCTCACACACAGCTACAGGGAACAAACGGATGTGGCAACATCCTGCAACACACAATCATGTTTCAGCAAACTGCTGTGAAAACAGATAACAATAAGGCATGTAAATGAAAGTGGGCACTTGTCAGTTACACGCATCCCAATTCAGTCAACTGGAGCATCCAGGAATGATCAGAGAGATTTCTCAATGAAACACTCACACACACACGTTTGAGAATTTGGGGATTGCAGGTAACTTAACCCTAATCCAATTAAGCTTCCTTTCTATTAGTGCTAATGTCGAAATAAAATCATGCTAGGACAACAGGACAATACACAAAACGAAGCAGACGAGGAATGCCAGCTATGGGCACTTCAAATTAATTTAAATCTGATGAATCAAATAAAGCTCAGAGTTTAAGTAGGGATAAAGGTCTAAACGCACCAGAGAGCCTCTGTTCAGTAAATACAAGACCGATTGCCTAATAATTTCTGACTTCAAAAAAGCTTTTCTTGTCATAAACTAGACAGACATGGCCTTAAGCAAAAACACATGGGGGTACAATTAAACTGTAGCACCAAGTGTGGATCAAATTGGCCACTGGTTGCGACACGAGACAAAACTTAACCACTGAGAATCATGCCTTCACAAAAGAGGCTCGATTGTTAAATTGCTGAGAGGAAACTTTAAGAAGTTTTGTTTGCATTTTGCCACACCGCACATCATGCCGACCGCATCACATCCACAATGGTAGTGGCAACATCCTGTCACATTTAAATCAAAGCTTGTTTACTGTATCTGGCCTCTCTCTCACTGACAGAGCCATTACTATGACATGTCAATTAAAACTCTCTTGTTTACTGACACAGTATGACTGTTTAACAAGCTGGACAGACATTTTTTTCCCCCCTTCAGCAACAGACAAAATCCATCTTGTGCTGTTGGTGTCCTGAATAACACAGAGCTCACATTAAGCGAACACTACAGTCCAACTGAGGACAGCCGTGACTGTGTCCTCTTCCTGCCCCATAATCCTGCCGCCTGAGGTCACCTCAGTCAACATCACCCACGAGCTCCTCGCTTTCATTTAGGGAACAAACAGAGGATGTCTTCAGCTTGTGTGCCAAGACTCCTGCTACAGCGATGCTGCAAATAAAGTTAAATGGTAATAGTTTAAGTGGGGACAATGAGCTAAATGTTGTGGAGAGTTTTTTTTTTTTTAAGTTTTATATTTTTAGACAGCAAATACAATATAAATCCTGCTTCTTGACAGTACGTGTTGTCCACTACTTGTTGGTACCAGTGCCCTCTTGATTGCTAACCTCTTGAAATGACTGAGCAAGGTGCCGACCAGCTCCCCGATGCGGCTCTCGTTGGCAGGCACCATGCGCTGCAGGCACACCACGAGATCTCTGCTGTCCTTGGTGTGAAACACAACCAGCTGATCCTTCCCAGGGGACACGCTCAGTCCTGTCACCTGCAAAATGTAAACACATAGGATAGACCAGAGTGAACAGAGGGAAAATCATATAGACGGTCACAAAACACAAAAATCTAGACGGCAGTCGTATCGACGAGAGGCACACAAGCAACCGGAAATAAATGATGTGATACAAACAGGTTAAAAGGGTTGCACAGCAGATGCTACATCTGTGCGCACATGACTAGATTCAGTAAAAAAAACTAAAAACTGCTGAAGTGAAAAACTGATTTTCCCCACGTAAAATAAAATGACTATTGAGTCAGTGAGGTTGGAACAAACTAAAGGACCGCACGACTGAGCAGGTGTTGAATCTGTCGTCTTGCAGACATTTGATGGGAAGTAAAAATCCTGGCTGGATTTTGTCTGTGCGGAGTAAGTCTCTGTGAACTTCAGCTTCCTTCAATCATCTTAGCTTAACTGGTTGCCCCAAAATGCTTTTTCGTGATAGTATTTGCATTATTGGTTGTCTGTCCTGTTTGTCTCAATGTAACCCTTTTACTGACATAAAATACCAAATAATTGTAAAGTGGAATGAAAGTCATCATTTGTTTTCAGTTTATATCAACGTGTGCTGTATATTTTTATTCACCTCCTTCACTCCAGCACTTCTAAATACAATCCAGTGCAACCAACTGAGCTCAGACAAAATCATATCAGGTCAGGAGAAAAATTGGAGAAAGTTTAATTACTTTGGAGGAGTTGTGGAGATCTAAAGCTCAGGAAGAGGATCTAAACTATATTGCACCAAAATTAAAATATATTTACAGGATTTTCAATAACTAAAGCCACTGAAACATGAGCACACTTAGCAGGTTGAACATACATTTTCTTCTTCTTTTTATGCCCCCCCAAAAAGAAACCATTTTATGAATTATACATTAACTAATATAACAAAAGATTTTGTCCATTTGAGAAGCTACACACTGTATGTTTTATTCATCATATTTAAATTGCTCAAGAGAAACCTGACCAAGAGGGTGACAAATATATTTTATAAAAACATACTAGTATGAAACAAATAAACAGAGAACACAAACAGTAGGTTGTGTTCACTAATCTATCTGCCCTTCCCTTGATCAGTCCCGACTGATAATCTATACACATCAAATAGTGGGGGGAAAAACAAAACAAAAATTGAAATGTCTCACTTTTCTTGGCCTATGACATAAGCAAGCATAATATAGATATATAAAAGAAAAACTCACATTTTCTTTCACTGTCACTGTTTTTACATTTAATCAGTGAATTAAAACAAATAAGGGTTTGTTAGAAATCATCTCTCTCAGACAGTGCCGCTAAATACCATGTATTGTTCTTCTATTGGTACTACCAGACTACCTTATCAACGAATTACTCGTATTGAACCGAAAACAATTTACATTATATCCTATTTCTGCACCACGAGTCTGAAATAATGCCAGGAATGCATTATTGTATTATTATCACTTAAAAAAGAGGCATTCTGTGGTGCCTGTTAATGAATGGGAAAGATTTCCCTCAAAAACAGAGTCAGCATGAGGAGTTATAGAATTATTGATCAGAATCCCAGGGGACCCATCTTATTTCACTAATTAGAAACCTCAAACCACATGCCAGTGGAGAGAAGCCAAGTTAAAGGAGGAATCCCTGCTTTGTTGTACAAACTACAGGAAGAAGCCAATATCTTCACAGGAAAACACTTCTCAGAGGAAAAAGGAGCTCGACTTTACGTCTCATCAACTTCCTTTCCTCTGCTCTGGGTGCTTTTATCTCTCTTTTTTTTTGTTCAGCCCATCTCTTCTCTACCTGCTCTGTCGTTTTTCCTCACTTCATATGTCTTTGTAAGATGATTTACAGATGATGAGTGTTGAGGAAATAGCCACAGGGTTATCAAGTAAGGTACATTACCACACATCAACAGAGTTTGGTCCCGCAGGAAATGTTCTCCATCAGAGGAAGGAAGACGGGCGGAGGCAGGTTCATCCCACCAGCATTGCAAGAATCAAAATGATGCATGTGGCTTCAAGAACCAGGGCTCTCTGTCTAACAACCAACAATCAGGTAGGTACAAAAAGGTCGTCACATCTACATTTATAGTAAAAGTCCAATTGCAAGGAACAACAATTTATGCTCCAAGGAGTTGAATGATGAACTTTCAGTATTCGTTTCCTTCTCATATTTTATATAAATGCACAGAAGCCCAATTATTTAATCTGTTGGAGGTTTTCCTCTGCGCAGCTGTCAGTCATAAATCTTACCTAGCAGTGTTTCATACTGCTGTCAGACTCGATCAAGAGAATGAAGAATCTTCTCAGCGCTGGACATTTGTTCTGCTTCGTCTTGCATATATCAGACTGATCAATATGAGTGCAACAAATCTGCTTTACTCTGCTGCTTCCGACACACAACACCAATAAATAATGTTAGCTTTTTTTAAATTCTCTCAAAGAGCTGAAGGAATTTTTCTGCTCATTTTTACAAAATAGAAACAAGAATGCATCCAGCGGATCAGGGGGTTACATTTGATCTGACAAAGCTGTTATCTGTTTACACAGATTTTGTTTGATTCTTTATATTTCTCCTACATCTATTGTTATTGATGCTTTAAAAGAGGCTTACAGAGAAACTAGGAGAGAAAAGAGCCCACAGCATGACAGATATTTCACACTACTCAGTCCGGATGAGGTGCTTTATCCTTTGTTTTGAAAGAAACCCATACAGAGTGTTCGAGGAAAGCTCAGTATTAGTTTCATCTGATTAAAACTGAGTTAAAGACGCAGAAGGGTTTCTTGCAAACTCCACGTTTTAATTTGTGATTGTGGGACAGAAAAACTTCCAAACAACTAGTTGGCACGTAGGTGATGTCAAATGTTCATGGAGACTTAGGGACCCTAATCAGAAACTGCTGCTGTTCTCCAAAAGTAAGCTTTAATAATTTGATTTGACCTCTGAGTCTGAACATGAATGTGACTTCTTTTTTTTTCTACCTCCTCACAAAATAAATCAAAATTAGAGGTTGGATTTTCTTTCTCAGCTTGATATGCATTACGACAAGAATCTATGAATTTATTTGACTGTTTTTACAGATTTTTACAATAGATGCCTGTATGAATCTGGCAAAAAAAAACTTATTTAATGTAACTGTATTTAAGAACACCCACTTATTTTCAAGCAAGTTCCACCACCAGGTAGAACCTCTCCTTCATTTAATTTCTCTCTGGTCTGAAGTGCTCTGCTTCATGGATGTCACAAGGACATAATTTGAATAGCAGGTTCTCCCAGATTAAACTTTTTGGTTATGCAACCAAAACAGAAGCCAGCAGCCCAAAACAAAAAGCTCAGTGATCCAATTATTTTAATATAATGAGACGAGCATGGTTGTGGAAAACATAGTTCTGCAAACAACCTCTGCAGTGGATGGATTATAATGTAAGCCCTGCTGCGGCCAGTAACATCTTTTAGTGACTTATTTTCAAAATACCAGATTTTCTTAAGTGTATAAAAATAGATTTCATCATGATTATGTTGAATATTTATCCTTGTTGAAGATAAATAAAAAATTAATAATAATAATAAAAAAACAGCAAATGAAAACAAGGGCAAACATTGGCATACGGGAGTCCGATTAGTACACATACATGAGCAACATCAGCTGATCCTTTCTGTGCTCGGTAACCATGACAACACTGTCTCCCGGGAAGTTGGCATGACAACAACAAGAGGACAGCAGGGAGATGGCGGGGGGGGGGGGGAATTAGATGGGGAGCTTGGAGGGGAGATGGGGAGGAGAGAGATGGGAAACAGAAAAAAAAAGGAAACCAATAAGATGTCAAAAAGCAGCAACAAAAACTGCTGATTAAAAGGGGATATTTCTCTAAACTAATAGTTTAATCTCAGCCCACAGGTATTTACTGCTGCATAAATCATTAGCTGGACAGTTGTCGGTTCCTCACAAGCTTATTAACCATCTAGTAGGCCAGCCGGTGTCTTTACTTTGCCCCTCAGCAGCGGTAAATAGTCGCTGTAGGGCAGCCAAGGGGATGCTGTGCTGTTGGCCTATCAGTGCTAATCAACAACAAGCTAACTGCTTTCCCCTTTATTTGACCTTTTCTGATCAATAGCTCTATGTCACGCTGCGCCAGCTCCCATCCTACATCTTTATATATTCTGACTCGCACACATACGCACCTTTCCACTCACTCCTACATCAGCACTTTTTCACCTTGACCAATTCCCTTCCCCTAGCAGCTCGACTTTTATTGTGTGGAAAGGTTTGTTTACACAAAGGCAGTGATGTCACAATGCAATTCAGTTAAATTCAAGAGGCCTTTATATCGTCACTTTACAACAAATGGCATTCCAAGGCAATTTAGACGAACTGGTTCATAATCAGGAACATAGAAATAAATAATAAATCAAAACACATGCAATAAAACATTCTTCTAATTCAATTACTGTTGTAATAAACAAAAGGTCTGTCATGTTATGTGGCAAAAAGTTATCTATATGTTATCAATTTCTTAGACTGCTGAGAAAGACTTTTCAAAAAGTATGATAACTTGGGAGTATTTTTGGTTTGCAGATTTTCCGTGATACAATTTAATCCACTCAAAGTGACTAATTTTGTTTCTAATGAATTTGACTGATGAAGCACCATGACACAAAAAGGTTATTTTAGTCGAATTGTTTGTTAAATTGATCTGTCGGTTCAAAGTGGTTTGGGTTTTTGTACAGACTTTGCCAACAAAACTACAGACGATTGTGAAAAACAATATTTAAATGTTTTGAGCTTTGTGCATATTGTCATTCTCTTCCGTCAGTGAGATTTATGTTGATGGCTGCCTCTGTGCCTTCTGCATGTAGACTGAGTTCACAGTTTGTGTTTGTGACAGTTTGTCCCTGAATGAACAATAACCAAAATCCCCGTTAACTCCTGCTACGCGTCTTTTCTGACACCATCTGTCTCAACTCGATCCCCACATCTTTCCTCCAGATGCTCTGATAAAGGATTCTAGTTTCCACTTTTCCAGCTCTGCAATTCCTTCTTGTCATTTCGTTGGACTGAACACCGCCGTGTCTCGTCACAGCTGTCTGTGCCCATCGGCCTCGTATCTCACTTATTTCTCACTTATTCCTGCTTCTGCCTCACAGATTACTGTCTTGCACATTTCCTCTCTACCAATGACCTCCAGGTCAGTTTTATAGGGAAAAAAACAGTGCAAGAAACGTGTGTCATTGCAGTTAAAAAAAAGGGGAAAAAAAAGAAAATCTCTCCTTTCCACCATAGTACCAACTGAAAAAATAAGCTGGAGTTTTTAGTCCATCAGGCTAAGTACAAATAGGTGGGTATTTTCTCAAACTGCCTTTTTAAAATCAATGTCTTACACAAAACATCTCGATTTCTTTCAAATTTAAAAAGGTACCATTAAGTATACCATTCATAGCAGAACTGTGCAATTAATTGTAAATAATTGCTCAAGTCTCATCACCCCAAAGAGAAAGAAAAACAAAATAACCATAAGAAAAAAAATATTTAAGTTACTGTGTTTGCAGATTTCGCTTTGGATTGTACTCTTATTTAGTTAAGTTACCTGACTGATGTGAATGTCTTCCTCCTCTGAAGGGTGAACCTGTTTTTTTTTCTGTGGTTTTTGTTTTTTCCTCTGCTACAAAATGTCTTATTTTACACCACCAACTTGCAGTTGAAATTTGTAAGTGAAATTACCAAAACTGCAAAGGTGTAAAAGGCTAAAAAGCATAGTGACCAGTACCCATGGCAACAAAAATTGATTAAAAAAAATATAGAAGTTACTAATAAATTTAGGCATAAAGAGCCCACTTCTTTTGTTGTACGTTGTAAACAAATTCAGTAAAAGGAAACTGCTCATCACTGGTTGTTGCGGGCAACAACTCTGAACTTACAGCCAGAGCTACAATAAAAGGATTTAGATCAAAGCATATTTATGTGCTACAATGGCCTAGTCAGAGTTCAGATCTAAAGTTAATCATCTATGGCTAACTGACTTTCTAAAAGACATTCACAGACACTCCATATTCATTGTGACTGAGTTTCTGATGAGCTCTTTGTTTACTACCCCTAGCATGTGCTTAAAAATACGATGTAAAAAGGGGGGTGTCATACATTGTAGAGGGGGATGCTCTTCATGGGTTTGTACTGCTTCAGGGGGTCCATCTTATACAGGTGTCGGTCAGAGATGAGCAGAGCCCGGTCCTCCGCCTTGTGAAAACGGTTGATCTGGGAAACACAAAGCTCCTCGTTAGTCATCCCCCAGAGATGCATCATGAGCTGGCAAACAGGCTAACCTCCACACCCTGGAGGGAGATGATGCTCTCCAGTAGAAGGTTTTATAGCCGTGCACACATGCGGATAAATGTGGCAAGCTGAAGACTGCCAATTTTATAGCCTGCTACCTTTCTCACGTTGCAGGAGAACAAAACTCTCATGAACTTGTCTTTCCGCTGCAGCTCGCTGGAAACAAGAGTGAATGACGAAGCGGTGTCAGGGTTGTCACGCTTCTGCCCAACACAAAGCAAGAGAAAAGAAAACGGTTTGAAGCAAATCATAGTGAGACCCAAGTTACAAGCGTTCTTACACATTTCTAATATTATTTCAGACTTTCACCCCCCCCCCCATCTCAAATTTCCAGATTTCTCCATTAATTAATTTATATTCTAGGCTAAGCAATTAACAGTAACAAGAAATATCCTAGTGTATTAAAAAAAATTAAGTAAAGATTATGCGCTCTGCTATTAAATTGCAGCAAGAAGCCATCCTACATGTTACTTTTAGTAGAAACTTGCAAACTAGGTTCATAAAAAGCTGATTAAGACAAACTAGAATTTACATGTAATAGTATATTTAGCTGCATATCCTCTGCTATGTAAGGTGAAAATCATCATTAATGCCATTGCAATATGCAGAACACAATTGAATTGTCCTTCAATCAGTCCATTAAAAAGGCAAAAAGATAAAAAGGACAAAAACATAACACACAAACACTAGCATAACTAAGAGCATTTTCGCATTGATTTAAAATGTTACATACTGGCAACATTAAATAGCATTCGTCTGTTTCTTTATCTGTATAACTAATTTAATCCAATTGGCTCTTTTTCACCTACTCACCACATAGTTTCCCTCCCAGGGTCTCTGCAAGCCCAGGTCGGCCCTCTGGCCCTTCAGGGCCTCCAGGCTGGCTACCTTAGCCCTGACCTGCAGAATCTCCTCTGGAGAAAGGCCCTTGATCAGCGTCCATGCCCACCACCTGACAGAAACACCCAAAGGCATTCATTTATAAAGACTAAAAACCCACCACAGAAATGAAACGTTTCTCCATCAAGGCCCCTGCTCAAAGCTTTCATTCTGTCGACGGGTTAGCAGACACCAGCTGCACTGTGCTATTTTTCGATGCCGTTTTGCTCATAAATCCCAACAGCCAACATGATTCTAAAAGAAGGGTAGCTATCTATGGCTGCCTTAAGGGTGGAAAAAAAACTGACAAAAAGATGAAAGACAGAGATGAGTACCTGATGGAAGAGAAATAAAATCGATACCCAGCGTGAGCCTGAAGCCACGGGAAACAGGTGAAAACAGCTTGAAAAGGGACACATCTGGTTCTTAGTGACCCTCTGGACCATGTGTTGTTTACAGTGAGATTTCCTTTAAGCAAATTAAGCATCGTGTCCAAAATATTCATGACCTCTCTTTTTTCTATGAGTAATTGGAGATTTGAGTTTCACTTTAAAACGACAGTTGCTTCAGGTAGATACGTATAAAGTGCACCATTTGAACTTTTTTTATTTTGTCCTAGCTGTTGATATTCCAACAGTGGGATCCAAAACTAAGATGTTAGCCCAAATTACATCCACTAATGCTCAGCGACTCACTCCTACTACAGGAGTGTTGTTGCTTTCAGCATCAGTGACTCTTGAGACACAGATCAAAACCCGCCATTCCAAAATGAGTCCAGGATGTAAGAGCGATAAATCAAATCAACATAGGATTTATCTGGGGTCGTTTAATAACAACTATGAAAAACCAAGTGTCCCTCCAAACTTCGTAGAAATGTGCAACTAGAATAAATGTAATAAATATATTTATTCATTGCTATCCAATGTTTTTAGGTAAGAAATGGAGCCATTTGCTACATGATGTCAATTCATAACTGTGTTGTTGAATAATTACCAATGTATAAGCTGACTGACCCAGACCCAACCTGAACAGGTAAAAAACAAAAAGCTATGCAACGTACTAACCTCACAGCAGGTGAGCAAGAAAAATGTGCTGTACGCTGAAAATTATAGAATTTATCAACATAGTCTTTGGCAACAAATCTTATTTGATAAAACTAGCATTACCTGTTATAGATGCTCTTCATTGCCTCTTCAAACTTGCGCAGGACTTTAGGAGGTGTCGGCCACTTCACGTGTCTGCCATGGTCTTTCATGGAGCGAACATTTTTGAAGCGACGGTTGACTTCGCGGATGTAGGACTTGACCTTGTAGCGTCGGTAGGCCCGCAGGATTATGAGGGCAGCGCGCATCCGCCGGTATCGCATTCTGGCGAGAGTGCCCCGCCAAACCTGGAACACATGGGGATGGTATAGATTAAAAAAAAAAGTGAACCTTCACCAAATAGAATTAATCTTTTGAAGTAAATTACATTTCTCTTGGTTTAGGAGAAACCTATAAATAAATACATAAAAGAAAAAAATGGTAAAGATGGACAGGTATAAATGTTAGCAAATATAAGGTGATTCTAGATTTTCTTATAATCAAAGAGACATCTTGCTGAAACTGCTGCCATAAAGACTGAAACAGCAAAAACGTCAACAAAGCTCAGTGTAAGTGAAAGCTATAACCCACCAACTAACAAGGAGATTTCAACAGAAATGTTGTCCTCAACATGCTAAAGACGAACGTACAAGTATAAAATAACAACAGGCAAGGAAACAAGACAAGAAATTGAGAAGAGCGAGAGAAAAAACAGAGTACACCGAATATAGAAGAAAATTATAATCTTAAATATTAAAAGAAAAAAGAGAAAAGCAAAACTGCCTATAAAAAAATATAAACTGAGTGGCTATCAGATCCTTTATAACATCAATAATAGATGCAAGGGGGGACCCAAGAGAGCTGTAACTCCTAATCCAGCCTCTCTAAAACCAGCACCATATGCTCCGCTTTAACAGTATTCCCTCATTCTGACACAAGCACCAAATCTGGTGTTAATGTGTCCCCTAAATAATCCCTGGAAGCCACTAATCCACTGACAGGGCCCTAAACATCAACAGTTCAAAGCACTATGGTAGTGTGCATTGAAGGCACGCTTCTGAATACCACTTCAGTATAATGCACTGTAATCATGGAGATCATGAATATTTAATCCTTTACACTGAGGGGGAGGCGGGTGGCAAAGACAAGGCTTTCTTCTATTTGCATATTGAAACTGCAGAGGAGGCAGTTTCCACCTGATGAGACCAGCAGTGTAACAGCATGCAGAGAACAAGCTGGAGCACTGAAGACATAAACAAATCGATCAGAGAGGCTGCAAATAAAAGTGTTACTTTTCTGTTTATCAGTGGAAAATGTTATGTTGGAACAAAAAACAAAAAACAAAAAAAAGAAAAAGGTAGAAAGCAGCTGCGCACACAGCACAGCCACAAAAGTATTTATGATCTACAGTAACCTGAGCCACATGAGTAAAAAATTTAAACTTCTAACCACAAAGCCAAACTGCTTTCTGAGATGTTGGCTGAGTTTGTTCAGTCATGTAATGTGAATTAAGCTGCGATCAACTTGGTCTGTGCAGATAAAATCCACAAAAAAACAGGTCAGTGTGGTTTATATTATAAGTAGGCTGACCATTGAGGAAAATGATTTCCAAATGTTTTGTGATTCTAATCAGAACAGAAATTTGTGTCACATCCAGAATTAAATTACTCTTTTTTTTGGTAAGGTTTCTAATTCATTTTCTGTTCATGCAAATCATTCCACAGTCACAAAAAAAATTGTCCCTCCATTGCTGCATAGGCTGAATAATAAAGACCTTGTCCTTCATTTCTGCAATGCTGCAATGTCTCTAATGCATCATGAATAAAAGAGAGAGAGATAAATGAGATGGCTCTCCCATGTGCTCAGGGTGATGGCAGAGGGAGGAACAAGGTGAACGTGTTTGTTTTTCTGGGAATAAGGTTAACATATTATTTCCGTTTCAATTTTGCACGCAATCACTAAGCTGCTGTAAATCGGGCTCTAGTGGTTTTAGGTGAAGGTGCTCACTATCAACATATTGCTGCGAGAAATAAAGGACCCAGAAAGCATTGACATAAGGATGTCAATGGTGATATTAATGCATTAACCTCCTGATGTTAAAGGTTTATGCTTAAAACATGAAGAATTTTCAATCACGGTCAGGGTGACACTAAAAAGAAACACTTATGTTCGGATTTCAGAAAGAGATTTGTGCATCAGCCTTGAATGCCAGCGTAATTCTTTAAAATCTTGACACACCTTTGTTAAACGTCTTTCTTTGTACTTCTATGAATAACATCCTTTTATTATATAGACAAAAATACCAAGTGTCTAAGCACCAGCCCCACCTTGACCCAAAACAAGAGTAAACCAAGTGTAGACAGTAGATGGACTGGTGTTTACCTTAAACATGACCAAAGACCATGCAACAATTATAATGGTGAACACATTTGCACCAAATTCATTCATCAAATTCTGCATGCAGATTTCATTTCAATTTCTTTTTCTTTTTGGATTGCAACAACCAAAAATAAATACATGAGTATATTAAATCAAAAGCAAATTAACTAAAAACTAAAGCAATTCACACCAAATCAATTAAAACAATTTTTTTTAAATGAGGAGCTTTTTATTAAGGCAGCAGATAAAGGTTTTTCAGTCACACAGAGGGGATAGATAACCAGGAGTCATATATTCAGATACTGTTACTTCCACTGGAATGCAATAAACTCCTTACATGCATAGGCATGTACATGCATAGGCATGTAAGGAGTTTATGGGAGGTTACTTTTAAATGTTTAACATATTTGTTTGACCTATAAAACTGGTTTATAATTTCTGCATTTTTTTATATTAAGATAAACTAACCCACTGAATAATAACTAACCGAGTCAACATGAGTTTTCTCTCAGCTACAGTTTGTGTACCTGTCTGCAGTGAAAAATGTGGCATTAGGCATTTTATCCTTTTTAGCCGTTTCAAATAACTATGATCCCAAAACTGCATTGCTAATCTGGACTGACCTGTAATAGTCAATAGAAAATAGAAAATTAAACACAAAATAAGTTTATTCTGCATACAAATCCAAATAGGCTAGATTTATGTTAAAACATCAGCTTGTGTTGCCAAAAACTCCTGCAGTTCTTTCTTTGGATAGCTACATGAACACAATTCCTGGGTGAGCGAATGCTAAAAAGAGACACCAAGTAGATGCAGAGCTTTTAAATAATAGATGGACTTTTAAGTAAGGGCTGCATACCAGTATCATTGTGCACATTAATAATACTGAAAGGAAAATTTAGAATGTGCTATTTTCCATTGAGATTTCCAGTTACACATAGATATTTTGCAAGCTGAAAATATATTTAGCCTCACTGCAGTAGATGCTGCTTTTAAATTCATCCATTTATTGTCTATATACCCTCTTATCCTTAAATTCAGAAAACAAAATTCCTATTTTAAGCGTATTCATTATAGTTACCAACAATTAACATTCCCATATGAAGTATGTTAAACGAGAATAGCTTACATTTGATGCAAACAAGAATTTTGTTTTTGGTTAAATCTCTTGTATTTTGTCTCAATTTAAAGGATGCTCTCACGTCTAAATTTTCCAATACACAAATGGAAGCAAAAGAACAAAAGAAAAGAGCCCAATTGGGGAATCAATGAGAGCTCATGCAATATTTTGGCTGCCTAAAGCCCACATGGTGCACAGGTCTTTGCCAGATTAACAACTCTGCTTAGCGAAGCCGTAAGTCACTAATTACAATGTGACTGGTGTCAGTGGTAAGAGGTGATACAGGGGGATAAAAAGAGCATCATGAAACAGATAAGAGATGAGAGCAGACATAAACCCATTGCACTGTGTTTGGAGTTTCATTAGAGTGCGATAGGTACAGGGGTGGTGCAGAAACGGCGGGGGTATCTACAGAAACCCCACAGTTAGACACAACAATGTTCTGCCACAGTGTAGCACTCTGGCTCCAACGATTGAGCCCGACCGATGGAGATAACTCCCCGGGGGAGGAGGGGGGAAATGAGGATAAATCAGGCCTGTAACGAGGCCCCTGACGGTCTGCCGCCTCAATCTTTGGGCCAATAAAGCCATCTGATCATTATGGAGGCGGTCCTCACCAAGCTAAGGGGCTCAGGGTTTACGAGCCCATCAAACCCAGATTGGGGATCTTTTTCTGTTGCAGCAAAGCTGGACAGATTGCTGCTGTTTGGGTTGAGAAATGAATATTAAATAAAGGCTAGGTAAACTCGGAAGAGCTGGAGGGTTTCTGTTGAGATACCGAGCTCTATAAAATACAGCATGAGTCTCACTGTGAGCTGCTATCCAGAAGCAAAATTCATCCATTTACTGTCTATACGCTCTTGTTCTTGAAGGGATGCAGGGGGAGCTGGAGGGCAAAAGGGAGGGTAAATCTTGAACGGTTGGCCAGTCCATCACAGAGCCCCTCCAATATAATCATTGTTAGTGTGACCACTGTCAGTCTATTCAAATGCTCAAAGAATCCTTCTTTACATGCAAGAGATTTTCAACAACCAGGACCAGAGCTGGCATTAGTTCCGGTACTATATCGGCACTATGACTAACTAGACATGTTCTTTTTAAAATGAATAAATAGAATCTAAATAGCCCTATCAGAATACACACACTGCAGATTACTCCAGGCAATAAATACAATGAGTTGATGCATTTGTGAAGGTAAACACTTGCCACTACTGTACACAGACCAGTCTAAGATATGGAAAACAACTCCTTTATGGGATTTGCAAAAAAAAAAAAACAAACAAAAAAATGCACTTTATTCTGAGAAGGACCAATTTGATGTCCTCGGGGGACATCAAACTGCTTTTTAAATGACAAACTCAATGAGCGGGGTGGGCTGAGGGGGGCTAATATCAGGATTGTGTGACAGTATCTGGTGGAAGCTGCAAGGTTTGCTGACCTCTTGCTGTCAAAGGGAAACGCTGGGAAGAAGCTGAGGGCAGCAGTCATTATCATAAATCAATGAAGGCCTCCTGTGAGTGGCACACTCACCGGTAACCCACAGCAATGACACTGGTTTCTCATCCCCTTTACTCTCTGCATTTGGTTTAAACTTTTACCTTGGGGGGTAATGCCCTTCAATGATGTGAAACAAATGTGTTCAAACTGATTTGAAACATAGCAGTCTCATTAAATAGATGTTATTGGAGAGTCAAATGAATTGGCTCCATCGATCACTGAAATGGGACTCGACCAAATAGATTCTAGGTGTATTGCGTATAGTCAGCAGAATAAGCTTTAAATAACAAACATCAGTCAAACTGATTTGAAGGACAATAAAATTAACTGCTGATTCAGCTAAGAAAACATCAGAAAGATTTTTGTTATTCATCGCAGCATGAGAAGCAATTTTTTTAACATTACAGGTTCAGCGAAGCACATAAACCTCGGGGTGATTTGAACTGTGAACTATGATAGTGCATAGATCAAACTATGAACTATGCAGGTGATCTCCAGGTTTTGTCAGAGAAAAGTTTTACCCACACAGTTGGCACCTTGGTGTCTCAAAACGTATAAAAGGCGTATAAAACCTTGAAAGGATTTAATTTTGAACTCAGAGCGTGTGAAAGTTTCTCTTGGATGAGAATGATTAAAGAGTTTTATTCACAGTAATACTCTTGTCTTGTTTTACAAATCCATCAAATGTTGAATCCAGAATTAAATTTGAATGCTGATGGTTGAACTCATGATTTCTTGGAGTATAATGGCACAGCTCCATGGAAAGAAAGTGTGAAAGTATTCACTGTCCACATAGATTGATTGTTTTATGACATTAATAGAGTCTGATGCATCTTCAACTTTAATGCACATTGGGGGTAACTGATATCTGTTACATGTCCCAAATAAAACAAATTTCAACATGCAAGATGTATGAATTCCACACAGAATATATGGATTTAGTTTTAAAATACTATTTTGGCTTCGCCTCCAACTGTATTGCTATTGTTTTTAATTAATTAGCCACCCTGTTGTTCATTTCTGAAACATAATAAAAATTGGAGTTTTTGGCCGTGTTGTAACAAAGTGCGACACCTTCAGCCTTACATGTTTGTAACTTAGCTGTGCACTTTGTTCTCTTATAAAAAATAAAATACAGACTAAAGAAAATTTTTTTAAAAATCCATAGCAACATAATTTGCCACATAGAACCATCAGATTTTTCTCTGTCACAGTGTTGAGTTTCTTTAGAAAGGATTTCTAAAGCTTTTTGAAGGAGGGATAAAAGGATCAGACTGTGTTTCTGCTGAGGTTTTTTTTTTCAGAATAAAGATATGTGTGGGCTGTTGAGGGGATCCAAGGTAGTGCAGACTTCAGAAAGTCAGCACAGAACCATGTAAATGTTAGCAGTCCTCTTTACAACTCCAACAATATTGTTCCAAGTAAAGATTCAAATGACTACATTATTCATTGCTTTCAGACACAATTTACCAACCGAGTATCAGTGGAAAGGATTAAACAAATGTCTTCATCAAATAAACTTTTTCCTCTAGATGCTGGCCATATAAACCCCATGTGGCTTCTCTACAAAAGCTGATGACCCATAACAAAACACTCCTCATGTCTGATAAACCCAGTTTCACACATGAACCATGTAAAGCTTTGGAAAGCAATTAAAACCGAGGCTCAGAGTACACGAGGGGGGGTGTCGTCTCATCATGGCGCCTACTCTGACAAACGCTGACAGGTACTGTGATGTGGATGGCTGAGCTTGGATTTATGAAATATTCATTTGCAACACACAGAGCAGGTGGGGGAAGTTTATGTATAATTTAAGGGCTATCTGTATTTATGTTGGACTCTGGGATTCTTGTCGTTTTTCTTCCTGTTCCTTAAAGTAGGAATTAATGAAACTGCTTTTTTCCCCCCCTCAAGCTTGATGTCAGTGAAGGATTTCACAAAACCAGACAATAAAAAGAGTAGAAGGATGTGATGAACCCTAGAATATAAAGAAAGAACTCATAAATAGAGGATTAATTTGAGATGAGGAGAAGCCCTCGCCCCTCCTGTACTCCGACTACACCCCCCTCCTAAAAGTAGGAGGCATTATGGTAATTTAAAGGCATAAAAGCAGAGACATTTTCCAAGAGAGACCAGCTCATAAAGGCAGAAAAACATAAAGCCCATAAAATACACAAGTAATCTTATGGAACATAAGTTTATAACCATCATCCAACATAAACAAGAACACAACAAAACTATTACAGCGAAACAGAAGGAGCTTCCACTTCAAGAACAGTCACATCACACTGACGGAGTGAAATCTTCTCTTTCTCCATTAAAATCAGCAAACATTTCTCTGTTGATCAATTCTGACACTTTCAAGCCCTTTTGAATGTCATTTCAGTAAACTGGCATGGCATATTGTTATGGCTAACAACACCTAAATCTTCTCATGCATTTAACAATATATTTACCAAGGTTTATATAAACCTAACTTCGACATTACCTTCAGATATGGTCAAAACAATCTCACATTCAATGCAGGTTGTAGACAGAAATCTTCAAGGTATTGATGCTTTTAAGACTTGATCACAAACTGTTTGAACGCCTGTCATTATATGTCAATGTGGCGGGGGTTTTAGATACGAATAAAAAATGTATAGTAAAAAATGCTTTAATCTAATAATTTTATGCATAGTCAACTATAATTAGCCAAATTAAACTTTAATTTGGTGACCTTGGGTGTCCAGAAAGGCGCCTACAAATAAAATGTATTATTATTATTATTTTATATATTATTATTATTTTATTTGTTTTTGTTCAATTCAAACTTTAACTGTGCAATACAGATCTGAATTTCAAAGGCCGACTGGAAAGATTTTCCACTGCTGATGTTGAGGAAGATAATCACATAAGTGTCATCTGCATATAAATGGAATACGGCTTTTTAAAACAAATCAAATTTAAACAGAATGCTTAGTCTGGTCTATAACTTTCAGATTATGCAGGAAGAGACAATGAATGGAAGGTTTAAAGAAAATGGGCTCCAATACAGAGCCCTGATGAACTATTTTGGACAGTGAGAGAACAGAAGAAAAAGGTGAATGGTGGTCCCTGGTGTCTCCCGGTTTACACCCGCAGCTGCAGTGTGAGCTGACACTTAAGCTGTATGCAGAGTCACAGATTGTTTTGTTTGACAGGGCAAACTAAGTAGAATTAATATAAATCTGTGAGGTAAATAAGGACACAGAGAATGTCTGTGCCTCAGTCATACAGCACTAACTTTTGGCACTGTGCCGCCTGGCATAAGGTTGGATGGTGTGCCGGGTGCTGATAAGAGGCCCGCTTGGCACAGCAGATCAGACTCCGACTGGGATGTTTTCTGAGTAACAGCATGGAAAGATACAGGAGTCAATTCTGCTGTCACGCTTTTATTTGATGCTCTGAAAATATGGAGTGTGTGAGCATGCACATAATGAAAGCTTTGCTTCGACACTGACCGAGGACAAGATTAAATGCAGCTTCTGGAAAAAAAAAGTCAACCATGCTGAGCCATTTGCTTTGGCGGAAGAGCTACAATTCCTCTGAGCTTTCTCTTTGTTATCAAAGCTGGATTATACGCAGATACAAGATAAGGGTTTCCTCGGGGAGAAGAAACTCCTGACGGGTCACATCGATCGATAAATAAGGTCAACCAATCATTTCGCTACAGAAGGTAATTTGCCTTGGAAAACCCTTTCATGTCAGGGCTTACCTTGACAAAGGTGCACATTAAAGCTGTGGAGGAATACAACACCACGGTGGGGAGGAATCTGCTGACATCAAGTTGGGCAAATGTATTAATGCCAATCAGTCGGGTCCCAAGCACAGCACAAATAGTGCCTCTCTTGATTTATGTACAAGAGCTCTCTCACACTATTGATAAACTGATGCTGCACAAGTGTGACCGTCAGACAGAAGTGGCATTTTTTTAAAGCTGACATAGAATTTGCAATGCATATTCTCAATTTAAACCTGAGACAGAGTGTCAGTCCACGTTTACAAACCATCACGTTCTTCCTATGCATACTAAAACGAGTCCTGCCAGCGAATGCAGCATAATCGCACCAAGATCTTGGCATTCACGCCTGAAGGAAGTGTCATCAAATCACTGACGCATGAGGAAGACAACAAGCACCCAGTCCAGTGACGCATCCAGAGATCCAGCATATCATATTAAACGTGTTCAAATATACTTAACTAAGTTGCAGTTTATGACGAATAGGAAAATCAACTATTTTAAAACCACTACATTCTGATAAAGAAGCTCCAAAACTAGAAAATTAAAAGCAACACCAATAATACAAGATGATTTCAGCTTCTGAAACACCTCTGAGCTTTTCCAGTTAACTGCAGAGTCACAGACTTATTCCTCTCAGAGGTTATTCATATGCAGAACAGCATCCGATGCAATCCAGAAGGAACAAGATCTTTGGCCTCGGAAACAAAGGCAGCTCATAATTTCATTTCAAGTATGTAATCAGATGATTTATGTTTATGGGCGGCAACCGACAGATTTAATAATGATTGATGTTTAGCATTAGAAGCTCTTTTATTATTACCAAATACCATGAAATAGTAATCATCAGTTTGCTTGATGGGTTAAAATACAAGAAAGAAAATGGAGGGACAAAATTGTAAAAAGTAGCAGTAGAACTATACAGATTAAAGATTTTAATTACATATTAGCAACAAAGTGACTAAAATACACTTATGTGGTCACATGATTACCTTCTGGAGGAAGACGACGATTTCTTTGACCATTTCAGCTCGCTGCTCCTCCAGGCTGAAGAGAGAGTCCGCGGAGTGCGGATGAAGACCTTCGTTTTGCCGTAAGCCACGTCGTGGTCAAACTTGCAGCCCTGCAGAAGCTTCTTAACAGCGTCTTTGTCTGACGGCAGATCGTGGTTGGGCCATGTAAACTCTGAGATCATCTTGTATCTAAAGAAACCACAGTGAAGACATGAGAAACGGCAGTGTTGATGCTCCAAAGCTACATTTGTAACTATTTTTAATCTACTATTTTAAACTATTTTAAGTTTACTCCGTAGCGGTGTTGGAGAAAAGAGGTCGGAACATAAATGCACGTCACAATTTTCTGATTCTTATTAGTAGAAAAACCCTGTTTTGGTCTATCCCAGCAACAAAGTTGGAAGTTTACAGCTGTAAAATGAGAAAATTTGGAGATCAAGGCAAACAAATAACGTTCAAGGCTGTTGATGAATTTTTATTAAGGAGTTCACCTAAATAACAATAATGAATAAAAGATTAAGACGCTTTTGTGTAGTTTATTGAAAGACGGCCTCTATAATGCTTTTTTGGCTGTTATACCTCTGTAGAAATCGTGGATATGTCTGTCTGTAGGCAAAGCCGGCCCGACGCACTCTGACGTTCTCCAGCAGGCCGAGATACTCCACCTGGTGGCGGCAGCGTTCGGGCTCAAACAGAAGAGGAGATTTGACGTCATTGGGCTTGATGCAGCGGACGTAGTAGGGTTCCTGTGGATTGTAGAAGACAAAAGGTAAACAGAAAGGTTGTTGTCCCTTTCTTTGGCACATCATAATGGCTGATCCATTGGACCCTGCAACTTTTTTATCCTGTATGTGGTTCAGCGTAGTCATACTGACCCCACATGTGTTTTTACAAGGAACTAACGGTCTGACAGTACAACACAATATGATTATTTTTATGTCCTAAATTTTATGCTATACAACATTTAGCTATTTTTGTTTGCAAGGATGAAGGTCTGTGATAATAGCTGTAGAATTGTTTTGAATTTGTCCCGCCATCTTTCATAGAGTTCACATGTACATGAAGTTGGTTCAACTGATTCTGACTCCTCACCTTGCTGGCAAGGTTCTCCACCAAAGAGATCATGGAGTTTTTGAAGATTGTTGCTGCCGTGAGCGGCCGTTTGGTGACCTCTGTAATTCTCAGTTTGCCCTCAGGCCACATCCCCTTCAGTACTGGATTAGAACTATAAAAAAATAAAGAAGAGAAAAACGCATAAGAATATTGAAGGGACTGATGTATAAAGAGGGAAAAAATATAACATAAAATGCAACCTTAAGTAATAAAATTATTTGTTCTCTAGTGAAAAAGATGCACCATATGGTCGAACACAGCTTCTTACTTTTAAGGCAACAATTTACATCCAGTTCTTGATTCATTCAGTCCACTAAAAATAAAAGCAGCCGCTTACAGCTTTTATATATTCAGACGCCAACACAACCAGTCTAAAAGAACCCTGAAATTTCTGTTCATGGTTAACGGCATTTTAGCAAAATAAACAGACTTATGTTAAGTATCCTTTGTAAAAAAAAAAAAACACTCAAATCCCTTAAACTTTTTACACCTTTGTTTTCTGTTCTCATTGTGATTGTGCATAAATCAAACCTTTGTTTGTCTGCTATACATGAGATTATTTCTGATTTAAAATAGTTTAATGGGCCTACAAGATAAGTCAACACGTGATTAATTTGGACCATTTGATTTAGATCATTGGTAAAAAAAAAAATACACTAGCTACTCATAAGGCGCTTTCAGACTGCAGGAACGGAACGGAATGGAACGGAACGGGACGGGACGGAATGGGTGTGTTCACATTACAACTTGCGTTCCACCCGACCCCAGGCGTTCCAGCAGCTGATTGGCTGATATTGAGACGAAAATCAGCGTCTGACTCCATAACAACCAGCGGCCAATCAGCTGCTGGTTCCAAGCAGAAACACTTGAGCCCGGGTTAACAGTTACTACAACGACAACAATGGACGACATGGATTTAATTTTGCTGCTCATCAACCTCATACAATTAATTAAATTCCGTCAACAAGCTACCCTCAGAAGAAAAAATGCTGAACGACTTCTACGTATTGCAAGGAGAAATACAGAAGAAAAATACCACTCGTTACAAAATACAGTGAGAGCCAGCTGTCAATGGGAAATCAACATCGGACTCCATAACAACCAGCGGCCAATCAGCTGCTGGAACACTTGGGGTCGGGTGGAACGCAAGTTGTAATGTGAACACACCCATTCCGTCCCGTTCCGTTCCATTCCTGCAGTGTGAAAGCGCCTATACATTCTTCTCAAAAAATGTTTGAGCCTTTTAATAGATTTACATATTGGAAAGTCAATTTCCAAAGTACTAAAATACCTACATTTGGTATGAAAAAGAATACCTTTGTAGGCTTTTTGAAATTTAATTTAAAGAAACCTGTCAGCTTTTTTGTTATTCAGTTATTTGGAGAAAAAAAAGACTCAAAATACTTAATCAGCTTCAGAGCTCAAAGCTGATAAACTGATTCCCATCAGTGTTTTACTTCTTCAGTAATGTTAAAGTAGAAACAGGACTGAAATAGCGCTGAATGTAGTCTGCTAGGTCACTTTTCCATAATAAGTGATGTTTACTTCATTGATTTGGAAATATTTTTTGTAATAATGTAACCTATGAAATAATGTAGATTTGTAGGCCTTTTGTCAGCTGCTTTTCTAGTTAGATAAAGGTGTTCATTTTGGTTTACAATATGTAATATAATGGTGATATAGTGGTATCTTTCCTCAAGGTTGTCATAACGCAAGTATTGTAATATTCTATGCCTACATTGAAAAATCAAAGATGGATATTTTAGATTAGAAAACTCTGTTCAGCTACAAAACTTTCACTTTTAATTTCCCAAATCTTTGCTTTAAAATTTATGAACAATTGAAATCTCCACAGAGCACACATGACTTTCAAGGATTTATCATGTCGTATTTACACAAAAAAAAAAAAAAAGCTGAAAGAATGTAGTGTTAGATAAATCCGAGGAAAGTCTTTGAATTGAGAGTGCAACGAGAGATATAAATAGAATATGAGGAAGTGTTTAAAGTTGTGCTTCACCTGTTGTACAAAAGCCTCTTGAAGTCTTGGAACAGGGTGTCTTTGTTCTTATCAATAAAGCCCACCACCGAGTACCTGTGAAAAGAGAAACGTCTGGTAAATACACACGACGCTCACTTTAATGTTCGGGCATACAGTCGATTACACAAATTGTGGTCATTGAAATAAAATGGGACCTTTTCAGCTTTGTTCTGCCAGTGCACAGAATGTCTGGTGCTAATGTACACCTTTAGATGATACACTGAGCAGGTGAAGGAGCTCCAAGCTGTTATAATTCATGCTGTGAGAGCTTTAAGTCTCCTGCCTTTGTCCAACAGTGGCACTGGGATCAATCAAGGCTGCCAAGCCTGGACCTGCTCCCCTGGGTACCAGACACTTAGCCTTCACAAATAGCCTCAACACATTTCCACGAGAGCCCTTATGATGGTTCTTAGCGTGTGTGATTTAATCATACAAGTCATGTTCAGGTACTGTGAGTGACTCACAGCAAACATTGAAGATGTTACTCTTGACCTGCAAATAACACTGTTAAAAAAATAAGGTAATGCTTAATACTGTTTTTTTTATGAATGCAAACTATACAAATACATCTCGAATAAATTAAAATTAAAATTCAATTGAAAGGTCAATTTAGCACCCTTGGTTTGATAAAAATCTACAGAAATAAATGCCTGAAAAAAAAATCTCCCAATGTGTCATGAAACTACAACAGTATGTTGTTGACTTAAATTGCTGAAATAAAACATTCACATTTTTTATTTATAGAGAAGCACATGTTTGTCACAACAACAGAAAAACAGCTGCACCCAAAGATATTTCACCTTATTATATATCAAAAGAAACCGTATTGGAAAAAAAATATTTATCTTCAGAAAATGGAATGGACAAAGTAACCTGGCTTAATAAAGTCTATTTTGGTTAAAATCTACTTTAAGCAATCTGAATGAGAGGGCCTTTAATAACCTCAGTCTTTTTCTGGAACTACATAATGTTCTCGTCTTTGGTTCTAGTCAGCAGCTCTGAGACATGAATGCATGAAAGAATAGAAAAGAGGATGAATCATCAGTAAAAGCTTTCCTTTAAGTAAAAAAAAGTAAGATACTTACGCCACGTCCCCTGCATAGTGCCTGATGCGAAAGTCTCTGTCGAACTCCAGACTCTTATCAGTCGGTGAGAGCTATAAAGAGAAACACAAACAGTGAGTGGACATCAGCAAAGTGAACATAGAGCTGGATATTTCAAAAGCAAACAGGCTAAAAAAGAAAAATACATAGAGGTTTCTAATCTAGTCACACTTCCCACATTAATAAGGTCAAGCTCAATACCGATCACATAAGCTGTCCTTGCAAAGTCTCCTAAGTGTAAATAAAAAGAAAATTAAGCAAAGTGGAATTAAATTGTCTAATATATAACGTAGACTAAACATTTTGTACAGATCTTTGAGGGAAATATTCTAAATGTAACCAAAATAGGTTTAAATATTAATCAAAGGAGATTTAATTTGTCTGTATTCAGACTGATTGGTTGTAAATGTATTCTAATATGAGTTGTATAAATATCCCTATGGTTGTTTTTAAGTGTGTGTGTGTATAAACACATTTGAATATAATTGCAATTTTAACATTTGATTTCAGTTATTTAATGTAAACTGAGCCATAGCACAGTCTAAATATGACATAAGGAGAAAAATATGTCTTATCCAAAAACAAAAGAATTTTTTTTTTATTAGAACTGATAAAATTTTACAATTATGTACAGTCAAAAATGTAACCATGTATTTGTGATTATACTGTCTGAGTTGAGGGATATTTTTCCAAATTTTGTCCATCATACATTTTATAAGATCATTGAGAAAACAGTTCACATCCCTCTTTTTTACAAGTTGGATCAATGGTTTATTTAATTTAATGTTATTAATATAGGCATGGAAAGAATACATGGATTTCTTTATGTAAAGATTGACAAAAATCTTATCAGCTTTTTTAGAAAGTCAAATATTCTTTAGGAGAAATTTTCTAAAGCTTCTGTAGCTTGAATTTGACTCAGCAACCAAACACAGTCAGCAACGCTTTAACATAAGCTGAGCTAGAAGGACCGACGACATTCTTATTTCCTGTGACATAAAGGCAGCTCTGCCAGCATAGAGAAGGAGGAGACATGTTTTGGTTGCTCTATTTCACCCTCTTTCATACAAACTGGCGACAAACCTGGCATAATTTCTCATCAATCCAAACACTTTATTTTTACCCCCTTTAAACAATCCGGCTCAGCAGGACTCTCTTCAACTCCAAATGAATTTACCGTCACAAAGATTTGTGCCAGTTCTACTTTAAAACAAAGCGTCAAGTCATCGGTGGCCCTTTGATCATAACTCCTTGCAAGTCAAACTGTGATGGCTAAACTGAGTGTCCAGAGTGATTTGCAGAGCTATGAGCATTACTGACACAGCAAACCCACTGGTGCAAGAAACACAGAGACTGTCAGGTTTTATTAAGTCCCACAGTAAAAGAGCAAGAGGACAGAGAGGAACATGCATCAACGTTAGCAAGTAAAATCAAAACCAAAATCGGGGGAGGGGGGCAAACCGAGACAGCAAGAGGACGGCTGAAGAAGACGGAAGAGGAGGAAAATAAAAGTAATTCGACAGGTGGAGACATCAAGGGGGAAAACAAAGGTAAGGAAGAGGGTGATACTGAAGATTGTAAGGGAACATGTGAGGAGAGCAGAGGACAGAGTCAAGAAAGCAAAAAAAGGGAGATAACAGCAAATGGGACATGAAGAAAATATGCAGTTATATAATTATAACTGCATTAGATAGATAGATAGATAGATAGATAGATAGTAGATAGATAGATAGATAGATAGATAGATAGATAGATAGATAGATAGATAGATAGATAGATAGATAGATAGATAGATAGATAGATAGATAGATAGATAGATAGATAGATAGATAGATAGATAGATAGATAGATAGATAGATAGATAGATAGATAGATAGATAGATAGATAGATAGATTAGATAGATAGATAGATAGATAGTTAGATAGATAGATAGATAGATAGATAGATAGATAGATAGATAGATAGATAGATAGATAGATAGATAGATAGATAGATAATAGATAGATAGATAGATAGATAGATAGATAGATAGATAGATAGATAGATAGATAGATAGATAGATAGATAGATAGATAGATAGATAGAAATAGATAGATAGATAGATAGATAGATTAGATAGATAGAAGATAGATAGATAGATATAATGATAGATAGATAGATAGATAGATAATTCGATAGTAATAATAGATTAGATTAGCAAAGGATGAAATTTATGATGAATCAAAAATTAATAGTGGAGTTAATTCGAATTAATTTACATTATTATGGATTACAGATAACAGTCAATGGTTCAGTTAACCATAGAAAATTTACATTACATGAGACAATAAAAAAAAAATTAAAACAACAAACATATGTCCAAGTCCTCTACAATACCACAGTAGAAAGGAGCACTTTCTCATCTGGCAATGACCTTTTGTGGCTTTTGTCGAGGGACTGAAAGTTGCCCAACTGTCTGTTAGGTAACTTTCATAATTGTAGGACTTTACCACGATTGTGCACAACATAATATTATTATGCTAAAATAGTTTTTTATTAGTCTTTTTTTAGCAAACTTAGTGAAAAACAATTTTGGGTTTTCACTTATAAAAATTAACAGTAAGCGTATTTGTCAACGAAAAGGAATGGTATGGATCTAATTCATAAAATAAAAACCTTTTAATGATATTCCAATGCATTCACATGAACATTTAATGAAAAGCTATTCATAGTTGATCAATGTGCTTCTTTGATGCTAACATAGAGCTTTAATCTCACCTGCTTTATGAATTGCTTTTTCTACATCATATTTAATGTAATTTAATAGGTTCAGGTGGTATATGCTAAAATAAATTACAACCTTCTACAGTCATCTTAATAGTTATTTTTAGGCTAGTTCCATCAAATCAGCCGTTACAAAATGTTCCATTAGTTTATGAAAGTGATGAATGACTCATCAGTGTGCTAAGAGCTCTCAGACTTTTAACAAGAAACACAGACACACAAGCGGCAGCGCACAAGAGGAAATTCTGCAAACATAATAAGAGTCTCGGATTTATTTTAGACAGCTAAATGAACCAAGTCCAAGGCCCAAATCAAAACCACAAAGGCGCTGAAAGTAAATCTTTGACGGATCCGAGACAAAACTTTTGATTTCCTGGTGGAAATCAAAAGATTATTTACCTCCCTGGCAAAAAAAAAAAGAAAAAGAAATCTGACGAGACACAAAGCTGGTTCCAGTTTCTGTCGACAAGAGTTTGATGAGGAAACAAAAGAAATGTGTGATTGCCTGTGTGTGTAAGTGAAAGAGATAATAATTAGAGAGCTGTTATAATCACAAAAGTCTGGCACCATTACAAGAAGGTGCAGCCTGTTATGAGGCGATTGGTTCTGTGCGCTTTCACTCTGACTGAATTTATTGCTTTCTGCCAGAGTTAAGAGGTTCTTTCAAAGGCAGGGTTTCCCCCAATGTATTATAAGTCTGGCAGCCCGCCATGCTTTACTAGCCCCACCGCCAGGCTAAATGTTGCTTGTTTATATTTCTAGGGAAAAAAAAAACAAAAAATGTTTTTTTTGTTGCTGTTTGTTTTAAAGCTGGGCTGCAAGCGTCTCTTTTGCTCTCAGCATTTCACTAGCAGAGTAGATTTATTCCTAAATTTATTCCTGTGCGAACCAATCACACAGTTGGCGCCTCTGCGCTTTGCGTCACGCACTGCAGCTGCTTTGCCTCAGCGGGATCGCGCGCTGCCGCCTCCTTTCACTCAAACTGGACACAGGCTGACCTGTATGGATATTTACATCAACTTACTGTGAGGAATTATGATCCTTTGGAGAACTCTAGGTAAGAGTTTAAAACCAGTCGCGTTAGCTCTGGTTGCGCAGCTCAATGTGAACCACAGGAATAACGTAGCGAATTCAGATGTGCGCGTTGTGGAGTGATGAGAATGATTTATCTTTGTGAACGAACAATTATATACATCAACACGCAGCCCATCGTGCGGCTCTGTGTCTGTTTTCCCTGTAAAGTTTAAGTCTGTGGTCCCGGTTGGCCGGAGCGTTTGTGGATAACGAGTAGCGCTAACCTCATTAGGTTAACCTCATTAGTGAAGGCAGGTTCAGCCTGGTGAGGAGCTTTCGCGCTCTCCTCGGAGTCACGCATTACGCTGATTTTATATTTTATTATTATTATTAGTAGTAGTATAATTTTTCCGGTTACACGATGCATCAAACCATATAAGTTGGGTTGTCGTCCCATAAACTCGACCAAACAAAATAGTTTCTGTGACGTTTATTAAAAACTCAACAGACACGAAATGAAAGAGCTACTAAAGCCACCTTGAATTAAATCTCACGTTTGTTGCGCGCAGAATTAGATTTAGGGGCCCCTTTTGTTGCTAAAAATATCAGCACCTCTAACAGCCACTGTTAGAGTTAGAAAAATATGGGAGAAAGGAGTAGTGTAATCGGCCAGCCTAAAAAGCAATAAGTTAAAATCACCAGTTTACTAATTTGTATTTGTAAATTCAAAGATTAAATTCACAGCATCAGATTGTTGCTATGGCAACAAAACAATCCAACTATGAATATTCTTCTTTGAAGTTTTACAAAGTCAACTTGCCAGCTCCTTAAAATCTTGTATTTAATGTTAAGTCAATTTAAAATCATTTAATTTATGTAGGCCTAAACAATTAAATAAAATAACAGCATTGATAATCTCAATAGACAAGTGTTACATTTATGTATCTGTGGTTTGTTTTAAAATATTAGCATTTATGGGGCCCCTGGATCCCTGATGAACATGCTGACTTAATGTGGATTAAACAGAAGTGCAAATTTGTTGTTTTTTGACTAGTTGTGGGATTAAATAGCATTTCACTGGAAAACGTGTCCCGTAACATATAATTACACGGTAACACTTTTACATTTTCTGTCAACTTAACATATTTTAATACAAAAACACAGTGGACCACCAGTGGACCGCCTCGACACCCCGACCACGGGGCTTAGCAAGTTTTCTGGGGGAAACCCTGAAAGGGATTGCAGGTTGACAGTTTTTACACATTATTATTCTTGTCTAAATTTAATAATTTCACAAGACTCAAATTTTCACAGTTTCACAGTTTTATACCCTTTTAGACAAAAGAAGGAAGTTCACGATTAGTGCGTTGCAGGAATTTATACCAAAGTCAGGCTTTAAATTTGAAATACAAACTGCAAGATGATGCTGGACGCACAGACGGACAAAGTGAATGGATGCATTCAAATCTGATAGATGGACAAAGGAAACAGATCAACTGATTGATAGAATGATGAGCAAATGAAGATAGTAGTGAAAAGGTTGAGAAGAATGGATGAATGGATGAAGTAGTTTTGACATATCTCCAAGTCAAAGGAATGGATATATGGGAAAAACAAATAAAGGGAAATATTGCACGATGATGGACAAATGAATGGACAGATCTATTAGCAAAGTATTTTAGACAATGGGACAGAGAATAAAGTCTGCAAATACACATATTTCTCCATAGTTATACAGATGATAAAAATGTTCAAATTAAACTAAAGATTTCTAGGCTAAATACTCCAGACTGTGTAGGAAAATGTGTTCCTCTAACGATTGTGTCTGAGCAACAGCAACACAAAGAACCTAGAATTAAGTGTGACTTTTGCTGTATTCACACAGAAACTATTTGTATGTCAAATATTTTCTATTTCAAACATTTGCTCCCTAAAACTATTGAACAAATGCTTCATAATACACTGTTAACAAAATCAAAAGCCAATTTCTTTACCATGTGACGCTGACAAACCTTCCCATAAACAACCACCTTATCAGGAACCCAGATACTAAAGTCACAAGTTTTAAGACCTACTTGAAAAATGTGTTCAAAGTGATTTGGACTTTTTCAATCATTTCAAGTAGGGTCTTTGTCGGAAAAATATTAGCTTTGTCAAGTCTTGTAGACAACAGTGGTGCATCCATTCAGTTTAAGATTATGTTTTTTATTTTGGAATGATCCATAAAGTTGAGGTTAGTGATTGAACAAGCACACTTTACTTCATGAAAAGGTCAAAAAAGGGATTTTAATTTAGATTATTGTTATCAGAAGTTTTTTCTCTTTAAAAAGGAAAGCCAAGTATAATTCCCGTTATTATAAATTATAAATAAAAGACAAACAAAAAACTCCACTCTATCTGGCAAAATATGCACAAAGAAAAGATGCAAAACTTTTCTATTGCTTTCTGTTTATCCAGAAAGTTGCTTACAGATTAGTTTTTCTTTTAAGAGGTAATCAGGAAAAGGACAAACAGAGCAGACGAGCAGATGCCCTCTCAGACAGGCAGACTGCATCTGCTGGACGCCACACAGTCCCCTCATCCAAAACAATCAGTCACACTCCAACACACACCCCAGAAACAAAGCTTGGCATCTTCATTATTAGCACCACTTCTGTGATTTGGATTTGGACTCAGCCTATTGCCACTACCAACGTCAGACTGTACATGTGTGTCTTCCATTGTAATACAGGGTTACTACACATTTTTTTAATTTAAAAAGTTTAGATTTTCTCCGACTTGCATATGAGGATTGGGTCATCTATGCTATCTGTTTGGAGGTCATTTGATTTCTGTTTCCTGGGGACTGATAATCAGTACGTGGGAAGCATAAAAATTCCATAACTCCATAAAACCTGTTTTATAACCTGAAGCGCAACAACCTGTGATGCTGTTTCAGCATTTTTGTAGATTCTTGGTCAACAATTAAGGAACAAAGACAATGTTGCTGAAGTTGTTAAACTGAAGGGGTGCTATGGATGAACATGATCAGTGGCTATAGCTAACAGTAGAAGGGTAATGTTAGAGAAAGTTTTATTTTTGTTAATTAAAAACCAGAATGTATTGTCTTAAAACAGCCTTTGTAACTTGTTCTTTTGAAGACCAAGAGTGAAGCTAACAAAAATTTCTCAGAAACTACTAAGAACCTGTTGTACCCTCAACAGTGGAGTTTATCACCAGAGAAAAAGATGCAAAATTAGCAGAAACACGGATATTGACGAAGGTTATTGCTCAATACCATTTGTATGACATTAACTTCCTATCTATCTCTGTCTAACTGACTCATTGGTTACCTAGCAACAACCTGTTGAGAAACTTGCACAGCAACATTTTCATGTTTTGACATCATGCTCCATAACTGCTTAAAAAAAAAAAAAAAAAAAAAAGAAAACTATGTTGAGTGAATGGAGAAAATGAGTACAACAGCTGGAGAGGAAACTGGATAAAACAGGTCACTTCACCAGTACTTCAGATATTTAAAACAAAAAACTATTCAACATCGACTGATATGAAACCCTAAGATAGTGATGTATTTTTCAGCCGTATAGTCAAACCTGAAAATTATCTAGCATTTTCATTAGTTCTTCCATCCATCCATTTTCTGCCGCTTATCCGGGGACAGGTCGTGGCCTGGAAACCCCAAGGCGTTCCCAGGCCAGCCGAGAGACATAGTCCCTCCAGAATGTCCTGGGTCTTCCTCGGGGCCTCCTCCCGGTGGGACGTGCCCGGAGCACCTCACCAGGGAGGCGTCCAGGAGGCATCCTGACCAGATGCCCGAGCCTCAACTGGCTCCTCTCGACGTGGAGGAGCAGCGGCTCTACTTTGAGTCCCTCCCGGATGACCGAGCTTCTCACCCTATCTCTAAGGGAGAGCCCAGCCACCCTGCGGAGGAAATCCATTTCGGCGCTCTGCCATCGTGCCCCACCTCCAGACCTGGCTCCAGAGGGGGGCCCCAGTGACCCGCGTCCGGATGAGGGAACGCCAGATCCAAAGTTGTGACTCATCATAGAGGTCTTTTTTCATTAGTTCTTAGTCACATCAAAATTAAAAGAATACTTGTAATACAGTACTGCGTTGTGAACAAATTTAATATAAAGTTTTCTTTATTGAACTAAAATAAGCACATTTGGAATGATATTCTAATTTGAAATTTACTTGTCGACAGATTTTCTACTGTTAAAGTCAACAGAAAAAAAAATACTCTCGACAAACTCGGCTGGTGTACAGGAGGATGTCCTTCATTTTCTACAGCACAGATCGATTTGATAGACTGCCAATAAACCAGACATCATTTTCATCTTCGCCTCCCCTGTTCCTGCCAGACTTTATGCTCCCATGCATCTCCCATCACTTTTACCTTTCCAGCAATCCTTTTAGCCACCTGTGCCCCAATAATCTCTGTCCCTAGGAATAAAGAGAGCTCTCCCAACAAACAGACCTCCTGATGAGCAGCCTCTGATCATCTCTGAATCTCTGCAGCAGCTATCAGGGCATTAAACACCCACATACAATGTCCCTCCCTGACTCTTAGCAGAGGGATGAGCACAAACCCAGTTCAGCCCATTAGTAAAGCCACAGAGCTGCCCTGTTGGATATAATATCCTCCTGTTCACAGGCATCATTTTGACTCCCTCCACGTGTCCTTTGTACATTTGCTGACCTTGTGCCTCCCTGGTGTTAATGACCACTTCGTTTGGATGATTAGCACTATGAACACATGGTGCGTGAAAGCTCTACCTCCGAGGAGATCTCCCTACATGAATTCATACATGTGGCAGCTGGTGGAGTACACACACAAACAACTTGTTAGTATTCTGCACCTGTACACGCCATGTGCTGGGATCTATGTGAAAGGTACAATCAGGAAGCTGAAGGTAAACTGAGGGTTGCAAACAGAAAAACTGGGGGAGAGAAAAAGTGAGATGTTGAGGAGCAGAGGATGAAGCTGTTGGAGATGTGTGTGTGTGTGTGTTCTAGATTGTGTGTTTTACTTGACTAGTTTTTGTTCTGATTGCTTATAAGTTAATAGAAATGTTACATGTTCACTTACTGAGTAAAATGACGACAAAATATCTTGTTCCAATTGGTGAATGCACTACAGGTACCGACAATCACATGTCACACCCTCTTCAGTGTGGATATTGTTGCTGAATAAAGAAATAATCTTTATTCACATCAGCAAGATATCTCAAAGGATTAGCATGTTTTAACATTTCATTTTTTGTAATTTTTATACATGTACCAAGTAGAAATGCACCCATTTAATGAGGGGTCTTATTAACAGGTATGCTATGATAAATATGATTAAAATTTAACAATTGATTACAAGCAGGCAAAGAGAGAGAGGAAGAGAGAAAGACTACTTAAGTTAAGCAGTGTTATGATGACCTAAAAAAAAGCTTTTTAAAAATCAACTGAACAAGTTTGCCACTTAACAGCAGCTAGTCAGCATGGCTGAAACCTTTCTAAAAATCTAGTTGGATTAAAGTCAAAAGCTATAGCAAACAACCACATGCAAAAATGTTGCAGACAGCTGGATGTTACTGCCCCAAAACAGACATGGAAAAAAAAAATCACATGCAATTATGCAAATTTAAACATATCGTTTTAGGTAGAAGAAAATGTGTAAACAAGCCAGAAGCTTCCAAGTATTCAAACAACTTGAGTATTTGATAAGGCCAAGAACCCTGGGAAGTAAATGAAAGGAATTTCTGATCAGCGGACTGGAAAACATCATGACAGAGAGATGATACAGAATCACAACAAAGTGCATCTGTTACGGATCTAAACTTTCTCTCTGTACACATACCCTTTCCCCATCTGTGGAAGCAGCCGATCTGAGCACGCCGTCTGTGCGGCTACAGTGTATTTACTGGCCACATGCTGCATGTAGAGAGCGAGTTACTGAAGCAATGAAACAGCCTGGACAGAGTGCCTGTGCGTCAGTCTGCGGCCAGCGTAGCATCATTTAGCACAGAGAAGAGGGTGAGAAAAAAGCAGACATGCTGCACAGATCCTGTCAGATGAGCATCTCCATAGGCCAAGACCTATGACTCACTCTGTTCCTCAGATTGTCTTTTCCGTGTGCTCTGTTTGCAGCAGGAAACGAGTAATACAAATGCTAAACATTTGAAATAAAAAAAGTCAGTAAATAACAGGTCTTTCTGGTCTTTATTTGTATATTCATAGATGTTTATGAATTAGCTCATCTAACACAGAGTTATGTTTTGTTTGGTATATGTTCCATTTTTTATCCATCTTAAGGCTCTGCAGACTTTTATTATTGTTAATACACTCATTTTTGATTTTTTCTTGGGGTTAAATTTGATTTTTCATTTTTTATGTTTTGCAATGTTTTCAGGCGTTTCTTACAAGTGCAATGGTGTTTTCTCAGTTCTATGGTATATTAGTTTTCTGATATATTTTCACCTAATATTTTGTTCAGAACGGGCAACAAAAGTTCATCAAGGAGAAAAAAAACATCCTGCTGTGGCTGTAATACAAGTTTCTGATGGAGTTTATGGGCTGGAAAAACAAAACAGTTTTTGCAATGTTGTTGAAAGTCTATGTCAAACATCATTAACTACAGTTATAACGGTGATTATCATACAGTCTTTCCACAGGTCTCAGCACCTTTCTTTCTTGCTGCCTCTTTGTGTGGTTATCTCACCTCATATTTAATTCTTAGTTTCTCGCACAGCACCAACTCCTCTTTCTTTCTCACACTTCGTTTCTTACTTCAACTTCACATCTGTTTTACTCGTCTGCGAGGCTAAACGTGAATGGTGGAAGCTGGCGAATCAGGGCGGGTTATAGAGTCTGGAGACTTGTGTGAATTTCCAATCCTCAAACATCTGTGAATTTCAAACCTTTTCCAACAGCCGTCAAAAACACCGTGTGCATGGGGTTAGAGATACAACAAACTTATGCAAAAACAAACAATAACAAAACTACTTTGGGTTATCTTTTAAAATACGTCATAGCTTATCTATGTTCAAAATTTAGGAGGTATAGGATTTGTAAAAATTTTGTTTTGCAACTTAATAATCTGTGTATAAATAATATGACCAGCAGGTGGCAGCTGCCACAATAAAGAGCAAAAAAGGCCAAAAGCAAACAAAAGAAAAAAAAAAACAACCTAAACCCTATATAAGGTGATCTCCCCTGTATAATCAATAAAACCATCACACAGAACCTGTCTGATAAAGTAAACTAGGCTAGAAAACCTAGTCTTAACAATAGATTAAATACTAAGTCTTTGACATACCTCAGTGTAGAAAGAGTTTAAAAACCCAAGCGAGAGTCATAATCCAGCAATAAAAAAAAGAATGTAATTTGAGTGGCAACATGCCAAAATTACTTCAAGAGTTTCAAGTCAAAGATGGTGGTGCTATTGTGACGGTCAGAGACTGTTTTGCTGCTTCTGGACTTGCTGTCCATGAATCCATGAATTCTGCTCTTGGGCTTATTAGTTCTCAAATGCCTGATAGCAGCTGTTGCCAACAATGGGGACACAACCAGTACATACAGTAGCACACAAAAGTGAGTATACCCCTTGCATTTTTGTAACCATTGTGTTATGCAAAGTAGTCAGTGCACAGCTTGTATACCAGTGTAACCCTAACCACTGGCAACAAAGGTTGAGTACAACCTTTACTGATCTCACTTCCGTAAGAAACTGTAGGAAAGGGCTAGTTTAACCATCATTTATCTGATGTTTGAAGGCTCAATTATTCTTTTATTCATATAATACTCAAATTAATGTAAGAAAAATGTCTATATTCACACTCAACATAAAAAAGATTTACACATTCAGACTTTATATGGGGATTCAACTGAAGCAGTAAACGACTCATATTACTTCTTAACAAAAAAAAAGTTAAATCAGAAACATTGTTCAGGAACAGGACTTCAAACAGAACAGCAAACAAAAAGGTTTCCAGACAATATTGATTCATGCAGATATTAGTTCCAGGAAGCACCAGCGGGATAAGTGTATTCTGAAACCCTGCATGTCTCTGAAATTCCAGCAGGAGGACCAGGTCAGAGAGCAGCAAAAGAAGAGTGATATTGAAGAGCATATCGACTCGTGGATGAAAGGAGGAAAGGAAGCTTCGGGGATCAATAAACCCTGCAGTACAATCTTTACCTCAGTCCTTCTGTATTCACAGCTCCCCGTCACATGGGGCAGGTTTTTCACTCTGAACTACGGTGGGTACCAGGTACTGAACTACGGTGGGCCTGCTGGGCGTTTTTGCTGCACATGGGAACATGAAGACTTTGAACAGTTTTTGGCACAGCCTGTTGATCTATATATTTCAGTTATCAGCTCCTCTCTCTCTCTCTCTCTTTCTCGCTCTCTCTCTCTCTCTCTCTCACACACACAGACACACATGCTGCCAAAACTCAATCCAACTGCATCAGCATTATCTTTTGCTCTCCTTTTCACTTAACTTTAGCTCCCCTGTATGGTTCTCCTCATAAATCTGTAAATATGTCTTCTCCACTCTCCTATAGGCTGATAGTGACATCACTTGTGCAAATTGTTGAGTCAGACTACCAAAAAACAAATCCTGACGGTTGTTGCCCCCTGGTGTTCAGAGAGTAGACTGCAGCAGACCTCCAGTCAAAAAAAAAGAAAAAAAAAAAAAAAAAAAACATCTGTAGCATGAAATCTTTTAACTTCTGCCCCCGGCAGACCTTTTCATGACATATATTGACTACATCAGAGAAGATGAGATGTCACAGACAAAAATGAATAGCAGGACATTTGGCTTAGCTTTGGTTCAGGAGCCTGATGACATAATTAGAAAGGATTAGACGGTGAATCTTCCTGTTTCTTCAATTTCCACTTACAGAGCTAAAAGCTATTTAATGCAGGAAGAAACCTGCCCTCTGCTGTTCTTGGATTATTACAGCTACATCAAGGATGTGGAAAAAATGTTATTCTGTATCAAGATGATTTTATGAGGGGAAACATTTCACATTGTATAGATATGGATATTTAACGCATTTGGGCGAGAATAGAAATTGCAATATAGCACACAGCTCACGAGAAAGGTAAAATGAAGGAAACAGTGTGAGGTGCAAATCTCCTATCAGCTTCAAACACAAAACTATGAAAAGGCAAAACGGCTTTGGCATTACTCAACTCCAAAGACCAAACTCTGCTACAAAGAGTCACATACTATAAACAAAAAAAACCCCAACATGATTAATATCCACAGCTCATTCTTCCTACCTTGCGGCTTGTGAAGTGGGCGTGCTTGACCAACTTCACGTTCAGTCCCTGCAGGAAGACCTCGTCCGTGACTTTGCCCACATTCATGCAGGCTTCGTCCAGAACAGAGAAGATGCCTTTATGCTGCTGCTCCACCAGGTCAACGATAATCTGGTTGTTGAAGTAATCGATCTACAAAAAAACGAGACCAAGGACAAAGGTGAACTCAGTTTGGGAAAACAGAAACGTACAAATGATTACATGATAAAAGTGCAAACCAAAAACAAACAAAAGCAAACACCGCAAATAAAAGTTTTTGCAGCAAAATCTTGAGTAGAGATACACCAGTAAATTGGTCACAGATGTAAATTTCCTACTTCTCATCTGATCAGCAGGAGAAAAGCTAAAACATCTAAATGTTTAGTTTTTTTAATTCATTAAGTGCATGAGGAACTCCAACTTTTTATATACATTACTGTGTCAACTGTGAATTACATCTGGGTCCTAGGAACCCCCCCCGCCCCTTTTATGGGGTCCTGAGATGGTTCTCTCACACACGCACACCCTGTTTGGAAGAAAACCCAGCAGTGTGTACTTCTTGTGGAAAATCATGAAGATCTATTGTTTCTCCTCTTATCTTGTTATATATTTTTTTAAATGCTAAAAATATGTTTAATAGTGCAAATAATTTTAGGCTTTAAATATCTAAGCCATTTTAGATTTAGATGAGATTGGTGGGAAGTTGCCTCCTTTTCCTTTTGGGACTGTTGACATCAGGGGGTTTTCTGATTACTTGTAAACCTGGATTTCATTGTTTCTTTTTTTTTCCCCAACATTTGACAACACATTTGACAACTCTTGACAGCACGGCGGCAGTGCTTTGAAAACGCGTCTGACAACCAGTGCTGCTGACTAAACTCAATAGTCAATTGCTTTAAGGATGGAAGGTTAATTTTACACAAACAGTTTAATATGAAAAAGAAATAATACATCATACATGTTTCCAGGGGATGCCTTCTCTCTGATACTCCTCCTGTTCCTGCTTCAGAACCAGCTGAATGAAGAGTTGCTGCAGTTTTTCATTACAGTAGTTGATGCAAAACTGCTCAAAGCTACAAAAAAATAAAAAGCACATAAAATAAATTATAAAATACTGACCGATAAAAATGCTAACAATTTTTTTCACATTTAACGTCACCTGTTGTTCTGGAAAATTTCAAACCCATAGATGTCCAACACTCCGATGACCGTGTTCTTTCCATGGACTCTGGCATCATAATTTTTCACCTCAATGATGTCATTGATGCGTCCAACGATCCAGCAGAACAGACGCTCGTACATTGCCTGAAGAAAATGTAAAATGTTGAGAATGGTGGCGGGAAATAAATAAGATCATCTCAAGGCACAAAAGCTTAGCAACAGCTGAGTAACCGGAATGAAAAGTATCAAAATATCAATGAGTCAGTTTTTCTTTTTGTTAGCAACTTCACTGCACTGGTCTTGGAACTGCCTACATGCGCTACATCCTCCACAATGTTCAGTCTCTGTCTGATGCTAAAACATTGTGACTCATATGTTACTGTGAACTGCGATAAGTAGAATCATAAGTAACACAAAGCGACGAGTGAAATGTCACAACCCTGCAGGCACATGTTGTTTTAATCTCTTTAGTGCTGCTACAAAAAAAAAGAAACACACAAACACAAAAGGGTCACCAGAACTGGTGCCCAGAAATAACCTTTGCAAGAGCGTCTCGCCCGTAACTGGCCTCCTGTGTGGTGTGCTGTTTTTCAATGACGTCTCGACCAGTGGCCACTGTGCGATACAGCAGAGCCTTCTCCACATTTTCCTCCTTGGTGGAAAGGAGCTCCCTGATCACAGAGACGAGCTTTGTGTTCTCTATCAGGGTAACGTCTCCATCCACTCCAAAGGTCAGGTTTCCCTGCAGGACAGAACCGAGAGCATGGGTTCACTGACGTTTTTTTCTGGTTAAGCAAGAACATCTGAAAAATAAAAAATATCTTGTCTATATATTTCAATATAAATATGAAACTACAACAATAATTTGTCAAAGCAACTACAACATGCCACTGGCAAGTCTAATAGGTTAAATAATGAGTGATGTGCCTCCTCTATCTACTCTACTCTGATATCATTTCAACCCCTCCAAGACATCAAAATGAAATAGACATTTATGGAAGTTTCGTATTTCAATATCCTAAATTTAGCATCTCTGTTACAGGTAAACAAATACGGGTTAGGGTTAGGGTTAGGTTTAATGTTTGATTAGCTCAGTAAAACTAATGTTAGATATATTTATACGTATACAAAGTGTTGATTTCCTCAACATCAGAATCCATTATAGTGCTATAGATTTTATGACCAGATATTTGATTTGGCTCACATTATTTCACATTTGATTACTTGATCATGTAAATGTTTTAATTTTCCAAATTGTTTCCGATTAATAAAAAGAAAAAAAAAACAATAACAGCAAAAACTACATTTTGTATTTCTTGGTGTCTAGCGTACTAATACTGCTTCAGCAAATTTGAGTTTCTTGGCATCTGAGGTAGCAGGACAACATTTTACCGTCATACTTTCTACTACTGTGTAGTTCATGTATGTGACTCTCCTCTTTTGTCCTGGTGTACATCACAAGAATCTATATCTACGATCTGGTGGCAGATAATTTATCAAAATAATGAAAAATTTATAAGCATTTTTTTTTGGACAAAATGCTTTTTGCCGCTTAGTGACACATCGTTAAAACTCTTCAGTGATGGTTTTGAATTTAAAAACTTTACAGTTGATTTATGTTTATGAGTATTTAAATTATGAAACTGCTCAAGTTTTAAAACAATTTCTCTATTCTGTATTTGTAGGCGCTGTACTAATTATTAAGCGTTTATTTTTTGAACTGTTTCATGAGTCTTTCATTTGGGAGGTTAGGGGAAAAATATTTCCATAATAAGGGGCACAGTGTTCTGTTGGCAACTTTTCTTGTCATTTGCTGGGCAAGATAACAAACATAATGAGTCTTTTATTCTTATAATGCCAAAGTCTGACATTTATAAAAGGAAAGTCCAACACTCAACCTTTAAGGAGAATGTTTCTAGGTGCGACTGAGCCGTATAACTGAAATTAAATCTGTCCTTTCCATTTTTTTTGTTGTTATTTTTTAGCAAGGACAGCAAAAGGAAAAATCTTGCCAACCAAGATGAAGAGGATTGAGGTTTTCTGTGTATTACCAGATGCAGGATGGTGGCCAGGATCTTGTAAACAGTCTGAATCTCGTCAACTGTGAACCCAATTACTTTCATGGCGTCGGCTACAGCTTTGAAATCAGCGCTGTCATTGATGCCAGACTGCAGAGATTTAAAAAAAAAATAATAACATGCTTCAGGCACATTGACTAAATCATTCAAAGAACAAAAAACAAAGAGTACTTGATTCAACATTTATTATTTCTATAAACTTGAACAGTGAATCAAATATTTGTAATATCTTCCCACTGAATGTTGTGATCTATTTGTTTTATTTTGAAGGCAGGGTTTCTAGTTCAGCTGTTAATTAAACTGCAGATGTCCTGGAAATTAAAACACAAGTTGCTTAGACACAGAGTGGAAAGCTGCACCTCAGCTGTTTGGGTGTGCTGTGCTGCATGACATCAGCTAATTGGATGCTGCACAGTGTTTTGATTGCATGTTGTTCTTAATCATTTGACTCATTCAACAACAGAGAGAGCAGATCTGAAAAAAAAAAAATCTGAAAAATAGGTCTGGAAAAGGATCGAGCTCTATGTACAGCAACTCTGCCTGCAGGGTCACTAGATTTCTGCTCCTAAAACCCAAACATAGAGCTTAAAATGTAGATTTACTTTTAATGCCCAACAAGATAAGAATTAATAAATAAGAAGAAGAATTTGGAAAAATGTGGTTTTAAGTATGATAAGTTGTAGATTATTCATATGTTATTAAAAAGTCTGAAATACCTTAATCTGGCCTCCGACTTTGATGTAGTTGTAGGCTGTTGGGTCTTTTTGAATGTGAAGAGAGCGTAAGAGGGAATCCGGACCTCCTTTGAGGAGCTAGTTAAAAAAAAAAAAAAAAAAAGCATATTTTGGTTAGAAAACTTCTGATTACATTTTTTTGTGGAGTATTACTGAATGAACTGAAACTTTGTCAATCTTAGGAATAAAAGGAAGCAGAAGGGTCTCATTATTAAATAATCTGTGGATACAACTGAACTACCAACACAAACATCCACAAGAATCACTTTATATACTCCTATAAATAGAGACAAGATGATTCTTACTGACTTGTGATGCAGATTTTAGTGCTTACCATATTGAAAGAAGCCCTGTGAGGTTCTGTTTACATTTAATGGCAATACAGCAAATTTCCCTTTAAATGATTTTTATGGAGTTATTTACCGCATCTACAATTCTCTAGGGCCTTTCCTTTTGATATGCTACACCTCATATAATTGTAGTGGTAAAACCAGTTGCCAGACTGGTCCTGCACCCAGTTAGAAAATATGTAGATGTGAGCAACAAAGCAGAGCTAAAAATACAAAAACAAGTCAACATTCCCATGGTTACATCAAACGTTAAAAAAAAATAAAAATAAAAAACCCACGAGGAAGCTTGTGCAACAGAACACAGAGTTCATGCAAATCCAAACAGGTGTGCAAATATTACCTGGTAGAATGAGTGGAAGCTCCTCTCACCTTCCTGCTGGAAAATTACCCTGGACTGTTTCAGTAGCAAGAAAAAAAACACAGCTTGGTTAAGTCACAACATCACAAATTGAACTCGACAATGGTTTTCCTGTTCATCACTGAGGATAAACATAAAGATAGTCTGCAATGTTAAGAAAAGCATTCAGAGCACAAACTTTGATATATTTTATAAGCATTTCATGTGAATGATCATCAAAAAGTGTGGCATGTGTTTGTATTCAGCCTTGGATGTTCTGATGGCCTTAAATAAAATCCAATGTCACAAACAGGAAGTTACACACAGTGTGTAGTGTAGATCTATATCTGTATACCGTATGACCGAACCACACACCATGCAGGGGACACAGTGAACATATGGAAGAAGCTTCTCTGGTTAAATGAGACCAAATAAAAAATAATAAATCTGGGCACTTAGTTTTCTAGAAAGCAAATACATGACACATGGCAGTGGCAGCATCATGCTGTGGGGATACTTTTCTTAATCATGGACAAGTTTATTGGGGAAATGATGGAGTGGCTGTCTGACTGTTCAAGAACACAAAAGACTTGAAACTGGAGTGATGATTTATCTTCCTCCAGGAGAAGAACACTAAACAAGAAGCCAAAGCTAAAACTGAATGACTTTTATCAACTCAAATTCATATATCAGAACGGCTCAGTCAAACCTCAGACCTAAATCCAATTGACATGATTTGACATTTGGTTTAAACAAATCTTTTTATCCCATCCCAAGGTGTCCCATTTTGATATCCTACCACCCCACCTTCTCCAGTAGGTAGTTGTTGATGTGGCCCCCGATGGGATCTCCTTTGAAGTCAAAGTTGATGTCCATGTATTTGCCAAAGCGGCTGGAGTTGTCATTGCGGTTGGTTTTGGCGTTTCCAAAGGCCTCCAGGACACAGTTGGATTTCAGCAGCATGTTTTTTACTCTGTGAAACGGGAAGATGGCACAGAGGAGGGGTGGGGGGGGAAATGATTCAAACATCATCAGTAACATCTTTATATCTCCAGTGTACAGTGTTCAAAAACACAGCAGTCTAGACCAAAAATGTATGAAATATTGCATCTGTGGTCATTCATCTAACAGCATGGTGTTTACATTACATTGTTCAGAACTGAAAACCTGGAGTCCCACTAACTATGTAGATGTTTCTTTGACATTTACTCTCTACTTAAGCATTATGGCAAAGCATGTGACCTTTTCATCCTGTGGCCTCTCAACAGGATAATGTGATAAAGCAAAAATTCTTCTGTAATGTTTTGGGGAGAACAACAATGAGTTTGAGGTGTTGGCTACTTTGGGTCAGACACCACAACGGACCTTTAGGGTTTTAATGGGATCCAATCCATGATTGTTATTTTGGCTGCAAAAAGGGACCAAACCCCCCTCCCCCCCAACATGAAGCTATGCTTCCTCAGTCTATTACCAGCACATCGTATTTTCCAATATTTAATCTGCGACGTTTACCTTTCAGCCTCCTACCTGCGTTTTGTTTGCTTTGCAAAAAGCTCTACTTATCCCCTTTATATCAGTCCAGGTTAAGTACACCCTATGGTATAACTGATTGTTCTGTACTGTGGAGCAATAACATCATTTAGTGCTCTAAAGGCAAACACCAGCTGCTCAGTTACCTGAGACAATGACAACACCTTGCTGGGCTGTAACTTTATCTGACTATGATGCAAGAGCCTTGATGTAAGGCTGTGAGCATTCCAAGAAGTTGACGGCTCATTGAAAACAATGAAAGCAATTGGTTGACTGAAGCCAGTTTATTCCTACTGAACATGTCTGACTGGTTTCCACAACTAGAATCAAAGCAAGAGAGTAATCCAATGAAACAAAATCCGTGTTTCCTCCCAAAACTCAGCTCACCTTTCAACTTCCGCCCTCTGATTAGGGTTGGTAATAGCAGCTATGTATTGCATTATGTACTTGCTGGCCTCGGTTTTTCCTGCACCACTTTCCCCTGCAATAAAAAGAAAGAGATAAATATATGACGATAAAGTATTTCTGACATTGATGTCCCTGCAGTGGTTTGCATGGCTTGCAAATCGAACAGCAAGACTTGAACTCGTGATAATGTTGAAACAGTTTCAGTGCACGTCAGTCCTTTAATCACTTTTGGGTTTCTTTTTAGTAATTTTTTTTTACTTCGTTCAGAACACATGTTAATACATCGTACTTCTTGTTCTGTAAATCTTCCAACCACTTTAAGATTTAAAGTTTCTCAGTTCCTTCTTTGTCCACAGAGTGGTGCTTTATCCTCCTTATCATTGCTAATGGCCAAGCAGAATATTAACCTGAGAAACAGTCAAAAGTTTTACAGTAAATGCAAAGAAAACACAACAAATATATTTTAAAGTAATCATGTGAAATTTAAATGAAAGGGGGAAAAAAGTGTTTTTGTGATTCATGAACTTCTCATTGTACCTGAGATGACAATACAAGTGTCTTTGTTCCTCCTCTTCATGGCTTTGTACGCAGCATCGGCGATGGCGAAGAGGTGTGGCGGCCTCTCGTATAGTTCACGACCTTTGTACTGCTCTATGGTGTCCCGGCTGTAGATGTTCATGGCACGATATGGGTTTACAGACACCACCACCTCACCGATGTAGGTGTAGATCCTCCCCTTCTCAAACCTCAAGGGAATAAAAGACGTTTATATGTTACTAAAAATAAATTAATATTTGATTTAAGCACACAAATAAGGAGCTATGTATCCTTTCTACTTATACATTTAAAAACAGCAATAGCATATAAATCAGAAATGTTCTTAAAAAGAACATCGAAAGCAGCACTTCTGACAATGTCAGCATGATGGGCTCTCACCTGTGATCCGTCCTACTTCAGAAATTTAATACAGTAAGTGATAAATGTATTAAATAGATTTTATTCGATTTATTTTTGTTAATTTAACAAGGATTTATTTTAAATACAGAAAGGTTAAGGCACGGCCATGTCTTGGGCTATATTCAATGTGAAGATTGCTGACTCAAAAAAAAGAGTGCCTACAAAATAAAAATGATACAAATGTAAATTTGATATTGTGGTCTTGAGTCATACGTCCATTTCCTGTTTGATGAATAAGTGAAAAAAATGTAGTCTCAGTTCAAAATTCAGATGAAGTATATTTTTAATACTAAATTATTACTTTTCAGATGATGAGCTATTGAGAAAGTATGTCCATAATAGATGTATGTTTTGTTTTTTTTCGCACCTTGCTCTTTTGGTGAATCAATATGCTCAGATTCTGCCGACGTACCAGACGTAGATATTTATACACTTTCCTGTCTCACTTTCTGCCTCCATCTGTGCGTGCTCTTCACTCCCAGACTCGTGCAACTTTTCTATTCCTACATTTCTCCCAACATGAGGGTGCCAGGCTGACTTCCTTCCTGTCCGAGCGCTGCTAGCGTCCCCTCTTCTCTCCACAGAAGAATGGTGCCTTTCTTCACAGCTGCCAAACCTCTGCTGTTGCCTTGCAAAGACGGCCAAAACATCATTATTTTTAAGACATTCTTAATAGCTCAGTGTAAAGCTTTTGTGACTGAAGAAGTTCCAGACAAACTAAATGGATCATGACTGTTTGTTTCCAAAAAAACATGGGCTTTTTTTTTCTTCCCGAAAACCAAAATGCTGACTCAAGTACTAAATGAAAAGATGTAGCTCTTTATGATCTGATGTTGCTGCAATGAGCAGATGTGACATCGTTCAGGTCCTCAAACATCGAGCTAAATTATCCACATCACTGTGTATGAGACTGTTACCAGAAGGCCATGGAGCTAATTAGTCACAGGTTCTTACCATACAAGTCTTGGCTTTTGCAACCGGTTATGTTTATTTTAGTTTTACTCCTTTTGGTTTCACACTTTGCTTGAGTCTACATCTGAAAATAATAACAAAAACAAGAAGTAACAGAAAGGAAGCAGACCGCATACAGTAAATCAGTAAGATTAGCTCAGATGTACACATCCTTGTTTTTGTAGGGTGATGGTGACACAGGATGCTGGTGTGTCTAGGACAGTGCGGACATACATGCCCATGTAAGGTCTGAGTGCAAAATATAGCTTGTCAGAGTCACAAATGATGTGTGATACACTTGAAACCAAACGTCATTTTTTTAATGACGTTTGGCGTCCAGTAACACATTAATCATTATATGTCCACGCTTCATCACTTAAAATACAGGGATGGAAATTAAATTTTACACACATTTAATTATTCACTGCTTTCTGAATATTTTATACTACACTATTAACTCAAAGGGGTAAGAAAAGAATTGTTGCTTTTATTTTTGTTTTAAATCAAAGCAATTAGGCCAAGATTTACATTGTTGTTCAAGATTTTATGGGAGGGTGGAGAGATGGATATTGGATAGATTGATGGATAATGGACAGATTAATTGCTAATAGAAAAACAGATAGATGGATAAATCACAAGTAAAAGCATGGATTGATGGATGTTTCATATTTTTTTAATACTTCCCAGACCTAAAAATAAACTGCTTTCAATCAAATTCCAGACTTTTCCAGCCTCTTGAGGAACTCTGGAAGCATCTCTGCATATAGAAGTAGTTTAATCCACAATGCTGCAGACATAACAGGCATTTATCCTTTTAAAGTGAACAGAACACGACTATCTGAAAGTGATGTGTAGAACAATAATCAAGCCTCATTAGATTTCCGATCCTGTAAACCTACAGCGGATCAGACGTGACCTTTTACACAAATTGTATGACACTGACAAACCTATAAAATATGCACTTGTTTTGAATACATTCAGGGAAATTTCTTCCTTATGAGACAATAAGATGAACACATTTCGTATTCTCTATCTCAACACAACTCTGAATTACAATGACAAAGCAACAGGCAAACTCTTCCTCCGTGCTGCAGCAGAAACAGACCCATTGTGCCATTCCTCTCCCCAGGCTGAAGGCTGCTGTGTGCCAGCTCCATTGTTTATGTGTCAAACGGAGGTCTTTGTCTGACAGGGGTCCTCCATCTCCTCCTGTGTGAGCCAACACAATGAGCTGCCCACTTAAGCCTTATGCGTAATAGCTTCTGCTGGACTGTGGACAATGCTTTACATGAGAGGAGGGACGTATCTCACATCCCAGTGCATAAGTAGAGGAGGTGACCGAGCCTGCTCTCAGTGATAAGATGCTTCAGCAGAATATGGAAGACAAAGTGTTGAAATTCTGTGTTCAGAAACATAATAAATAAAAGTAACCACAGGAATCTTTTTTTCTCTCTCTATGTATTCAGTTTTCTTTGTGTCATCAATGGGCTAAAGTGGACTTGTCTTTTGGGAATATTTGCTGTTATCAGGTGTCAAGAAAATACATTTAAATCAGCGGTGATCTGCTTTAATAACAAAATTTGTTTCACTTTCTTAGATTTCAGTTGATAGACCAGGATTGTTTTGCTTTAGATTCTAAATAGAACAGAACAAATTAAACAAAAAAAAGAAAGAAAAGAAATTAGCTTTTCACCACAACTGCGAGATTTGACCAATCAGTGAGAAACTGAAAAATCAGAACAGCCATGTTGTGCTATCAACACTTCTGGGTTTTGACTGTAGAAAGTAAAAAGTCAGATAGCCACTTTCAGCATCAGTTAGAGCAAGCAGAGAAAGGTAATCACTAGAGTCTGGTTACAATGAAATACAAGCTTTACTGTTCCTTTAAAATAGAAAATTGAGGGAAGTCACTTCCAGTTTCCAATTGTTTGGACGGATGCAGCTAAACTTTACCGACGAGCACAATATGTAAAAAAGAAATGGAGAAGATAATCCCTGATATGTTCATGTATGCACTTCCCATTTTATAGTTTTGCATGTTATATATGATGAAACTGCATTTATCAATGTATGCTGTTGCAGAACCAGAAAAATGACCTAAAATAGTTCATTGTTTCATAAGTTTAAAGCTGTCTTAATCAACCTACTTCCAGCTAGAATTTCTTCCACCTTTACAGATAACGGATATCAGCAATTAAATGAAACATGAGCAATAAACACACAGTGTGTGGGCTAATGCTTACTGATTTTCACTGAGATGAGTATCGCAATCGTATGAAAGACTTTGAGCAACTGAACCTCAGAGATGATTTTTTTTGGTGACTGCTTTATACATTATGTGGAAGAATAGCAAGAAGTGATTATTTGTGGGAATATTTATGCTACTGGGAGAGTCAGTGTGTCATAGAGATATCAGTTATTTTACCAAGCAGACACGACACACTGGACAAACATTAATCCGTCAGATCTGAGTTTATAAGCATCTGTTGACAAGTGTTTATAACTTTCTTCATTCCTCTGAGAATTAGTTTGGATTGAGAGAACGCACACAAGCAAAGAGGGAGAAATTAATCAGGCGAAGGCTTGAAACAGAGCTAGAGATCCATCTGTTGCACTCTGATTAAGGAGGATTTAAATGACATGCAGGCCTGAGCTTAGAAAATCATCAGTCAAAATAATTTCCCAGAATTGCTATTTATAGATACAGGAAAATGAAGCAGATTAAAGGTATTCTATATTTAAACTTATTTGAAAGGTGAGATTTTGGACAGTGTGTAAAGCAGAATTAGCACAGCACGTCTGGCATTAATCTGGATCCACTCTCATTTTTCAGTCTGTCCAGCTGGGACTGGAGGTTTCATTAAACTGTCTGACCTGTGATTTCCCTCTCCAAATCCCAGTCAGGAAACACGGGAGGATCAAACAGACAGAGGACAAGGGAGAGGTTGAGAAAGGCATGACGAGGTGAACCAGAGGGTGTAAAGTGATTACATATAAACCTGAGTCATGCATTCTTTGAATGTCTTTAATGACCAACACACAATAAGACTTTTACTTTTTTTATCTTATCTATATTTGTGAAAATTAAGAGACTCGACGATACAGATTTTTCTTTACAAAAACAGAACTTAAAATCTTGGGGTTTTTTTGCTCACTACACATGTGGAACAGAGTCACTGACGCACAACAACCTAAAACTGAGATTTGCTAAAAGATAGATAAAAACTAAAAAGAGTTGGAAGTTTAATTCTGATAGTTGAACTATTACTAGTTGAGTAGTGCACAACTTGTGCAATGTGCATTCTAGAGAAAGTAAATCACTGCCTTAACTATGCCTTCAAATCAGCGTAATGCATAACAGAAGGTCTAAGCTGAAAAGATCAATTTTGCTGTATTTTGTTTATCCATCTTATATGCTGAAGATTTTGTTCTTTTTGTTCTCTCAGCTTTAATTAACCATACATATCTCCACATCGACATTGCTATTTAAATAGCTTTTTACATCTCTGTGCTTCCCAAAAACAAGGAATTTCATTATCTATAAAATAGTTCTTCTATTGATTGAGTAACCAAATAAATACAAAAACATTATTATGCCATGGTCAATATTGAACATTGCTTAATCTTGATGTGGCTGCATAAGGTCTTAACCAGACTTCTTTATTGTTTAAATTTAAAACATTAAATCTAAAATGCTGGACTGTTTTCTCTTTCTTAACCACTTCCCATGTGCATTCCAGGATTTGCCTCATAAAAACAAAAGCTATGCTAAGATCAAGTTTTAAGCATTTTTTAACCTACTGGAGGTTTTACCACCTCAAGCACTGAAGCAGGCAAACAGCAGGTTAGTTCAGCCATTATGACCAGAGAAATGAAGACTGGTTGTTAAAAAGTGACTTGTAGAGGTTAACACATAAACTCACATAATGCCTGGTGTTTCTAATCCAGTGGTTCTTAACCTTTTTTTGAGGTACCGAACACACCAGTTTCATATGCGCATTCACTGAACCCTTCTGTAGTGATAAATTTCATTTTTTCACCCCCAAATTCAAAAAATAGGGGTGAACCAACTAGAGTTTAGTTGAATTACCCCAAGATCACCAAGTCTTCTTAAAAGGTAGAGTCTCTGAGAACAGTTCTTCAAAATATAGTCAGTGGTTTCAGCAAAGTTGAGCTGACTGTCCAGGAACGACCCAAGGTATTTAAAATTTGCCACAGTTTCAACAGGTTGGCCATCGAGAGAAACTGTTTAGGTCATTTAATTAGCTCTACATTCTTAAGACAATGAAAAACTAATAATAAAAAATAAAGACTGATTTAGGAATGTAATTATATTAGTTGTGTTACCACCCCACGCCACTAGAGGCAGTAGCAACCCCAAAAAGACTAAGGAGCAGATTTAGAAGTACACCGAAAGCTACAGAATTTGGTAAAAACTGCCAGCTTTGCTGAAGTAATTAAAGACACAAGTTCAAATCCATGCTGAGAGTGGAGCTCTTTCAATCAGAGCTCCTCTCTCAGCTCTGATTGGCTAAGCAATGTAACATGATCCTCTGCAGCAAGTGATGGCAAAGCGGGGCGTCATCCGACTTTACACAAGTGTATCTTTACCTCCGCAGCAGAGGCTCCGCCGAACCCCTGAGACAGACTCATCGAACCCCGGGGGTTTGATTGAACCCAGGTTAAGAACCACTGGTCTACTCTATCCAGGGAACTCTGTCTGCCCTAAAAATATCAGAAAAACCCAAATACCACCCACACAAGCTGCTGCTCAAACACACAGCATGTAAACATACACGTCATGCTCGCCTCAGAATTACAGAGCAGAGCCAAACACAACCACTGTCTCCAAAATTGTTTGGGTGGGTCTGTGTAATGGTTAACTTGGGGAGGAGCAGCAACAACTTGTAACATTTTCTCACCAACAGCCTCCATCACACCAGGAAAAAAAAAAAAACATCTCACAAAGCGAGATGTTTTATTTAACTGTGAGGAGTAGTTTTGGTGAATCAGTATCAGACCTTCAGAAGGCAACAAAATAATGTTATTGTCACACCACTGCAAAAAGGAGTGGCTCCGTTTTCTTTATTAAAAGGTTTTACTGTGTAATTTGGCTCATAGCAATATCCCCCAACGGGCCCCAAAAAACGCTATGTGGTCTGTAGAACCACGAGTGACTCAAAATTACGGTCCACGGTTATTGTTTTGGGATGTAACTAGTCAAAGCAGATTTGTGGCAAGATACATTCAGCAGGGCGAGGCCTTTTCCAGTCACACAGATATCCTGCGAAACCTTCAGTTTCTGCTGTGTTTGCAACTCTGATTCAGATGTCCAGGACATTTTGTTGATGTGTGCAGCAAGTGAATACATTCTTTTGTTCGCCAAATTGAATTGTTAACATAGAAATTGCCACCACCAACCTATCCTCCTCAATTGATGTTATGTTTTTTTATATTTGAAGAGGTTTAACTGGGGATGTTAGCGTAACGATACTAATAAAGATTTTGATGGGAAAAAGTTCAATAATCATCAGTTACTTCCAAGTTAAAGTAAAAACTAATTAAAAGATCTCGCACACAATGGAAACCAAATAAGGAACTGAAGTCTAACTCCGCATAATCCAATACACATTTCTGTTTTTAAAAGGGATAACCGATAGCAGGTTAACATTTATTGCCAGTAAATTAATCAATTATATAAATGCCATATCTAAACTGCCCTATATTTCCATTATACAATAAAATCTGTGGCAGAGTTAGAACACGTTATCAGTGTGTGTTCAGGGTCGTTGTAGGAATGGGAATTATAAACTGCAGGGAGATAATCTGTGTCTGTTCCACTTTTATCTCAGAGTTCATCACTGCTTTTGCTGAGTATAAACATCAGAAATGTTTAGGGTGTGTCCTTGACAGCTGTATTGTGGAGAAAAGTAACGACTATCCAAAACATTTTCTGCATCTGTTTATTTCACATCTACAGCTCATCTCAAAAGAATCAAAGCTATATGTTCAAACCAATGAAGGGTAGGCAGAAAATTAATAGCACATTATATACATACACTACACACAAAGATGTGTTCATCCTCCACAAAAGTGTCATTTTTTACAAATTTGGTGTAAAAACTACATATCTGGATTACCTTAACCAAAACAAGGTCATATTTGGAGTAAGCAACGACTTAATATAGAACGTGAAGTCTAAAACGAAGGGCATGTATACACCTAAAACCCAATGCTATGTTGTGCTGGGTACTCAACACAGTTTATGTCCTTGGCTTTAGAACAGTCGGACATCAACAGGATGAAAGTAAAAACATATGTAAAGGAACATTTGGAGGAGGAGGAAAACCCCAAATAAAGCTCAGCGTCTGAAGAGATACGCATGCTGAGTCAGCTCGAGATGTCATTGATCAGGTCATACCATACACATAAACTGGAACAACAGTGATATTTGATTTCATCTGTTATTCTAAATATTTTTTTCTCTGAAGTGTTTTCTGTTTATGCTTTATTTGATGGCTTGTTTACATAATGCATAAAATAATGTCATTTTTGCCTTCAATCGTGATTTCAAAATTATACTGCAATGACAAGCAATGATTTATTGTGAATCTCTTGTCGAGGGAAAAAGGTGTTATCTGGGGAAAATTCTGATTCAAAAGGCAAAAAAAGGTGATTTTAGAAAACTATGTCATTTGAAACATGACCCCAGGCCTCATTGGCAAATAGTGATTGCTATCTACTGGCCTGGAATGATTACTCAGTAGTCATATCATAAGGAGATAAAAGTATAATTAGAAGGGCCAAACCAATAATTGATATTCTAATTTTCTGAGACATTGAATTTTGGGGGGTTTTACCCATAAGCCATAGTCATTATAATCTGTAATGAATTTCACTTTCTGCGATAACTGGCAAGAAATAATGCGTACATCTCAATTTTATATATATATATATATATATATATATATATAATATATATATATATATATATATATATATATATATATATGCGCATACATATTTATTAGGTCAGTCTGTGACTTGTTAAAAATTTAAACTCTGGAAACCACTTCTTTTCACTTGTCTAGTACATAAAGTGTGACAGAGGCTTTCATCATGGTCTGCAGCCACCCAACATCTGGGCTCTGCATTAGGGGATTTTCTGTTTCTTTGTAAAGCCTGCTTAGTAAACAGCAGCTCCCTCACTGTGCGTAGGAGGAGAGGCCCATCAACACATATCCCATGCCACAAAATCAGATTTTAGCTATTTCTTCCAAGTCCAGAATCATCCATCAAAAAGACTGCATTAAAAAAAAAGTAGTCATCCCCTTTCAACGTCAACCACAAATATTGGCATTTTGTGTGACACAAACACAACAAATGGTGCATAACTACAAAAAAACTGGGAAGGAAAAGAAGTTTGGGTAAGGATCGACATTCTCTCTGGTACCCTAATGGAAACTTTTGATTTATTAATATTATCTGTACTATCTACACTGATCATAACGCTAAATTTAAAAATAGACTGCAACTTCAACTCTGTTCTTGATTTAAATGATGACGTGCCTTCCTACTTACAAGAGGAAGGCACAATAAATAAAATAAGGTGAAAACAAGTTGCTTTCCTCTTATAGTGTAAAACAATATAGAAATACAAGATTTTGATTTATTCCACTTAAAAAATATATATTACTGATTTCTGCATAGACAACACACTTCAAGAAACTAGCTACACATCTTGAAAATTAAAATTTTTTTAACAGATTTCATCACCACACAAATGTGAGTTTCCTGACACCTAAAGATAAAGATTTATCAAAATCCCCTTCTACATCAGCATACAGGATGCTCCTGTTAGGCTTGCAGGTCTAGATGTTTTTGGAAGAAAAGAGAGCCAGGACAGGTGCTTGACACTTTATACCCTTGAAAGCAGTTGTCCACCACACCCTTTAAAGACAGGATGAACCAGGGCAGAAAGTGGCACTGAAGTTGAAGTGAAATACATCCTAAAAATGAGTAACAGGATGGATTTAGAGAAACAGAAACAGATAATAAGCAGGGATCTAATGGAGGACTAGAAAAAAACCTAGTCAAATAATTAGATACATCAGTAATAAGTTAACTTCAATTTTATACAAGGTATCAGAAAACTGATACAATGTTGGCAGAGGAGAATTTCATATTTGTCTGAACAAGTACTGTAACTAATATTAATTGTGGACATTGTTGCACTCAAAATTAATGGCTAATTTCCCCAACCCCCAATTACATAAAAATTTTAGGATTTACTGAAAGGAAATATTATGAACATCCTTATATGAATTAAATGGACAATAAAAGTATCCCTTTTTATTATAAATGGATAAGCAACAATTATCCTAACTGCTGTGGGTACAAAATATTATAAGAGACCATTGCAGTCGTGATACTGTTATGATTAACATTGAATATTTTGATGTTGATACATAAATAGATTCAAACACCAGAAAAGTAAGTAGTAATTTTCAAGAGGTTGTGGCACAGAACATTATGTGTTCAGGTCTTTATTCAGAAATGAAAGAAAAACAAGCTGATATTACCTGGTTAATTAGTCCTGTCTAATTGGGTAGAGCCTGCAGTCTGCTGCTTAACAAACAGGCCACTAAACAAACAGTCGCTATAGCTTCTTGCCTGCTGTGGTTTTATAGCAGTTTTAACATAGTAAAAGAGTAAGAGAGATAAGTAGCGCCCTAGTTTCCATGGCTGACCTTATTTTGGTCAAGCTGGAATATATAACCAAACACCTGAACTTGTCTAAGAGAGGAATTATTTCAGCCAGCTAACTGGCAGCACACAGCAACAGGCCAGGTAGTGGGATCCCAATATGCTCCATACAATGAGGATTAAAAAAATATAATTAACAATTACTTAAACAGAAAGTTAAAACTGTTCATTTTTAAAACATTGGCATACTGGCGATTTTAAAGTTACCCAAAACTATTTTTGCCATTTCCACAAAGAAAACATAAAAAAAGAATTTAGAAATAGAGATGTACTCCATTTGTAGCCTGTGCTTTTGCAGCAAACCAACCTTTCAGGCACTTTGTTCTTCTATTTTCCATCACACCCAATATTATACATTGTAATCCAAGGCTAAATGTGTCACTAGCTTATTTCATCATGCAGAAGTATCAGTGTCTGTACAAAGACCTTCTGGAAATACCATGATGAACAAATTTATAATCCAATCTCCGAAGTACAATTATATCCATTTTAGGTGCAAGAAATACAAATATGCACTTTTAATGCTTAGAAATGCAAAAAAAAGCACACAATGCAACCAGAAGCATGTCAAAGATTAAACAAAGTATACTGAATGCTCAAGTGCATTCCAGCCCATTGTCTGAGGAGCCTGGGTCCCTCTGATGCTGTAAAGTAATGAGAAGTGCAGGCTGTGAAAGTGAATAAGCTGCTCTACCCCCACTGTGGATCAGGACACTACAGCTCCAGCAGGTGGACTGGACAACAATACAGTTCTGAAGAAAGCTGGATACGTCAGAGCGGGACAGGACATGTCCAACGTGTAGACAGAATCAGCACACGGTCTTTAATCTACAAAGAGAGCCAGATCTGAAAAATCAGTGTCGCACTGATAGATTTAGGGAACCTCAGGTGGGGGTGCTTTAAGACAACGGGTAAAACAGGGAGATTTAATCGTGGTGTACTGTTGCAGGAAGAGGATGCGGCCGGTTGTTAAATCATGAGCCAGACAGTTTACATGCGAGGCCTGACAGATTTAAATCCCCATCAGGGGATTCTTGGTTATGGATTTTATTTCTAAGGATCGCATGATTACATGAGGTGGTTTGAATTGGAATTGTATTTATTAGAGAAGATTAAAACCCTACAGGATAGATTTGTAGTACCTCCATGTGAGCAATAAACTCCACCATCGTTCTCAAAGAGTAAGAAGATCTTTGAACATTACATTAAGAGTAAAACAATCTTCTTTGAACTCTGCCCCCATTCCTTTTGAGACCTTCTAAAATAAGGTAGTCTTTTAGAAGGTGCCCTAAAAGTTAAACTTGGATTTTTAAAAGCTGATATTATGCAATTAAGCGTTAAAACTAAGAAATTGGATTATTCTAATTGTTGCATGAAGCTAGAGAAAAATATGCAGTCACCAATAACAGTTCTTTACATGCACATTGTTAGAGCTCAGGGTTTGGGGTGTAGGTTTTGATGCAGAAATTAGAGTAATCATGGTAATCCATTTTCTATGTTGTAAAAGCAGTATCAGTTAAGCTCAAAACTATGATTTTTATTTTAGATAGGGCTTTCTTGCTAAATTTTAATTCTAAATATGAACACCACATGTGCTGCAGAGAGCTGCTGTGGGTTATTCAAAGTTATCCAAACCAGTCATGCCACAGCTTTGTTGCTAAATGCAAAACAAGTAATAGTTTAAATAGATCATAAATTGTTTATTCGGGTTAGACACATACACATGCAGTGCCAGTCAGATTCATCATGACCATGAAGGTCAATAATCTTTTGTTTTAATCATGCGCTTAAACCTTTTTATGGTTTTGGTAACAAACGTCTATGAATTTGTAAGAATCGAGAACCTGCTGATAAACACCTGTTAAAAAAAAAAAAAGACCCCTTCCTTCTGTACTCACATGGGCTAGCTTTATACCTTTTACGGTTAGCTGAAACAGTGCTGGAGCTGTGTGCCCACAGATATAAAAAGAATGTTTGGAAGAGTTGAGAGGAGGTTTTCAGATCTACAATGTTAGATATAATGATGGCTGCATTATGCTGAGAGTTTGTTTTGGTTCTAGTGTCACTGCTATATTGCACCAAGTGGGTGGATTGACAAAGAACTAGATCTTTCAAGCTATAATGCATGGAACTTGAAATATAAAAGCCTACCAAACAATGCAGGCAAGCAACAATGTAATGAGGGTTGGGACTTAATATATTCTGAAGCCCTAAATCCACCAACACTCAAAAATGGATGGAAATAATAATTAAATGCCCAGAATGAATTCGGCCTTCATGCCCATGATGAGTGTATGTAAAAGAAAAACACCATAAAGTTCTTTATTGAACTGAACCAACTTTTTTCAGAGGAGTGGCTTAAGCAGAAGTCCATGCAGCATCTTTGGACTCTTCCACAACCTTTAATTAAGGTCAACAAGCATCCTGTACAGTCAACCAACGACAGCAACAGATTGAGATAAAAAACATTTTTTTATAACATCCTGGTTTTTTAAAGAGGATTAACTTTTGAAAGAATTGAACAATAAAATGGATTCCCTCCCCACAATTTTACATTTGATCTTATTAAGCTAAATGTTTAACAAATTAAATATAGAGTTAAGAGGATTTATTTATTTTTTTAAAAAAGCAGCAGTCAAGACACTATGACACAGAGGTGATAAAAGAAGACTACAAATGGGTTTTGAAAGCCTGTATTAAAGGCCTCCTCCTGACCCCGTCTGCCAACTCCTTCAGTCCACAAATGAGACGTCTCTGAGGGCTGGTGAACCCATTTCAGAGGGGGAAAATAAGCTACACAGGCACAGCCCTGTTTATGCAGCAATGGTAATGTGTTTCAGATTACAGCTGGTTGGGTTGTATGGAAATTCCTGTGGTGAGACTGGACTTTTCAGTGCTGGATTGCAGGGGAGCAAGCATTTCTCAGAGAGTCTTCTATGAATCCAGTCAGCTTAAGGAGAGCCTCTCATCCTTCAATGTTAGCAGTGAGACCACTAGCAGTGAGAGACACTGGGGGAAGCAGTAAAAGATTATTTTGGTAAATCTTAAGATGTCATACTCTCCTGGAACCAAGAGGTAACTTTCACATAAGTTACCAAGCACTTTGATGAAGTTTATGGGTTCACTTTCACACAACGACACACTCAGAATCAACTCTAGACCCACTATCTTTATACTCATGACAGTAATTAGACCTCGTACTTTATTGCTGCGGGTTTTGAACAGAGTACAGAGTAACTGAGAGAACAGTCTCTATCTTGGCAATCGCCTATAAATATTCTCCTCCAGTCAGTGACCACTGCGAAGAAAAAACCCCGTAATAAGCAGGTTGGGAATAAATATTCTTAGAGGCATCTGCTGCGTATGTGTTGCAGGGAACAAGCACTTTGGTGTATTGGTAACAAATGCATTCGAGAAACTCAGCAAAAAAGAAAAAAAGAGCTAGCTCAATGCCTTACAAGATGTCAACACTTCTAAACAGGAACAGAGGCTCATTTATTGATTTGTATCCAACAAAGGAGAAGGGGACCTTTAACCAAATCTCCAGGACAAGCCTTATTTTACAAGTCTGGCTTGAACCCTTTGTTTACTTTGCGAGATAAAGAGGCAGCACAGCCTCTTTATGCACTCACTACACTTCTAGTTTCCCTGCAGGGTAAAGAAGAAAATTCCTGCTTTTTTAACACCCACATGAATGCAATTTGTTGCTTCATTTCAAAGTTAAATCAAGGAGCTACTAGAAACAGAGAGCAAACATTAATTTGGTTAAGTCAGAACTGTGATTTATTCAAATTATCTGAGAAGTAAAATCAATGCTAGTGCTAAAACGCACTGCTGTGTCAAACTGTACAAAAACCATAAGACAAGTCAGAGAGAGGCTGCAGGAAACAATAAGGGAAGGGAAATGCCAGCTTTCCTGCTCTGCTCCGTATTAGCCAAGGCATCCTGGTCAAAGTCTCTTAACTCCTTGTAGATGAGTACAAGGGTCAAGTCACTTAGAGTCCTTCAGTAGCGACATTAAAAACCTGAAGACAACAGCTTTTAGAGTCGCCCACTGGGGGTGGAAATAACATAAACACCATCCAAAGTTTATAGAGCAAAGAATGTATTGCCTCAGGTTGAAAATAATTTAACAAGCAGAGCTGAAACCACATCAGTGCAATTTAGGAACTCTAATTCCTACCCATCGGGATCCTTATTACTGAGATCAAAACAAAGCTTTGCAGTTTTGCTTCTTTTTAGCACGAGTGAAAAACATACCAAACATATTAGAATCTCAAATTTTGGAAAAGCTGCTACTTTGGAAAAAGAAAAGTCCTACCATATTAATTCAAGGAAAAAACATGCAGCAGTTTTCTTTTTCCACTGGGCTGCAGGAATCAGACTAAACAATGCTGCCTTATAAAGACATTTCAGATGTCGGGCAGGATGTCAGATCTCCAGGACGCTGAGAACATTTACTTAATGCTGTTATTCTTTCAAGTTTTATTTAATCACTTTCTTTTTTTGGTCTTTTTTCCAAATTTAGCAGGTAGTACGGGTTATTTTCCAAAGTTTTAATATTGTACAAAGAGGTTTTGTACAATGTTTTGTTGAATTTTGTTTCTCACAGACTATACTACCCTCAATCAGTAGGAAATTGCTCAGTATCATAAAGGTTGTTTTATCTGTATTAACCTAAAAATATTATGAAACATTAAGCAGGTAGGTGTGTGTGTGTGTGTGTCTTATGTTGCCTTTCTTCCCCTGCCACTCTTAGCATAAAACCACGGTCTTTGGCGTAAACATTTATAGTTGAATGCTAAGTTTTATAGCATCTTGCAAAACTATTGATGCACTATAAACCTTTTTATGATTTGTCAAATTACAAGCACAAACTTCAAGTCATTTTGGTTTTTATGAATTGTGAAGTGGGAGCAAAATTATACAAAATTATGGTTTTCCAAGTTATGACAAAAATCTGAAGTGTGTTGTGCATACTTTGTTGAACTAGCTTTTGTTGCAAGTTTAGCTGCAAGCCTTTCAGGGTACGTTTCGATTGGCTTTGCACATTGTACAGACTGACATTTCTGCTCATTTCTTCTTTATAAAATAACTCCATTTCAGCGGCTATGGACATCAGTTTGAGTCTCAACCGGATTTACGTAGCACCTTAATATTGACAGAGCTGTTCTAGCACATGATTTGCTTTGATTTAAAGAATTCCACTGCAACTCTCTGGGTCGATGTTTAGAGGCTTTTTTCTTGCTGGAAGGTGAATATCATGCACCCCCTGACGGGTTGTCTTGTGAGACTATTTACCTCCATCTAACTTGCCATAAACCAGCTTTCTTGTCCTTGCTGAAGAATAGCAACACCCTAACATGATGGTGTTGCTACAGTGTTTCACCATGTCTTCAGAGTAACATGCAGAGTCAGTTTTCCAACAAACTGCATTTTGCAAAAAAAGCTCAATTTTAGTCTCACCTGACCAAAGCCCCTTCTTACACATTTTCTGACCTATGCAGCAAACAAGTAGCATTACATTTGATTCAGGGGTCTCAACGTAAAAAAGGCTGAGTGCACATGCATTTGACATTATCATTTTGAAAACCACCAAATTTGCTTGTATGTGCTACTTTTTTGTTGGTTCGTCATGTTAAATAAAAATAATTTGGAAACATTTGTGGTTATATAAGGACAAAATGTGAAAAAAAAATCATGTTAATACTTTTGTAAGGCACTGTATCAACTGAAACTTCCCAAAACTCCACAAGAATGTGAACTTCTATCTTGGCATCTCTACAAATGGACCGGGCATCTGATTGGGCTCTATTTTGAGGAGAGCAGAACAGCCTGCAGAGGTCAACTTCAAGTCAAACAAACCAAATGTCAGCTTAAACAACGATGTCTCACCACGAGCGTTTTTTTTTCCATATCAGGGCTTAATTATTCCCACAAGGGAATGTGATTAGCCGACATGCCAAGACTTTAACAGTAGAAATCCCCCATAATGAAGGGGAAAAATGTCTCAATGTTGCCAACTGTACAACTGTAGGAGATATGTTTTAAGTAAACTACTTGGTAGAGAGGGCCGAAGTTGGCTGTACAGGTCCTTTGAAGCCAAAATACACAGGGCAGATGTGCTCCAGACCAAGTTATTTTGGAAAACTGCAGCGAACCAAACAGAGAACATTAGATGCCCTCTGGATCCATCCCTTAAGTGGTCCACTCCCACTCCAACAAACACACTTACATTTCCCTGCGTGAATGCACACACTCTGAGACTAAGGGGGAAGGTGGGAGAGAGCAAAAAGGAAGCGCTCCTGGCCGGTCACACCCTCTACAAATAACAATCTGCACACGCCACCTCCGGACTGCACAGTCTGGCTGGAGGGAAAACAAACAGACAGAAAATAGGACATAGTTGGAAAAATGATGCCTGTTGTCGTCTGGTAGCTCTCAGGTCTCACAACCCGACTGCTAAAGCTACTGTTCACACCACAGACGCTGATCTAATTTAAAAAAGCATGGCTGTAAAAACACTGGTAGCCAGAGCGGCTGTCTCCTCTAGAAAAACCCCTTCGCTTTTATACCAGCACTCTTTACCGGAGGCATCTTGAGTTTCACTGCTTGAAATGAGTTAAATGAGAAAACATTCACCAACTGAAACATCTCAACACAACTCGGTGAATATTTTTCTGCTTGAGATTTTTACTGCTAATCAGGAGCAATTCATCTTTAGTCTTAAATATGTTTTACAATTAGCAGGGATGACATGATGTTATCTTCTGGTTGGCCTAATCAACCTGCGATTGGTGTAAAATAGTTTTGCGTCCAATCTTTTGTTTCTTTAATGCTTTCAGGTTTGCAGACATTTGTTTCTGCACAGCTATTATATCTTAAGGTCTTACTGCAGCATTTTAAAACAAGCTAAGGTCTGGACTTTGACTAGGCAACACATTGGTTTTTCGGTTCTTCAGGCCCTCTGTTGTAGATTTGCACTTATGTTTATGATCAGTGTCCTGTCAATGACCCAGATTGAGCCAGCTGTAAAACAGATCGCCTGGCATTTTACACTACAATGCTTTATACCTAAAAGTTCACGCTAGACTCACAATGCTAGGTGCCCAGTTCATCACTCCTGCGAGCTGCAATTTGGGTCAGCATCTTGAGTTTGAATTCAAGTGGACCGAGAACGTTGTTCCAGAACAAATGTGATTTATTCAGATGCAATTTTGCAAACCTGAGCTGTGCTGTCTTATTCTTTACAGATGACATTCTCTTTTAAATCAGTCATACTTGTTCAGTCTGTAAATGTCAATTTAATTACACTTTTAACTTATAAGCACCTTTCAAAAGACCCAGGGGCACCTAAGAGAGAAAACAATAAAGAGAATAATTATTTACTGAAACAATTAAAGTGCAAAAATATCAATTAACAACTGCATGCTTTACCTCCCATGACAGCCAGGTGTCTGGTAGTTAATGCAACAACTGGTCCCTATAGAGACTATAACAGATGAGTCACCTGCAGGCCATGTTCTAACAATAGCACTCGTCGCCATGGAGCGCCGTGGAAAAGACTATTATATTTAGTTCTGCTGCTAATCTTTTCTGGACTGAAAGTGGGATGTTTCATATCAGAAGTCAAAACAGACAATATCACAACTGCTGAGAATAACATTCCTAAGATATCTTAATCCACCTGCATTCGATTTGTTGTAAGCTTTCTACTGAAGCTCCTAAATGCATCACTCGATCGTCCCATCAGGGACCAGACTGTTTACAAGGTAAGACTTAAAGTGAACATACAAACTGTATTAAATGATAGGAAGGAGTGTTAAGTGTGCTGGAGTTTTCTGACGGCGTTAGAGCAAATCGATGCTCCAGCGCCCAAATATTAAAGAACGTTAGATGTCTGATGACGTTTGCAAACCTAAGAAAAATAATTAATTTTCTAGTCTGACAATCTTTTCTAATCTTCATCCCATGAGCGGATCAATAAAATATATATCAAATATGACTTTATGCCACTATTGTATGGTGTTAAGAACAACATTTGCTCTACTTAATTTACCTCATGAAATAAAAATGCCTATGACGTAATTGGAACGGGTTTTTTATTATCATTATTGGAGCAGAGTTGCTTTTTTGATGGCTTAATCTGGAAGTATTAGTTGTCCTTGGAAGAAAACAAAACAATGAAGACGTTTTATTAGTTTCTAACCTTTTACAAGATTAAAGTCGAAAATATGAGGAAACAAAGTCCAAATTCTATGTCCAAGCTTTGCCTCCGTCAGCTTGCTCCAGGGCAGCTGTGGCTACATTGTAATTTATCACCATCAGTAGGAGGGTTTATAACAGGTAAAAAAAATAAATAATGTAGTGCAAAGAGCTTTGGAGTCCTCGGACTTGATAAAGCTGGAAACAAACGCAGGCCATTCACCATTTTGACCAGACTGGACAAAGATTCAGTCTGTAGGTGTTCAAATGTAGCAGCCACAAACTTCAAAAGACTCACAGCTGTAATTGAAGTGGAATGAAGTTCTACATATTACTGAACGAAGGAGGATGAATACAAATGTATGCCACATTTTTCAGATTTTTTTTAATAACTGAAACTTGTGATGATGATCAAGCATTATTCCAAAACAGTATACTGAAGTTTGCTGAAGTCAAACAAAATCAAAGCACTGTGCATGCTGATACAGAAGCAAAAACAAGTCTTCACATCATAAATGTAATATATAGCGTTGAGTGGAGCTTACATTTCTGATTGAAACAATGGCGTTGATGAACACCGGAGAAACTTAGCTCATCCTGTTATTTATCGCTCTCTACTTCAGACTGAACAAAAGATGTGCACTGTGTTTTTCTGGGACATACTTTAGACACTTCATGCAGTAAGAGTCTTATTTTCTTTCAAAATGAGGCCTGCGTGAGTGTGGGAGAAGGAAGAGATGGAGTTTCGCTGTAGCACACATTCAGAAACGGTCATCTTTGAATGAATGAAAAATATTTTCAAAATGTTGAAGAAAGGTTTATACTCTTTTTTTCCAAGACAAACCCTCCATCTAACTTGCCATAAACCAAGTTAGATGGTTTATGGCAAGCTAACCCTAACCCTAACCCTACCCTAACCCTAACCCTACCCTAACCCTAACCGTTCAGTAACAATGTGCGTTCTTGACATTTCAGAAGAGCTTAATAATAATAAACTTTATACCAAATCCTTAATGGTAATCTATACATGACCGCAGTTACAAAAACAGCACTAAAGGAACACTGCGGTGAAACTGCACGGTGACAAAAATATTAAAATATGTAAATGCGAGTAGCTGTTCGGGTAAATTAGTGAACTTCAATTTGTACAACGAGAAACAGAATCCTCTCGGTTTACAGTCCAGAGCTGCTGAATTAGACACTAAGAGCTCTAACAAACCGACACTGGGGATCAGTTTGCACTTTCATCACAGATGGCAGAGGTGAGCGGCCGGAGCCGCCGCCCCACCTGAGCAGCGTAGTGTTACATCTTCGCATGCCTGACATCACGCTTTCACACACCGGCTGACGGAGAGCCTGAATAGACCGGGTGGAGTCGCACATTTTTTCAAGAAGGAGTCACCTGTTCGGTTTGAAAACTAAAGGAAGCGCGAGCCGTCGCTCCGAAACTATACAATGAATGCAATATAAGATCAAACACACACAAAAAAATGCAACTGAAAAAAATGGATTTTAAAACAATGACAATAGTTACTGTTTCTCGGAGCTGCATTACGCGTCAACTATTAGCATCTGTTGATGCACCGTGTAACCCCTCCTATAATCCATATGGGGCCTAAAGAAAATGAATGAATGCTAACATTTTATAAGTGCTGGTCCTTATTAGTCATCACAGCGGGGTTCTAAAGGTGAGTGACCGCTTACCTGAGTTTTAAGTTGGCCATGAATTCCTCCATCGACACGTTATCTAAAAGCACAAAGTCTGCCTTCCCAAACTCCAAGCTTTCGTGCTCTGCCATGCTGTCGCCGGGTTGTTTTTACTGAAACAAGTAGCGAAAAAATATTTAAACTTGTTGTAAAGTGCCTAGAAAAGCGTGAACATTGGCGGTGTTCGTTGAGCTCCTCCTCAGAGAACGCTTCGCATTTTGATTTGTTTGGCAAGTCAAACTCTCTATGTCCACTCGTGATAAATTAAGCTAGAACATATCTTTAAAAGCCTCTCCTGTTTGCAAAACCTTGTTCTCCTTTAGCAGCTCTGTTAATCCACAAGGGAAAAACCCTCATATCCATACAAAGTTTCCTGCTCTTTCCTGAAATCGTCCCGTTACAGCGTGCGCGAGCTTCAGTCGTTTTCACCAAAGCTTTAATTCACGCTGCGTAGATCTACCAAAACAGACGCAGAACGAACGTCCGGGTCCCACGTCAATGTGGCCGCCATATTATGACGGGCAAAATCAACAGCGCAGCGCAAGATAATTCTGTTGCCTTTTGGGAATATGTGTGCCAAGATTTTGAGACTTTAAAAGGTGAGATTGCAAAAAAAGCAGAATTTGCACCTTTTTAATTTGCTGGGGGTATATATATATATATATATATATATATATATATATATATATATATATAAACTAGTTCAATTGTGAAAAACGTAACTAATACTTTGTTGATTTACTGTTTGGTAGGAGTCTCTTATTGTCCAGAATCCCTTTAGCACAAATATTTTCCAAATATCTTAGATTTTGTGGTTCCTCTCTTGACCGCAGCCCTATCAGACCTTCTGTCTGATTTATTTATGGAATCAGGCTTGACCTTTTCTAGTCTTTTTTCAAGCGAAACCATGCTTTTGTTTAATATGATGTATGCTTCAGTGATGCTGTATGGAAAATAATCTCTCTTCATCACATTTTGGGTCAAAACTGACTGATATTTAGAACAGCTCAGGATTTTATCTGACTTGAGAGTATAATCAAATCTAAAAAGAAATTACCCTTGTGTCACTGGTCTAGAGTAGAACAGACTGTTTTAAAATGTAGAATGCAACTGTCCCTTCACCTCTTTTAGTGTCAGATTTTCAGAAGCCTTTCTGACCAATTTCAGTGCTGTTGTTTTTACCTCACTTAAAAATTCACACCTTTTCTACATTTCCTCAGAATTATTGATTATTGTCTTTGCTGTATTTGTAGTGTTGCAAAGTGTTTGAATACTTCTTCTGACTAGCAAATTGTAATTTGCTGGTGAGAAGACAAATTACCAAATTTAAGGAAAACCCTACTGGACAACCAAACTTTATTTACGGTGTTGTAAAAAGTACTGAAATCTCAGAGTCAAGTAAAAGTATAGGTTCCTCTCCAAAATATGACTTTGGTAAAAGTCCAAGTCACTGACTGAAATGTTACTTGAGTTAAAGTCTTAAAGTATCTGAATTTTCTTGTACTTAAGTATGGAAATTACTGTTAAATGTATGTACTCAAGTAATGTAATGAAAAGTATAAGTAAAAAGAAACAAGGCAAAGGCAGTTTGAATGACATTTTTTATATTTTGGTAAACTTGTCAAATACAGTTAAAGTAATGTACACAACAACCAAGTGCAGGCAAAATTAAACCTGCTAATAGATATACCTGCAGGCATCATTTGGTTAAGAAAATTAGGTGCTTTACCTATAACACAAGGTTAACTTAACCTGCTTTACAACTGAACCAGCTTCTTAGTTTCCCTTCCAGGACAAAAAATACAAAGTTTTTGTAAGCCTTAAGTTTTCCCTTCAAGTAAGATCAGTGCTGAAAATGAGAAAAATAAATAGTCAGTACAGAAAATGTGGCCAACATGAAGAAAGAAAGCCGTTACTATTACTCTACTTCAAAAACTATTGGTGCAACAACTGGTCATTGTGTGGCATTAGGGACATGTGGCTGCTGCTCATTGCGAGACTTGCTTTGTGTTTAATGAGAGAAGCCAAACAGGTGTTTCCTAAAAGCAGAACTATTAGGGGAGAGATCTGCTGCAGTTCACAGTGGTGAACATCTTACAGACATTCATAGACAGCAGAAAATACAAAAACTTGGAAATTATAAAAATATTTTAGAAAAATGTCAGAAATGCATGTCAACACTAGACATGAATATAACCATGAAGGAAATGAAAACGGTATAAAGGGACAGGATATTCAGCTCCAGGGGAGGATCAATTATGTTATGCTATGTTTCGACAGATACCAGAAGTAACATTGAAATTAATATTACAATTATTTAATAAAATATGGAATGAAGGTTTAATACCAAATAGCTGGAAAAGGGCAATAATACTTCCATTTAATAAACCTGGGAAAGATCCTACTAGTCCAAATAACTATAGACCAATAGCTTTAACTTCTCATTTAAGTAAATGGATGGAGAAAATAATAGTTAGTAGATTAGGATATACTGTAATCTTGAGCATAAGAAACTAATAAATGGATACCAGTGTGGCTTTAGAACAGGAAGATCAACAATGGATGCTCTAACCAGAGTATGTAATGATATAGAGAAAGCGTTGAAAATTAAGGAGGTAATGATTATAATATTTTTTGATATAGAAAAAGCATATGATTCACTGTGGAAAGAAGGATTACTTATAAAAATCAAGCAGATGGGAATTAGTGGAAAGATGTATAATTGGATAGCAGATTTTTTTGCTGGATAGAAAAATAAAAGTTAAGATTGGGAATGATTATTCAAAAGAGTTTAATGTGGAGAATGGGATTCCTCAAGGAAGTACAATTAGCCCAATATTATTTAATATAATGATTAATGACATTTTTTCTGATACTGATAAATGTATAAACTCTGCATTGTATGCAGATGATGGGGCCATATGGATGAGGGGAAAAAATGTAAAAAATGTAGTGGAAAAAAATTTAAAAAGCAATTAAGAAAGTGGAAAAATGGTCGTATGAATGGGGCTTTAAATTATCAGCAAGTAAGTCCTGTTTTATGGTTGTTACAAATAAAAGAAATATAGATACAGGAACACTAACATTATACGGACAGCCTTTAGAAAGAGTTAAAGACTTTAAATATTTAGGATTATGGTTAGATAATTATTATACATGGAAAACACATATAGAAAATTTAGAAACTAAATCTAAGAAGGTCATAAATTTACTAAGGGCTGTGGCTGGAAATAACTGGGGTGCAGACAGAGAGTCATTACTAAACATATATAGGGCTCTTATGAGATCAATAATTGATTATGGCAGTTTCATATATGGAGCAGCAGCTAAAACAACATTACAAAAGATAGACAGACTTCAGAGTAGGGCTTTACGTATATGTACAGGAGTGGTAAAAACGACACCTATTAATGCTCTTCTAATAGAGACTGGAGAGACTCCGCTGGAAATGAGAAGAATAAAATTAGTTTTAGTATATTGGATGAAAATTAAAAGTAATGAAGAAGAGAACGTAACATCAAATATATTAAAAAACTATTGGGAATATGCAAAGTTCCAAAGTAATGGATTTGGATGGATGATAAGTAAACTGACCAAAAACTATGGATTAGAGGATAAGGAAATAGCTCAAATTAATCCAATTAGTGTTGTTACTCCATGGCTATTTCCTGAGATTAATGTAGACATGAGACTTCTTAAAATGAAAAGCGACTGGAATTTAAATGAAATAGGTGTAAAGACTGATGTATACTTAAGGGAAACATATTATAACTACCTCAAAATTTATTCAGATGGTTCTAAAAATCTCAAAGGATGTGTGGGAATAGGAATAAATATACCAGAGTTTGAAATTCACATCTCCAAAAGATTATCAGATAACCTATCTGTTTTCACAGCAGAAATGATGGCAGTTATATTAAGCTTGCAGTGGGTAGAGGAGGTTCGACCAGACAGGGTGGTGATATGTTCAGATTCTAAAGCAGTCTTAGAAAGCATTCAGGGAGAAGGAAATAATAGGAAAGATTTAGTATTAGAAACAATACATAGTTTATTTAGACTATATAGAGGTGGTATTGATGTCTGGTTTTGCTGGGTACCAGCTCATGAAGGGGTTAAAGGAAATGAAAAAGCAGATAAATTAGCAAAAAGGGCCTTAGAAATGGCAATAACAATTAGAATTCCTTTTGGGAAAGGGAAATCATGTATTAAAAATAAAGAAATAGAAGAATGGCAAAAAAAGATGGAATGAAGATAAGAAAGGGAGAAAATTATATAAAGTGCAAAAGTCAGTATTAATTACAAATATTAATGACAGAAACAGAAGGGAAGAAATAATTATGACCAGATTAAGAGTAGGTCACACCTATTTAAATGACACCTTATATTTAATAGGGAAGAAAAAGAATGATAAATGTGAAGGATGTGGTGAGAAAGAAAATGTAGAACATGCATTAATGAACTGTAGAACATATGAATCTGAAAGGGAGAATTTGAAAAGAATAGTTAGAAGGACAGGTCAAGAATGGAGTCTTAAAGGAATATTAGGTAATGAAGGAAACATAATGGATATTTATAGACTAAGGAAAGCAATATTTATTTTTCTTAAAAATACAAGATTAATAAATAGAATTTAAGAGATGTAAAGAAATGTTGCTACACACTCGTGTACAGTAGGTGGCGGTATGCACCTTAAAGTTGCTTGCAATCCGCCATAATAGAAAAGAAGAAGAAGAAGAAGGTGTTTCCTATTGGTGGTGATGAACAAGCCCAGGCAAGGAGGCTACCGACTTTGTTGCAGTCAATCAGTAGGTGGGTCAAAACTCCAGCGTTTCTCTTTTCCACTGTTTTGTAACAAGTAACTAAACCACACATTGAAAATGTATCGGAGTAAAAGTATGCAATTAAGTTCAGAAATATAGTGAAGTAAAAGTGAAAGTTATCAAAAAATTTCATACTCGAGGAAAGTATGAAGTACTCCAAAATATACTTAAGTAAAGTAGTGAAGTATTTTTACTTTGTTACTATACAACACTGTTTATTTCAAGTAAATCAGATTCACAAATGTTGTGTGCTCAAGAAGATAGTGAAATTAAATCAAAAGGTCACCAAAGATAAGCTACAAGGTAGTGTAATAGAGCAGAATTCCAAACGTGGTTGTTTCATATTATTTGTGTAAGATGTAATTTACAGTTGCAAACCTTTTTTCTTTATCTGAATTGTCACCAGTTCTGAACTAAAAATTACAGAAGGTCAGTTGAATTGTATGTGTGAGTGTTTCTCTTATGGCAACAATCAACTCATTAAGTTTTCAAACACAAGTGTGTCAATTGCCAAGGTCAATTTGCCACGTTCAATATGGCAGACGAGTGGACCGGTATGGACTGGAAAGTCAATATTGCGTCTATTCCTCAATATCTGTGTACGTATCACCCGCCCCGCCCCTCAGCCAATAGGATTGCAGCCTTATTGAAAACACCCCGCCCACACAAGTGCAGAGGTGTTTGGGTAGACTTGGGCCAGGCTGGGCATTGTGTCAGCCTGAAAACATCGCAAATATTTCCAAAGACCGCTACTCCACAGCAATGACGAAGCCTGCACACACAAAAAAACCAGAAGGAAAACCGCATTATTATTTTTTATTTTATGATGTTCTCTGTTACCATAAAAGGAAGAGAAGTGGAGTTCATCAAAAGACGTATGACTGGGAAATACATTGATGTGTATTGGAAGATATTTACCTCAATCTGAACCAGTCCTTCAAAATTATATACAGCTGATATTCCAGTGTTTGAATTGGGCCTCTTGTTTAAGGTCAAAGCAACTGGGCTCAGTGATTTTAGTGCGCCACCTGCTGTAAAATGCGTGCAAGTTCACGTGTAGGTGATACAAGCTACAATGTGCTTTACAGAAAAGTTGATAGAGGTAAGGTAAAGACAGCTGCAATAAAAAACAAGATATAAGTTTATTTTAAAAAAACACAAATATTTATGGATCACTTATAAAGAAATAAAGTGAATTCTTATTGTTTCCTCTTGTTTCACTCTGTCACTCCTTGCAACAAGATAAACAATATCTCCATAATCTGATCTTAAACTCTATATCAGCACCATTTGTGACATCTTTTCTGTATTAGTACTCTCTGTTTTCATTTGGTATCCCAAGGGAATTCCTTTGGCCACACTAATTGTATAAATACTAATTGTAACTCCTCCGCAACAAGATGCTATTATCTCCGGTCTCATTATCCTATTTTTAGATCTTGATCCTATTATTTGTTTGTTTGAATTACACATAAGTACAGTTTCTGGTACTGAATTTTCAAATTTTCCAAAGATTTTTATACCTCTATCTATATTTTATATATAGCTAGAGATCTAAAATATAGATACAAATATATGATGTGCGTTGTCTTTGCACAAAATGAAAAGACAATCAAATTTAATAACACATATTAAAAATTTTGAAAAGTAAAACATTAGGTGATTATTTTCTTATCTCTTTTCAGCATATTAAAATAAAACACAGTCATAGTTAGTTTTTTAGTGCTTTATGTGTTGGAGGGAAAACTAGACAGACCTTACAATCCTTATAGAAATGCACCAAGTCCCGCATTTATTTGTAATGAATTGCTTATCTTCAGTTTTTAAATTCAAGCAATTATTTTTTCTCATTTTATTTTTTTACAATCAACAGTAAACAACAAACATCTCAGATCCTTCAAAGAAAACTACAGGAAATCCACTTTCATGTTTTCTGAAAATGTATTGTTTTCACCCAACTTACAACCAGAGGGCGCCAGAGGAAGTTCTAAATGAAGCCCTGAACACTAATACTTTCACTACAAAGATGACTTGCATTAAAATACAATGAAATCAATTATTTAGTGCAAATAAAATTTAAATTTCTCTGTAACTACTACACATCAAAGTAACAATCATATGTTTGCTGTAGGTCTTTGTTGAAACTTTTGAGAATGTTTAATTGAAATGTCTGTCAAACACGTAGGCAGGCAGGTAGTTGTAAAGTCCTGATGTCATAAAACCATATCATGGTGATAGGTGCAGGTCAGTGAGACGTGGGACTGAGCTCATTCTTTGCTGCTTATCTGATATTAGTTTACGATTATTATTTCTTGTGTTGGAGTCGTTGCCATGGTTTTTTTATATCTACAATCTCCTTAATCTTCAGCAGTTTATTAGGTCATATAATTGTAATTGTCATAAGTTACTCAACAGCATTGTTTTGTAACTAAGGGTTGATTGTGCTATCTCAATTAAATTCTATTTCATTTTTCATTTTTATTAAAAATTAAAAATGTCAAGTTCTAGTCAAGTTTATATTTGTCTCAGCAGAGCACTTCTTCCATTTTCATTTCATAGGGCAAATCTAAGTAGCCTGACAAGAAACAGTCTTTCTTCCAGTATGAGATTAAAATTAAGCCCATTCATATGTTCGTTCAATACCAGTTCTAAAAAATAAAGATTCATAATTATTCTCACACTGAAATAAAGCAACTAGGTCAAACATAACAGTGAAATGAAACTCAATTTTACCTCATCCATATATTTTGATTCTAAAGAAAAATAAAATTCCCATTTCTGTTCTTTCTGCTAAATATTTTTGGCTTAACTACAGTTATCAATAATGCAAAGCTTGTATGTTTAATTTAGACCCTCATAGCCAACTATTTAGAAAACTGTTATTGTTAAAGGCCACAACATCACTTTTGTCAACAATTTTTGTGTTGCAATGCATGAAGATTGATTTGTTTGTTTAAAGCAGCTTTTCAAATCCCAATGAGTGTTTAATCATCACTTGAATATGAAGGAGAATGGCACCAACTTTAAATCTACCAAGACATGGAAGTCAGTTTAAACCAAAACCCCAAGGAAGTCGAGAGCATTAATGAGAAAATAACCCAGTAATCCTTTGGGAGCTGCAGAGATCCACATACCTGGCAGGCAAATTTGCTAACAGACTTAAAGTTATTAATTAAAAGGTTGCCAACCTGTGTGAGACAGTGTTCTGGCCAGATGGATGGAGCTCAGAGGCAAAACTGGGAGAAAACTTGTTAGAAGCTGAAAAATGATGCAGACCAAGGTGGAAGTTCACCTTCCTGCGGGACTAGAACGAGATCAGGTTTGATCTTTCCAGGCATTGAAATAAACTGTATTGTGATATCATAAAAGTATCATGCATTCAGCATTCATGTTAGGACGTGTCATTACAGCAACATAATCATAAAAAAACAACATTTTCTTAAATCTCAATGCTTCGTATTGAAAATGACTTAACTCTAGCCGCTGCTCAGTCTCTGCACGTCATGCATGATGCGAACTCTAAGAACTTCCTCGCACATAAACATACACATGAGATGTTGGACACGATGTGCTTTGGCAGCTGTTCCTGTTGCTACAGCGAGTTAATCAGAGGCTTTTGTTTCCATGTGATAAGGATGACACCACTGGATTCTTTCCACTCCTCGATGTATGCGGATCTACCGGCTCGTGTTTGAGTAAACAGCTTGCTCATGGTTGTTTTTAGATCAGATGCTGGTGGCCTGCTAGACCTAGATAGCCCATAACTTGTGTGATATAATGTAAAATATGTTTCATAAAACTGAATAATTAGGCTTGTGTTGTGTATCATGAATGCTAAAATGTGCCTGCAGATATTCGTGTGCATTAGTTACTATGAAGGAGGGATTATCTGTTTGCTATACAGAATATTTACACTCAATCAATGAAAGCATTTATTATTAATTATATTTACAATTAATATATTTAAGCAAAAGAAAGACAAAAAAATTAGAAAACATGACAATCGTAACACGAAATTTACAGACTGCTACCACAGGAAATTAAATGGAACATTCTCTGACTTACACATTGGATGTTCAAGAGTGTCTAAACTGAAGATGGTGCTTTTATCAATTTTACTGGTCTCTCTGTGAAATTTAAAAAGGGCTTTGTGGTATGAAAAGGCAAGTCACCGTGTTGGCACTAACTTTGAGGGAAGTTAGGGTAAGGTAATCAATAAACATGTTTGAATAATAAGTGAGCGAAGCTGAATGTGTTTCAGGAGGAGAGTAAAACAGAAAAATAGTACAAGTTTTTATGAACTCCACACAGAATCTGATAAAATCAACAGAGCAACCAAATATCAAATGGTAACTCAGTTCTGACTTGTTTCGACTTCTTCTTGGCGTTTCTCTCTCTGCTTTTAGTCTCAAAACTCAGCAGCTCACATGGAGCTGGAGGTTTTTGGGAATGAGTCATCATGAGCAGTTCATCAACCAATAGGATGCAGATTTTGGGAAACATTTGACACAAGTCAGCCACAAAGAGAAAAAGGCAATTAGAGTCGGTGAAACGTAAATTCTGAGCTCTGGCTAATTTCTGGATGCATCTCCACTTATTTATGCATAACTTATGTTTCCCAATAAATGTTAGCATAATTTATTATTATCATAGAAAGGAAAGAGCTTAAAAGATGAGCTTAATAAGGTTTGTCAACAAGTTAGAGTTAAGACATTTTGTTAAAATATTTGCACACCCTTGAAAAAATACAAATTTTATGTTCAGAAGCTCATTTCAGTTCATTCAGCACATAAACAACTGAAGTGGAGAACTTTAAGTTGTGCTTGAATGATTGAGGTTTAAATACATGACAAATAAAATAAAACCAAGACAATAATTATATAACACAGAGTTGAAGTCAACCAACAACTACTAAATATGTTCTTTGAAAGTTGAAGGCTATTCATTTGTACATATAAAGTTCATGCATCAAAATGTTTATGTAATCACCCATTTGTGAGCTGAGAGCTGTGTTCTACTTGGCATGTTGTTATCGACCCCTGTCCACTTTTGTTTGCTGATGAATGAAAGGTCTGGTGAGAAGGTCAGGTGAAACTTATTTCACAACCCGTATCATGTTTGTGTGGGTCATAAGGTCAAAAGCAGCTGATCTAAGTATGGTCACGAAGTCGTCGGGTTGTGTACCCAACACAGGTTGGCTTAGGCTCATACACGCATAGAGAAGGCCTGTCCTGCTTAAGCACACTTCAGCAGAACGCATCAAACGTGTGTGAAAGGCATAAAACGACGTGTGAAAACTGACAAGACAGGACATTGCGCAGCTGATGTGAATTCTCTTGAAGAGATTCAAAGAGCCAGAAAGGGAAATATGCTCTGTCCAGTGAGTTTCTATCTGTCTAACCTGAACCTTCCTCTACATGGATGGCATCAAGCTGTACGCCAAGAGCGAACGAGACATCGACTCACTGATCCACACCACCAGGATCTACAGCACTGACATTGGGATGTCATTCGAACTAGAGAAGTGTGGTTGGATGGTTACAAAGAGAGGGAAGGTCGTCCACACAGAAGGGGTCTCACTCCCAGAAGGAACAATAGCAGACAGAGGAGAATTACAAGTACCTGGGATACCACAAGCAAATGGCAACCTCGATGAGGTCACAAGGAAAGGAGCCACAGCCAAATACCTCCAACGAATAAGGCAAGTCCTGAGAAGCCAGCTCAATGGCAAGAACAAGATCCATGTGATAAACAGCTATGCCTTACCAGTAATCAGATACCCTGCAGGAATAATTAGCTGGCCAAAGGAGGAGATAAACACTACAGACGTTAAGACTTGGAAACTACTAACCATACATGGAGGGTTAGTAGTTAGTAGGACAAAGCCTCAACGGACGATGTGCTCAGCGAATGCCTTAGACAATGGGGAACAGAGGATGAGGTGCAAGAGTTTACATCATGGGAAGAGAAGCCCCTACATGGGATGTACCACCGACAAATAACTGAAGTGGCTGATATCAGGAAATCCCATTAATGGCTGGAAAAGCTGGACTCACCGGAGGCGACATCCTAGGAGCAATAAAATAGCCACAGTTCGGCGGTACAATTTCATTAAAAATGCTGGAGTCACCTAAATCACTTGTCCAGGATTCTGTTATAAACAAAACATCTAATCCTTGACAGGAAAAGAAATCCCTAATGACGAAAGTTTTATTTGTCAGTAACCTGGCATTTACCAAACCAATCCTGGCAGAGATCGGCAGGTCTACACCATCAGCTGGTGCCCTGTACTCCTGGCAACGAGGCCACAGGTTGCTAGGATTCACCCTGCGTCTACAGGGCCAAGGAGTGCAGAGGCCTATGGGGCAGTCACCCCCAAACTGGAGCAGTGTCTAAAACAGATCCCAGGAACAGCATCAGACATCTCAGTCCAGAAATTTGCAGTTCTAGGCACAGCCAAGATACTGCACAGAGCCCAGGCTTCTGGTAGAAGACCCACGCTCCGAGGATGAAAGAGACCACCTGTGGAAGGGTGAAAAGGGATTTTTTTAAAATAAATTATTTATATTTATTTATATTTATATTACATTGACTTCCTCCATTCAGTGTGCTAAACATGGTTAATAAATAAATAAAATAGCTAAAAAGCTAATTTTAGGAAAAGGCCACTGCTAATGTGGGCAGTATAGTTACATTAGCAATGTTTGTGATAATGCTTGTGCAGTGCTTTCTGATTTTTACTTTTGCAACAGTAAAAATGGTTTACTTCATGGCTCTTGGTTACCAGAAAACGTGCTCATCTCTTAGCAACAGATTAACAACAAATATTGTTATTGTTCAAATAACATAAGATTTCTTCTGCTGTTTTGAAATACTATTTATCTTACACTACTTGTCCAGTTGGTGAATTTTGCATAAAAGTTAATTATTTTTGTCATTAGTAGTAGACATATTATAAAACAAACACTCAACAGAAAAGTGAAAATCTCGATTTGTACTTGGTGGCAGTTCGTTACCAAAAAACCCAATTTAACACCAAATTAATAACAAGTTATATAGTTTATAAAACATTAGCCCTTTCGAAATAATGCTTACCTGATTAGATACAAGACATTTACAGTCGGCAAATTTTGTAAAAATATGATGTTCACTTCGTGGGACTTGGTTACCAGTAAACGCACTCATCTCTTAGCAACAGATTAGCAACAAAAATTGTTATTGTTCAAAAAACATGAAATTTGTCCTGCTCTTTTGAAATACTACTTATCTTACACTAACATTGTGCAGTTGGTGAATTTTGCAGAAAAGTGAATTTTTTGTCATTACTGGTAAATATGTTGTAAAACACACATTCAACACAAAAGTGAAAATCTGGATTTATACTTTGTAGCAGTTCGTTACCAAAAAACCCGCTTATCTATTAACACCAAATTAATAATAAGTAATATTGTTTATAAAACAAACTCTTACAAAATACTGCTTATCTGCTTAAACACAAGAAATTTACAGTTGGTAAATTTTGCAAGTGAAAATCAGATGTTTACTTTGTGGAACCTGGTTACTAGAAAACGCGATCATCTCTTAGCAACAGACTAACAGATTAGCAACAACAATTCTTATTTTTCAAAAAATATAATATTTCGTCTGCTCTTTTGAAATACCACTTATTTTATAGCTACTTGTTAAGAATTGTGCAGTTGGCGAATTTTGCAGAAAAGTTAATTATTCTTTGTCATTAGTAGTAGATGGACTATATTATAAAACACACGTTCAACACATAAGTGAAAATTGCGATACTTCATAGCAGTTCGTAACCAGAAAACGTGTATCTCTTAAAACCAAATTAATAACAAGTTATATAGTTTATAAAACATTAGCCCTTTCGAAATAATGCTTACCTGTTTAGATACAAGACATTTACAGTCGGCAAATTTTGCAAAAGTAAAAATCTGATGTTCACTTCTTGGCACTTGGTTACCACTAAACACACTCATCTCTTAGCAACAGATTAGCAACAAAAATTGTTATTGTTCAAAAAGCATAATATTTCTTCTGCTCTTTTGAAATACTACTTATCTTACACTAACATTGTGCAGTCGGTGAATTTGGCAGAAAAGTTAGTTTTTTGTCATTAGTGGTAAATATATTGTAAAACACACATTCAACACAAAAGTGAAAATCTCGATTTATACTTTGTGGCAGTTCGTTACCAAAAAACCCGCTTATCTATTAACACCAAATTAATAATAAGTAATATTGTTTATAAAACAAACTCTACAAAATACTGCTTATCTGCTTAAACACAGGAAATTTACAGTTGGTAAATTTTGCAAGTGAAAATCAGATGTTTACTTTGTGGAACTTGGTTACTAGAAAACGCGATCATCTCTTAGCAACAGACTTAACAGATTAGCAACAAAAATTCTTATTGTTCAAAAATATATTTCTTCTACTCTTTTGAAATACCACTTATTTTATACTTGTTAAGAATTGTGTAGTTGGTGAATTTTGCAGAAAAGTTAATTATTTTTTGTCATTAGTAGTAGATGTTCTATATTATAAAACACACATTCAACACAATAGTGAAAATTGCGATTTATACTTCGTAGCAGTTCGTAACCAGAAAAAAACGCGTATCTCTTAAAACCAAATTAATAACAAGTTATATAGTTTATAAAACATCAGCTCTTTCGAAATAATGCTTACCTGATTAGATACATTTACAGTAGGCAAATTTTGCAAAAGTAAAAATCTGATGTTTTCTTCGTGGCACTTGGTTACCAGTAAACACACTCATCTCTTAGCAACAGATTAACAACAAATATTGTTATTGTTCAAAAACATAAAATTTGTTCTGCTCTTTTGAAATACAACTTATCTTACACTATTTAACAAGAACTGTGCAGCTGGTAAATTTTGTAGAAAAGTGTTATTTGTTTTGTTTGTCATTAGTGGTAAATATATTGTAAAATTCATTCAACACAAAAGTAAAAATCTGATTTATACGTTGTGGCAGTTCATTACCAGTAGAAAACACTTATCTCTTATTACCAAATTAATTCTGTTTTTTTAGGTGTAGAGTAATAGGTGCCACATGCATTGCATGGAAGCATTGAAAAACAGTGTAAACATTGGTGCTATGACAAAGATGGACTTTGTTCATTACAGGTTGCTTATTTTATTACAGGTTACTGAAAGTGCTTGATTTCACTCAATTTTATTTTGGGGTATCTGAGTAATAAAGACGGTACTCAAATGCACCCCAGATTTTTAAATTAAAAAAATAATAAGTAAAACAATAAGATTATTTTGATTCCCCAATAAAATATCAGTCTGCAGTGATTTGATCTAGCAATTAAACTATAATATGTAACCAATAGGTGAAACATGACAAACTATGGTTCAGTTCAAAGGGTGTAAATAACAGTATTTTGTGGACTACTCAATTGCAGTGATGCAGAAAGACATTATAACTGCAGATTACATCAATAGGCAGGACAAATTCAGGGTATTAGGGATAATCTCTACTCACTTACACTTGGTGGATAATTGAACAATGCTCCCTAACATTGTGGATCAACTTAAGAGAAGCAGTTTCCTGAATTTGGGTTGCTTTTCTCTGTAGAGAGACCAGCAGTATTCCTTGTGTGCATTTACATTACTATTTGTTTGAGATTTGATTAGACTAGAAGACTGCTTATAGTGAAAAATATAATGAAATTAATCAAGAGGTGCAGTTTTTAATCATGACTTCACATTAACAGACAACAATCAGATTTTAGCATAATGCCAATTTACAATGCCAATATCATTTTTCATTGCTTGTATCTCATTTAAATATTTGGTAAAACTTTGTTTGTTTGTTTTCATTTCTCAAGGGAAAAATGGAGACCCAAAGTAACTTACCTTTTAATTTTAAAATAGTTATCCCGTAAGGCATTTTGCTACTGGAAAAAATTGCTGAAATTATGTGGCAAGATTTGAAAATAGATGTTCACTGACACTTTCCATCAACCCTAACTGAGATTGAGCTGTTCTACAATGAATAATGGAGATATTTCAGTCAAAATATGTGCAAAACTGGCAATCCAAACAACTAGGCAAAAAATGTTTATTTCAAAGTATTGACTTACAACAAACATATCATGGTTTTGTTTATAAAATGACATTCATATGTTTTCAAACTACATTAACAAAAAAAGTGGTTGAACTGTAAAAAAAAAAAAGTGTGAATACTTTTGCAAAGTGCTTCATTCATTCATTGTTAACCAGAATACTTGGCCTGAAAACAATTTACATAAAAGATGAACTGCATCTGAAATGTTCTTGTGATTCAATGAAATCTAAAGCGCTCCATCTTCAGTTTCCAAGGAGACCCTTTCCTGGTTGCTTATAGGTGTATTGCTTCAGTCTTGCATACACGAGGGTTAAGAATACTCTTGTTTTAACTTGGCCCAGTCAATCCAGACCAGAATTCAATTATGAATTTATTGCATGACCTAAAGATTGGCATTTATGGAGGCTCTCCATCCAGTTTGACTGCATTTGAGCCATTAAGCAAAAAAAATGGAGGAATTTCAGTCTTTAAATCTACAAAAATCCCAAATGACTTAAAAATTAAGAATAAAGATGGTCATATAATGAATTGACTTAAGAAACTCAATGTGTCTGTCCTATTTTGTAGATTTTTAATTAAACATACATGGAATTCCATCTAAATTTTCCTTTTGCTTCACTTTGTGTCTACCGCATAAAGTCCTCCATGGTTGAAAAATCACATCCAGCAAAGTCTATAAGCAGTCAGCTATTAATAGCACTGCCTCAGGCTATTAGCCTTTAGCTGCGAGGGTCTCACATGCTTCGAATACTAGACAAACAAGCCCTTCCCGTCTCGGTTTACCCCCTGCAACCTCTGCCTTACTGGGCTTTGAGCCAGAAATGGCCGGAAAACAATGTGGTCCACTCACTCATCTGCTGGCATAACAGTGTGACAAAACAGTTCATACTCACAGGCGACTAGACTGACAACAACAATGAACAACGTAGCTAAAAGTGCATCAAAAAGTTTCTTTTCGACTATCCGATGATGGAATGGTGGCTCTACCTGATCTCTTTGCCAGCGACACTAAACCAGTAACTCTGTGTGCTTTGCTCACGTCTCTTGGTACAGATTTAATTAATGACCTTATAATGACCAAACACAGAGAAGAAAAAAAACCAAGACAAAAATACCATTTTGCCTACAGGTGTTTTTATTAACAGTATTTACATTTATTTCAGTCAAAGTGTAGCTATAAAAATAACATTTTACATATTGCATGAGATAAACACAATAAAAACTATTGTGAACACACCTGGACCCTTGACAGTCTCATTTGGCACAGTGAGCAAAAAACTGGCCTATTAAAACCACAAACATGGCACCCACTGGGCCTTAATAACACTCATCTATTATGACTTTGTCTTCAAGCTATTAGTTTTGAGACAAGGCTGGCAAATACTCTGACGGACTGACAGCAAACTTGGGCCAAGTGGGGCTACGGCTTGTTAAAAATGATGCCCTTTTTCTTTGTAGTTCTTACAAACAATGCCAAAAAAAGAGGATTAAATTCAGCCTGGTCCAGAAAACTGAGCACAAGATCAGTTTTTTTTACACTTACAAAGTGTAAAAGTCTGCAGGAATATTCATGCAAAAAAAGAGAAAGAAAACAACTTCAGAGTATAGCATTTGCTCAAAATTTTCAAACCCAACACCATTACAGTACCATCAAATTTAAGGTGCAAATATCAGTTGTGATAGTTCAAGTATTTAAACAAGATGCGCCTTTGGGAGGATTTGCAACTATAAGGCATAGATGAACAACAGATGTAAAAGCCTCTACATCTAACTCAAAACTGCTGGATCTCTTTCAACTTCCTCTTCTTCTTCTGCCCACTCTTACTCTCGACTTCTTCCTCATTTTCGGACACCCGATAACTCGCCGGGTTCCCTCCTCCGTCTACCCCTACCTACACAAGACTCCACCTTTTACTGCTCGATGCCGAGTCTCGTTTCAGCAGCACTCGTGCTGCTGAAACCAGGTCTCGATGGTAACTTCGTTTAAATGTCCTGTTGTAGCAGTTCTGAGTTTGTCTAATTTCTTTATTGCAGAAACCAAAACGAATGACAGAAGCTGGAAATGACATGCTACTTGTGACGCCGGCTGAAATCTGCTCTGGTTCTGGGAGGAGCGAGAAGCTCGTCTGCTTCGGCGGATGATCCCAAGGGAATACTAGGACGTGGTTCATGGAGAATCCATGCTTTTGTAGTCTTAAAGCGGCGGCTGCGTCCGAAGGTCCGACTAGGCCACCTTGTATTTGCGCAGATCTAAGGGTTCTTTACTGGGCACGCACCAGTCATCAGCCTCCTGGCACATTTTGTAGTTCTTCAGAGCGGTTTTGTTGTACACTGGCAACCTTTCGATAGAGTCCGTGGAAAGAGCCTAGAGGGACATATCATAAAAACACATTTACCAAATCAAAAGGAAGTTCACACCCGACTGTTTTGTGCCACAGTTTCATGAACAGACTAGCTCACCTTCAAGTAGATGACGGCATCTGTGCCGAAACCCTCCATCGAGTAAACGTGCAGATCCCCCTGGAAATACTTGGCGTAGAGACGAGAAATGGGAAGGCCGTAGCCGAATCCAGCCTACAGAGAAAGGGGAGAGGCTTAAAACTTATCGTTCGGAAGTCTAAATAAAAGACTAAAAACATCTTTGAGAAGCACAAAGGCTGAGAGCATCTGTACATCTAAACCAAAACCCTCCTTACCAAGGGTGTGCTGGAGTGGTCGCTGATCTGTGGAGCAGGAGCTGTGGAGTACATGTAGCTGAAAAGGTTCTCGATCTTGCGAAACGGGACGCCGCCGCCTCTGTCGCTCACCTACGGGGGGCAGATGGAGAAACAGAAGACATGAGTCCTGACGGGAGATGAGCGCTGCTAACCTGGTCATAAACCAATCTTAGGTAGGTAGATTAGGTAGAATGTTGTAATCATTAAAGTGCAGATTTTGCAAGTAAAAGCTAATTAAAAAAAAAGTCAGTGGCAGGTTAATGATGAGCACAGATGTATACATAAAATATTTTGAAAAATGCAACTACTAATACTTTAAGGCAGGATGGTAATTTGGATTATTTAGCAACCACTGTTTGATACATGTAGAGAATGTGCCCAGTATTTTTCATCCTTGCTACTACAGCAATCTAGTTACACTTAATAAAGGAAAGCTTACAGCTTACATTGTGTGCACTATGTTTGTTTTTCAACTGAAAGTAGACCTGGCTCAGTACTTCTGGGTCTATATTGTTTCTCTCCTAAATGAAGACATTAAAGTTATTGCTGGTATAAGTCCAGTCTGCCCTTTATTTCTCTTTGTCAAAGATACTCCTGACCCAGAGCTTTTGTTTTTATCCTACATAGATCACCTGATTTTCTCTATAGCGATTCTGTTTGTTCAACCAGGCCAGTTGTAGCCAGATGACAACCAGATGCCTGCTGATCCCAGTGAAACGTCGGGTTGACTGTAAAAGCGCGATTCATATTGACTTATCTTATCGGAGAGGCTACAGAAAGCGCTGCGATGAAACGAGGGCTAAAACGTTACATAAGTGGGACAGATCAAACATTCAGAGAGCAAAAACAACTTCTGCTGTGAATCATTGGCTTAATTTAAAACTGAGGAATTTCACACATTGAAGGACAAAACTGATCAATTATTCACATTCAGATTTCTTAAGACTGGTCAGTGCAAAGATCCTGAGAGAAGATCAAGATTTGGTGTTTTCCTGCCCCAAAATAAAAGATTTTATCCGACCCTGAAGCATATTCTTTACTGCCCTTCGAAGTTGTAAAACTATTTGCACTCATCTTATCCAAGTAACCGCTGAAAATGTAGTTGTCCTGCACTTTAAACTTTGTCTCACCTTGATTGACATGTCCTCTCCACCGAGAGACACCATGACCTTAATGGGCGGGAGGTTGTTCCTGTTTTCATGAGTCTCAATGGTAGCTCTCATTGCATTCTACAAAGGAAAAAAAAGAAATTAACATTTTTTTTAATGGTTGTTAATTTTAGGCACATGCATGAATTAGAAGGCAGCATCTCCTACCTTGAAAAGCTCAAACAACATGTGATAAAGGTGGGAGGGCACATAAACGATGCTTATTGGGTGACTCTTCGTCTTGTCTGTGCAAAAGAAGAAGAAAAAAAATATCAGCTCTTCATTCACAATCTGCTACACACAATATCTACTCCCACAGTGGGGAAATTTCTGAAGGCTGTTTGCTTTGTTTAGGGGAATATAAAAACAAAGGTACAATACACAAATTTTCCTTTCGTCTGCTTTGTGTCAGTCTGTTTTCAAGAAATCCCCATAAAATACAGTGAAACTTCACAAAAAGTGAAAAAAGGGCCAAAGACTATGAAAACTTTTGCATAGCACCACATCGTTAAACTATATGGAACAAATCATAGGAAAACTTACGGTTCATTTCCTGCAGAACCAAATCAGGAGAGCGGAGGTAGTACTGGTCACACAACATCTTCGCACTGAGGAAGGCATCTGAGGATAATGAAAAGGAACTTAATTTTAATTGTAGACAAAAAAAAAACACAAAACATTGCTTTTAAAAGTAGATGAAACATGATTTCAACTACTTCAAAATCGTAAGGTAGCTGAAAAACAAATGATTGCTATAAATTGTTTTTGAGGCCTTAAGTCAAGTTCAGACTCACCTTGGACTACGTCTCCTACATTGCATTGAGGGTCAATGCTTCCTATTGTGTTTGGGTGGACTGGGTTAGTGGTGCCATCAAACACAAGAGCTGCAAAACAAACAAACAAGAGAATAAGGGAAAATCAGGGGTATTCGACATTTTATATTTTACCTACAAAGTTTTTGCAAGAAAAAAGTTTTTAAATGTGAAAAAGTCTTGTCATTTGCACAGGCAGTCATTTTTGCTCTGCCCTTAGTCTGGAAAAACAAAATGTTACGAAAGACGTTCAGGGCATTAAAAGTTGCCCGGGTGTGAAACTGGTTCGATAGGGACAAGGTTATACAACTCTTGACGTTTCCCCTTCATGCAACAGCAGTTTTGAAATATTTCACTTTGGATCAACGATAGTGTACACTTCAGCAGTTTGTGTTTCAACATCGTGGATTATCCAGGCGCTCTATGGCAAACAAAACTAGACTTTGCAGGACCGTTCCAGGTAAAAAGGAAAAAAAAAAAAAAGGACACCGTTCTTTCTTGTCTTATCTCCTTCTGCACCAGTTGTGCGGGTTTTACTGCACGTATGAATTCAGCTGCAGCACAAACGCATAGGGCCTGAAACATGTCAGCAGCTAAGCAGAGATAGGCTATCTGCGCTGATTAATGAAGACATGCTGACGTATCAGTGGCCATAACCACTTTTTCTCTGTCTTTTGGCTCTTATCATTTGTGGGGTGGATGTTTGGAATAGACTTGTGTATAAACTTAAATATGTGCATGTCTGTTGCCAATCCAAACATTGCAACAGACAACAGAGAAGCTAAACTCTCCCTTTGCTGTCATATCTACCCAATAATATTTGATATTCATAGAAATAAATGCAACAAGGGATGATTTTCATTACAAAACTGATATTTAAAAAAAAAAACTAGGTCAATAAATATGTCCTCTGCTGAACTGTGGCGTCTAAGTAAGGTCAATGCTGATTGAAAGAAAAAACAAGGAACTTTTGTTACGCTCGTTGTCTAAATCACCTCAGATTATAACTGTAATGGACATTTTCAATATTTGTCTTTAAGGGATTTCTTTTGTGAGTTATTAGGTTGTTCATCAAGCAGGAGACAAATGAAATTTGTAACAAGTCTTCAACAAATATCTAAAAAAAAATTCTTTGGCATAGCATAATAATGATAAAAAAAAACGGTAATGAAAGTAAACCACAAACGGAAAATATAAATTAAAGAAACAAACACAAAAACCCTAAATGTAGCTGAATTTTGAAACTAGTTGTGGGCTTACTGTGCTGGTTGATCAGCATTCGTATGGAGATGCGGCTCATGTAGAAGCGATCCAGAAAATACTGGATGTTCTGGTTGGTGACCACATCCTGGGGAAAAACCTCCTTGTATTCAATGACCCCCTGCGCCATGGTCGGCACCACGTCGTTGTGTCTGTTTCTGATGGTAACCAAGGCATCGACAAACCTGGGGAGAAAGTATAAACCTTCAGCTGTCGGGCACTTGGCGCCTTCCAGAAACAGATGCATTAATTGGGAAGTTAGTCTTCCGTTATAACATCTGGACAAGAACTAAAGCCTTACTCTGCAAGCACTCTGTGGTCATCTGGATTCTTGTCTAGGAAGTGAAGGATCTCCATTAAACTCTGGCTATACCTGAAAAAAAAATAAAATAAAACGAACAAACCCATGAACATATGATGGGGAACATAGGAGGCACAGCAGAGTAAATCTGAAGGAAGTGAAAGTTCATGAAGGAAGCAAAAATAGTGCAGTGAGAAAAACACAGGTCACGTGGGCCTGTGACGGGGGAAACTGGGCTAAAGTTCACAGCTCACAGCCACTCCCCACCATGCTCCGCTCTGAGCAAGTTGGAGAGAGCACAACTCGGTCACACGGCTTTGTTGTAATTCAAAGTGTTATGTAACTAAAGAGGGCGGATCAACCGCCCCAGTTTGTGGTAAACAACAGCCGCAGTGATTGTAATAAAACTTGGCCACGAGAAAGGGCGACGTTTCGGCCTGAAGACAAAACCCAGGTCAATGAAAATCAATAGGTCGTCTCCTGGATAAACAACTCACCATCTCTGCACCATCTGAACTGAGGGAGTGGTGAGCAGCTTGTCTGGCAGGAGGTTGATCTCCTTCATGATGTTGGAGAGTCTCACGGGGAGCTCCTGCCTCAAAAAGACAAAGGATGTCTTTTCACAGGCATTGATGGAACCTGAGAGTTAGGAGTAAACAGAGAGAAAACAATCAATTCTGATTTTTTTTCCCTCACACAAATAGAAAGTTTAATTTATTCCTTATTGTTCTACTTTCTTGTAAAGGTTTTGAAGGGTTTGAGCAATCACACCCATCAGAAATTACATTTTGAATTACTTGAGTGTATTTTGAATAAATAAAGTCAAATATGATGTATGTTCAAATGATCCCATTTGCAGGTTAGAAGTTATTTTGTGAACAGTTAGAGCCAGATAAAAACTGACAGACCAAAAAAAAAACCCCACTTTATTTGATGGTAGATAAAGGTCTGAAAGAGAGAAAACAATAAATTGAGCAATTTATTTGCAAAAATAAATTATTTTCCTTCTGTTTCGCTTAACGTTCCCAAGTTCTTTAGGGTTTAAACCGCCTGAGCAAGCGTATTAACCTAACTTTAAAGTTTGTTTTATTTGAGTACATTACCATTTTATTAAAGTAAAAATAATTAACACCTGCAGATCACGACTTGTTTTTATTGTGACCAGTTAGAGGCAAAATGGTGCAGCCTGAGTTTGCAGCAGATCTGATGCAACACCGGGCGCCTATGAACAGCAAATTGCAGCAGCGCCGTGCACAGCACAGCCGATGCATGCTTTGAAATCCACAATTATATGAATAAGTGTTGCAGAATGTAGCTATGGATTTATACCGTTCAGGTAGCTTTGCTAAAACGGACCGAATCCAATTGGAGCTCAACTCACCGAAATCGATGAACTGCTTCATGGAGAGCGGAGACGGAGAGAATTTGGAGAAATGCTCGATGTGCTTCGGCGCGCTGGCCAACGCGGCGTTTTTCATTATAAAGCGTACAAACTTCATGACGGCTTTTAGATGGTTTCCTTATTCTTCTAGGTCCAGTTTGTGTCAATAATAATCCCGAAGGGAGGCTCTGCCCCCCAGTTTTCTCTGAGTGGGTTGGTTTCTAGCTGCTACGGTTTGCGGGAGGAAAGAAAAATACTGATCTTCAACCAATCAGAAGAAAGGAATTTTATTTACCCTCCAGCCTGACCAATCGGAGCCGTTAGGAGGCGTGTCTAGTGACGTTTGGACCATCCCAGAAAGGAAGCGCTTCCAGGACAGTTGAAGCAACGGCTCGAGTAAACATACGTGCTGTTTGGCAGCCCCACTTCATTCCACGAATCACCAACTGCAGCTTTGGTGGGGGGTGGAGGTGGGCAGGGATATCAGAAACATATGGCGTGGGTTAATTTAGAGTTTATTATTTAAGTTTATAATTTACTTTTGACTCTAAATCCAAACAGTTAACTTCAATTTAATATGAGACATTTAAAGCGAGTCGATTATAAAGGATCCAACATTAATGTTTGAGCCTTGACTAGGCCCTTCAATCAACAAATAAGCTTTATTGATTGAGGTGTGACTGCCTGCTTAGGATAGTTGCCCTGCAGGGAGATTAACCTTTATTATATTAAGTCTTTTTAAAGTCTCTAACCGGTGTTTGTCGTGAGCTCTAAGTCGGAACATATTTTAGCTTGTGCAGTTCCCTGCTGAAAAGAAAACATTCCTACAGCATGATGCTGCCACTATCATGTTTCACAATAGGGGTGTTGTGGTCAGGGTGATGTGCAAGGTCAGTGTTCCACCACACAAAGTGTTTTTGCATTAACACTAACAGTTCAGTTTTGGTGTAATCTGACTGGAGCACTTTCTTCTACAACACGTTTGTTGTGTAAACTGTGTGGCTTGTGTCAAACTGCAAACATGACCAAAGATTTTCTTTTAGAAATTGCTTTCTTCTTTACACACCCACATAAATGCCAGTTTTGTGTGTGCATAACAGGATCCATCCATACATATATGTGTCCATCCATCTATGCTTTCTATGTCTGTAATCAAATAAACTGTTCAACTATCTATTTGCTTTTACATCCATTCATTAGGATCTGATTGTGAATCAGAATTTTTCATTGAAAGATCAAATTTCCAACCTTCTCCTTAATCTTCATGATGACACAGTCTGGTCCACTGCTACTTGTTTACATCCTCCCAGTTCCCTGTCTGTGAATGATTCCCTGGAAGCCTGCCACATAAAGTTTTGAATAGAAATGCCTTCATCAGGGAACTGGCTGTCCTAATCAAATCTCTTGTTACATAACCGGCGGCTGCGTCAGTACCTCTGGGATTGTCTCTAGAAAGCCAGCATGAGTGAGCTCTAAGTCAGAACATATTTTAGTTTGTGCAGTTTTTTGTTCTGAAAACCAAAAAAGAGAAAGTAATATAACAGTGAAGAGTCAGATGTTTCTACATGAAGATAGAGATTAGGTATTATTGTAGTTTTAACTCCTCATACGAACACGTAAAATGATCCCGCTGAGCATGATCATCACATACACGTCAGAGTTGGTTGTTTCTGTCTTTGATTATGAAATCCCAGCCCCTTCCAGATCATTTTACATCTTGTCACCTGACAAACACAAACATAGGAAGGATTTTAGAACAGATTCTGTAAACATATCAGGCTAAAATTGGATTGTTTGGACCAACAAACATCTGCAAAATGAAAGTAAAGCTTAGACTCAAAAACAGAAAAATGTTACCTTGGACTTTTTTTTTTTTTTTTTTTAGAAAAGATCAGAATAAATAACTAACATGCACTCTAAGTTCCCATTGTCTTTAGAAGAGAAAAAGCATCACTAATTTTTCACTGTACATAACATTTATTTAGTTGTTTGTCACATAAAAGTTCAGAAAAAAGCTAATTCAGTTAATCTATTTAAATTGAGTCATTGGAAAAAAAGTTAGGTATTTGAAAGATTTTAGATTGTGAAGGATTTTAGATTGTGAAGGGTTAACACTTAGCATTCAGGACATGTCCAGACATTACTCCATTTCTGCTCAAGCAAATTTGCAAACCAAAGAGAAAGTTTTAAACTTCTGTACAACTGATTTAAGTGTTGAAAAATAAAATATGATTCGATGACATTATGTTTTTTTTATGCATGTAACAAATACAATGTTCTTGGTGATGTAGGAAGAAAAAAATGGCTGAGAATAACATGTTATAAGTTTAAGAATATTGTTTACCACGGAAAGTTATTTTGACAAAATAGCTTATTTGCATATGTCCAGATGTCTTTTCTGTTTAGTTCATGTACAACTAAATAAAATTTATCAGGTAATTTTAGGTTCGCAGTATTTAAACTTTAGGTTTGCAATACTGCGCAACATACTTGTTTTAAAAGCTGAGGGTCTTTTGAGGTAAAAATGTTTTAAAAATGTGACTATTTTGCTGGAAAAAAGTGAGCAAACTATCACTGCTCTTTGTGTTTTCTGTCAATGTTTGAGCAGAGAAACATGTAAAAAGTAGGAGCCAGGAACTCTTTCAATCACATAGTTTTCTGTAGTTTTATGTTAAGAAACAAAAAGCTTTCAGTATCATTTCAGTAATTACAATATACTCTGATTTATCAAAGTAACCTAAGTTGTGTTAACTAAAATTACACAAGGTAATGTTACTCAATCAGTTGAAAAAAAAAACAAAAAACAAAAATTTGATACAGATTTGCAGATATTAAAGAGAACAGTGTAATTAGAATTTTCAGTTAAGTTATGTGTATTATTATTTCATTATAAGTTACTGAAAATGGTCAAGTTAGTCAAGGTGTGTAGATGTACAGCTTGCACATACTAACATTTTGAAACTTTGATTATTTTTTTTAGGCAACAGATCTGCACACATTTTCAAAGTAAAGTCCACTAATTGTGTTTTACAGTGTAGATGCTCAGAATAGCTTAGTTGGTTCAGTTTTATCTGTTTAAGGCAGGGGTGTCCAAACCTTTTGCCACCAGGGCCAAAGTCAAAGAGTTGAGAGCACTCAACGGCCACAAAAAATGAATTTCTCAACAAATATGGTTTTTTTTTCTTTTTTATCTCTTCAGTAACACTCTAAACATGCAAGATTTTAATGAAGCAGTGATCTGGAAATCATTGTTGATCCTGAACACAGAAAGTATCTTTTACAATTGCTGTACTGATAATAATTTATTTTGGGTCCATTGTCCTCAGAGGTTGTGGTGGGGAACAAACACGGGGTAAGGGTCAGGCCTTGCTCTATTTAGCAAAGTTTAGTCATTAAAAACAGCAACATGGTTATTAACAGAAAAATGAAACTCTCACTCTTTTTCTTAGAAAAGTGCTGACCTGCATTGACCGCCTGTGCTTACAGCAGGACAAATTCTCTGTACTTTTTAATTGTGGTGCACTTTGGACACCCCTGAGTGTTGTATCATTGGTGGCAACATGCCTCACTGGTCAGAACCCCATGCAGGCCATCAAGGGGGTGAAAGAGTACAAAAAAAATATAGTCTGTTGCTGCGGTTTCCCAATGCTTATTTGTATTTTCAGTCAGTAACCAGTTGATACTGCTGATCTGTAACTTCCAATTCCGCAGCAATCTAGGGCTAGTTCACAGTTTTTAGAAAATATCCACTACATTTAATAATTACTAGTTTAACATCTGTAATATTTAGACAGTCAAGCATTCTTCAACAAACATTTAAAACAGTTCACAAAAGTACCCACAGAAGTGTTTTGGGGCCATTTTTGAATGAGACAAGTATGAGCATTTCTATTTATAGCCAGGCAGAAAGTAAAGTGAAATAATGTACACTAACAATATTTCTTTATGACAAAGTTTGTCTGGGTCATTAGATAAACCTGAACTAATGAATTGAAGACAATCAGTAAAAAAAATGTTTTGCAGAGATTTTACAAAGACGCTTTTGCTGATTTCAGAAATGTGATAGGTCAAGAGAAGGTCCTTGAAATATGATCAGCATCAGAGGTAAACAGATATTTGTCCATTCCAGCTGCATTCGTAACATGGTTTTAATCAGTTTATAATGAACCCATGAAGGACATAAAATTCTATTTACATAATTTAATGATAAGCTTGATCTTACTTTAGTCTGAAACTGCAGGTTATTTTTCTTCAACGTTGCCTCAGTGGGAACTGTACTGGTCAGGGGGGAGGCGGGGCCCCTCGGGCTACCAGTACTTTTCCGCACCCCATCAGGCTCCAGTCCTGCCGGTTGTCGGCTCCAATTCCCAACAGTCAACAAACTGCCCAGGCATGTGAGGCCTAAATGTTTGGGCATTTTGTCACAGCCGTGCTGCGTGAAGGGTGACCAACTAGACAATAACAGCCCCAGTGGAAAATCCTCTGTAAGTCCTGGGGAACCGTCGATGGACCGTTAACTCTGTGATCGCTTTGCATTTAAAAGGTGCATCTAAATGCAAATGCTTGCATTCCTCTGTACACAAACAAAAGTTTCCTCTTGAGCAGGAGTTAAATGCTCAATGCACTACCTGTGGAAATCCCATTTAGTAAATATCCAAGCTTAACAGTGTTTCTGACAAGTGTAATGACCGAGACACTAATGGTGAGTTTCTTTTCTTGGGACAAAGGATAATAGGAGTCTGATTACATATTCAGACTAATAAATGGAGGTTTCACAGTATCATTGGTGGTGTCACTTAACTAACTAACTATCAACAGTTTGATTGGATCTAAGCTATTGAAACATGTACTTTGAAGGTATTTACAAAGTCTTGGAAAAAATATCCACTGCAATCAAAACTGCAGTCATGTGGGCTGTTCCTCTATCAGTTTTACACATCTGAAAACTCAGATTTTGCTCCAAAAACGTCAGAGTTAACTTTTTAACCTAACATCTCTTTAATGTTTTTCACATCGTAATCGCTGGCCAGTCTGCGTTAATTGGTCTTCACGATGCCTTTTGTACACTAGATTTTACTTAAGGGCATCACCGTAAAGAGGGATGTGGGGGAAGATGATTACAAATGCTTGCCACACTTCTGATATTTATTTTGAAAATATTTTGAAACTCAAGGATCATTTACTTTTCGGTACATTGCGAATATCTGCGCATTGTCAATCAAACCCATTAATGTGTTTGGTTGCATCATGACAATATGAAAAAAAAGCTAAAGGAATATAAATCGTTTTGCAAGGAACAGAAGTTTGAAAAAGGTTTGTAAAAATTCAGATGTGTATTGCATTGATCACTCAGTGGGAATAAAAACGTTTGTTTGCAAGTGAAGAGTTATGGTGTACAACACTGCCATCTAGTGCCTCGATAAAGTAATTGTTTTAAGGAAAGTCAAAATGACGGTCAAATATGTAGGAAATAAAAACACTATACAAATCTAATAAAAAAATAATATTGCCTAAATAAAGGGTTTCCTGGGTTAAATAATTTGTGCTCCTGTCAGAAGCTGAACTACAGGTTCATGCAAATCAGATGTTTTTTCTTCTGATTTTTAAAAAAATCTTTTTGCCAAGTTTTGCCATATTTCCAGTTGATTAAGGTTCAGACTTTGACTTGTCCATTCCAATCCGTTCTGCCTGTCACATTAGTTCTGAATTCCAGAGTATTTTGGGTTATATTTCCCACTCTAATAAATTTTTGTCTTTACCCATGATCTGTTTATTGATAACTTTCACATTCATACTTCCCTCTTACTTGAACAAATCTTGGTTTTCACTCAGTTTCTGTGTTCTGCGACCGCCACAAAGGTGAGATTTGAAGAATGTATAACTACTAGCTGTACTATTAACAGATACATTTTTTTTTAAAGAAAACCTTTATTGAAAATGAAACCCCCAGTATATGAAGGGAAGAAGTAAGACAACAGTTTGTGCTTCACATAAGTGGGGCATTGACCCACATTATCCCCATGGCTGTAAAAGACGCCTGCAGATCCCGGCGCTTCGCTGTGGATCCGGTGCCAACAACTCCAGCCACGTTTTTTCCTCACAGTCCTGCAAACAGAAGGTGTGAAAAACAAACAAAGCTGATGTATGGAGGATGTAGCATTTGGAAGAGGCATGTGTCTTTAAATGTAAGCTGTTGGAAAAGCGTGAGCTATAAATAGATTCATGCTTTTTTTTTTTTTTTTTTTTTTTCCCCCACGCTATTTTATTTGATTTTTTTCTGTTCTTTTCAACCCCGTGGAGGATGAAGAATGCTGTTCAAATTTAAATGTTTGATAAATCACCTTCCCCTCCAGCGTGCTGCTGACAGATTGGACTCTGCCTGGAAAATACGCGGTGACTCAGGCGGCGCATGTTCTCGTTAGGAGGAAACCAACGCTGCTATTCCCGCGACATCATCATCATCATCATCATCACCATCATCATCATCATCCCACATTAGTGGAGCTCCTCGGTCCTGCTCGGCAGCATCTCCAGGAGGCGTGTTGAGCCGCGCCACGAGAGGAGCAGAGCACCTGGACCCACCGCTACATCAAAAATAAATCAGAGAATAACAATAAGCGAGGACGGGTTTTGGCTTTAGGAGGAGCTGAGCCTCCACCAACGGGGGTGGGAAAAAAAAAAAAGAGAGAGAGAGAGAAAAAGGGATGCCATTCACGGATCGATCAGCTGGAGCGCGTAAGTTATATGTTTTCTACGCAAACAATGCGATGTGGTTCGTTTCCTGCGTGTTGGATGGCGACGTTTTAAGTGAACAGAGTGTTGAGGGTGTTTTGGGGGGAGGAGAAGGCCAGACGAGGGGTGCTTCCCACAGATCTGTTCATGTAGTATTACTACTGTAGCGATGTGTTTGCAGTGAGCATCGCTGATGGAGGGAGGGAGGGAGGGAGGGGGGGGGGGGGGGCTGGGGGGGGGGAGGTCGATCTGTTTGCAACATCAGCACCAGGCTGAGCGATGCCCTGGCCGCAGGCTGGCGGGCAACCTTCAACTTCAGCTCGGTGCTAATGGGAGAGCGGTCCGCAAAGAGCCCTGGTTCCATCACAAAGCACCGCAAGCAGCGCGAAACACCAGAACGTAATTGCTTCCTTTTTTTTAATTTTTTTTTTTTTTATTTATTTATTTTTTTTAATTTCACCAGGATTTAGGTGTCCACGGACAAGACAAGTTACGACAAACCACACGGAAATGCTCGCACAATTCAACTTATTCTATTTGGCAAAAAACATATACGGAGAGATGTCAGCCTGCCTGTGAGCGTTTGAGAAGTCCTGTAAAATGATCCGTAGTTTTCAGGTCTTTTTTTGTTTGTTTTTTTTTTTTTTGCACAGATCCAGGCGTGAGGAGCAGAGGATTTTGCTGTTCCTTTGTTGAAGTTTGAAAGTTTGTACATTTTCTCGCAATATTTGCTCAGCTGGAAATATATGTTATGCACATAACTATGAAGGGGTGGAGACATGATGCTTTATCATTTGCTGAACTGCCTCTTGTATTAGTGACAGCTGCTTATATGTTTCTATCAGCTTTGAAAATCTAAAGGCTAAAAAAATTTGTAAAAAAAAAAAAAAAGCTGAAGCTTATCTACTGATTGGGAGATTTGGTGAAATTGGATTTGGACTCTCAATTGGATTTAGGTCTGGACTTTGACAGAGCCAATCTAACAGATGAATATGGTTTGATTTAAGCAGCTTTATCGTAGCTTTAGCTGCATGTTCTGTTGAAAAGTGACCTCTGCCTTTTTGGGGGTAGTCCAGTGTTCCCATTGCATGCTGTTGCCACTATCTTAGGAGGTACTGCCTTCTAGACGATGTGTTTTGTTTGTTTTCCTCCACAAATGAGCAAATTATAAAATTTCAGCCTCTTCTGAAGAGAGCAGTACATCTTCTTCATTTTATGCCACAAGTATACAACTTGTGACATAAAATGAGACTTCTTACGATTTTTCTCTGCTAACAGTTATCCTATCACAAGATTCTCCCACCTGAGCTGTTAGTCTCTACAGCTCCTCCAGAGTTACCATAAAGTTCTTGGCTGCTTCTCTAAAGAAATGTTCTCCTTCTCTGAGTAGTTAGTTTAGGTGGACAGACAGGTCTTGTTAGGTTTACAGTTTTCAGATGAGGAACCATCTTCAGTGTTCTTCCTGATCTGGGTGCTGTGATCCTCATGATAGACTCTCTAAAAAAAATCTTCCTGAAATGTTTGTCTTACAAAGAAGACTATTGCTACTGGCAATGAAAGTGCGGCATTTATTGTCAGAGTACGGAAACCTGAACTTTTTTTGGATGAATATAGGTGTGAAGGATATGAAGGCAACTCGTTCCTAAAGCTTCAAATACAAAAAATATTCAGTCAGTATTCAGTCTTACTTACAGTTGATGTTGAAAAAAGTATATTTAAATCAAGCAACCGCCCACTGGCATTAATCTCAACGTAATCTACCCAGTGGTTTGAACTATAAATCTGACAGCATTGGTAACAAAGCTACACTTCCTTTTTTTCCTCTGAGGACGATATGATTCAAAGGTTAACTCGTGTTTTTGTTGGCTGTTCAGAGGAGAAAACAGAAATCACATCTTGCCCTTTTCACCAACAATGGAGGAGCCTGTTTGTTTTGTACCTGTGCTGAGCAGCTTGATTCGAAAGTCGCAGAAAAAGCAGCTGCGTGTTCAAGCCGTGGCTGAAAGTTTTAGGAGTGGCACAAATGTGATGCTTCATAATGTACTAAAATGTTTCAATAGTTTGCTAAAAACACTAATTCAGAATCTCAAGCGTGTCTTTTTCTTTCAATGTGCTCCCGATATTTAAGCAAGACACACAGGCAGATAATATATTTACCAATATATTTGCCTTTTACACTCACTCACATTCTTCTGCTGCCACTGGTGATCAAGCTTTGCACTGTCGGAGTCATGATCCTCTCCTCCTGAGGAGATGATACTCACAAGCTGAAACCTTCTCTGTAGCAGCTAAACCTCTCAGCTTGACGTCTTGGACGAGCCACAAAACTGCTACATTAGTGATTACTTGCGCCTCATTTCCACTCAGCGGTACGGCATAGGATGTGGTTTGGTACGCTATTTTAAGGTGCATAATATTCAGAAAACAATTTATATCATCAGTTCAACTGTCACTGGGTTAAACCGAAATGCCTAAAGTTGTGTCATACCTGTACAATCACTGAACTGTGCTGCGCGACACCAGAAGTTCTGCTTTAACCATACCCTGGTCTTGTGGACCTACAACTGAAACCAATCCAAAACAGTGGGTTCAGTATGGGCTGGTTATGTGGTCTGCTTTTACAATGGAAACAGACAAAACAGCGTACTAAATTACATCAAACAGGGCATTTTGCTTTGGATTCCTGGTAACTATTGCTGACTCAAGAAGTTGACATTGCCCCTTTTTTATTGAAATTGTTCTGCGGAATAGAAGTGCATGAGAAAAAGACGGTGTTGCATTCTGTTTGAACTGCATCAAAATGAAAAGTTTTATTTGTACTTAATTTCCACTTTCAATATTGCTGCTATAACCGATGACTAATATTTACTATCACATAGCATTATATCTACTTCTCTTCCCTTTCTAGACTTTGAATGAGCATATCACTGAAAATCTCTTTCTAATTTAGTTAAACATGCCACAGTCGTGTGCTGTGTGTCACTATCACTGTCAAATGCCCAAGCAAATATCACATGCTCAACCTCTCCCCTTCCAAAACATATAAGCAGGATCAAAATGGAAATAAACATCGGTTATTAATATCAGCTACGTTTTACTGAGGTGACCAATATCAATGTTAATTGTGATATATTGTTCATTCTGAGTTTGAATGTCTAAGTGTGGTTGAAATGTTTCAACATCAATCAAACTGACGTAATTTGTGGAACCTGTGTTGATGACGTGTCTGTACTAAACTTAAGTTAAGAAATTAAGTAATTTTTCACCTCCCTACCCAGGTTCTCATAGCTATTTGCAACAAATTGATATGTGAAATATTGTGAAACAAAAAAATGTCCATCTCTGCAAAACTTTAACATCTCTGTTACAGTCCAACCCTTTTCACCACGTCGGTATATAGTACAAGAGAACTACCAGAAAATCAGCTTCTTTAGTCACGATTCTTTGGCAATTCTTGATATGGGGGTGGGGGGGATTTGTATTGATTGTTTTGACTGTGCCAGTCCATTTTGTACACATGAAAACACAAGAGTTTGCTAATCATGCACAAACTCAGATCTGTTTGAATCCAAACCAGCCATCCTCAGGGGGGTTTGCCCGGAGTTTAATCTGTTGCAAAGCTGTAGATCAGCCAAGTGACGTTCTCTGCTTTTATGGGAACCATGAATGAAGGCTAAAGCACACTGACAAGTAAAGAGAAAAAAAAAATATCAAGTGAGGCTCTGAAGAGGTCACGTTATGTTTACGTTTAGTGAAAAAGAAGCCACAGACCTCCAGAGAGCCTGGAGCGTCATTGATCGAGACCACTTTAAGAGATTGCATGAAAGGACTGGCTGCTTGGATCATGAGTAAACAGCTATGTGCTGCTGCAGAGGCCCAGCAGAGTCAGGGGTAAATAAGAAGAAACCACAAAAGAGGAGGAATTCAGCCCTCAATCTTCATTGTACGTCTATGAATCTCTGCAATCCAACAGACCTTTTAAAGAGCTGAACATTTTAATGTGGCGGCAACCTTTAACCGAGGTCAGCGGGTCACAGGAAGAACCATTCATTCTGAGCGTCAATCTGCAGTTTCGTCACTTCGGTTGAGCCATTCAGCCTCCTTTTCCGGTGCCCCGGGGGGTCTCGTCAAAAGGAGCTAATTTAAGGACGTGAATCATACCTTCACCTCCTAATCACCAATCACTCAACCGACGTGCCACTCTTCAGTTTCCATATAGAGCCAGTGCTTGTTTTGCTGATTTTCTGCCTCTTTAGTCTTGTTTATTTTCATCCTTGCGCAACTTTAAATTTGATTTCAGCAAACCCCCCATAAGGTTGGAGTCGGTGTAAAATGTACTCTTTTTACCTTCCCGATTAACGTTTTGCTTGCGTCTCCTTTTTTTTCAGAGACGCTTTGAATAAAATGTGTATGTGATATTGTTGTGAGCAGGACTGAATTGTCCAAGGACACAGTGCACATCAGCAGCGTGTGCTACATCGAGTCTCTGTCGCTTTTATTTTTATAGAAACGAGACAGGAAAAGCTCTTTCATTATAGATGATTCACAGTCAGAAACAAGCTCTTGCAGTGTTCACTTGTGGAGACAATTAGAGCGTGTTCAGCGGGGCTGAACTGTGCCAGCTGACCTTGACGAAAGCTGTTTTTGGAGTGACTCTGGTCTGAAGAGAGCATGTTCATGTGCGCTCGGAAAGGGGAGGTTACTGACGCAATCAGACCGGGAACGTTGGCACCTTTGACTGAACAGAGGAAGTGTTTTTCATTGCCGAATGAATTAAAAAGCAGAAGCTGAAGAGATGCGGTTACTGTTGCAATGACATGGCTCCTTAAACTGAATTATGCTGGGGTGAAATTTCCTATATTTTCATTCAGATCTTATTTTGTGACCAAATAAGTACATATGTATAGAGTTGTAAAAGTAGATGCAAGTGCAGTTGTAAGTCTTCGGATGTATGTTTCGAACAGCTTTGCACTTCCAGAGAGTCAGTTTCCTATTCTTCTTGGATTGAATACTTTCAGGTCTTGCCTCAGATTCTTAGTTGGTTTTTGGAATGGACTTTGACTGGACCATTTTAACACATGAATGTGCCTTGATTGCCTCAGACTCTCATCTTTTAAAGCCTCCACTCTAGTACTTTCCTATTAATCAGCTGATAATCAGCTGATAATCAGAGGCATAGCAAAAATAAAACATTGACATTTAGTTCCCTGGCAGCCACTTGATCATTCAATGTATAAAAAAAAAAAAAAAAAAAAACTAATGAGGAAACTTCACGGAAGAGAAGTTACTAAACGATGACAGCTTAAAATGAAACCGAAAAATAATATTAGCATTGAGAAATATAATTGCAGCTGAAAATATTAACAATTACTCTGAAATAAATGTACTGATAACTGTACTGGTAGTAAAACAAAAATTGATTTAAAAAATACTTAGAACTCTAAATATATACTGTTGATTAAAATAACTAGCTTTCACACTGGCACTTTTCTTTTCACTGACTATTTTTTTTAGTGGTGCTATTTTTCAATTTAAATCCTCTCTTGACTGTTTTGGTATTGGACTTGAGGGGCAGGACTTTAGTTATGCATATGATTTGCATATATTATGCAAGCCAACATTAGTGCTGAACCTCACACATATGTTAGAAATATGACAGGACTTGAAAGTTCTGTTAGTTTTGTTCACATTCAGACATAGCACATTTTTCTTTTGAATCTCTATGAATGACAAGGTAGCAAACAGTGTGACAGCAGCTTCAAGATGTGCATTTGGTGTGTCAGCAGGGGTAAAGTTTTTCTTATAGGTTTGATGTTTTCTTTGTCTGAACTTGACTGCCTGTCACACCTGTAAATCTGAGAATAAGACTGTTTCACGAGACACTTCAACAAAGAGGCAAAACTGTTTCATTCATCTTCTTGTACTAAGGAATTCAACAAGGCATTTCTGGCATGACAGTTTAAGAAAAATATTTAACAAGCTTTAGATTTAAGCTGTTTAAGCCAAGAAAAGAAAGAATCTGAATTCAATCATCACTGTCATGTTCTTTGGAAAAACTGCAAAAATAATCTGTGCTTTCTCTATGCCTCGAGACCTTGGACTTTTAAGCTTTGCAGCTACTTTGTAAAAGATGTGCTGTACCAAAAAATAAATAAAAAAGTGCTAAATTGAAAAAGAATGGCAAAAATTGTGAACACATATTTGCTGCTCGTGACGGTTACAAAATCACGTTCAGACATTTCATTGTGCTCAGCACCGTCACAGTGAAAAGGGGTCAGGGTGAATGAACCAGGTTTGGATTTGACAATGATTTGAAATTGTTGTTGGAATGCAATCATTTCCAGGGATTTGATTAGCGGTCGCTCCCTCCTGAAAGATAACATTACTCAACGGAGCAGTGCACACGCTCCTTTGAATGTGTTTGTACACATTCGATAAAGCTGTTGCTATTGCTAGCTCTCGTTAAGATGAATGCGTGAAATTATTATTCATTTGAGTTTAGCTTGTTTTGTAGAAATGTTTATAATTTCCCTGTGCATCAGGATCATTTTTCATATGGATTTTAGTATAAATTGCTTCTGTAAGGTCATTTTTGATTTCTTTCCTTTTTTAACCTTGTGTTTCCACATACATGTAAGCTCCTCACTATCAAAGTACCTGCTTTCAAAGTGGGGTCACACCAGATGATAATGGAGCCAGTCCTAATTTAGTGACCCCGTGATGTTTAGTTGTGCTAAATGTCTCAGGTGCTATGTCTGTAAATAGTTAAGTTAGCTCATTCTTTGCACAATTGTCTTAAAACAAAATTGAGTGCACGAAGTAAAAATGCAAAAAAAAAACAAAATCCTGCTTTTGTCCATGTGATTTTTATATGGTTAAAGTAAATTAAGTATGCTCCTATGAAGGAACTAATTATTATAACTTAGGAAATTAAATTTACTGCACTGATTCAGGTTGTTTTTTTATTACCTTTCCAACCAAGCATATTTTGTCATTAATCAGATTTTTTTTAGGGCAGACTATGCATAAAAACCAGACTGTTCTCTCCACTGCTTTATGGTGATGATGTAGTTTCTACCTGAAAGTCAGTAGCCACCACAAGAACAAGAGGTCATTTATCTTGCTTTGCTGTATCATTATCGATGGGCAGCACACATTAGACACATACACACACGCACACACACCTACACACACACACACACACACACACACACACACACACACACACACACACACACACACACACACACACACACACACATACACACACACACACACACACACACACACACATATAGCGTGTCCTGCCTGGAGACTGTGCTGACATAATTCACAGATTGATAATTTATGCAAAACCCTCGTTCACTCTCCTCCTGTGCGTTTTGCAGCGCTTCCTTACTCACTTCCATGTTTCCTGCCTCTGGTTTTTGTCAAGTGACGCGCCACGATCAACGGTGCTGTGCATAAACACGGACGTTTATGTAAGACACATACAGACTGAATCATTAAATGAAGAGGGTGGGCAGAGGCCCTGCCGGCTGATGGAATATTCATGGATGGCTTTCAAGGGTTGGAGAGGTGAAGCAAAGAGGAGACAGAGAGGGAGGAAAAAAAAAGACAGGAGTGACGCACTTCTCTGCCCCTGTCCTTTGAGGGAGCTGTACAACTGGTGTTTCCATTTGGCTCCTGAATAAGTCAAAGGACTGCAGCACCAGACGCCACTATAGGTTTTGTTTTCTAAATGACACATTTCTGTTTTAAGATTCTTTCTTGGATGACTTTATCTTTTAATTATTAATATCTGACTTCATTTTAGACAAAAACACTTTTTGGTTGAATAGAAATAAATGTAAACTTAAATCTGCCAGGGGTATGAATATTTCTTGGCATAACTGAATAAACTGCAGATAGCTTTTTTTTTTTTTTTAGCTTCTAATGGTAGCAACAGCAAGGCCAAAGGGTTTGTTGTGCATGCGCAGGCGATCAGGTATGCATGTGTCTGTGTGTGCAGATTTCCAACCTCTATCCATCATGGCTAAATGAGCAAGAGACAGAGAACAGCCGTGACAGGCTGCCACTCAGATTAGCGTCATGATATAGGGAATTGATTAATTAGGAAGTTAGGTCTTGTTTTAATTATGTTTATGTAAGGCGCTCGCTATCTAAAAGAGGCATGGCGTTGGAGGTCAAACTATTTTCATGTTGATTCAGAGAGAGAGCAAAAACATTTCCTGCAGAATGAAGAGAGAATAAAAAACGTTTTGGACTATGAAAGCTGATGAGTTGTTCTCTTCATAACCACTACCTGAATGTCCGACAATTGAACTCATTGTTGATAAAAAAAAAAAAAAAAAACGAGCCCAAGCCTCTAACATCCAGGCGTTTAATCCATGAAGAGAGCAACGGAAGATCAAAGTGGCTTTTAGTCTTGAAGGGGAAAAAAACTATCTTTTTTTTTTTTACATTTTATGAATGCTCCCATATTTATGTTGGTAAATGAGATACATACACACACGCACACACACCTACACACACACACACACACACACACACACACACACACACACACACACACACACACACACACACACACACACACACACACACACACATACACACACACACACACACACACACATATAGCGTGTCCTGCCTGGAGACTGTGCTGACATAATTCACAGATTGATAATTTATGCAAAACCCTCGTTCACTCTCCTCCTGTGCGTTTTGCAGCGCTTCCTTACTCACTTCCATGTTTCCTGCCTCTGGTTTTTGTCAAGTGACGCGCCACGATCAACGGTGCTGTGCATAAACACGGACGTTTATGTAAGACACATACAGACTGAATCATTAAATGAAGAGGGTGGGCAGAGGCCCTGCCGGCTGATGGAATATTCATGGATGGCTTTCAAGGGTTGGAGAGGTGAAGCAAAGAGGAGACAGAGAGGGAGGAAAAAAAAAGACAGGAGTGACGCACTTCTCTGCCCCTGTCCTTTGAGGGAGCTGTACAACTGGTGTTTCCATTTGGCTCCTGAATAAGTCAAAGGACTGCAGCACCAGACGCCACTATAGGTTTTGTTTTCTAAATGACACATTTCTGTTTTAAGATTCTTTCTTGGATGACTTTATCTTTTAATTATTAATATCTGACTTCATTTTAGACAAAAACACTTTTTGGTTGAATAGAAATAAATGTAAACTTAAATCTGCCAGGGGTATGAATATTTCTTGGCATAACTGAATAAACTGCAGATAGCTTTTTTTTTTTTTTTAGCTTCTAATGGGTAGCAACAGCAAGGCCAAAGGGTTTGTTGTGCATGCGCAGGCGATCAGGTATGCATGTGTCTGTGTGTGCAGATTTCCAACCTCTATCCATCATGGCTAAATGAGCAAGAGACAGAGAACAGCCGTGACAGGCTGCCACTCAGATTAGCGTCATGATATAGGGAATTGATTAATTAGGAAGTTAGGTCTTGTTTTAATTATGTTTATGTAAGGCGCTCGCTATCTAAAAGAGGCATGGCGTTGGAGGTCAAACTATTTTCATGTTGATTCAGAGAGAGAGCAAAAACATTTCCTGCAGAATGAAGAGAGAATAAAAAACGTTTTGGACTATGAAAGCTGATGAGTTGTTCTCTTCATAACCACTACCTGAATGTCCGACAATTGAACTCATTGTTGATAAAAAAAAAAAAAAAAAACGAGCCCAAGCCTCTAACATCCAGGCGTTTAATCCATGAAGAGAGCAACGGAAGATCAAAGTGGCTTTTAGTCTTGAAGGGGAAAAAAACTATCTTTTTTTTTTTTACATTTTATGAATGCTCCCATATTTATGTTGGTAAATGAGATGGACGTCGTCAACGGCAACTGTTGTCGCTGTTTATTAGCTATCCATGACTTTCTGTTTCCCTGGGGGTTTAAATATGATGCGACAAGAACCCATATCGTTGCACCATTTACGGAGGATAAAATATGTAAAAAGCTCACTGTTAGAGAAGTTCCAGCTCAGAGTGGCGTCTCGGGGTCACAAAGTCTGCATAACAGCCATTAGAAGATTTCTACCTGGCCGACTGCTTGTTTAAGGGGCATGCCTAGAAAAAGCTTCTCCTCTCGGATCAAAACACAAGGTTGTTAGACTCTGCCGGGACTTTAATTGGAACTGTTTGAAGATCACACAGTTTTTTTTGCGTTAAACTCTCCAGGAAGGTATGTACTCCATTAAGTGAGAGATCTATGATGCAAGGGGTGGGGGCCAATTCGTTTTCCAAAAGCACAGGAAAAACCATGTTGTAGTGCATGGCCTGACAAAGTCTTTGAAATGCCAGGATTTTTAGAATAAAAAATAAATTAATCTGAAAACGGGACATTATTCAGTGTTTTGAGCAGGATAGTGATCTGAATCAAACATGAATCAACACAGAAATAAATGACTCACCAGACACAAAAAAAAACATTTGGCTATCTACATCATGTCTTTTGTTGAATACTAATGAAGTTGTCTGCAAAAATGCTCAAAACATCCACTCAAAATATTTTCCTGATTGGAATAGAGCTGGAAATACATTATGAATTGAAACATCTTGTTGCCTAACACGATTTTAGGCACATCCAAGAGAGCTTGACAGGAAAGGCAGATGGGTTATTTCTGAGTTCAATAATATTGAATTACCATTTAATTATTTACGTGTGTATCTACTTCTTAGCTAATAAGGTAACTATACAAAAGTGACTCAAAGGAGCATGTTTTGAATCATTGATCTTGTAATTCTTGCAAAAATGTTGATAAGCTGTGCTTTGTATAATTTGATTACTTTATATCCTTCAACTGGGCCTGTATGTTGCATAAAGTATACAAACGGAAGATTCTGAATGTTCCAATCTTGTGAAATATTAGCGAGGACTAAAGGAGGTTGTAAAAGCTTCACAAGCAGTGGAATTTATCCAAAAATAATATTTTGAAACACAGGCAGCTCCCACTAAGCCCCGCTGAAAATACATAGAGGTTAAAATTGTCTTGTATTTCTCATTATGATATAAAAGTCATTAAAAAAAAATGTTTTCTACAACTTGCCCAAAACACTAAACTGCATTTCTTTTCTTTCTTTATTTATTTTTTGCTATTTATTATTGTGGCAGGCAGCTTCTCTGATTGAATATGTTTAGCATGTTTGGTTGTGCAGCTTATTTTGTTCTTTTTGATACAGATCTGATTTCGCAAATTAAATAAATATGTTTTGCTCATCCAGCTGCTTGTCACACTGAAAAATGCATAGGTGCCTGAACAAAAGTAGTAGCAGGAGCTGATTATTCTATAAAAAACAAATCTCTGCTCGATCTTTCCTCTTTATCCCATCGTTGGTAAAGTTTTTGTGGGCCAAGGGCGACAATTGTTGTACTTCTCCCTCCTCTAATTAAAAACCAAAAGGAAAACGAGAAATTCGATGGGTGGCCCAACCATATTTGTGTCCTACTCTGAACCAAGACTTTGGATTTTAGATGAGTCACTTAGCAGAAAAGAAAAAGAAAAAAAAAGGCTTTCCAAACTCCTCTTTGCTGCTCCCAAAGGGAACAAAGTCACACCTCCCACTGCACCGTCCCGGCTGTCTTCCATTGTTCAGTGGCAACCCCACTGACAGCGCCGAAGTCTTTCTGCAAGAGCAGAACTGAAGCACGACGGTTTGTTTGCAATGAAACCTTGAGCACTGCGTGACAACAGCAGGATGACATAACAGGGTGGTGGTTGCTGTTGGAGGACACCTGGTTGCTGGGGAAACTGGAAAAAAATAGGTGATGTAACAGCGACGCAACTCTCTACACCTACTCTGAACACGGTGTCGGCCAGTTTACGCTTATGTGTGCCACGTGTCCAATAGTGATAGAAAATGGGAATAAAGTGCATAAGGAATGGAAAGAGATCGCAGCTGTGTGTAAGATAAAAAAAAAGAGGAAGAAAGTCCTTGTCGAACTCGAAGTCTTTGGACTCGCTGGGGATTCACGATTCTTTTTGTGTCACAGGAAAACCAGGTTACCCATTTGCTCGCCGCTTGTTACAGGACTGCTTAAACTCCCTGTGGCCACCTAAAAATATCTGCTCACACACTCTGAATATGGCCTACCTGTGTTTGGTGAGGAAATGTGTTGTTGACATATCCAAAATATATTTCTTTGTTGTTCCTGCATCTTCAAATTAATTTTTGTTTTAAATTTCTAACCATAAAATGTGCAGAAGGTAATAAATGCTTTCATAGATTTTTTTCTTCTGTATCTTTGAGATACCACAAATAAAGTTGCGCCAGTGAATCACTTCCACCACAGAACATGATTTCTGATATCCATATTTCTTTTGTTACAATTATTGAAATGTTTTCATCATATTACAACGGTACTCGATAAGCGTATTCATACAGCTTGACCTTTCAAATATTTTGCCAAGTTACAAAAATTAATTTCAATGTGCAGGCTCTTGGTACTTTGGAGGAGCTGCAGAGATTTATAGCTTAGGCGGGACAGTTGGTTGATAGTTGTAGAATCATGACGTGCAAAACACATCAAATTCAATCACCATCAGGATTTTGCTTTCAATTTCAATATGCTATTTTCACAATACTGCTTGATTAGATGCAGTACAGTAGACGCAATTGGCTATATTGTTTCATGCAATATGGATTTCAAATCTGCTTATCAATAATATATTTGAGCAGATGGATGGATTCTCGTTGTGCCTAAATTTATACGTACTACATTAAGAATTGTGATTAAGACATTAAAACGTGAACGGAATAAAAAAAAGCTAACAAATGCACTGTACATCCATCAACATAAAACGATAAAATAATCTTTGTTTTTGGGGGCGTAGGAGGACCCTGTATCTGTAAATGTGCAGTCAGATGATTCAGGAGTTTTGACATCATCTACCAGAACAAAGATGTTGTCTGCTGTTTGCAATCTGACCTCGCTAACAACCTGTCACTGAACTGACTTGGGATACGAAGAATAATTACATCTGGGGGATAATCCATGTGTTTGCAGCCGGGCCAGGCGCGGTGCATGGATTTTCAATAAATAACGCGGCTGAAAAAAACAGCAAGCTTCAGGCAGAGTGACACTCAAGACAGAAAGAGATCACTCAGGATCTGTCTGTGCTCTGTAAGCCGCTGCTTTTTCAACTTGCAAAGCTAGATCTTTACATCAGCCTCTTTGGTTCTTTGGTTTCGGTTTATCCGGCTGCGAAAACCTCCTTTTGCATCTCAAAACCAGAAGTCCGATCAAACGGTAGCAAAAGCGATCTAAGAACGAGCTCTGTCCTCGACAAACAAGCCGGTTGCTGTTCTTTTTGCGAGAGTAACTTTGAGTTAACTCTGGTTCTACACGCATGACACGTGCAGCGTTGAATGACCTGGAACATATGGGCCGCAACAGCCTAACAAGACTGCTGTGGCACTAGTGTCTGGAAAATGGCTGTCAGCGTCAGCTCTTCTACATTTTCTGCTAAGTAGAAACAACGGTCCAAGGCAGCATGTAGACCTCTCTCCTCAGACTCAGGCCTCAGTCTGCTCTACCTGTTTGCAGTCCGTCGTCTCCGGGGAGATTTGCTGGAGCTGTTTCTTTTATCTTCCTTATATGTTGCTGTTTCCCAGACCCCCGATTTTAATTGCTTGCTGTAGTTCTTCCTTTTACTCTTCAAAACTCTGCCCCGCTCCAAAAATATCTAATTTAATATTGATAGGAAAACTTATTTTCTGTTATTTAATCCAAAGTCAGCATTAGTTGTCATATATGGGAAGGAATAAAGTTTAACAAAATGTTGACACATATTTCTGACAAGCATTTTTGTATTCCAAGTGGCATCTACTGATGCACAGGGGGTAATCAAACTAAAACTAATCAGGACAAAAGCCATGAGAGATCATTGGTAATCTTGTGGCGCAAAGTTGGTATAAATCTGCATGCGCCGTGAGCAGGTTTAAATTTAGAACATGCCGTTTGCTCGCATCTGCTATTTGCTAACTGACGTGTCATCATAATTCTCTGTCCTGAAATCACAAAACATTTTGGTTCTGCTGTTGCTAACAAAGGCCGTACAACAATAAACCTCCCAGCTGTCTGAGCGATAGCTTTCCGCTGCCTTTTCAGCCTCAGATATGTTTATATGTGCTTTTCGCCTCTGTCTGTGAGCATCTCTCAGAGTATGAGCTCTGTGCCAATGTGACATTCACATCATATCCAGTATCTTACACATGGCTGAATTAATACCCTCAGGATAAAATTGGTGTTGGCTCTTCCATGACCCCCACTGTACATGCCGATTTTATTATTTTCTCCAGCATCATAAAACCAGTCAGTGCTGGAAATGAAACGATTAGCTGGCAGTGAATCTGAAAACCAAATAGGGAAAGAATATAAGAATGTTCAGATCCGCCTCTTAAAGTGTGTGTTCTTTTATTTCGCTTGCTTTACTGTTTTGGGTTATTTTGATAGTTCTGTCTTCTTGTTGAGTTAATCTTGGTCAGTTTCTGGATCAGCAACACCGTCTCTGTTGGAAACGAGTTTTTCTTTCAGCAGTTTATTGTGTAGTTTGTGGTGCCTCGGATATCATTTTTCTGTACAGATGCAGTAAAGATCCAGTTAATTCTTCTGCATTCATTTCATATGTACTTGAGTCCATCATCAGCGAGCTTACAGATGCATACCCGGTCTCCATAGAAGGAGCAAATAGCACAAGTAACTGGGGGGCACAGTTACTGGTGCTTCAGGAATGAAGAAATAAGACAAAGACAGAAGTGATGGCATTCGTCCATCCACATGCCGCAATGCCGTTAATGGCTGCATAGACCGCCTCTGTCTACTGAAGGGCCTCTTTTTGTCTCTCTGAGAATGACCACTGAAACTTTGCTGGGAATTTGAAAGCTAACCCAGAGAGGTCCATTGCCTAAAAGTGATGGCAGCTTAAATGGCTGTACTATGTGTTTTCCAGGGACGTAATGGCACAATCAAGTAACTATATTACATTTAATTGTTCTAAAATCGTTGTATCTGTCAAAATTGGCTGAAAAAATGTAGCTTCATAATTTGACTCCTTGAAATTGGACCTCTGCGTCTTAACAAATCTCCTGCTTCCAGCTTTGTGGAATAAACACATTGAAAGCATGAGTGAGACAACATGCAGTGGGTGAAACCTCATAAATGGGCCTTTGAATTGTCTTTACAGGTTTAAATCCAGAATTATTTAATTCAGCCATAAAGTTTGTTTTTTTTCCCAATTGGGAAATACCTCAATTTTTCCAAGCTCGCAAGAATAATATGACACTTGAACACACAACAAAGTACTTGCAGTCTTTCTTGTCATTACAGTTACCGAGCCTTCCTTGTAATTTCTGACTTGGCTTTTGCATGTTGTCACTGATAATGTGACAGTTATTGTTTGGCAGTGAGCTCCGTCTCTTTGAGGTTGAACGCCTTCTGGCTATCAAACTAATCTCTAGATCTCTCCAGCAGATTCAAGTCAGGATTCCAGCTGGGCCGCTTCAAAATGCTCATATTTCTTCTGGGCAGAGGAAAGATCTTTGTAAAATTGAAAGATTGCTTAAATAAGTCTGGGCTTAACTGTATCTATATTTTTAAAGTATTCATATTGTTCAGTTGTTATGCAGAATCGAGCTGTCCACTTTGGAGCTGTGGAGCAACTCGAGTACATTTTCAGTGCTCTTACTCCTCCCCCACCCACTCAGAGTCTCTTTATTCCCTGAACACACACTCTCATACTCACATATTACACACGCAGACAAAAAGAGCCCTTCCTCATGTAAAATGCAGCTTTCTCAAGAAGACGATCATCCGCAACACAAGTTTTAACTGTAGCGTGCTTCGTTTTACATTCGCAAGACTTTCCGAATCCGATTCAGTCTCACACCTTTGCGTTTCACACTTTTCATCTTATCGGATAGTCCTAATTTTCTCACACTCGTCCAAGTGGCTGTTTGAAGGTCATCGACTGAGAGGAGTTAGATGTAAGGGCGTTCACTTGTTACCACGGAGGTCATTTTTTTTTTGCCCGTGTCCTCAAAGGGAACAGTCGCATACGCACACAGTGTTACAGAGTGAACGGCTTTGGAGGCCGAGCAGATTTGTCCTTTGCTAAGGACTGTGACGTCCATTAAAATAATGCTCTGACGTCTTGACAAGGGGCACATGTGCAGCTTGAAGCTCGAAACGCATGCTTGGTCAGTAAGGTTTACATCACCTGAATGAGCAGGCGCCTTTACGCTCCAGCTGAAAGACGCCACACTCCCCCCCCTGCCCCCAAACCCAATCTGCCGTCTTTTGCGTTATCTCGTAGTCTGTCTGATCCGAGCTTCTGCTCTCTTTCCTCTCACACATCGTGTTATTTCATCCAGCGTGAACCAGCAGCACCAGGCTTCATTAATTAATCATCAACCTAAGATCGTCATATCAGCTCTGAGAGCCAATTAAACACTTGTTTTTATTTTCTGTCTCAAGCTGGCGACGATCTTAATATCCTCAAATAATGGAGGCTGGAATTGAACCCGTTGTGTAATTCAGATGTAGCAGAGGGGTGTTTCGATGAAATACCTCGACTCGCAATAAGAATGCTTGTTCTTTTTTCATGGCTGTTCCACTGCTTGTTTTTAATCTGTATCTTTACCAGCGCTGAATTTTACGTGCCAATTATTATCACATGTGCTCTTTGCTAGTCTTGAGCTTCCTCTGTAAATTCGGGACCCTGGACAGATTGTCAGTCCGTGACAGGACAACACAGAGACATGCTGGGCAAATAACCAATCACACGCATTTATATTTCATTTTTACACTGTGTGATGTAGCACTTAACAGAAGCTAGAAGTCGCAAATAGGTGAGTGAGCTATCATGGCAACAATGACTGGAAAGCTTAATGTGGAATTTGAACTCGAAGAATTAGGGGCGGATGATGAGGGGAAAGAAGCTAAAGTCTACAAAGAGGCAAAACTCACAACCAAAGATTTTCTTGGATTCTTTCAACGCAAAAGAAATTGCACAATGGGAACCTGTTACAAAAGGTCAACTTTTATACTAATTGATGTTTCTCAATAAATCAAACATGCAACAGGAATTCTTTCCCATGTATTGCAGTCGATGTTGACCTTTTGATTGTTGCCTAACAGCTGGAAGGATCCCAGTCTAAATGCCACCTAGTTTCTGTGGAGCGTCAATGTTCTCCGTGTTACATGTGGGTTCTCTCTGAGAATCCTGACCATCTCCATCAGACCCAAAATATGTGTAAGCTAACTGGTGACTGGTTATCGCCCTTATGTGTGAGAGTGCAGGATTTTTTGGAGTATTTCCATTTTCCACATGTTTTCTTGCAGAAAAAAAGAAAGAAAATGGAGGATGTCTGTTAAATCTTATTTGGGAAATTATTGTCTTGACGAACAACTAAACAGTTTATCAGTATGCAGGCAGAATGTGGCCTTCAAGGTAGAAGATGAGAAAGACAAATATTTCCCAATGCTGTCATGAAAATTCACATTTATTCATCTTTCTCTTCTTGATGTCATTATAACCAATTTTGCTGCTTCTTCCTTATGTGGCCCCCCGTCTCGGTGTCATGTAACCGATAAACCTCCATTATTTTGTTTACTTATCAACATTAACAGCAGCGTAGAGACTGTAGGTGTGGCGTTGAACATGCAGCCCAGGCGCTGTTGGTGGAGTGTGTGCTGAATGGTATCTTTTATTAGCTACACCTGCATCACGGATACCGCACCGGGTTGTGTGAGTCATAGGCAAAACAAGAAGGGAAGCTTTTTTTCCCCCCTTCTACTGTACAGACTACTGTAGACGTGATATTGTTGCTAAACAACTGGCAGCATAAATGCTGGTTCTTCAGTGATAGTTTGTATATGCTGGCATATTTCCATCTACTTCTGAGAGAAAAAGGGCAGACTATCCATTCCATTGTACTGCTCCTGTGGTTTAATGTCTTTTTCATCGGATACTAGCTAATGTGTAAAGTATTTTTTGTAGCATAACGCATCACAAGGAGAGGGTTTATCAGAGGGTTGCCCCAGAGGTCCATGATAACTCTGGAGGAGCTGCAGAGATCCACAGCCCAGGAGCGACAATCTGTTGGACAGGACAATTGTTATTCATGTTTGCCACAAATCTGCCCTTTATATAGAACAGGCAAAAAAATTTCCCCCTAGTCCTTGAACACAACATCCTCTTGATGAAACATGAGCTTCTTTCATAAAATGCATCAAGGCCGAATTTAAAAATGTTTTTGCTCCTCCGTGTGATTTGTGAAAGAGACCAAGTGGGTCCAATGAGAGACTCCCAGCCTTGCGTCAGCTGACTTCTGTAAGCGTAAACTGGCTTTGTGGCTCAAGTTTCTAATATAGCAATTACAGATGGTCTGTGCAGCCAGCTGCCTGGGGGATTTAAGGCAGAAGCACACAGACACCTGCTCTGTGAAGCTGCATATTTGAAACACTTCATTCCTCGCAAGAAAATGGCAAGACGTTCGCCGAGACAGAAAAAGATCACTAGACTTTCCTCTTGGGTAGTTAGTTACTTCAGCAGTGATGCTATTTGAAAATAGAACAACGCTGATTAGGCATCACAAGCCGCTGATGTGCTTAACCCTCTAAGAGTGTCCTGACATTTATTTTATGTTTGATACTGTATGCTGAACCTGTGGAGCTTCACCCTACACCTTGCTTTCATCCCGCAGTGATGGATTTTTTCAAAGGGATATGGATATGTGTGAGGGATATGACCCACCTGGATTTGTGTTGCACGAATGACCAAAGGGAGCTCAAAAAGGGGCTCGTTTTTGCAGACTTTTATCTACATCTATATCCACATGTAGATATTTTTGAGCTAGCATGGCCTGGTCAAAGTCCAGACATAAATCCAGTAGAGAATCTGTGATTAGCATGCGAATTTGAGATTGTAAAGCAACAACATTTGAAAAGGTTTCATAAGCTGAATGAAGGCCATTTTTTTAGGTGATAACTGTTGGCATTTCCCTCAGTTTTGTCAGCTTCCTCCACAACTCAGCTGGCGTTGTTCCCTTTGCCTCCCTTAGGGTGAAACACAAACCTGTTTGACCCTGAAAATTGCTGAAGTGCAGTTTGTTCGCCTCGTTGCCGTCAGGTTTGTTTCTCTCCTGGTGTTCAGACGGAGCCCATATCATTCATCGTCAACTCAAGACGCACAAGCAACAAAGAAAAATGTCTGGAGACGAAGTTGGAACAGCAGAGTCACTTTCGCATTCTCAGCGGGCTCATTATCATTTCTATTTCACTTAAACATTTGGTTCGCAAAGTAGTAAAAACAGTTATTAGAGCAGATGATCTCTGTATGACTTCCGGGCTAACTGTCTCCACCACTCAGCCACATTTTTCTCTTCATCATATTGTGCATCTCATCTGCACGCAACAGCCATCTTTCACTCCAGCCTGCTGGCGGGCTGAGTGTGCAGCGAGAGAAAGCATCTCGCTTGTCTTCCTTAATGCTCTTTTCGCCGACTGAGACCAAATTACAGTCTTTGTTTCACCGGGAAACACACAAGTTCTTGTGAGTCATCCAACTTTAGCTCACCCCCGTCAACAAAGTGTGAGAACGCAGATTTTTTTCTTTTCTCCTCCAGTTGTGTTTGCGATTGTGTTTGTGGCCATGATTCACTTTTTTTAATTGTTAGCAAATAAAATACATTTTTATCAAAAATATTTTTTTTTCTGTGCTTCTGGGGCTGCAGCTTAGCTCAGCTTTATCTCATTTTTCAGAGCAAGAGAATCCAATAATGAGGAGATTAATGTCTTTTGTGGGTACAGTTCTCATTCAAAGTCAAGATAGACTTTCTTCCCTCCAGCAAACAGAGAGAGAAAGAGGGGGAGGGAGAGAGAGAGAGAGGTAGGGGGTATGTGATGAACTTGGTTGGTGAAAGGCAAGATGGATGAATGTCAGGGAGAACGACGGGAAAGGAAGACAACATGATGGTGGAGAAAACAGGCTGGAGGAGTTGACGTTTAACTTCAGCATCCGCAAAAAAAGAAAGATTAGAGGAGCTTCGGTGAAGGAGGGGAAAGAGAGATTGAAAAGACAGAAAACTCTGAGTTGCGGGGGGAAAAAAAATACAGCAACACAACTCATTGTCTCCCTCCTGCCCCTGCCATCAATCTCCCAAATGGCAGCTGCCTCTCTCTCTCTCTCAAACACACACACACGCAGGAAAGTTTATGGCCGCCTGTGTGCACAGCTGATTCCCCCGGTGATGAATCATGGGAGCAGCATGGCACAGCACAGCACGGCATTTGTTAGAGGTGGTGTTTTTCTGCTGCGCTGACAGGCTGCATAAGCACTTTTTACTGTGTGTTCCCCTGCGAGTGTGTGTGGGTGTGCATTGTGGCAGCTGGGGCCCAGGCTGTTTTGTATGTGTTTTAGCGCATGCTACATTTTTGTCTTTAAATGAGAGTTCATGTTTTCTAGTGCGGTTGTGTTAGCATTGGAGTCAGTAACTTACTCGGGAGTAGACAAGCAGTCAGACTGATCTCATTTCGGAGAATCGGGAAGGAACTCTCACGAGAGCCAATCCAAAAATCACACTGGTTTTGCTCAATCAACTATGGATGCAACATGAGCATCAAAATGCATGACTTGTTCTCACATACGTGTTAGTTTCCTGAGAATCTGGGATGAATGAGTGATGAGCAGGAAGAGAGAGACTCTGTAAGGACAGAAAAGAGATGAAGAATTTAGCAGAATGAAGACGTAATGTCCAATTTACGTGCAATTACCCTTATAAGTATGCCCAATTTATATTAATGTCAGAAACGGTATAATATATCCTTGTCAGTGCTCAACAATGTACTGTTTGAGTGTGCATGTCATGTTAACTCCCCTTCGGCATGTTAAGTGCGTCAGGTTCATGCCTTTGTTTACCATTTCTCTGAGGTCAGAGAGCGGTCAGAGAACTTCATCCACTGTTTTATACCAAAGAGCCTTGAAAGACAGTCAACTTCTATTAAGCTCTGTCATCTAGAACGCTATAATGGCTGACGGCAACTTAGACGAGTGAGAACATTTTAATCGACCTACATGTCTGATTATAGGCATGATGTTCAAAACTGTTTATTGAACACAAAACTTTACTGTCACTGTTATAAAACCAGCGTGTCTGTGATTTCCAAATGCTAATAAAATATGATTCTATTGGTTGATTCTGGTTGCGCTTTAATGACCTCTTATTTCATTAGCATCTGGAAATTGGCAAAAGATTCCTGATTCGGATTAGAATGTGTTACTTTAAAATGACAGCGACTTTGCAATTTTAAGCACCTTTGTTTGTCTAACAATGGCGATGCTCTCACTCTAATTAGCTGCTCTCCTTCAAGTCTGTTTCCTGTGTTGTGAGTGATGACTCTGATGCAAGAAACTATTAGACGTTGCGTTAAAGTGCAAAGCCTGGACCACAGCCACATGAGGTTCACTAATTAAGCAACAGAGATGAGCAACTCAGGTGAAGTTTTGAAAAAAAAAAAAAAATCTCATGCAGCTGGAAAAAAATCTGCGAAGATTTGTGTTTTTGCTCTTTATCATTATTTTTAGGTTTAATAAAATACCAAATATTGCTTTATCTCCCTATCCTCCTTCCATGTTATTTATCTATCTGGCTGTAATTTGTTTGCTTTGATAAGACTTTAGTAAAAGGCATTAGAGTAGATTTGAAATCAAAACCTAAATAGATACATAAATAACATTAATAACATTATTGTAGTTAAGGGCCAAAAATACCAAACTTCAACCCGTAAACACTAAATGTTTCTATATATTATATAACATTCTCAAAATTTGTTATGTAATTGTAATCAATGTGAAATCTTTTTTGGCATTAAAACAGTTTAGCATTTCTTGTAACTGCTGACGAAGGTTCTGTATGTTTTCATTTAATATTTATTTTTTGAATAAATATTAAGTGAAATACTCATAATATTTACTTTGAATAAATATTAAGTTATAATTTTCATGTCCAACCTAGGCCTAAACCTCAAATAAGAGCCAGGGAAAGTCGGACGGTGACTTCAAATACATTATTACTCTGATAGCCGAAGGGAGACAAACCCTATTCTGAGGAGTGAAAGTGTTTTGTTTTTAATTTTGTGAATGCCATCATCTCCTTCTGTGCACTCATTAATTTAATGCTTTTAATCCCAATGGGATTCAGTGAACAGTCTTATTCAGGCAGTGATTTGATTGTATGTGTCATTATTATATTAAAGTGCTGTTGTCACTTGATACTTGATAACAACTCCTCCGGTGAACTTTGTGTATATATATGTATATATATATATATATAACATATATATATATATATATATATATATATATATATATATATATATATATATATAATATATATATATATATATATATATATATATATATATATATACATTTTTTTTTTTTGGTGTTCTCCCCATTTATATCCTTTTTCTCCTTTGATGCCATACGTTCCCTCTGTCTGGCACTGTCCACCTCCTCTCTCTGTGTCATCCCGCGATCCCCACAGCAGGCTGGACATTTGGCACCTCTGACTCGGACAGTATGCTTGTGAATGGCGAGACCAGGGCAGAGAGGTGGCGTTCCCGTTCTGCTCTGCCAAATGCTCCCATAACTCGTAGCTTCAGTCCAGAACACCTGCTTCCTCCATTTCTCACAGTAAACAATGCCAAAGCTGGAAGGCATGGCACATAGGAGCCAATTAACCTGCCAGCAGGTATGATGTGACTCCCTGGGTTCCTGTGTCTGTGGACGCAAGGCGTTGAGGATGCGCACGTCAATGACCGAATCGCTGCAAGGACAAAGTAGCGGCATTGCAGAGCTGTTTCTCTCCGCATGTTTTGCTCTTGTCCAAAAAGGATAATGATGCTGTTTTTTTTTATCCCTAATATCCTGGATCTGCATACTGTTCACAACTCATTAAAGCCTAGAATGTGGGCCAAGTCATAGTTCTTACACTCGATTTTCACTAGCCTTCCCTCTTCTTACATTAATCTGACAAATTACAGTGCTGCACTGAATCTTCTTACAGTGAGGAAATGCTACTGTAATTAAAAAAAGAAAGAAAATTACATAGCTTTGTCAGTGGTGCCAATAAATGTGTGTATATGTAAGAAATATCTAAAAAGTAATTATAGGAAGATGGTTTAATTAAAATAGATGGTAATAAATTTTATTCTTCTCAGTTAAAGAAGCAGAAATAAAATTTCTGTATTGCTGTGTTTTTCTCCGCCATGGGAGTTAGGACTTCTGAAGTCTTTCAACAGGCTGTGAGTTGGATTTAGGTTTGGATTTGACTGGACCATTTTGACACATGAATATGCATTGATCTAAACTATCTCATTGTAACTAAGGCTGTATGTTTGTTGTATCAAACCTTGCTTGCCTTTTATCTGCGTAACCCAGTGACAACATTTAATATATAACTGAGCCGTGTTGGAGGAAAATGTCAGGCTTGGTCAGGCTTTTCCAGATTCGCACAAAGTGACCATGGGAGACCTCACTGAAACCACAGAACTGCGAATGCCGAGCGCATTAACTGCTCGGCGTTTACCTACGCAGTTCAAGGCTCCTTCGACTTTCCATTTACACAAAGCACAGCGGCGGTAGAAAGTCCTTTCAGTACTGTAGACAATATCACAGAAGGAGGGGAGGGGTGGTCTCGAAGGAGAAGGGAAACAAGGAAGGACTAAGTGGGAGCATGCAGGGAGGCAGTCTCGGAGGACAAATAAAGGGTGGGATGTGTGGGCTCAAGGAATACACAATCACAAAGACCCAGTTTCACCCTCTGAATCTTCTGTTAACGATTAATCTGCGCCGAGGTTTCAGTCTCACAAAGGGTGGCCTGCTACCTTTTGTGACTTAAAAATAAAGGTGAAAGTTTTTGACTCTGATTCCGAGGGTAAGGGGAGGGGTAACGGCGACATGCAGTCGGGAAGTTAAGCTGCTGGAGTGTGTGCGAATTGCACTGTGTGGGGTAAATTATGCATGTTAATTTAGAGACGCACAAGCATGAATATTCCTTTGTCCTTGTCTTTTGTTAAGCAAATGCAGCCACATCCATCAACCTACACAATGTTGTCCTCGCTGACGGATGGTAGCAAAGAGAGTCAGATGTGCTCGTTTTTATTCGGATTTCAGCGTCCACGATTGATCTGATTTTTGCTCTTTTTAGAATGTAAGCTTTAATGTTTTTCAAATTGCCAATTTACGCACAAATTGCAAGGGTTTCGGAAATTTGAGATTTTCAATTTTTTCATGCAACAACTACAAAATTTGGTTGTTGCATGACAACAACCAAAATGTTGTGGTTGTACATAAAGTGAAAGGGATACTTGATTTCAATTTGATTTTCAAAGTGTGGTGCACATTTGTTCTTGACCCCACTCTGATACCGCTGGATAAAATCCAATGACACCAGCTGCCTTCATAAATAATCTAATTAATAAATAAATTATTTAAAAAAACAACCTTGTGTGGAATTTAATCTCAGTATAAATCTAGGAGTTCTTGACTCAACAGCATCATGAAGCATAACGATAACAAAAACCCGGCTGGGGTCAAAGTTGTGGAGAGGTTTAAAGCAGACGATATGTGTAAAACTATACTCAACTCGACATACAACCAGAGACCCAATGGTTGCATGTTGACCCTTGAAAATTAAAGGGTGAGATACTCTGAGAAAGACTGAGTAAAATGCAAGTAATATTTTTAATAGTATTTTATTTTCTTGTGGTGTTTTAGGGATTGATATTTTTGTTCTGACGTATATTTAAAAAAACATGACTTCATTCTAATTTGTGTACCTTCTTGCCTATGTGCGTTTCATGTACTAATGTTTGAAGATTCTCTTTTGCTGTGCGTCGTACTGAACAGCCCTTGTGGCGTGTTTGATTCCCGCAGCAATTTTGCAGACTTTAATTGGATAAAGTCAGCATCCCAACTGAGCTTTATGGACCTCATCCAAGTCCTGATATCCATACAGACTGAGAGACACATTGCGACGCTAGGGGTCTGGATTATAAAACAGATTTATGGTCAAATTTAATCATTAAGCTCTCATTTCCTCTGCATTATATGAAACAAAATCGCAGGGCGGATATAAATTGTTTAGGTTAATTTGATATTTATGAGGGTCTTAAATTGCAAACAGTATTCTTTGAAATTCTCATGTATAGTTTGTGTATATGTGGGGCTCTTCTTAGCAACCTTTTACAAAATAATTGTAAATTTGTAAAGTAAGTTTATGTTTCAGTGCAGAAACATTAAGAGCTATACCAAATCTGACTATAACGTGAGTTTTAATTGCTTTATTTATAGTATTTATTTACTTTACATTTAGTTTAAGTTTTATTATGTGTCTCTATTAATTCCAATAATATTGAGTTCTTGACTGATTGCTTCATAATCCTGTCCAAACCACAGTGATCAATGTTGCTTGTGCATCTTCCTCAACTCTCCATGAAAATATTTGACAAAGTAAAAGTCAGCATTGACTTTTTGTGGTTTATCCTTCTTGTAAAGTGTCACTGATTGAATGCTCTATTTTCGTGAGTTGAAATCCATAATCATCAAACTTGAAACTGTAATTGAATTAAGACGTGCATGGATTGGCTGTGGGTCAGCAGCAACAGCAGGTGTCTGGCGGTTGGAAAACTGCAAGTTTGACTCCAGCTTCCCTTCGCCACACACCGAAGCGCAAGAGACTGGACTGCAACTTGCCAGCTGGTCTGCAGTCCAGCATTTGCATATCTGTGCAAATTGGCGAAATTAATCATTGTAATAGTTCTGATTTACTGGAGGACTACTTAAGTTGAGTTCATTTACCTTTTTATATATGCATGTGTATATTTACAAGAAAACACAATTTCTGGACTTAGTTTGGAAATAATTGATCAATTAGGCCTAAGCAGCTTAATTTTTCAGCCTAAAAAAAATTCTACTAAATCAAGATGAGAAGCTGTTGAAGAATACAAGTACTTAATATTGTACCACTTTTATGACTAACCATGTGTGTCTGCACCCTGTTTGACCACATAGGCATTTTTGCCTGCACCTACGTTTCAGTCAACTTTGTATTTCACAGCCATGAGTTTGTGTGTGTGTGTGTGTGTGTGTGTGTGTGTGTGTGTGTGTGTGTGTGTGTGTGTGTGTGTGTGTGTGTGTGTGTGTGTGTGTGTGTGTGTGTGTGAGCCTGGGTGGGTGGGAGTGCTGTTGTATCATCCTCCTAAAACCGGCGTGGAAGAGAGATGTGGATTGGCCGAGGTTTTATTCCCCTCACTCCTAGAAATGTAAGAAAAATAGCACAGTGGAGGAAGAGAGTAGATGAAAATAGCTCAGTAGGCAACCGCTGACTCACAAGGCAAAGCTGGGAGTCAGGATGACATCTATTCCAATATACATCAAAAATCAGCTTGTGTAACTACCTCTGTGTCCATGAGCTGACAGATCTCAGTGCCCCTTGCCACATCCTGTATGAATTTGGTGCACATTTCTCAACTGTGGCTGCATTAAAACAGGGAGGTGACGTTACAGGTGCCATTTATTTCTTTTGACAGCTCAGAGTCTTTGGGACACGAGGGCCGGCTAGATGTGATGTAGCGTGATCGGCTAACCACGCGGCTCGTTAATCATGGCTCTCGTGGAGGGCAGGCTGTCAAAGTTCATGGGGTTTTTTTTGTTTTCTTTTTTTTGAAGCACTGTGAAATGGAACACGAACGTGAACCAAACTCGTATTTGAATCATTCCGAGCTCCGGTTTCTCATGCAACCGTGGTTGATAAAGTTGCAGGAATTGCAAAGAGGTGTGCGGCGTGTTAGGAATTTGAAATGGGAAATGTTTTCATTCGCTTCACTATCTGGCATATTATAAAAAATTGTATTGATTTTCTGATATTTGGGAAAAGAAAATTAAAAGCTAAAAATGTCGTCACACCCACTTTAGGCTGACAGCGCATTATGTCAGTTATTGAAACATCAGCTACATCCCACCCTGCTGCTGCTCTGGCTGCAATCAAAAGGATCTCACCAAGCAGCTGCAATGAACAATCCAGACTCTCCACCTTAAAGTCTAATTAATACCCACTTACCCGCTATAGTTTCTGGTCGACCGGAAAACTTCAGTGACATAAATAATTCATACCCCAATAACTGTTTTCTTTCAGGTTGAGGCTCAGAAGGATGCAGTCTCTTTTTGGCGGCGGGGAGCTCGGGCTGCTGGGAGGAGGAGGCAGCGACGCAGGAGGCCTCAAAGAGGATGGCTGCGGCAGCATGGCGTGGAGGACCTCGGCTCTTCCTTCTGACGACGTGTACTCCGCGTCCCACTTCACCCTCATCTCCGCCTATCAGGAAATCAAAACGAGACTGGCCAGCCTGGAGCGAGAGAACACCAGCATCAAGAGGAAGCTGAAGATCTACGAAATTAAGGTGAAAGCATTTTCAAGTCCGATGTTTGGCTGCTTTAAACAAACAAACAGCAAAGAAAAAAAAACAACTAACCAACACGGCTGTTTTTGTCCTTGTTTGTGTTGTTTGTGCTGTTGATTTACTGCCAAGGCTAGAGAGCCACTCAACCTTTTCCATTTTTATTAAGGTGTTGAGTGTTTCAAAAAGAAAAAAATAACAGAGTCCAGGCTGACAGCTGACACAGAGTCTGTGGAGGAAGCTAAGATTAGGGTGATGGCAAGGAGGCTTTCCAATCTCAAAGACTTGGAGCTCACAACCAAAGATAAGTGATCAAAAAGTAGTGGAAACGTGCACAAATGAAGGTTTATTGCTGTAATGCCAATACATATTTTTCCGTTGGTTATTGGAAAGGATAGAAATGCTTTTTTGAAAATAAACTGTAAACACAACCTGATTAAAAAATAAAATTAAAACTCTTTTTAATTTTATTCGGATTTTATTACCCTCTCAGAGACTCCTGCTGCCTGGTCGTAATTTTTATTTGATTGAATTTTATGCGGTGTCTGGAATGTAGGTTAAAAGACTATAGAAAATGTTCATAATTATTCTGGGACTGGTATGTTTTGACGTGAAAATAATACCAACACTGGTTGCTTTTAAACTCCTTTTATTGTCCAAAAATAAAATTAAGAAAGGCAATGTAACGCAGTGTGAGAAATGAGTCCCGCCAGTTGTTTTTGTGCAGCTGAAAACAGAAAATTAGCCTAAAATTTTTGTAGGTCGATTAAAAAAAACAAAAAGAAAAACGGGTCAGGTGGCAACCTAAAGGCAACGTTTGCAGGTGCGACAACTTCTACTCCAAATGGCCAACATCTGCACCTGCTCCACCAGAATCAACACCTGCCTCTCTGTGGAACCGTCCCTGAGCAAACGGCCACCTGTGAGTGAGTCAACAGCAGTTTGGCAGCCTGGAGCCTGCAGGAACAGCTGCTTGCTAAAAGCATCCAGGAGTTCTGACTCTCTCCTCCTTTAACTTCATTTGCACATATTTGAAATTCTCCAATACTAAGCCGACTGTTTGGGTGTATTTGTTTCAGTAATGACGTTTTTGTGGCTTTCTTTTGATTCTCTATGCAGTAGACCATATTGAAATCCTTAAAGTAGAAAAATAAATAAGAAATGTCTGCTCCTGTATAATTCCTAGAATAAGCAGAGTAAGAGTAATTATTAGTGGAAAACTCTTTTTTTCCCTTCTTCTTCTAATCCTGCTTTGTTCCTAATTTCAACAATTCATCTCTCCCCCTCACTGCTCACATCATTATCTCCTTTTGCTCCCTCATGCTTCATCCTTTTTTGTGTCTTGCAGCGCATCCCTCCTCCCATGTAGCTCTTTCTTTCAATTGCCTTTCCCATTTTTACTCATTTTCTGTCCTCCTACATAATTCCTTTGCGCTCGTTTTCCCTAAAGCTCCCCTGATTTAATCTGCATGCCAATTCAGCTATCGCTGGAAGGATTTCTGCCTCACCTGCTGTCTAATCGAACCAACAAGTCTCATCTCCAAACAGCGAACAAGCAGGTCAGACTGTACTTTGAATCGAGTAGCTCTACTGACACACTAATTAATCCTGGATACTCAAACAGGTAATTGAATATGTAAATGCCAATCGCTTCTTAATTCAAACATTGAATCAACTCATCATACCATGACAGCGAGTGAGTAAAATGTATTTATGTTGTGCAAGAGCATTGAAAAACACAAACAAATAAAAGCATATATACAGCATGAAGAGCAGCTAAAAACAAAGCCTTTTTATTCTTCAAACAGTTCATAAAAATTATTTATAAGGTCAAACTGATTAATTACCAAAACAAAACAAAAATCTAGCTTTACAGAAGATTTGACATCTGTGCATTGCAGAGATGAAGGCAACGCTTTCCATATCAGCTTTAAAAGATTTTGTCGTAAAATTAGTCTGAGGCTTTGAGAGGTCGCAGGTAGAGGGAGTGGCAGCACCATAAATGAATTCAAAAGAGAGTTTGAATATTTTAATGTGGATTCCTAAATGTACACACCCCCAGAAATACTGATACCTCTTTCAGATTTAGAGTTAAAGAATGTGGTGGTGGAAGTGAAGCCTTCTTGTCTCCGAAATGAATAATGAAAAACATGAGTGGAAACTGGAAACATGTAAAACGTGGTACTTGAGTAAAAATGTTCTGTTTTTTCTTTGATAGTAAAAGATTTATTCTTAAGATTATTGAGAAATAATTATCAAACCCTAACCCTAAATTTCCAATCGATCATCTCCAAATGTTCTAAAAAAATGTTTTGTTTTTGTTGGTCCTGGGATTGGATGTTGAACATGCTTGACAAAAGGTCTTTCTAAACCCGGCGGTGCTACAGTAAGTTCACAGAGGAAGTGGAAAATTTGCTGCGACTTTGACTTTTACACAAATGACTTTTTACCCCCAAATGACTGACTGCAGAAGGAATGGGTATTTGACAATGAATTGAGCTAATCTCGACAGCAATCACCAATAAACTAATCAGCAGCTCTGCGGCCCACCTCCACTCAGATTTTTCTATCGGTCTGTGGTTTAATCAGTGTAGCGCTTACTGTGCTGTCATTGATTTTTCTGTGTTTTGTGTTCCAAACGTGACAGCAGGTATCTTGTTGCAGACTTTACTTTTCCAAACCGAACACAAGAGAGTTCCCAAAATATAACCATGCAGACAAATATTAATCACCAGGAGCTGCTGCTATAATTACAAATGGATTTAAATAACTTAAGACCTAAAGTGAAACTGACTGGGCACAGTTATTAAAAATCATAAGATTCCTGGGCTCTTATGTACCTAAATGTGAAGCTTGGCTTCATCATTTATCTTCTCCAGATGGTTTGTTACATAAAATCATCTGGGAAGTCATTGTTGGGAAGGTTTGTTTTTTTTTAAACAAGCCAGGTTTTTTTTAAAGGGAAATTGGCAGTAGATTGAAAGAACATAACAGCTCAACAGAGTGGAGCCAGTTGGTGTAATCAAGCCAGTCAGGAAAGGAAGAAATACACTTACAAAAGTCACAGTCATCAATACTAACGACTGTAGTTAAAGGGGCAGTATTATGTAAAACAAACTTTTTTGGTCTTTATGTCATGATGTTATTGCCTCATCAAAAACATACCTGGATTCCTTCCTGCATTTTTGAGAAATCCTTTCATCTCCCATGGCAACCACTGAGCTGTGGAAAATGCCACCTTCGAGGCAACCTCCTCGGAGCGGAAGTTGCCGAGCTGCCGCTCTTCCACCTCACGGAGCAGAGCAGATCAGCTCCTTCAGACTAGCAGCATCAATTAGCAAACACCTGGAAGAAATTTGCATCTGCTGAGCTCATTAGACACGCTATTTTTTTCAGTGCAGCATTGGCAAAAACTTTGTTAAAGGGTTAATAGAGGAGCACTACTGTGATGACATATGACCTCAGCTTCAGTATGGCGTTTCAGAAAGAGCAGGAGTTTTAAAGAGACAGAAGACCAATTTCAAGTCATTAAATTATAAAGCCAAACTTCCTTCTAATAAAAATATTACATAAAGCATTTTTATAACAACTGAAGGTAACATAGTTTCTTGAATGTGCTACAAAATGGCACTAAATGGAAAACGCATGATACTGCTGCATTTCCTTTAGATTTCTGATATTCGATGGATGGATGGATGGATGGATGGGTACCTCATCTTGTATTCATCCTGTCTGGATTCTGACAGGCTTGTTCTTTCTTACCTCTCATGTTTAATCATTATTCCAGGTTCGACAAGGAGAATATTTTCGACCAACGCACTCGGCCTCAAACAGGCCTGTTGGTAACAAAGCTGCAGCAAACAGGAAAATCCAGAGGGCAGCTGCTGCTGTGATGGATGGGAACACTTCTTGCTGCTTTGAACATGGGCTGAAGCGAGGTTCCTCTCCATTTCAGAGTTCCTGAAGCTCAGCGATGTCAGGAAACTCTGGCCCTCGGGGGGGCGACTGCACATGTTTACCCCATTTACTGTTAAACCGAGCAAAGAGAGATGCTCTTCTAAATGGAAAAGGGTTGTTTTCTCCTCAAATAGACATTGCATCAGCAAGGCATTGACTTCACACAGAAAATGAAAAGCCCTTATGGTAGGCACTCTAAATGGAAATGTGTTCATTTAGGTTGAACGACACTGAGTTATATAACCAGCATGTCTGGATCGCAGCACTCTGCTAACGACCAGAGTTTGGTTTTGTAAGAGTAAAAACCTTTAGAGTTTAGATTGAATCTGCTTCTGCCTTCATCTTATAATTCCCGGTTGTGCTTTCACTCAGCTTACATACTCTTTTCATTAATTTAAATCAAAAATGAGACTTTTCAGAAGCGGCCTGATGGATGCAAACAGCCGCTCGACAGCAGGTTGCACTCGCTAATAGACGTGTAGTAATCCTCAAAAGTGGATTGACCGGCTGTAGCTGAAGACACTAAGGCTCATTTTGACAGAAGGGTTCACGGTTTAATTTCTGAGTTACAGGAAGGCAAAAGCAGCTTGAGGTCCTTTGGTTGTCTCGGGAAATTGCTGATTTACCTAAGTTGATAGGAGAATGAATGGAGCTAAATACAGAGCAATCCTAGTAAATGTGAGATGAAGGTTCATCTTCTGGCAGCTTAGCATGCAGCCAAAGCTGCAAAGGAAGGATTTAGATCAAAGCATGTGCATGTGCTAACTGGCTCAGCCAAAGTCTATAACTAAACCCAATTAAGGATCTCATGTAAGGATCGAAAACTGTTGCTCCCAGATAATTCTCGTCCGATCTGAGTGAGCTTGTGAGCTATCGTGCAAAGAGGAATGGATAAATATTTACTCTCTAGACATGACACTTGTGGAGACATATCCCACAAGACTTTCAGCTTGATTAAATCGACCTGCTACGTCAGAAGTCAGAAGAAGATACAAGACATTCTGTCCCAACGATTACATCTAAGCTAGCAGAATGAATACTTCATGTTTTAAATACTGAAACACGGCAGGAAAAGCAGCATTGTAGTCTTTACTGCAGTATGTTGTTTTAGTGAACATGAACTTTAATGAGCTGTCTATGTGTGTCTTTGTCTCTGCAGTTCCCAATGATCAGCGAGTTTGGTGAGGACACCAACTCCTACTGCTCCTTTGAGAGCAAAGATACGGCGCTGCTGCAGTCAGAAAACGGCAACCTGCACCAGCGAGTCAACGTCCTGACCCATGAGGTACACACCCAGTAAAACGAGGGGAAAGAGAATCCAATTTCACATGTGTTGCTTTTTTTTTTTTTTTTTTTTAAATGCGGTGGCTAAAAGAAAAAGCCTTATCAGACAAATCTATTTCTTTTTTTTTTTTGAGGACTCATTCAGTGGAAATCCTTCTTCCATTAAAACCTAATTCAATTACAGTAGAATTTAGGTCAAGAAACGTCCAGAGCTAATTAGGCTTCCGGAGCTGCTGTCTGGGCAAAAATGGCGAGGAATTGAAACAACCGGATAGCTGTTCAAGAACGAAGTACGACACTGGAGCTTCAGGCCGATGTCCTTTGAGATGCTTTAGAGATGACTCTGTAGAAGCTCTCTTTGGAAAAGTTTATAGCAGAGGGTGACGGCAACATCCTCGTTGGTGCGCGTACATGCGTCGCACGAGCTCATTTCGAGAGCGGGGCTTTGAGTGTTTTTTTTTGTTTTTTTTTTTCTGCTCGGCTGCCACTACAGTGCTCTCACGACTGTGTGAACGAGAACACGGGGAAACGAGAGGCGGCTCGCACAGGAAGGCCGTGGTGAAGCTGGTAGCAGCAGCGGTGAAAAAAAAAAAAAAAAAAAGAGAGAGAAAAGAGCAGCGTTAGAGAGCGAGGAAATGGTTTATAAGAGCAGCAGAGATGATTAGCGTGGGACTCCACAGGTCATGGGGTTGTCTGACACCTGGCAGTCCGACTGATGAAATGAGACATGGCACTGTGAGCCTGCTCTGTGGGAACCAACCGATACGGCACAGAAAGTCTCAATGTACTGTACACACAGTAGACAGGCTGCACTCATGTGGCTTCACTGATGGGTGAACTTTAGTGACATCCTATCCTTAATTCGTATGTTTTAAAGAAGACTTACTATATTGTGCTTCCTTTTAGACAAGTTAGGGTAGGTCTTTGGGTAATAGAAAACATTTTTAATGATAATTCTCAAATAATGAGATTTCAGTCTAGTCATTTCAACATGTTTTGAGCTCCGTTCAGAATCAGTTGTTTTAGGACTATATGTCGCTGTTATGCAATAAGCTAATGCTAGCTGCGCCTCCAACTCAGATTTCTTCCAGCACTACGCTTTTTCTAGTTTCATCCATCTCCTTGTCAACACATCAGCTTTTCTGTCCCTGCTGAGGAAATTCATTCCCAAAGTATGATGCTGCCACCACCATTTCCCACTGAGGCAGTGTTTCGTTCACTGCCAGTTTTCCTTCCCTTTCTGCGTGTAACTAATTACTGACTCTTAATTAACCACAGATGTACAATTTTTACTAGTTTGGTGACTTCTGAAGGCAGTTTTATTTATGGGTGGCAATGTAACGTCACCCAGTTCAGAGAGAACCTCTAAAGAAAGCCTTTACTTCTAGTTGACATTTATACAGTGTTTTTTCTGTTAGTCTGTTACACTAAATCCCAATAAATCGCTGTCGTACTCTTTCACAAAGCTTTCCACAAGCCGCTCATGCACCAGCGCCAGATTTCCACTCGCATATGTTCCCGTCGACACGCTGAACGTCTGTCCGGCTTCGGCTTGCCCCATTAGTGTGTCCCTCTCTGTTTATCTCAGTCCCTCATTGACACTCCCACTCGGTTGCCTGGAAGTGACCATGTTTTCTTTCTGCATGCTTCATGAGCTCGTTCCCTCGCCTACATTGAAAATCTCTTAATTTCACTCAGCTTTGGAGAATCTCTAGTGCCCCAAGTTCTGCCAAAAAAGATTGTGTCTCATTGTAGCACTCGTCGTGCCACACTGTGAGAAAACTAAGCTGCCGAGATGTTAAATGCCCCCAGCCCCCCCTTTTAAAAAAAAACAAAACGCTTGTGACATTAGGGAAGCGCCGCGTTGCACACGCTGACGTCTTAAGATATTCGGTGTCCCAATTTCACCCGGTTACAAAACATCTTCTTGAGGGACGCGTTTGATGACTCTCTGAATTGAAATTTTCCCTTCATTTTCTCCTTTGTGGGAGAAGTTTGAAAACTAAGAAGGGAGGAAATGTGTCGACTTGTTTTGTTGTCTGTGTGAGTCTGCATGCTTTTCAGCTCTTTTTTCTTTTCTATCTGTCTCTCTTTAGCTGCAGAAGAGAAAGGAAAGGGAGGAACAGCTGGAGGATGTGATCCAGGCCTACGAGAAGATCCACATGGAGAAAAGCAACCTCCAGAGGGACCTCGACAAGATGGTCAGAAGCGACACTCGGAAACTTTACACTAGATTAAAATGGTTTATTCATCAAGTGATGGTCTTACACTTCTAACTTTTTTTTAAAAAAGCAAGAGTTGATATCATTAATAGTTAATGAAATATGTGTTTAGATGTAAAAATATAACTTGAATGAATACGACAAGGGTTCTTCCAGTTTGGTTCCAGCTATCTGCTGCTGCAGAAATGTTCTTATTTCTGCATTCTGTAGCTTGAGAAGTTAGCATGCACATTTACCTTCTGCATGTTTTCTTTTAGCCTTTTTTCCAATTACTTTTAGCAACTTGGTGGCAATACATTAAGAAATATTTTTCAGTCTCATACCCCTTGAAATCTCTTACATTGCAGCCACAAACCTCAGAGTTTTTCATCGAGATTTCCTGTGAGAGATCAACAGAATGAACATCAGGGAGTCGAAGTGTGGCCTGAATTTGTGTTGCGATCCATGGTTAAATATTTTGTAGATGAAGATGTAATTGCATCTTTCACTCCAGTTAGATTGGATGGGGAGCATCTGGGAACATTAACTTTGAAGTCTTTTTTTTAGCCCTGCAACTGAATCAAAGGTACAAAAGTTATGAGAACTAAAAATCCATACAGCTTTGGGGTTTATATGAGGACAAGAAATTACAAAGAGCGTTACTAGAACAACAGGCCTCAATGTATGTATTTTTAAGGATTTTAATGTACTAGACCAACACAAAGTGATTTATAATAGTAAAGCAGGACACAAAAGGTTGTTCATTTGTGTATAATGATTTTATACACAAATTTTACCAGCTTTAGCCAAAGTCTTCAGTAGGTCTTTTTCTGTGGTCAATCTGCACATTTTGGACCAAAATATGTTCATATCTGGGACAAAAATTGCCTCACTCCTGAGCTGTATGATGGATACATTCCCATCATGTCTGTACTTACATATAACAGTTTGAACAGATGAATGTGGCAGCTTCAGCTGCAGCTTCAGGGATCTGGAAGTTGTTCTCAAGGATGAACCAGACTGGTCCAGCTCCACAGTTCTCCTCCTGGTGTCCTGTCTCAGATTTTTCTTGACTTTTCAAACATTCAATTTACTTGAATATGTTAGTTAATCTTATTGTCAATTTTCAGGAAGCACTTTTAGAGAATTTGGTTTTTTAAATTATTTTAGGAGCTTAAACGCCTCCCGACAAAGTCTTGCTGGTGAACAAAGTTTATTTACATCTAGTCCAACATCAAGTTCGCAGGATTCAGTAAAACATGCTGCCGATCATCAAATCTTTCACTGTAGGCAATTTCTGCTTAGCGATACTATCTTTCTTTTTACAATAAAACAAAACAAAACATGCTTTTGCTGAGCCTGCAATTTAGAATCTGGCTAAAAACATAATTTTTTTTGGAAGAGAGATTCTTCTCTCAGCGATTGTTTTAATTAATTATTCCTGTTCCCCCCTGAAGAATTAAACCGCATGTGACTTGACTTTCCTTTGTGTGTCGCTCCACCACTTGAAACCGTGAGAATCTCATTTATTCCAAGTGGTTACAAATCAACACGAGGCAGAGCTGTCCAACCGAACAGATTGGCTGGCCGAACTTTCCTCGGTGCCCTTGTGAGGCAATAAAGCATCTCACTTGACGGCGGAGTCCATCTCACAGAGTATCTTCAGCAGGTTTAAACTGTCAGAGTGATGAGGGAATGAAGTGTGCCAAAGACGTCGGAGCTGCCACCTGGCAGGGACCATCGCAATGTCACCTGTGTCCCCGTTAATGGGACTTCATCAGAAAACTGCTCCTCGCTCACCTTCCAGCCTCTCGCTCACTTACTTATTAACACGTCTATAAAGTGATGGAGAGATTTAGAAATTTAAAGTAGGAAGGTTTTTAAAAAAGAGCAACAGTAAATGACATAGTTAAACGATTTGCTTCTTATTTAGATTTAAATGGCAAAGAGGTGGAGATTGATCACTTCTTGAGAAGCCTTCCCATCTCGGCGCCTTTCTCTTTATTCACAACTGCGCTGCGATTATATTTGAATCTTTTGCAAAAGGTAACCAGAGTAAATACAAATTGTGGGTTTCTAGAAATGTTTTCAACCCTTTGTGAAGAATTGCCTTCTACGTCTAAAACCCATTTGGACAAAAATTTGGTGTCAAGCATTCATGTTACCTTGCAGTTGACCATGTGGGAAATTTGCCTCCCTCGCTCCTTTTGCATAATTGCTTTAATTCAGACACAGTTGGTGTTATTTTTGCAGACTAATACCAATTCCTGTGTTTTGACAATTGATTAAAATTTCACAGGATTGTACATGCTGTGCCACACCCATAAATGAAGACAACATTTTATCTTGGGCTGTCTTTTCTTGATTTCAGACGACCCTGGTGGAGAAGCATGTCGAGCGGATCCTGGGCCTGGAGTCTGCGCTGAGGCAGAGGGACGAGTCCCTGCAGAAGCTCAACATTCAGCTGCACAACAAAGACATGCAGTACCTGCAGCTCCACGCCGGCCCTGACAAACACAGTAAGCAGCTTTGTCCCCTCGGACACAATTAGCGGACGCGTTTCACTGGACGAATTGAGAAATTGAGGAAAAAGTAAGAGCAAGTCGTTCCAAAGGCACGTAGATGCAGGAGGAAAACAGCCCGCCTCTTGTCTGTTGTTGTAACTTTTTATAAATCAGCGAGTGTGCATCGTTTGTTTCTCATTGGTTGCTCATCTGTGCAGAGAAGCAGACTTTTTTTTTTTTTTGCCAGATTGCAAATCTATTTTTACTCTTTTTATATGATTTATGACTGGTTTCAGAATGCAGATTTTTGGGATTTGTTATGTTTGTGTGACTCAGCATTCCACTGTCTTTTCTTTTATTGACTTTTGCTATTGTTGTATATATGTCTATGGGTTTTAATGCCTTCTGTTAGTCTTTCCTCTGCCTCTGCATGTTTCCAGAAACTTGTAGCTGTCTGATCTGGGATCTTCATGACTGGCTCTCTGTCATGTTCTGCCAAACGTTTCTCGTCGTTTTGTTATACTTCTTAAGCAACGCCTTTCTTTTCTGTCCATTCGCTTGCCTGCTGCCTCTCAGTCAAACATCTATTTTAGTTCTTCTTGACCAATTTAGAGTTCAAATGTTTTATGGATATATTTAAAACAACACTGAATTTTTCCATCCTACCATTGACGCTTTGCGTGTCACAAACAAAACTAAAAAGATCATGTTTAATTAATGCTACTTATTAGGAATCTACTAAACTAAATTAAATTAGGCCAGCTGAATCAGATCCAACTGTGATGAGCGATGTAGGCTCAAAATCTTATTGCGATGTATTGTGATAACAATAAAAGTGAGTAAGAAATCATTTGCAACATTTTTGCAGTGTTTTTTAACAGCTTTATTGGTGTTATTATATAACTAAAATCAAAACACAGTTCTAAGTAAAATATATTCTGAAATTTTGTTAATTGTTGTTAAACTGCACATAAACTGCATTAGATTATATTTCTGAATTTGACATTTACTGATTCTTATGGAATCCACAGTTGAGAAAATAAAGTGACAAGTTTGACTAACTGTTATGGTTTTAAGACATAATTCACTGGAATTTATTGCAAAGAAAAATTGCATTTTATTATCCTGATGAGAAACGTTTCATGATTACGATAAACGATGGCTAAATGCATGTTTTCTCTCAAATTTACTTCAGACGAAGTCGAGTCAGTTCTCTGCTTGTTACAGGGTTCCTGATAAAGGAATCGAAATTCCTTCATTGTCATTGTGCGAGAAAGCACAATGGAAATGAAAATCTCTCAAAGGCAACGCAATTAAATGTTAAATAATTAATAAATAAATAAATATAAAAACAAAACATAGCAAAACCAGCCAATATGTTAAGAAAAAAATAGCAGCTTTTTTAAAGTCAAAGTTCCCCAAAACAAGTTATATAATTGATAAAAAGAGCTTTGCAGTTAAACTTCAGTCATTCTGGCTCTAAAGGCATTTGGCATTGTAAGACGTGTGCTGTAAATCGGTATTATTCAGCCCATCTGCACCACCAAATGATCTCTGCTGCGGGTAGTCTGCGCGACCCCAAAACGTGTAAAAGAAAAGCGACTTGACAGAGAACAATACAAATTCCTGCAAAACAAATGCAGTGCAGTGGAAAAAACAACACGGCTCAATCTGCTGTGCTGAGGGAGGGCCGAAGTAGGGTGGAGGGGGGGGGCTCTGTCAACTTTAATTGCTTTGCATTGTGACCTTGTCGGTGACGTGGGCGGCTGAAACGTGGAAGCAATGTGCCAGTGCCACCTCAACAGATGCCTGTGCCGTAGTAAACCCCGATGAGGAGGAGTTTTCATTCTGCTCGGGCATCAGACTGGCAGAAAACTCATGGAAATTTGCATCAAATCTGTTTGTCTTCCATATTTTATTTATTTTTTTATTTTTTTGGGTTAAATTGTGATGTACGAATGAATATATATATATATATATATATATATATATATATATATATATATATATACACAGTCCAGTCACATTAATGTGACCACCACGTACTTTCCACTTCAGAGTTAAATAACCAATCACAGAAGGCAGGTGGCAGCACAGTGCAGTTGAGCGTATATAAAGGGTGTGTGTGGGCTTCGGAAAACATTTCAATCGTTGGCGTAATGCAGAAACGAAGCGATTTATCCGACGTCCAAAAGGGCATGATCATTGGCTTTCGGGCCAAGGGTGGAAGCATTTCCGAAACGGCTGAGTTTGTGAACTGTTCGCGTGCCGCCGTGGTAAAAGTGTACCGTGCATGGCAAAATGGGACTGTCCAAAATCAACGACGTGGCAAATGTGGTGCACCACGGGCCATAGATGACAGAGGCGAATGACGGTTGCGGAGATGCGTTCGGGCAGATAGACGGGCTACCGTTGAGCAACTGACCACTAAAATGAACCAAGGGGCTACCACAAGTGTCTCCCAAACCAATATTCAGCGAACATTGCTGCGTCTGGGCCTCCGAAGCAGACGCCTGGTTCGTGCACCTATGCTGACTGGTGTTCATCGACGACGAAGGCTAGAATTTGCACGCCAGTACAGCAGCTGGACGTCCACTGAGTGGCGACAGGTAGCGTTTTCAGATGAATCGCGTTTTATGCTCCATCGGACAGATGGACGTTGGCGTATAAGGCGTGAAACCTCTGAAAGGAACCACCCTGCAACCATTGCAGGAACGGTCCAAGCTGGAGGCGGGAGCATTATGGTCTGGGGAATGTTTTCCTGGCATTCTCTGGGTTCACTGATTATTGTGGAAGGCACGATGGATCAATACAAGTACGCATCTGTCCTTGCGGACCATGTCCACCCCTACATGCGCATTGTTTTTCCTCAGGATGATGGCATCTTCCAGCAGGACAATGCGAGGTGCCATACAGCTGCCAGTGTACGTGCGTGGTTCGAAGAGCACCAGGATGAGTTTACCGTCCTCCCCTGGCCAGCAAACTCACCTGACTTAAACCCAATCGAGCATCTGTGGGACCATCTCGATCGAGTTGTTCGCGCCATGGATCCTCAACCGCGTAATCTAGCGCAGCTGGCCACGGCATTAGAGTCGGCATGGCTCAACATCCCAGAGAAGACCTTCAGGGACCTAAGTGACTCTCTTCCTGCACGTCTCGTAGCAGTTCGCTCTGCGAAAGGTGGTTATTCTGGCTTTTGACAGATGGTCGCATTAATGTGACTGGACTGTGTATGTGTGTGTGTGTGTGTAGTACTAAGTTTGTACTGTGTGTTTGCACCTGTGACTGCACATACAAGTATTTTATTGAGGAGGCAGGAGCAAAGATAAAAGATGATACTGCTGTGCTGTTGCTATGTCTTCTGTAGCTCAAGGACTGTGTGAGCGGAGCTGAATCACTAGCGAGCCCACACAGATCACATCACCCAGGTACACGCTGAAAGATGCTGCCCTTGGAAGAAGTCAGCTCTTTGGCTCTTTTATAGTCATCGATTGTACAGCCGCGGACAGCGGGGCGGTGCATTACTCAGGGAAAAAAGAAAAAAAAAAGCAGCAATGGAAGCTCAGTGTTTATGTCTCTTTTTTTGTGCTGCGTGTTTACCACCCTTTCCTCCCATTTCTTTTTGCTTCCTTTCTCCCAGTGTTGGATTGCCCAGCTCTGACCCTTCAGAGCTCGCGCAGCCTGGACACCCTGTCGGACCTGAAGGTGCAGCGGCTGGAGGCCGAGCTGGAAGGGGCGCGGCACGAGGCCCAGGGTGCGTGTCAGCGGGAGGAGGAGATGAAGGCGGAGGTCGAGCGGCTGAAAGACGAGATCAGACAGCTGCAGGACGACCAGAGGGAGAGGGTCAGTGTTGCTTTGTTTTCAGTCTGCTACACAGTGTCTGGACCATTTACACAGGCAGAAATGGACTGAACTGTAAAATATTAAAAAAAAAACAGTGCCTTGAAAACGTTTTCCTGAACTTTGAACTTTTGCACATTTTTTCACATCACAGCCGCAAACTTAAGTCAATTTTATTGGGATGTCTACGGTATTTCAACACAATGGAGCTCATAATTAAGACAAGTGAAACATGGTTTAACCCCCCTCTGACCTGGGACCCCTAAATAAACTCCACATCACCAACTTCCCTTTGGATATGTGTTACAAAGAAATGATGATTCTGGGTACACCATCAGAGGCCTTTTGCAGACAGAAACATGACATATTTGGTCATTTCTTTCACAGCAGTTTTTGTACATTTTATCTACATTCTCAGCAGTAATTTTATTTTAGTTTTTAGTTTTCTTAGTTTGTCCCATGTTTACACACATGGCCTTATTCTTAAGATATTTTTATAATTAGTACCAAAACTAATGTACCGGTATATCAAAAAAAACATCCTATATGTGGCGGTGAAAGTAAATATAAGACTCAGTAAAATTATGAAAAGAAAATATTACTACTACAAATTATATTACTATTTTTATTTGTTTTTTAGAACAATAATCACGATATATTTTTTAAAATTGGTATACCCCAACGAGACCACTTTTTTTTCTGATTGTGCAGCAAGTACAACGGAGGGGCAACAACTCAAAGCTTTTGCAGAGTTTTGATTTTTTTTTCTTTTTTTTACTGTCTCGATGGTACAACACCATGCTAAGCTGGATGATGAAAGCCATGGGCCTCAACTTGACAGCTTCCACTGATCTCTAGTTTAAAGCTGGAGGCAACGGGTCGAACAAAGGCTGAATTTAAGATTGATGTTAGATTGACTGTTCCATGGAAACGTAATTGCAATCCTCAGTGTATCTACATTTATCACATTTTCTTTTGAACAAGCGATAAGAGCCTCATTGTGTTATCTAATCTTAGATATATTTAAGATGAAGGTGTTTTAAACAAAATACATTTTACAAGCGCTTAAAAGAAACTGTCAGTTTAAAAGAAGAAAAAAAATTCCAGCCACTTTTTCTTTGTGATGGTAAAACGCTGAGAAACACAAGGAATAACAGTCTTTGAGCTTGTGCTCTTCATTCTGCAAGTTTTTGTCCCTGCTGTCTCTATGCTGTCAGATTTGGTCCAATATCCCACCAGCAACCTGCATGGTAGTATCTAATTTCATGCTCTACTTCTGCAGGAAATGACTTCTCCGTGCAAGCAGTGCGATGTGGAGTGGATAAAGAAGGTGGGAGATGAGCAGTAAGTGACCACCGACAATCTCTTAGTGGGGGCCGAAGGGAGGGGAGCCCGTGTGGAGACGGAGACGGAAGGGAAGCGGGGAGCATGGCTAAGTTAGCAAGGAGGAATACAGGCTGAGCAACAATCATTAAAAAAAAGAGCAAGATTGAGAAATGTTTCAGCAGAAGCTCGTCTCTGCTGTCCTGCTGGGATGTGCTCAGGCCTGCCTCTAGGGGCCTCATTAGGAAGCAAACAAGTTCTCCAATCACTGACTAACGGGGTTCAAACAGCATTAACAGAGGGAGTAATGTTGTTTGGACGCTGTGGCCTGGTGGATGTACTATGCAAGGTGCCATTGGCTAATTTTCACTAAATAAAGTTTGTGAGGAGCCATCAGTAGGCAGTATTTTACTCACGGTGAGAAGTTTGCCGAGCTGCTTTAGTTTGGTGAAAACGAAAGAAAGGCGAAACATTCTAACTGCGTGTTACAACTGAGTCCAGTTATTTAGTCTAATTTTGAAAAATACTAAGCATAGAGCGAGATCAACCTAAAAGCACAACAGAGGCAAGATGACCAACAAAAAGAAACAACAAGGCAACCTAAAGAAAATAAAGATTTAGACTTGACGGATAACAGGGTCTCAACAGAAACCATGAAAAGAGAGATGACTGTTTGTATAACGAGTCAAAAAGGGCATCTGTTAGCATTAGCATGAAAGTACTAATAGAGAAATGTTATATCTATAAATGTGAAAAATGGAGAATTTGTAGACTTTGGCAGAACACTTTTGCAAATATTTAGCAAATAATCACCCTGAGCAGCAGGGGGCAGTGTATGCACAAACCAAAACGTCTTCCTGTCCATTTTGCGCATATTATCAATGTATTTTTTGGCCTTAAAATCCTAATAAAGTGTTGATTCTTCTCTCCCCTCTCTCTTACCGTTAACCATCAGAATAAAATGTTACGCAGTTTCTAAATTTTATCTCTGTTTCTTACTGGAAGCTTGGGCGGTCTCTTATCTTCATCTGCGTCTAAAGTTGCCCCTGACTTCTGATGTTTACAGGGTGTCAGGTATAAAAAAAGGAAAAAAAAAAGCCGCAGCAGGTTGGGCAACTGACTCCCACACAATGAAACCCCAGAGGTGTTTCGATGGGGAGCAAACAGAAAGTAAATGGTGCGACAGCAGTCAGAGGCTGTGTGTTGAGTGTGCGGTGGAAGTCTACTACTTTTTTCCAGACCTTGGTCACCTTTTGGTTTTACTCAACAATATTGCTCACTCCCACTGAATTGCCGCTACACTTTTTCCTGGAGCGTTTTCTTGTAATTGGGTCTGTTTAATGTAAATTGCAGAGATTAAAAAAAGGAGGTTTTGTCAAGAATATTAGCACAGTACATAACCCTTGTAGTTAAGTCTTGTGTCTGTTAATTAGTGGGGATATTTAGAAAACCTCTCCAGTATGTAAAAGTTTTTTTGTTGTTGTTTTTTGTAAACAGCCACATAATTACAAATATTACATTCCAAATATTATTTCATCTTCATTTATCGTTGCTGTTGTTGTGTTAATTTCTGCCTATTTCCATCCAGTGGTTCCACTTCGCTTCTTGTAACTGCATTTGCGGACTCGTTTCCCTCAGATGGAACCGTTAATTCGTGAACAAGCTACCCTCGTCAACCACAAGCCACAGCACTGTAGGCGCCAGTAGGCACCTGGCACCACCCGACTCATCCTCCAGCTCTGCCAATTCACAACTATTCCTTTGCGGAGAGACTGACTAATCTGTCCTCAATTTACAGAAATCGAGAGCAATTTCAAATAAATCACGGCCTGTTCAGGTGGAATTCCCTCTTCGAGTTGAGAATCCAAGCAAAAGCGAAGATGAAATGTTGCGTTTCGATTGTTCGCAGATTCTGAACTTAGTGAATATTTAGTTTTTCGGTCATGCTTAAAATGCCAGTTGTAAATTTTAAGAATAGCTGTTTGTTTTGAAATATTTCTGCAAATTGAAATGGCTATCATTTATAACGTTCTGACCTAAAAAACAAAACAAAAATAAAAAAAACATGCTAATGCTTTTTAGTTATTTACCGGTAGGTTGAAACTACCCAACTGAACTGTTAGGAAACTCTTGTGTTGATGCAATTTTGTTTCTGGGATTTTTCTCGACCTCGTGGATGAAATGCAGGACCAATGATGAGTTTTTATAGTGGAGGCTGAAATTCTGAAAGTACTAAAACAACTGGCTATGCCTATTTGCTGTTCAGTCCTTTGTATTAAGAACACAGTTCGGCCGACTTCAAAGACGCAGAGCGTCAACCCGTAACCGTGGCTTGGTGTGAGAGCAGTTTGACGCCTTTCTGTGCTACACTAAACAGCGCGCCACAAAATTCAGAATATGGACTGCAGAGTATGGGGGAAAAAAGCAACATGGTTTGATTTCTGAGAGATCCCAGACCCTTCTAGGAGATCTGAAAAAAAAATGTCAGCTTCCTTTTCTTGTAATTTCTCTCAGTTAAGAAAGGGAGAAGTATTATGTGCACCACTGTGCATCCTGAAGTCATGCTTTTTCCCTGAGTGTGTGCCAACAGCAAGGGAACGTCAGATCCCAGAGGCAGGAGTGGAGACGGCTTTTCCTTTAAAACATCAGATCGGGGGTCAGATTTCAGCCTAGACTCACCTCCCACTCTCACACACACACACACACACACACACACACACACACACACACACACACACACACACACACACACACACACACACACACACACATGTGGAACACTTCTCCACCTGATCAATCTACTTCCACAGCCCTTTCATCAATGCTGCATCGGTATTATCACACCCCTCCCACGCACTGTAGCCGTACACTGTACAAAAACGTGCACACTCACATTCAAGAACGAAAAGAAAGGGGGGGGGTGGACATATGCATGTAAGCAAATGTGAGAAGCATTTTTAGTTTCTCGGGAGACAAACAAACAGCTCATTACTTCTGTGCCTCTTTGCTCTCTTGAGAGGGTGCAGAGCCAGGACTGAGAGGTGTTGCACTCTGGCCAGGACCTGTTTTCGAAAAACTGCCAAAAGACATGAGCAAATGTGAAATGTGACATGGCATACGTGTGAAAAGGAAGAGGTGCGTCAGTTTAAAACTGTCAATAAATCCGCCACACATCAGCATTTAGATACGAACAGCTGAAGCGGGGGGTATAGGAAGATAGCCACTTAGTTTCAGGGATGCTTTTTTTAAGACAACAACATTGTGCCGCGAGCTCCACCCACCATGTCAGTAAGTAACTCAAAATGATCGTTATTTTCCTTATGCAGCAGGTTTTAAAGCCACAAACAGCGATGGCCCTTCCGAGCTGAACCAATTCGAACCAAAAGGAAAGATGTCTGTTGTCAGACGGTGGGCTGACTGGGGGTTTGATTCCCCCACCGTGTGTGTGAGTCACCGTAGTCAGTTGAGAAATTAGGTGGGCCATTAACAGGCACTAACTAACCATTGGAAGTTATGAGCTGTTCAGTCTCTCTTCTGGTGGTTTTTTTTTTCATTGCAGGCTTCTCTGAAACAGAGACCCTGATTTTTATGTTAAATGAAATTGAAGGTAAACTTGTTGCATTCAAGAGGAGCAAAGAGCTTCCTAATCCAGCTTTGAGAATGGATTTCTGTTAAAAAAAAATAGATTAAAAAAATCTGTTTGTAATACTAAAAAAAATATGCAGGAGTAGCTAAAACTAAATTAGCGTGTGGGTGTGCTGTAGAACATATGTTAAAATGTTACAGTTTGCTAGCTGTGTAGGAAGGATGTTTCTTTGTTGTTTAGTTTTTTTTTTTCAGGGAAGTTTCTGTCTGTTCTGTTTCATGCTGAAAAACTCCCCACGATATGCAGAAGTTCTGTTTCTTTTATAATCCATCACAATCTTTATGGAAGAATGAGATCAGTCGATTCTTTTTTCTCAAGGTCATCACATCAAAATCGTTCAACGGCGCTTCAACGGCCTAGTGCGCAATTGACATCCTCTTTTCAACTCTGACTTTTTCACTTATCTCGAGGCGGATCTGCATGTCGTCTGGGTTCGTGCTTACCCTCAAAAGATGCTTCATGCTATGTTGAAGCTTTCGTGTAGGTGTGATGGTTTTCATTTAAACACACACACACACACACACACAAGTGTTCTGAAACTTTCACATTTTAAATCTCTTGATGAAACTAATGATAACTTCGGTTTTCTTGAAGTGCAAGCCATTGTATAAGAAATTACTCAGATTTTTCATCGTTATCTTTGCAGATTGTATGCTGGATTTCATGGTTTTGGTTTTAACCCGATAACAACAGGGGTTGGTATTTATCTCCTTCTGAGCCCAAATGAGTCAATTTCAGATCAACACCGAGGAGTTTGTAAAAACAAGCTGCCATATCTGATCTGACTACCTGTTTGGTTTATTATCTAATGTCTTAGTTGGTCTGATATTCATCTCGTGAACATATTAACTTACTTTCAACTTGCATAATAAATTTCTGTCCCAATCTGTTTTGATGAAATTAGCTGAGAAAAGCGACGTCTCGTTGCCATGGTTAAAATAACGGCACCTCGTAAAACCAATCTTTCTTTTAGAGCTCTGGAAATAGAGCCGCTCCGTCAGCGCCGCCCCTGAGAGCGTCAAGACACGTCTTGCAAGAATATGGTGTGATTTTAAATTATGCGCTCCGACATGCAATCTAAAAATATGTGCTTCTCAATTAGCCACCTGATTTGTGTGGCGCTGCAGCGGGCCTTTTTCTATTTCAGAGCAGGAGGAAGATTAGTTCATGTTCATTTGCAGTTCCTGGCTTGGAGGGGGGGAAAAAAAAGACAAAATATTTGCATTTTGACAAGAATTTGACTGCAATTACAGTTTAAATAACTACACAGTTGTAACACCTTAACATTGTGCCAACACTTTAATGTTCTGTTGTAACAATGATTATGCTAATTACATAATTGCCCTCCTCCTTTCTTCCTTTCAGGGTGAATTTGGCTCTTGCCTACACAGAGTTAACAGAGGAAGTGGGACGCCTCCAAGCGCTGTGCTCCAAGCAGACGGAGATCCTGAGGAAGGCGGCGCAGGAACCGGCCAGTCCAGGTTAGCACTTACGCGTTGAGACGCTGCGTCTCGGAGAAAATCTGGGTCGAGACGATCCCGGCCATTTTTTATTAGAAGAGCCGGGTCTCTTATCTGCAGAAACACTCCAGCAGCACTCACTGAAACTCAGTCACCACAGCTGTGTAATCATTGTGAAACTTAAACATGCAGTTCAAAAGGAAAAGCTCACCGATCAAAGCAGGATCTCTGATTTACTACACCATACGTGTCTTATCTAAGGTGCGTTGCGTCATCAGAGTGTATTATTATTGTTCGTCCCACTAAAGTCCACGGAAAACATGCTGAAGTTTCCTCTGGACCCTCCAGTTTTCTGCTGAAGTGCAATAAATAAATAAAATAAAATAAAATAAAATAAATAATAATAATAATATCCTGTGACTTGATGCTCACCCTCACTCTTGCCTATTGACTTCTGGAGATGATTACTTGCACGTCAAAACCCGGCACTGATAAAGAAGATATAAGAACATCAACTTATATTTTTAGTTTCAAAATTTTTTAAAGTATGCAAGTCAGTGTAAGACATCCAAAAAATAGTAAAAAAGTAAATCGTGACTTGAAAAGATGTCCTCAGTGAATCTACCACACCTACATTCCTTGTCGCAACAGCAATCTTTGGTGTGGGAGTTGTTATTAAGGGAAGAAGGCTGAAAATCTGTTATTGTCAGCATTAAAGGGTGCAGTAAAAATAAAGCAGAAAGGAAACTGTCATTTTTCAGTGAACTGTAGGCTACAGAGAGCAAAAGTTTCAGCAGATAAAAAGTAATGATAAACAGAAATGTTTCCATGTTTTATTTAGTTGGGGTTTCGATCTCTGTCATGGAACATTCCTGATTTGTAAATGTTTTTGTCTGCACATCTAAGAAATTATATAATATGTTTTACAGTGACTGCTCTGAGACAAAGTCTGATGTAATTTCTCCTTCTTAATATAAAGTATTACTAATTGCTGACAAGCAAGGAGACATGACAAAAAATACTTAGAATTTTGAAGTTTTATGTCTTTGTACTTTTATAATTATTAAAGATAAAATTGGCATCAGCAGGACAGAGACACAAAGCTGTGATCAGTTCATCTATAAGAATTATTAGTTTCAAAGTAACCAGTTAAATTAAATTATAATGTAAAAAAAACACCAGCTATCAGAGAGAGAAACTGTGACGATCTCTGTCAGAACCAACTCATCAAAGGACCCAGTAATTGCTCGGCCCACTCTATAGTGGGTAAAGTCTATGCTTGGCTAATGTTGGCTTTTGTTTTTTTTTACTGATATAAAAACTAATTTATTGTAGGTTTTGTTAAATGAGGAACAATCTGAAATTATTTATCATAAACTATTTTTTATCACATTTTCCTGGTATTTTAACAGGGGTGTGTAGACTTTTTACATCCAATCCGCTCTATATACACATTTGTTTCTTTCAGTCAACTCCTCCTGTAGTTTATCTATTTTTCGTAATCTATCCTCATTTTTAAATATCCTTTACATATTAATAATTTCTGAGGCATCCTGAAAAGCAAACGTAACGTAAATCAAGTTTGATTCATTAATCGATGTCTGTGTCGTTTTTCAGCGCCGGTTGTGATTTGTGTGTGTTGTTTTCTCACTTGAAAAGCAACGATAGGAAATCCGAGACGCACATTGTGGAGTAAAAGTAAAGAAGTGCTAAACGGTAGCAACACCTTTTTCTGCATGCACAAAGTAACACATGTTGTCTCACAAGTTTGAGTCCAACCACAAACCAAGTACACAGAACAGAACCTGAGAGAACTTCAGCTCAAGAAAATAAATAACAACAAGGAATGTGCAGGTAATATGAACGTCTTCACTATCTATAACAAGAAACTGATGTTCTTGGCGATTTGCTAGCAATATTTTTGGGAAATTATGTGCAGCCGTGGAAGAGTTCTTGAGTGAATATACAGAATTGACCCCCTTTTTTTCTCCTCATTTGGAGAAAACTCTGAAAAGCACAAACAGCCCCTCCCCTCTTTAGCACCCCAAAACCAGACAGCCAGAAATGATGTTTCCTCTTTGTAATGGGAAGTGTAGCTGAAGTGGTGACTGCAGGGCTGACTCACTCATCAACTATCTTGTAATTACAGGAAACACTACAACTGTACTTGTGCAGATAAATCTTTTTATGGACCAATAGAGGAACATAAAGACACCATTTCTATTAACTGAATGTCTCATTGCAATATCTGATGGAAATGTTGCTTTGCAGCAGCTGCCCATAATGATTTCTGATAAGGAGAATGCATTTCAATAAGTTGAAATGCATTCTGTTACCACCAAATGCATGCTTAGTGGTAACACATGCCACCAAGATGACAGCAGCAAAAATCTGAAAAATAAAAATAAACAATAAAAATAATAATAATAATAATAATTTTTCAATAGTTGAATATTAAAATGTGCTGATTTATTATTGGAATAGTGCAGCTTTATGTGTGAGGTGAAAATAGGAGTTTGTCTGCTAAGCCTACACTCATATTTTTTCCGTATAAAATATAAAACTATGTGTAAAATATATCCTTAACATATCTGTTCCTCGAATTTTTGTTCAGTTGTACCCAAACAATTTAGAATCTAATCATAAACAACCTTTTCAATGATAGTTCAATTTATTTGGATTGTGCAACATTTTCTTAAATTTAGCTTCCTGGACGCCAGCCTCATTTTTATTTTTATTTATTTATTTATTTTTCATTATTGGAGTAGTTTCAGACATATCTCCAGGCTTTCTGAAGGTCTTTCAAAGTTTACATTTCTGTCCAGACATACATTTCTAGAAGATCTTTTTTTTTTATCATTTTCATTTGTTAAGATGCATCAAATAAAAATTTGTTCCATCTTACAGATCAAAATGATTCACTTTCGACTTAAATTAGTCACCTATGAATCATTTAAGTAAAAAAAAAAACACACACACTCCATCACTCAAGGGATTAACAAGTGTTGCAATTCGAGTTCCACGTTCTGAATTGGCATCTTTAATAATAAATTACATTTCTATCAATATTCTAACTTACTCATATCCACTTTGTTTGACTCAGTGTTTGACCGACTGTTGAATAGAATTACTTCTAATTGACTGAAAAATGACATCATGGTAGATCTGTTATTATTTTCACTTTTACTGTGGTGTGTAAGGGCCCAGCTTAACGTCAGCTGGTAGCCACGGGTTCTCAGACAACAAGGAGGGAGACAGTAACACAGCACCAAGGGAGGACAATTCGATTAGTTAGTTTTTTTCTGTTTTATTCCCCAACGGAATAAAATACTCAGATTTCTCTTAGTAAAACAATGACAATAAAAGTATTAAAATGTTCTAAACAGAGTAAACTAAAATTGTCCAAGAGGGCCAACATCCACAAAGTCCGGTTAGAACGGTGAATCTTGCGCTCCGTCCCGTCTGTAGTCGTAGCCCCAGTGCCACCGCCTCCTGCGGTCGTTCCAGCCCACTCTAGCTGCTCCACGCAAAGTGTCGCCCCGCTGGCGTCCTGTTGGAACAAAAACACCTGGCCAGGAGAGCGATCGCTGAACAGCGGTTGTTATATCTGTCCCAGCAAGGATCCCTGCAGACAATCAGTGGAAACGTTACTTACTGACCAGGGCAGAGTTCCCCCTCTGCCCACTGATGGTCCGACACGTCGTTCCCACTGATCGGATCCTCTGCTGTCAACCACTGGCTCGTTCGGGGTCGCAGTCCTGCGTCACGAACCTTCCTTTCTTCTCCTTCCAACGCGAAGTCCTCTACCTTTTAAAATCCACTGCCAGCGTCTTGCAGGTTCCAGGTACGCTGCCTACGGGCACGCCCACCCCGCACAGGTGACTGGCATCAGCTGTTAGTTCTCGGAGTCCACAGTGAATAAAAAAACAAAACATGCAGCGAAAACACTCAATAAAAACCACACTTAAAAAAATAAAAACAAATTTCCACTGTGTGACACGTGTACGCTGTAAAATGTAACAGGAAAACAACAAAATTTGAAAGTGGTGAACAAAAATAGAACCATGTAACAACATATTACCACATATCTGTACACCCTGGAACTTCAGTAGAAGTCTGTCAGCAACTCACATCTTCACTTGGTAGTATTTTTTCAAACTCTACCGTGGAAATGTTTCTAATCTATCAAGTTGAGAGGACATCTTCCGTCCACATCAATCTTTTATTGCTTTTCAGATTCTCTGGCTTTAGGTTAAAAATGAACGGAAATAGAGTCTAATGAAACTCTATTTCAGTTTCATTAGACTCACTATAACTATTGTGAAGTGTGTAACCAAGAAGATTGAATAAAAAAAAATGTATGCAAATATTCTCCAACAAAGTATTAGATTGAGGATGTACACATTAATGCATTCAGGTCTTTGCAGATTACTTTTTTATTTTTTATTTTACAGGATAAATGTTGAAAAAATATTATTATTAACTTTATCACGGTCTCATTGTTTCACATCTTGGAAAAACCTGACATTTTAACTGGACTGTGTAGAAAGTTTATCCCCACTTAATCAAATGATGTGCACTGTATACTGCGCTGCATATCGCGCTTCTACTTGGATTTGAATAAAAGCAGAGGAAATAGATTCAACTCAGTCCTCGACGTGTAGCATTCCCACCGTTTCATCACTTCACCATGAAGCATGAAGATGTTTGTCTGATCGGAGGTTTTTCCGTCTTTGTTCCCACAGTGCAGCTCCATTCTCCCATCCACCACCAGCGTCACTCTCCAGTTTCCCAGCGCCACTCCCCCATCTCTCAGCGCCATTCGCCAGTGCTGCCACATCACTCCCCGATCCAGCAGCGGCGCTCTCCGGTGCTGCAGCGCCTGTCGCCCGACATGCACCGCCGCTCCCCGCTTCTGGACGTCAGCGATGGACCTGCCTCCTATTCCTACCGACCGCCCACCCAGCACCTGAGGGCCAGCTTCCAGGGTCGCCGCAGTTACTCGGAGGTAGCCGACCCCTCAGCCTACCAGTGCCCGCCTCGCTTCTCCTTGGACCCCGTCTCCACCCTGCCAAAGCCACGGCCCTACGTCGAGGGTTACCCAAAGCAGCAGCCCCAACACGTCGGCTCCCCTCACAGTGGACTGCAGCACCGCGGCTCCCCGTCGCCCCTTCAAGCTGCGGCAGGCGGAGACAGCAGCATGGCAGAGAGCTCCATGCGCCACTCCAGAGAGATGCCTTTCCCCCTGTCGGAGGTGGCACACCTCCATTTTGAGCCCCCTCCTCCTTCCCAGCCTGCCCCCCAACCGCCTCAGTCCTCTGAGGATGAAGAGGAGTGGACTTGCCCCCATCCCATCAGCCCCCCAAGGACTCTTGGTGTGCTCTCTCCTGGTGTACCCAGCGGCGTCATGAGGGGCCCGGCATCCTGCACAGCCTTTCCCATCCCTCAGAGGCCCAATAACCTCAGCTGCCATCCCCAGCAGGGGTACGCGACATCAGAGCATGCTCAGTCTTGGCCTTCCATTAACGTGAGTTAATAAGAAGTTAATTATGCGCCATTCTTCACTCTTGTCTGTCCAGTCAGACTTGTTCATAAGGAGTTCATCTCGAATTTAAACTTGTTGAGGGTAAAACTTACAAATAAGTAATACCTTATTTCCTTTAATTCCCCCTCTTTTAATGATAAACAAATATAAAAACATATATTATTTACAGTTTATTATTAAATACAACTTTAAATTGTGTTCATCTCATGGTTTGGCCACAAACAGCCACAGCTGCGGGAAACATATTCTGACTTGATCAAGTGGAATAGACAGGGTGGCATCTTTAGCTCACAAAGTCTCCATAGCACCGATGGACGCCATCTACATGTCAGCTGGATATCTGGAAGACATGCCTGAAGAAAGCATTTTTTCTCCTGCCATTACAAAGCAAAATCTGTAGAGTTTGCTAAACTTTCTTAAAACAAAGATTGATTTGCAACCACTAAAGGCAGGTTTGGCATGAATGAGTATGTGGAAAATGATTTCATGCTAACTGCACAGTAGAGGATCTGTGGTGCTGAGAGTTTTTTATTTTCTACTTCAAAAGCTATGAGGACATTTTTGGAATGCATAACATTTCTTTAAAATACCAGAGGTTGCTAAATAAGTAATTTTTGCTAAATTACTTATTTTTACACTTTGCATATTAGTATTGCAGACTAGTCTGCTGTATTTGTAGACTAGTTGCAAGTATAGCAAAAGACATTTTGCTCAAACCAAATATCAGTTAATGTGATTTTTTCCCCCCCCAATTAGATATATTTACTCAATTTACAGATTGAATTGCATTCTTTACTTTTCTCTAACAGATTATAAACCTACAATATTTTTCACCATGTGCTATTAAGTGCTGAGCGAGCTGTACCTCTGTAAAAATGTGCAACCACATGTTTCAGGTGTTCTGAAAGTACAGAGTCCCACTCGAGACAGGTTCTCAAACGGCCGTGTGGCATTTCATGTCTGCAGCTTACCTTAGAAACTCTGAACCTGGTTGACCAAATACTGAGCAGCTTTTTAGCCCTAAACAGTTTTCTATTAAAATTAGTTTTCACACTATATTTCACAATCTTCTTGATACCTTTTAGTTCCGTTAGGAGGCTCGGCCAGAACGTTGTGAAATCGTCTCATTTTCTGTGAGAAGAGAAGTTTGATAAAACTCTTATGACTGTGCATGATGAACAGAGATGGAGTCGAGATGTTAAGTCTCAATTAGCATATAAAACAAGGAAACGTACTTTTTGGTTCACTACAGATACTTTAAAGCAGCTCAAAAGTACAAAGGCGTACTTTAAACTTGGTGAATCCATAATTTAGTAAAAGAAAAAAAAGAGCATAGAAACCCTTTTAGAAAATAAAAATAATAATAAATAAATAAATGCAATCAACATAGACTGGTTAGTGGTATTTATGTGTCAAATCCATTAACATTTTCCATCACATAACTTCTATTGTTTAAAGTCTTTTTAATGAACTGTTTGATTAGTGTAAGAGTGACATGAGTTCAATTTATGTTGTTTGAAGAACAAAGTAGGTTCATGGCCCCTTCCCCGCTCATTGCTGTAAAATGTTGGTCACCACCACTTGAAAGAAGGCCACTACGCTTTTTCCTCCTCTTACAAGAAAGACCAAACCAGCCATTTTGAAATATTAATAGCATCACCAATCAGTCTCACTAGATAGAATAATGTTGCTTTGAGTAGTTGGAGAGCTACATGACTTGATCCGATAGCCGCTCTAGCTAATATCTGCTTGTTGTACTCGTGTTGGCGTTGAACATTTCAGAACCACCTGCCTTACCCGCTACCACCTAAGTATAAGGAACTGAATGGGTCAGGAACTGGTTTAATCTCTAAATGAACTGAAACCTATTTCTGGACCTGAATCAAATTGAACAAAAAGAAGAAGGAGAAAAAAGTCCATCTTAAATAAATTAGCTGGATGAATCTGTGCATGATGGGGGGGAGGAAGGAAAAATAAAATAAAAACGCTTCCAGGATCCTTCACACAACCTCCAGAGGGAGATCTGTGCTTGGTTCTGAATAGATTCGGTAAATTTCTTGCAATTTTTTTTTTTTTTTTTTTTTTTTACCTGTCTCTTTCATAAGCTTTTGGTGAAGGAGTCAACATGAGGATCTGATCAACCATTCAGAAGCCAGTGAGAGAAATTAATTCTATGTTTTGTCCCACCACTTTCTAAAAGCTAGAGAGAAAAAGACACAAAGACTACTTTTTTGAAAAGAAACTGCTTGTGACGCTCAGCACAAAACCATGCGACTGAATACAATAAAGGTTCACTATTTACCACCTCAAACCTTAAATTAGGAATTTTATCATTAAAGTAATGGGACTTTAACACCTATTGGCAGAAATTCAGGCAGGCATTTCATTCAGCATAACACCTTGAGATTATTAATACCTTGATATGCCGTGTGGGCTAAAAGGTTGTTATGACTAAGTGAAAAGTTCTGTCAAGAATACAAGTATGTTAAAGGTGACTGGTGAAACAAAGTCCTGTGGGTGAAAGGTCAGACCTGGTTTTATGTCACTGCACTTAATAAAATGTGAGAAACCCACCACATCCCATGTATAAATATTCAGCTCTATGTGGGACAGTAAATTTATTTTTTTGTTTTTTCAAAAAGCATGCAAGATGAATAGTTTTTGACTATTGCATAAAAATTGAAAATTCTCCCTTCACATTTAGCTTGTAGGCTCATTTCACTACATCCAGACGTGTGCTATTCAGCAATCGTCTTAACGGTTATAGCCCCGCATGAAGTAGAGGCTTCTGCTCTTTCCAACACTGACTCAGTTGTCCACGCGAGTCACTTAGCTGCAGTTCACATGTGACGTTTGGGGGGCAAAAGACTGATTTCTTGTGTATGAACGTGTTTGTTTTTCCTCTGCAGCTCTGGATGGAGAGCGAGGAGAACGACATGAGGAGCTGCCCTCTCTGCCAACTGATTTTCCCCGTCGGATATCCCGACGACGCTCTCATCAAGCACATTGACTCCCACCTGGAGAACAGCAAGATATGATCGCCCATGGGCCAAACAAACCACACACCTGCTCTCTTTCCTCTTACGGGTTTATATAAGAGTGCAGCCAATCCGTCCAAGTAGAGAGACACATGTAGGAATCACATTTAGGGGGTGAACCACTTAGATTTGTGTCATAATCTGTAGGGATTGATAGAAAACAGAGAGGATTATTATTTATTTTAATTTTTTTGGAGAAGTTTTGATACACAGATCCGTCTTGGATTTGTGGGCCCCATCATTAACGTTCTTTACAGACAGGTCGGCTTCTATGCTCTCTGAATCTTATTTTTTTTGCTCTTAGTTTGGTTGTGAAGTTTGAATAAAGTTTCAGATACCTTCTTTATTTTTCCACTTTGTGGTGTAGCGCGCCTTTATTTAGCCGACTATGCCAACCCTGATGCATGAGAGGCACAGTGGCAGGTTCAAGGGTTCAGCATGCCTTAAAGTTAGTCTCAGTTTTTATCAGTATTTAATCAGGGAGTTTTGAGTAATCAGTCTGAATAACATGTAGATTACTTTGCAGTTATCCTGTTCAGCAGGAGCCAAGGGCAAACCAAGACGTGTAGGAATGTGTTTTTTGATTGTGAAAGAAGTTTATTGCTAAGTGACACGGGTAGGGAGATTTTACTAGGTTGCTTTTTAAAAGAAAAAAGAAAAAAAAACAAGGCAGTTACTGGAGAATAAAGCATTCCAATTTCACATTTACCTTTGAGCAAAGTGACTGGACAAGGACAAGCTGGAGAAAATGAACCCTAATCCACCTGAGTGAGTTTATTTTACACAAAAACAGTTTTGGCGATGCCTTGCAGGGAAGGGCTGCTGCGAGGAAATGTCTTCTGTTTTTTTTTTGTTTTTTTTTAATGACAGTGAAGTTTTAGTCAGAATATTCCTTTTATGCTTGCGGCCTGTTCATAAAGTATCCTAGCACTTTAAGTTAACAAAGCCTAGAAAATGTATTTGTTGTCAGTGTCCATATACATCGATCAGCCACAACGTTAGTGAAGTCCATTATCTTTGACCTGGGAGCAAGAGAACGGTGAATTCAGCAGGACGGTAGATCTAAATTAGCTTGAGAAGCGATGACTGTTTCAGAGAAATATCGAGTTATTCCATCCAGGAGCAACTTTAGCGTCTCTAGTTTAAATAAGCAACCAAGACTTGAATGTGGGGAGCAAAGGTCCGTCTATTAAGGGTTCTGATGCATGTCGAAAGTTACGGCGTAAACCGGATAGTCACAAATCGATCAGGAGCTTAAAAACGAACTGACCTGGAACTGGATCGTGGCGCATAGTTCTTTTTCTTGTGAGCAGATGGCAACAAAGTAAAGATGGAGAGCGGGAACTTTTGGATCTTGTGGTACACAACACCCACCTAATCATTGTTGCATGTTCAGAGCAACAGCAGTGTCCTCTTTACGAATGATTACATGCCCTGTAAATGTCACCAGTGTGATGTGTTGGACAATTACTTCCTATACACCCACCTTACGTCCTTGTGAACTCCTGCACAGAGGACGCCGCGTTTGGGAGGTGCTTTGACAGTCGAGACTGATTGATGTGTAGATTCTCAAGTGTCTAATTTACTTTTTATTTTGTCTACATCTACACGACAAAATCTGTACATGGAAGATATATTTTTGCAATGTTTAAATGTTTATGCACCACATGTGTGACATCGGTGACGAGTTTCTCCCATGTGTTTTGCACACCACTATACATGTAAATGGGAGACGATGGTCAAATTCCCACCACATGAGGTACATTCCTGTACAAAGGCAAAATTATCCAATGGGGAATCTCCTCCATCTTCCTCGAGCTCCAATCTTTCACCACAGTTTGATGTCAAGCGGCCCAGACCACCTAACAAAAAAAAGTCTAAAAACCAAGCTGCATGAGATTTCTGTCTGAAATACTTTAATCGAACAGATGAAACGGCTCCTGGCAGCAGAGTTATTTTTGCAGGGCTTAAGTAAAGACAATACTCTTCTTTTGATACCTGGATTTCTTTATTTTTAACCACTGAGGTGACTTAGTTTAAGATCTACTTGTGGTACTTTTTAAAACGAAAAAGGAAAAAAGAAACAATATCATACTGATGTCACTTGCTCTGAGGTTTTCAGTCACAAGCGTTTTGTAACGTGGGGGGGTCTCTCACACAGCAGCCCATTTCTTTTAACTGGCTAAAAGTTTTTCGATTTTTTTTTAATGAGATGAAATGCTGTGGATTGAAGTTATGCAGAGCAGTGATATGTTCAGGAAGGCTGCAGAACAGAGTTCTGGCTTTACTGATAAGGTTTGGAGAAGGAAAAAAACATCCCTTGATAGTTGTATTAGATTAAAGGACAACTCTGCTTTATTACCTCTATTATTACCTTCAGTTTATGTGGCCACGGGGATGGCCAAACGTTACTCATCAGCACATGTTGTCTTGTGTTGCATCTATTTGTGAACATGCTCCTTAACAACACAAAGAAATATTCTATTATCTGATTGGAAGAGAAACAACAGCTGGCGTATCCTGCTGCTCTTTTGACTTTAAACTGAAATGCTGTTAAATTGAACACGGCATTCCCATCCCCACATTCCTATTTTTTAATTTCCAGTTTCTCGTGAAACATAGAATTATAAAATAACTTGCACTGACACTAATTTGTAAAAGCTGCCAGGTAGTGATATGGCGAAGTTAGAAGTACTAAAACAAGCTAGTTCTACCATTTCATTTTTGCTTTTTAATAACTAATGTCTTGTAAAATACTATTCTTGCATTATGACGCTTTAGTTCAATGCTTAAGATAAATATCCCAGATTGTTGTAAAACTTCTGGGATATTGACTTGCCACAACTCAAACTAAAGTTTCAATATTTTAATATTTAAGGAGAAAATATATATATTTTCAACTTTTAGCGATTTTGTTTTATTATCTAAGTCCAATTTCAAAGGCAAATGAAGCATAGTTAAAACTAGATAATCTGGAAGTACAGAGCTGTAACATTAAAGCCACCTGGCAGGAATTAAGTTTAGTTGAAAAAAACTAATGTTAAGTCACCAAACTGAAAATATTTTTACAAGATAATTAGTAAAAAGTATTTCATCTAGCTAAACGCAAAGTTTTAACAAGATACGCTCTACAAGCAGACTGATGTTGCTCTTTATTTTCTTTTCGTAGCAATAGCTGATGAAGTTTTAATTCTGAATTATTAACTTAATAAAAAATAAATACATTTTCTGAATTTTTAATAGTTTTTATATAAAGTAATGTACAAATGGATAAAAAGATATGCCCAGAGATGTAAAAATACTGAAGTTTAATTATTTTAGCTGACCTCTTGAAGTGACAGTTACACAATGAAAAATCTGTGTAAAGTACAGACAGTTTTATATTCAAAACCAATGCCAAGTTTTAGAAATCACAGCTCTTTGTTATGTGAAACCCCCTTCATACAGAAATGACATTAAACAGCGTCAGCCTTCCATACGCTGTGTAAAACAAACACTCGAGACTTTCTATTCCTACATTATAAACGCAAGATTGTCGAGCAACAGCTAATTATTTAAATGGCCACTTCAGCTGTCCAGTAAAAACATTCTCGTATGCATAAGAATCCTTTGCATTGTTTTCATCTCCTAAAAGTTCAAGCATTTTCAGGGGCAGAACAGAGGAACCTACAAATAACGACCTCTCTCTTTCCTCCTTTTCTTTTTTGGGGGGACGTGGGTGGTGAGGAAAGCAGTGTTCACCACCGCCGCCAACCAGCTTCCTGGGGGAAACCCTGAAAACTATTCTGAATTTCACAAGAAACAAGCGAAGTTCGAAGAAGTCTAAAAAAAAAAAAAAAAAATTCACCCAATTCGGTTACTTTTACATCAGCCGTAACCATCCCCGTCACCTCATTACGGTTCTTCCAGTTTATGTGCCGTTTTTTATTATTGTTATATTAATTTATTTTTTTGCTGTAGCTATGTAAATTGATCAAACTGTATTAAAACAGAATTGTCCTTCAAAGCCTCCCCCAGTAGCTTGAGGCTACATTCGACCCTTAATTCAACAGGGTCCCCATATTCTCACCTATTCTCCACTGTATGTGCAGTATGTTCTTCTATTATTACGTGTGAAAATATTTAGAATTTTGTACAGTTATTTTGCAAGTGTTTTAAGACTGATGCAACATGTACTTTATTATTCCACAACTTCAAATTGGAGTGTATGTAAATCTATATATCTATGTATAAACCCACAAGAGTAAACATGAATTATTATACGCGAGTAAAATCCCTGCAATCTTCCACTATTACTCTCACTATGTAGTGATATGTCTTGTAGTGCATTTTTATCACAGGTGTTCTTGAAAGTTTCAAACACTTCAGAAACAAGTTTATGATTTAAACAACAACAAAAATACCTAATTAATTAACTGATATTCCAAAAGGTTAAGCTACAGGATGCACAGTGCCTTGCAGAAGCTTTCATGTCCTTTATGGAGGATTTTTTTCCCCCACATTTTGTCATATGTATTTGTTTAGATTTTTTATATGATTATATCATATGCCATTTTACACTGATAGTCCTAGATAAAATTCAGTGGAAACTAGCTGCCTTTAAATGCCACCCAACCTAAACTTTAAACTTTACTGTGCTGAAAACATCACCTGGAACAAACTATCCTAATCCTATGGCAGCATCACACTGTGGGACGCTGAATTGAAATGCACGCTGCACTTTTTTTTTTTGAAAACCCAGCTACTTTTGTTTAAATGTGACAAAAGATGAAAAATGTCTATAAAGGGTATAATTCCTTCTGCCAGGCACTGCAACTGTTGTTTGTAAATATCATTCGATTCATTTCTTTTTAAAGGCAGAAGAGATGTTTTGCGGTTTCAGATTTTTTTTGAAATGCACTACATGCATTTCTTGGCCTCCAAACACAGGATCTAGGTCTGCTCCTAACCAAAGAGAACAAATTGTTTCCTGTATATTTTGAGCAAAGAGAAGTCATTGTTTGAGGCGTGTGCGTGTAAAGATGCTGCGTTGTGGTTATTGAAGCTGGAAGGTTCACGACCACAAGGGCGCTGGCCGGCAGCTGCAGCGCAGAGTGATTGTGTGCCCCTGCATGAGCTCGTGAAGTGGATGTTTGTACTGCTGCACATCTGCACTTACGCAGGCCTCTCTGAGGTCAGTAAGAGTGGGGTTTAGAATCGCTGCTTTAGGCTCAATTAACGGTGTTCAATTACAGAACTTTAACCTGTGACGCAATCTTTTTTATATTATTATTATTATTATTTCGACATGCTTAAAGCGAGCTGACTTTGTAGTTTACTCAGGACAGAAGGAATATGAAGTGCAGTGTGAAGATAAGTTCCGATTTTTTTTACTTATTCATTTATTTTTTTTTTATGAAATTTCACTTGGATCTCTGCTCAGAAACTCTCAGGAGACAAACAACAACACGGTCCTTTAAAACACTCGAACAAATAGAAAAGAAAAAAAAAACATTGAGGCTTTTCATATTCTTCTAAAGCTCCACTCATCTATAAGTACCTATGTGAGTCAGATTGTCTTCGGTTTCTTTTTCTGTGGGGGTAACCTTGAGCGCACACTGAGACCTCAGCACTAATGAACTCCCCACAAACACTAATGAGAAATAATGTCCGTGTGTAAAACTTAATGTGTGAAACAACAACACCACTGGCATTCACCAACTCTTAATATATATACATATATAGACAGAAAAAGAAATCTGCCACTTAGGTGCACAAAATGTTTTCCTATATATATTTTATTTATATATATATATATATATATATATATATATATATATATATATATATATATATATATTATATATATATATATATATATATCTGTAAATATTCCTATTAATAAAGTTGCACTGAAATAACATGCATACTGGGTTTTTTTGTAAGCTTTTTGTGACGTTAAGGCCTAGCAGGATGCATCTCACATCCTGTTTTCTTTGATGTAGTAGCAGTATTTTAGATGCACACGAAGCCTTCCACATTTATTGGCAGCACTGGTACTGTTTAAAAAGCCTTCAAATATATTCAAGATCTGTTTCATTCTCACAATGTTATGTTTGCTGCAGTGCATTAAGAGTAGGCTCTGGAGACTTCTCTTACCATCTAGCTCACTGTGTCTAATGGAAAAATAGACTTGTGTCATCCTTCAATGTTGCACTTTAATTTATTTTAAACTTGTAATTTTTGCTGTGCACTGTACTTTTTTTTTTGCTCTGACTGTACACCTTGGTCATTTTAGACAAGCATTTATTTTCTTCTAGTTGATATGAAGAGTGGCTAATGCCACATTTACACCCCAGAGAAAAAGAAGACTGCAGATTAATGGTGAAAACAATGTTTTAATTACTTTATATGAGTTGTTTGAGAAGACTTAAATAGCAGCACATTTAATTACTTAAGTAAAGTCGGCATGACCTCTAACACAATAAGGTTTGGTCTTTTAATTGAATGTGCATTTAAAAGGTAATTTTGTTGCACAATATTCTCTAATGTTACTCAAACTGCACGGGTTGCTGCTATTTTTTGCCTCTGATCATGTGATATGGCGTTTACACAACAAAACGTTGCAAAAACAAGAACTCCTAATCAGCTGTGTTTATCTGTTTGAGGAGGCAACGGTGTTCTTTGGAGAGCCAAACGTGTTTTTAGTTTCAGTCAGACTTGAAACCGCTGCTGAGAAGAAGCAAAAAATAATAAGAATAAAAAAAAAACGGAATCACACTTTGACGTCTCTCAGGCGTGGCAGTACTCTGCAGGAGTCAGATCAATGTCAACAAAGAAAAAGAGAGAAAGAGCCTTGATTGCAGTTACAGTTTAAAAATATTGCCTCAAAACCTTGAACAACAGAAACCTTGAAAAATAGAAAGTTAAATGTGAAATTTACAGAAGATTTTTTTTTAAATTTTGTATTGTGTTTGACGATTTGGAGCTAAGTTGGACCTGTAAATAAATTAAATCGTATTTAGTTGTTGAAGTACAGGGCTGAATGACATTCTCATTTTTTTTTTTGTTTTACAACCTCAAATCTCAAAAATGTTTTTATTGGGATTTAATTAGTCACAACAAAAAGTAGTGCATAGCTGTTAATGTGAAGAGAAATTATACAATTTACATTTTTAATGAAAATCTGAAAAGTGAGGCATGCTGTTTGTTACAGCCACTTTGAGTCAATGCTTTAGAAAACCACCTTTTGCTGAAATTCTTTTGACATTTTTGCCAAATTTTTGGCTGTGTTGTTTTACTAAGGATGGGTTGTTCACTGCGATATTTAGTTTTAAGGTTTGGCCACGCTCAACGCTTTGCACACGGACCTAAAAAATTCAATTTTTTGAACAAAGGGTTGTGTTTTCTGTGTCCCCCATGCGGCTTATGGCAAAAGAGAACAGACTGATTATTTGTGGATTGCATAAAGCACAAAGCTGGTCTTTCAGAGAATAGTACAAACTTATTGAAGATTGCAGGACTACTCCTTAGCCATGATTTTTTTGTACCTAGCAGATATTATCTTCGACAGAGATCACAGCATTTTTAAATACCGTGTTTTTTGGCCTAAAGCGCCACTTTTAAATAGACCCGTCCCTTTACTGGAAGTGCCTCTGACGTCGAAAACGCTGAAACTGTGTTTTCTAAGAAGGCTGTTCTCTTTACACCGGGTCATAGCCACCATCCTTTTCACCGGGCTCATTTCCTACATCTTTAGCTCTCTGCCGCTAACCTCAATGCTTAGACTACATCAGGAAAAAGAAAAACGCGCACGCCCATCCGGGCCACAAAACCACAAACACTGCTAGGTTTATGTGTAAAGCTAAAAGGCAGAGTGCGAGCCTGTAGTCAGGGGTAACAGAAACCTCACCAGCTCTGTCAATAATTATGACAAAAAAAAAAAAGACCTTCTCTGCTCACCGACTGAAAACAACATTTGCCTCCCTGTGCTTACATGACCTCCCAGATGCAGACAGAAATAAAGTAAGCACGTTAGCGCTCTTTAAAAAGCTTACAGAAGCAGGACTGCAGACACGCTGATCTTAGCCACCTGCATTTCTGATCATCTCTCGACTCTAAACAAGCAGGGACATATTTTCAACATCATGTCCGTGTCCGACTGAAGTAGAGTATAACTGAACTGTTTGTTTATTTCTATAAATCTGAAAGTGAAGCATCGCATTTATTCAATGTACATGGAGAGTAAACATTCTTGGACCAGGTGGGAGGATGGCAAAATCAGGTGGAGAATAATTTATTAAGCACCCAGAAAAAAACTGAAACTTGGAGACTGACGGCATAAACGAATCAGAAATAGTAAGAACATCTTGAGGTCAACAAAAGCATCCACCAAGGAGTGAAAATGAGATGCAAAGGTGTGTGGAGCTTAACAGGAGGAGCACAGCGAGAACAATTGACATGTGATGAATGTACAGGAATGAAATGAAAGACGAATTTAAAGAATTTGATAGCTAAACTCAAAGTTGACACAAAATGATGCATTTCAGAGTTATATTTCTGTTTCTTTCAGTGACTGTGGCTTACGGCTAATTAAAAAAAAAAAAATTTATTATTTCAAGGTATTAAAACTTTGCACTGGACCAAGTTCTGTACAGTTCACGGACCTTGGTTATTTTTGTTTTGTTTTTTTGCACTAATTATAACTGTGTGGTGATGGTGATCATTTTGCAGCCCTACGGAAGCTTGTTGGTTTGAATATCTTTCGTCTTTCACTTCCAGTTTGCTGAACTCTCAATCACAGTGACACCTTTAAGCAGGTAATGGTGCATTTGGCAGCATCTACAGGCGGTAAGTCCTGGTAGAAAATGAAATATCCTTTGCAGAAGGAAGCATGCAGGGTTTTTGGGACTTGACAAAACAGCACAGCAGGTTAACACTGATTGTGGAAACGTCTCACTGGATTTCAAACTAAATTTGGTGTCACTTTCACACACTGGCATCTTTTTATGTCACACTTTTTCCTTCCAACAAACTTTCCAGTAATATGCCTGACCATTTTTATCTAACCATCATTGTGCATAGTGTCCATCACTCTCTTCTGAACTACTGTCATTCAACACTTTTCTCTATTATTACATAGGTCAGGACACGATTACAACATTTCTAAAATAAAAATAATTTTCAATAGTATTATTTAACATTTTACTTTTTGGTTCTTGTCAGCTGTAGGTCATAATCATGAGAAATTACAAAATAAACAATGTATCATTCTACGTGTAAATCCACATTTTTGATGAAATGATAAAATAAATCAATGTTGCAATGATTCTCACTTATTTAGATGTATTTGCAGAAAAGCTGCATGAGTTCAGCACAGTAGCAAAGAACCATAGCAGCAGAATACTAAACTTGAATAACTTTAGCTGCAAATTATTCAATCTGATTCACGATGCCAAAAATGCATTGTTATATTTAATGCTTTACCTGTAGGTGGAGTAGCTGGAGTATAACCACTCAAAGCTACGTTCTCCACTTTTTAAATTTCACAATAAGCTACAAGACCCTTGAAACGTCTCTCGACTGGACGGTTTTACATAAAAGCTGTAGACTTTTTCTGTATCCAGTTTCAGAAGAAGAAATTAGATTTTTTTTATTTTTGCTTTGTCGCCAAGTCCAGAGACGTGCTTCAAAATCCAAGCAAAACAACTGAGGAGGAGAGGCAGCAGTTTTATCGAGAAGGCAGGAAGCGCTGTGGTTGCTCACAGGTTGTTTGTTGTTTTATTGACAACAGAAAAACACCCACTTCAAGGATCAGATGTGAAAAAAAATGACATGGCAGTAAACATTTCCACACATGCTCTCAAATCTCAACAGAGGCACTCAACGTAAAAAAAACAAAACAATTAAAAACACATCAAATAGATCAAATTGGTTGTAATGATCTTTCTTCTGATCCACTTTTCTTTTTCTTCAAGATGCCAATATTTTAAAAGTGGTCCAGAGTGATCAGGGCTTTTCTGATCCAGATCAGAAAAGCCCTTATTTGGGCTTTTCTGAAACGCTTCAAAGTTTTTTGGTGGATTTTTTCCACCAGTCCGTAATATTCACATTATGTCTTATTTTTTTCTCTCTTTTTTTGCTTCCAAGGACACTTTCAGAATCACCTGTGAATAATTTTGGCATAAAAACTATACGGTGTTGTGCCAAATGGACTGAATTTATACAGCGCTTCTCTGATTAGTCTGATGACTCAAAGCACTTTAAACTTCTGCCAAATTCATTCATTCACCACGTCACAGACATAGGCAGGGTGGGGCTCAGCCCAGGAGAACGTCTGCATATGGAAGAGGACGAAACTGGAATCGCACCCAATTGTTGAGACATGAAAGACAACTTAGCAAATATCCTGCTTAAAGCTGCTCTTTTAGCTGGAACGTTTCCTTTTTTTTGTTTTTTTTTTTTGCTACCCCGAGTTTCTATTGGTCGCCATAGTTTCTTATCATTAAGCAATACATGAATCAATCTTTTTTACTTCTGTGCTGTTGATGTAAATTACGCCTGCTGGCTTAACTTGTTGGCTGGCTTGCTTCCCTCCTGACTGAGTATTTATTCTGGGTTGCTCCAGTCTATAACTAATATAAAATGACAAACTTTGTGAAAAAAGGAACTGCAACTGCAGAAAGTTTTAAATTCATTTCAATGATGCAGACTTCTTCCTTCAGTGCATTTGTAGGAGGAAACTCTAGTTTATTTGCCTAGAGAGACTGGTTTGTTTGGGGAAGTGAAAATGCACAATCAAACTCTAATAGGAACTAAACTCTTCTGGGTTTTCAGACAAACTCTGGTCCCTCTAAAAGCCTAGATCACAGTTCTGTTAAAGTGAGTTCTGGTGAAGTTCGAATGCAATATGTGACCATCAAGCGGACCGGAGAAAGCAGAGGGAGCCGACTGCAACACAGGGCATTCTGTCTGAATACAACCAAAACAAATGTGCAAGTCTAAGTGCTAGTCAAAGAAATTGCTTGTGGTCTTTTGCCAAAGAGAAAAGAGAAATCATACAACCACTACAATCTGACGTCACTCAGTTTTTGTTTACGTTTTGTGAAGAAGGAGGTTCTTCAGTGGCTTTTGTGTCATTTCCTTCAGTGGATCTTGGTGCAATTTCTGACCTCAAACAAACTGAGTCTACTGGATTATCAGGTGTGAAAACACTCTAAAATGTAATTTGATAGATCAAGCATTGTACATATCAATCAATCAATCAAATTTTATTTGTATAGCACATTTCAGCAGCAAGGCATTTCAAAGTGCTTTACACCATTTAAAATGGAAATGAAAACAGAAATAGACAGATTTTGAAAAAGATTAGAAGATAGAAACATTATTAAAAGTAAAACTTAAAAGTGAAAACATTTTAAAACATCTCAAACCTCGACATCATACAAGGATTCTCAAACCTCAGAGTTTTACACAATAGCAGCAGCATGACAAATTTCTTTAGAACTTGAATGTCACAAAATTGCGTAGAGCTAAAAAAAAAGAAGAAAAAAAGAAAATCCAAGAAAACAAAGTCTAGAGTCAAATCCACAAAGTCACCAGGAGACATGGTAGAAATAATAGGCTTTGATGGAGAACTGACTCACTCAAAGAGACTTAAACTGGAGAGTTGATTACTGAACAAGGAGCAGGTGCTTGATTCAGACCAAGAGAACACAGACTCAAAATAAATGAAAACAAATACAGTAAGTACTGATCACAGGTTTTTGAACTGAAAACCAGAGCTAAAATCACTAGGAACTGCTACCAAGAGCTGAAAATTAATACATGTTAAAGACAAAAGTTAGCATGAAAACTTAAAAGTAAAGAAAATCATAAAGACCAGGACGAAGGAATTATTTAATACAGATTCGTAAAACCCTAAAATCTTACATTGTTTGGATGATTTCCGCTCACTGGGCATACATTGTGGTTAAGATGAATTGGAGAGAAGTCTAACTTAAAAAACTGAAACGTGATGGTGAGATAACTCAACCAATCAACAACGCTTAGTGTGCTGCATCCACAAAACTCCACCCTGAAAGTTTGTGCTAATACCAGAAGTGCCACCTTTCTGTCAGTGTAGTTTTCTGAGGTAAATTCCCAAAAGTGGCACTAGAGGATAGTGAATAATTGTAAAGACTGTATACATTGACAGAAACCTGTTTATCAGCAACAACATGATTTCCAAAGGACCGGAACTCAGTCATACTGTAGATGACCATCTGAGGGTTGATGCATCTCTCATTTGAGCTAAGGTCCAAATAAAATAGATAAAAAAATGTTCATAAAGAATCTGTTTATTTCTTTAACTTTTCTTGAGCTTACTGAAATGTTTCAAATTGTCGAATACACCTGTAAACTTATAACAAATGTCCTATATAAGACAAAATTCAGAGGAGAACAGGTGGGCTGAGGGAAAAGGAATAATTAGCACAAAAAGGTGAGGAGAGCCGCACAGAAATGGCAAAATGAGGGAAAAGAAACGATACTGATCAAGGGGAACAGAATTTAATAAGCACAGAGAACAGAGCACAAGAATAAATACATGAATGGAACACAGAGAAATAAACTAATATGGCTTTGAGTGAGGAAGATCTAATGAACATAGACGACAACAAAGAGAGGATAAAAATACAAACGAAGCCAAATCCAAACATCCAAGGATCATGACTCAAGTTTGTCTTGACAAACATTAAGGAATTTCAAATTGTTTTCATTCATCCACAAGAAGATTTTTGTCCTCCTGTAAAATCGACATATCAACAGCCACGAACTGGCAGCCAGGTATTCTCTTTCAGGGTTTTAGATTTTCTGCTGAGGCGCTAAAACATTGGAGCTGCCCGGCACCGCCATGACACTTCCACCACCAATACTGACGTTTTTGTTTTTCTACTAAAGACTTACCAAGATGCACAACTTCCAAAAAAAAATTTTGGCAGATGACACAGGTCTTTGTATTCGTTTCGTTGTCCAGTCTCTCCTTTTTATTGTTGAATCATGAACCCTGACCTTAACTGGGCCAAGAGAGGCCTGTAGTACTATTATTGGAAATGAATTTTTAAAAATGATTTCTTAATTCCAAATATTTTTGCCATAATCTGACCTGTGTGTGACTAGAGAATTAAATTTAAAAGAAAATCTTTGCTGTGTTGTAAAATAATGAGAAGCAACAATTCTTATTGATTAATGGTACCAACAAAATTCACTTTAGACAGTTTTTTGCTTCTAATAAATTGGTCTAATATTGAACTGCTTTTGACAAGCTAAGCACCAAACCACTTTGACTATTTTATTCAAGAAATTAGTCAAATCATCCACTCTTTGGTTTAAATTGTGTTTTTTTTTTTTCTTTTACACTGGCCTTAAAACCGCACTGAAATATGAGACAAGTGGAAAACCGATAAATGCAAGTACTCCATAAAGGCAAATTAGTTAGGAGATCTAAAACTAAAAACACTGTAAATAGATACAGGGTTAATAGATTAAAATAAACATTTGGCTCCTTGGAAGCAAAACATGATGGAAATTAGGGAGACTTAAAACTTGACACTATAACGACAGAGTAAAACGCGCTGGAAACCGTTTTTAAATTTGCATGCAGATAAGGTTTCAGATCAAATCTGACAGATCAAATCTGACTTTCTCAAAAACCACTTTTTCTAGAAAGCTTTTATTGGAGTGATGAACAATGTAATAAAGCATAATATTTAAATCTTGCGTGCAATGTTTCACTTTCAACCTAAGCCAGGTTTTAAACCATTCAGTTACTTATGAGCCTCACACCTGTGATTCATCGGCACTCGGCTCGTGTGTTATAAACTTGCGGGATTATCCATCTGTAGTTCTGGAAAACATTTTCCAGGCTGTGTCTTGTTTCCATGTGGGAAGTGTTGCAGGGGTCCACTAGGTGGCCACACAAACCACAGATCATCATCTTACTTTTACCCTGCAGCGGACTGGAGTCGCATTTTATCAGTGCACAGAGTTCATCTTGGTGCTGCAAGGCAGAGGACACCAACAGCTCTGCTTTACTCCTTTTATTATAGACACATATCAGTTCATTTATATATATATATATATATATATACATATATATATATATATATATTCAAAGACAAGAACTGTAATATGATATAAATTAGCCTATTTGTCTGAACTGCTAACACTGTTATATTTATTTTTGATCAATTGAAAAATTGTGATTTTTTTTTTTTTTTTTTTTTTTTTTTTTTTTTTTTTTAGCTGCACAGTGGCGCAGTTGGTAGAGCTGTTGCCTTGCAGCAAGAAGGTTCTGGGTTCGATTCCCGGCCCGGCCTTTCTGCATGGAGTTTGCATGTTCTCCCTGTGCATGGTGGGTTTTCTCCGGGTACTCCGGTTTCCTCCCACAGTCCAAAAACATGACTGTCAGGTCAATTGGTCTGTCTAAATTGCCCCTAGGTGTGAGTGTGTGTGTGCATGGTTGTTTGTCCTGTGTGTGTCTCTGTGTTGCCCTGCGACAGACTGGCGACCTGTCCAGGGCGTACCCCGCCTCTCGCCCGGAACGCTAGCTGGAGATAGGCACCAGCACCTCCCGACCCCATTAAGGGACAAGGGTGTAGGAAAATGGATGGATGGATGATTTTTTTTTATTATTATTTTTACATTTTGCGACATTATAAACACACTATGCAAAGTGGTGCATAGCTGTGAAGTGAATAGAAAATGGTTTTCAATTATACCGTAATTTTATCTCAGTGTAAATCTAGCTGTTTTAAGAAGGCCTCTGAGGTTTGTTAGAACAAACAAAATCATTTAGACCAATGATCAGAAATTAAACTGGAGGAAATTAAAGGCAAGGTTAGGTTATGAAACAACATCCCAAGCATGAGAAGGGCTGTTCAGTCCATTCTTATTATCGCACCCAGGTAAAATGTTTAGAAACCAGCCACAAATATGACCTTGATGCAGCTTTACTTATGATGTGCTGTGCTGCTGCAATCCACCTGTTTCAAGGTTTGACATGTTGTGCATTCAGGTGGCGTTCTGCACATCCTGGCTGTAACAGGAAGGCTATTTAAGCTACAGCGTATTAACTTGAATCAGCCTGCTCGTTCTCCTCTGACTTCCAGTGTCGGTGAAGCATTTTCATCAACACAACAGTTGCTGACCCAGAAAACTTTAAAAACTAATCAGTCAAGTTCATTTGTATGCCAAATTTCAGCAACAAGGCAGTTCAACATGCTTTATGTCACAAAAACAAAGCAGTAAAAGACACGACAAGGTCAAAAACTGTGTGGAGAAAACTAGTAAGCATTACATTTTGTCGAGTGTCATTTTTACGGATCAGAAGAGTGGCCGATAGAGTCGGTTAAAACTTCAGGGAGGGACACTGGTCTTACTTCTTCATCTCCTTATCTACCGAGATCAGCCATGCCACATTGTAAGTCACTTCTGTTTTATCCCCATTCTGATGCTCAGTTCAAACTTCAGTAAGTAAGTTACTAAATCCATTGAGATGCTGTCATCTAATTGGCTGTCAATCAATCAATCAATCAATCAATCAATCAATCAATCAATCAATCAATCAATCAATCACATTTTACTTGTATAGCACATTTCAGCAGCAAGGCATTTCAAGGTGCTTTACATAATTAAAGAACAAATAAAAACAGCATGTAAGAAAGAGAAAGAGATTTTGAAAAAAAAAGAAAAAGACTAAAAAAGATTTAAAAAAAGATAAAAACATACTTTTGCTACAGAATTTAAGCGCCTGTCGTCGCCGGACTCCGCCATCTGTCAGCTAATTCAATTTTTCTGTTTTGCAAAATGTACCCAATAAAGTGGCCAGCGAGCGTGTGCTAAGAGGTGGATTATTGATTGTGCAGCAAGTGTACAACACTGGAAAACCACACAAACTAACAGAAATTCTATAATCCAGACACATACAATGCTGTCACTTTTGTTCTGCAATAGTCCTCTGCGACTTCCAAGTGTTACAATGATTCATCGGTTCATGTAGTTTTCTCACTCACTGCTCTTTTCACAGCTACATAAACTATGGATAAATAATGGAGAATGAGGTTAATCAAAATCATCCAAAAACAGAGGAAAACCCAATGGAAAACACGAATGGACTTCCTCAGAGCAATCTAATCAGCTCTCAGAGTAGATTTTTATTATGGTGATAAAATATTAGCAAAACTAATGGAAAAAAAAAAACTATTGCATCTTTATTTGATGAGCTACCGCTGCATGGAACGTTACGGAAAGGTCTACTAACTTTAAACCAATATTCATTTTATACCGATACTAATTTTACCTGATTTAATTTCTCTTTAAAAACTATAACGTAAGACATAAAAACACCATGGAATTTTTTTTCCCCTTTTGCCATAACCATGTTTCACTAATTTACATGAAACAGAGCAATTCTGATCAATTCTGATCATTCTTTCCAATGCTGCGCTGAAATCTCACTCACTTGTAGCCTGAATACATAATTCAACGTTTTTTGAGCTTCACATCATATTCTCTCATTGAATACATACCTGGAGTGTTAGACATGTTTAAACATGTTTCATGCATGTTTAAGAAATTATTTTATCACCCCTGGTAATCATTCAGTTGTGCAAAACTCCAGGGTGGTCCCAGCCCTGCAGCTCCAAGAAGGAGTTTATAAGCTTCCGCCTCACATTCCTCTGCAACTCTCCCATTCAGTTCCTTCAGACTAGCAGCAGCAATTAGCAAACACCTGGTGGAACTGTGCATCTGTTGCGCTCTTTATATAAGCTACTAGTAAAAACTTTGTTAAAGGGTTAATGGAGGATCACTGTTGTGATGAGTTTCAGAGAGAGGTGGAGTTATTAAAGAGACAGAGGCCCAATTTCAAGAATTTAAATATCAGAATAAAATTTATTTCAAGTCATATTTGATGTATGCAGCATTGCCTGATTGTGCTATGAAATGGCATTATTGTGCCTGGAAAACACAATGCAACCCCTTTAAACATTTTTTCAAATATATCCAGGGCAGAGTTGGAAAATATGCACAAAAACGATGACATGGTAAAAACATTCACTCTGATAATTGTGCATAGAATGCATACATGTAAAACTGCCACAGTTTTATCACTTTCTAAGTTCATCATCGTATTTGTTTGTTTTGTGTGTGTGTGTGTGTGTGTGTGTGTGTGTGTGTGTGTGTGTGTGTGTGTGTGTGTGTGTGTGTGTGTGTGTGTGTGTGGTGTGTGTTTAAGGAAAGCAAAGATGACTTGGATAACTTCAGTTGCTTGTTAATGCTGTGCTAAAGTGTGTTGAATTACAACCGAATTGATCAACTTACTTTGCTGGAGTTTTATTGCAGTTTAGGAGGCAGCCTTGCACTCTCAACAAATTCTCTACATGGCAAAAATAACAATGAATTTAACAAACGGTTTGTAAAAGTGACTGTCTGGACATGAAATTACAAATAAGGGCCCAAAGTGATCCAAGACATATTAGCCAAATTAGATTTTATTGTCACATTGTATAACAATGTTGCAAATGAGTTCTCTAGCAGCTGTTATGTCCAAATGTCATGTGAGAGTTGCAGCGTCCAAAGAGACAAAAAGGAGAGCAAAATCTGCAATTATATCCCTGCTCCAATATAGTTAATGGGAACACAAATGTACGGAGGAGAAACAGTTAGCCAATAACTAAAAGGCAGTGCTTGGATGTTTTTGTAGAGATAAAGATTTCTGATATTCAAACTCCATTCAGGCGCAGCAGCTTCTACTACCGTATTGACTGTTGCGACATTTCCTCTCAGATGTAAGCAGTGATAGTGGTGATCAAAAACACTTTGACCACCTGCTGTTCATGCAGAAATCAGTGCTCGTGTCCCACATGCCCCGCTGACAACATGTTCATTATGTCGGCTGCCTGAAAACAGGGAAGAGATCGAAGCCCCTGGTGCTGTGGCTGAGTGAGTTAACACGCAAGCTAAGAGGGCAAGCTGTCTGAAGGTACAAATACACGGTAAGCATTGTGTATTTATACACTGAGACAAACTCTCGTCCGAGCAGACACCCCCTGCATCTGCACGCAGATGCAACACAAACACACACTTACACGCTCCAACACTTCGTCAATCTGCACGGGTAGAGGCGCAGCCAGTGTCGACGAGAGGCGGTGAACTGCGTTTGAACCGCTGACCTCTGTAACTCACCCATATTGATGGCAGGCAGCAAACTCGTTCACAACACAGCGCTTCAGCAAGCATAGCACTGCCCCGGGGACCGCAGGCGTCAGAGGGGGGGGGATGGAGGATGGGGTGGACGGATGGATGGATGGATCAGGAGGGATGACAGATGAGTGTAAAAAAAAATATTCTAGTCAAGTTTATCTGTTAAGGTGTTACAGAGGGATCACAAAGGGATGAAGAGTGAAGAGGGAAGATGACGAGCCTGGGAGATATGTTTTGAGAATTTAGCACAAGAGATAACGCGTTGTTTTCTACTTAAATGTTTTCACTCTTTATTAATTGGAGTAATAATCTGTTCATTATTTAGCCACGGGAACATTCATATTGGTGCTGTAGTCACCTCAGCTAAATATTTAATTAATCAAGTCAGGGTTTGGAGGAAGAGGAGAGTGATGCGGTGTAGACAGGTGGCGAGGGGAAAACAGCTATTTATAGGAGCAGTGTTTCGTAAAATTGACATTTTAAGCTCTACATCATGTTAGAAAGTTATTCTCTCATCAAAAACATACCTGGAGTTTTGTTTTGATTCTTTCATGGTTGTTTGAGAAATCCTTTAGTCTCCAATGGCAACCATTCAGCTGCACAAAACTCCTGGGTGGACTTAGCACCGCCTTTGAGGATGAAACTCCTCCTGGAGGCTCAAAGGTTTCCAAGCTTTTGAGCCTCTGTTAGGCAGGAGGCCTTACAGAGCAGCCCTCCCATCCCTTTAATATCTGTTACATTTTTAACTTCTGGGGTTGGTTAGCTGTGCTGCAGTGCTGACATTAGCTTGCAAATAAATAAAACCAATAATGCATGCCTTTTTCATTGTTATTCTTATAAACAACAAAGAAATTGGAAAACATTTTTTTAAGCCAATGAATCTCAAACGGTTTGGATTGGTTTTAACTTCCTGCACTCTGGTGCAATGCTGGACTGGATTCAAACAGAAAAATAAAACATGTAGTTTCACCCAATAGTTTTGCTGGTTCCTTTTCAACTGTGGTATGATGCAAAAGTAAATACATTTGATTTGCAGCTTGACCTAAGAAATGTAACATAGTTTGCTGTTGACACTTTTGTTGAGATTAGCTACAATCTCCTTGAGCCATCGCAAAAGGGGCCTGTACCTCAAGTAGGTTCTACTCCACTTTTTTATTTATTTATTTGTATTAATGTTGCATTGTAAGAGACTACCTTACATTAACTTAATCAGGTTAAGCTTTTGTGTTGGTTAGAACTGTAACACACCTAAACGCGTTCAGGTTTTTACTTATGTTAAACCATATGGTTTGCAATAGTTTTGTCATTCCAGACACTTTTAAGTAACTTTAGAAGGTTAAAGAGTGAATGTCAAAATGTTTACAATTTTTTTAAATTACAATGCCATTATTTTTTTTTAAAAATCCATTACTATTTTACATAAAACCATAAATGCAATGACTGTACAGCTGTCATAATTATTCAGATTCTCTGGGCTGCACACTGTGCAACATTTATTTAAAGAGAAAATCAAAAGCAGTAACTTTTTTATATATCTTTTAAAGCTGATTCACAGCAATCTGAAGAAGAGTTTATGTATGAAATTTTGCATGAGAGGAGAAAGATTTGTATAATCTTTTTTTTAATGAACAGTCATGTGACCCGTCTTAGACCACAGATTGGTCCTGACTTCAGGATTAGGGGTGACACAGAGGTGAGCCACCATCTCCATAAATCATTTAATTCATTTTCATAATTTCACATTAACATTTTACTTTTAAACTCCGCATGTCCCACAGAATCCAATATCAAACATTTAGCTTAATCCGGCGTCTTAATACGTGCACGCCTCTGCGTTAGCATGTTCGTACTCGTAACACATTATCAATATTGGATGCCGAAAGGTAACTGTAGTCTGTATTAGAAGTGAGCTGTTTTATGTGGTACCAGCTCTTGCAGCCAGCTCTGGCTTCTGCTTTAATATTTAATCGAGAGCAGACAGCCACTGACATATTACAAGGGTCTTCACTAGAGTATCTTCCTAGATGCCAAACACACAGTACCAGGGAGTTCATCTTTGGCCCACTGACATGGAAGAAATGACCTTTTTGGAGGCAGACAGAGCATGTATGATACCTGCTGAGATCACTCCAACAGCAAGAAAAGGAAGGTTGTAAAGGTTACCCAAAGGTTTCCAAGCAGAGCACTCAAACAGTAAACCCGTGTGCTTTCTCTCCCTCTCTTTTTTTTTTTTTTCTTGGAACAACTTATGTCTAATTTCTGATCTGCTGCTTTGAGACTTCTTCCTTGTGGCTCTTCCCATTCAGCCAGAAGAAGACTTGGATTAGTAGAAACCGGCAGATGTCATCGGCGAGAGAGAGATCTTTTATATCAACTCTAAACATTTAATTTCCATTCTTTGGTTGCTTGTTGAGATTTTTTGTTATGGTAGGGGGAAAAAATGGGAATTGAAATGCAGTTACAGCTGCAGGTACTTTTCTCTCAGCTTTGCATGTTTAGAAACTGACATTTTTTGTCAACTTTTTTCTTTCGAATTAGTTTGAGCTCAGTTGGGTTGGATTGAGGATAAAAATAAACTAACATATTAAAAAGACAAGAGTTGGTCACCATCAATCCGCAGTAGGACCAGAATTTAATATCCATGAAGTTAGAGTGAAAAGAAACAGAAGAAGAATCAACACAGTGACCACAGACTCTTTGATCCATCCATCCATTGTAATCTTTCTTTTTTACATAAAAAAATTAATTGCACACCTGTAATCAAAATGCTAATTCAATCTTAGGTGTTATATACTAAAACACCCAAAACATGGCTATTACTTTCCAACAGCTGTCAATCATTCACACTTGACTTGAAAATTGCTCCAATCTGAGCAGCAAAATGAACTCGGATCCGTTTTCTGCTCATCAAACCACCACGACATGAACAATGCCAAAGTGTCTCAGAAGCAAAAAATAAATAAATAAATAAAAATGAAGGGTCTGCCAAATCCACCATATGCCGCCCCCAGGTACTAGTAACGAGAAACTCGGGTCTTTATCCGAGCAGGCTGTGGGGTTTTGGTAACAAAAGCAGCGGAGGTGTCGTAGCCGGTGGCGGTCCTATTGACCCTATTGGCCGCTTTGGGTGAGAACGTGAACGTCCTCTTCTTCTTCTTCAAAAAAAAAAAAAAAAAAAAGTGTTGATCCCATTTCAACACGTCTATGTTTATTGTCAGTTACAATATGGAGTTGAGCAGCACCGCCGAAGAGCGAGTCTCTAAAACTCCGAGACGTGAGGGGAGTCTGAGAAACATCCGACTGCAGAGGCTTCGGCCCGGTGATTGGTGGGCGCGATGCTCGACTTGGGGACTTTTCGTCATTAGACTGCACCGCGTGGCAATGGGTGGTGTGACCCCTTTTCTTTCCCCTCACAGGCAGCACAGTATCACAGCTCTGATCTGTCACCCTCCGCTTGCCTTAATGTGTGAAAGCAAGACGTGTTGCGCCTATTAGCACTTCTTGGCAAGGCTGGCATGCTGATCCCTCATCCCCGGGGAGCCCGGCAATATGGTGCCGCGTGGTGACCGCCCGCCAGCCTTGGCTCCCGCTGTCACAACACATCACGCATCCTCGGCAACCGCACCGCCAGCGCCTCCACTCCCCCCACACCTCCATCACTGAGTTGGGATGAGTGACGGAGCGCCTAGGAAGGAGAGCCGGGGGTCCCTCGGGTGGATTAAAAACTTTTAAACAGAGAGGGCAGTTCAAGTGGACTGGCATCTTAATCGGGATGAAGAGTTGTGTTCAATTCGATGGATCGCATCTGATCCATTTTGAGATTTTAGGGTCTAAGTTTTATTGTAAACAGTTCACTTTTACTCGTTTTCATTTATGTCATATTTATCTGGGAACAACTTAAACGTTTGAGCTCTAAGTCTTTTTGATTAGTTTTTCCATATTTTGGTTTTTATTTAATTTTATCTTATACATATTTTACTTATTATTTGTATGATTTGTTTCAGTGGGTGTACATCTCTTTGGTCTTTTAAATGCTGTTTTAAATAAAATTACATTAACATAAGTCATCATGGTGGTTGTGTTGGTAAGATTAGTGTTAAGCTTGAGAACATATCATACTGAGTTTTTATTAATACATTGGATAACATGAGGAGCTTTGTTAGAAGGGAGACAAAAGGAACAACCTTAAACCTAAGGTGTACAGTCATGTAAATAAGAGATTCATGGGAAAATAGTGGCCAGAATGAAAAGATTTAGTTTGATTAGCCCTGACTGGTGATTGGTTTATGCCAAAATCACATAATGGTCTTTATCAATTACTGTGGTTACATTTGTGGCTTCAGGCGGGTTAGACATATCCAAACTCTATGTGTGTGTATAGACAGTGCTTTGAAAAAGTATTAATGCTTTTACTCATTTTTGTCGTAGTTGTTTTTTGTCTTGTCACACTTAAATGTGACAAGACAGTCACATTTAAGGTAAGCAGAAGCTTAGTAAATGATGATGGTTTCAGTTATCGAGGGAAAAAGCGACACAACTTGATCCTTCTTGAAAAAAATGAATGCCTCCTAAACCCAATGGAAAGTTGGCCCACTCTTCTAGACTCTGATTAAGATCATACTGCAGCATCTCTACCACATTCAGACCAGACTTTGGTTTAGCTCATACTTTTTTCTTAGTATTTGAAGGACTCCTTTGAAACATTTGAAAACTGCTTTGCCTTCGTATAAAATGCTCACATTGGGGGAAAACAGTTACAGGCTGCTACACTTTTACCTCGCAGTAAGACGGTCCTGGATTCAAATCCTGACCTGGGATCTTCCTCAGACAGTCTGAAAAATGTGACAGTTTGGCTAATTGGTCTATAAGTAGTCTTTTTGCATGAGTGTGTGTACACATGGTGTCAATATGTTGCCCTGCGATGGACTAGCAACCTGTCTAAGATACGCTCCTCCTCTTGACCAATGACAGCTGGAGACCAAGGATGGATGGAACAATGAAATATTATAAGATATGTTAGAACATCAACCCTGAATGTTTTCCAACTCAACCATTTTCTAAACACATGTCGTAGTGGTATAATTTCTAGATCAGTGACACAAATGAGTGACTCTGCTGTCTGGGTGAAAAGCTGATTAAAACAGTGGTCTGCGTCCTCTCAGACAGCACAGATACCGTAGCTTCTGACTCACGAGGCTTCCACTGACTACGTTCGAGTGTCGGCGACCACGAAGGAGCGCTGCAGCCGTATGTGTGGGTGGGATCTACCCACAATGTCTGATTTTGTGGTGCAGAAAATAATTTACAGTAAGAGGTCTTTGGCGTGTCTATAATTTAGTTCACTGGGACGTCACAACCAAGCAAGAAACGTTCTTGATAAGCAGTTCTCCCAGACTATCTAAAGGTCTTTTATGGGTTTTATTTAGACTTCATCTGTGTTCTTCAAAACACAGATGAAGAACACAGATGTTTTCTTTTGCCGTTTTCTTTTGCCGTGTCTGATTGTTGCATCAGAACATTCTGTGGAACGGTGCATCTGAACGGAAACACACATTAATCCAGATTTCCACAACAGATTAAATAAACAAATTGCTTATTATTATTGTTGCATCATGTGAAAAAGATGAAAAAACGTCTTCATGAACTTGAACTCGACTGACATTTTGATTGAGATTCTTTATAAAATCTGCTATCATGGTGAAATCTGAGGTCAGCGTCTGTGACAGTTTTGCGTATCGGCAGCACTTGAGTCTCAGCCACAAAGCTGTGATGTTTGTCGTCTACGTGGCTCCCTGCACACAACAGTGTGTTTTGAAAAGGTCAGGTTAATGGAGGATCTTTCTACGCTATGTGACAGATTTAGTACCTGGCTGTCACTACCTTAAGTGCCCGTTCTGCATGTACACCCGCCATACATGTGCCCAGTTATCGCCACAGGTTTGGGCCGTGACACTATGGCTGGGGATGCCTGTGAGGCGCCCGGTGTCAGCCCTGATCCTATGTGCCACCCCAGCAGTGCCCACCGGCCATCTTCTGGCCAGCAGTGATGCATCGTACCCCGAGCTCCGCAGACGTCCAGGTTCTGACCTGAAATTAAATAAAAACCAGATGTGCCAGGGGTGCCGCCCGGACAGTTAAAGGATATTTAATCGCTGTGCTGAAGGCGGGGAGGTTGCAGTAGAAGGATGTAGCGGGGTTTTCGTCTGCTGAGCTCCACGCCTGGCTGCTCCTGCTCATATTAACGCTGACAAGACAAAGAGGCGACACATCTCAACCTGCAGGGGCCCGGCTCCATGGACATGCTCATGAGCACATACTGTCGTTAATTCGGATTCACATGTGCAATTACATGTGAGCAGAAAAATTTTAAATCATACTTTTAATATGTGACTCTTAAAGGTTTAAGTTTTTATGGTAGTTCTTAAAGCCTGCTGGTGACCTTGAGTTTTAATCTTGAGGTGTAACTAGTTTTTCACTAATTTCTTGCCCAGACCCTGATCATTTTTAAAGGAAAAATATTGGTATACTTTATTTTCTCACTTTTTGCCATGAAAACAAATTCCCTTGAACACCAAAGGTGGTCTTAATTTTCAGTTATTTATGCAGTGACATGACATTCTGCCTATATTCATGCAAAAAAACAGATACATGTTTTAATGAATTTTTTGGGGTATGTAGATTGTCCAGATAGAAGTAACATCTACCAAAACTTGACATGTGTGTTGATAATGGAGAAGAAAAATTGAAGACAGTGGACCATTGCACTGCTCAAAAAACAAAATTGGATATCTCACAGATTGTTCCATTTGTTTATTTTGGGGGGAATGCCACCTGATATTTTTACAAGTATTTTTTTCTATTCTAATGAAGGATCGGTAATGTGCTTAAAAATGAATGTATCCTTAGAGGGTCTTACAGTCTGAAGTATCACGATTTATTGATTTTGTTCCTAAAATCTAGTCCCTTACGTTCCTGATTCAACAAGTTCCTTGGTGAATCAAGGAACTACTTAAAAATATTTAAAATAATTTTAAAGAATATTTTTTTTAATATATGCTTTATTAAAAAAATACAAAAATATCATCTCTACTGTTTAATTTACTTCTGTATCTGCTGTACTTATGACAAACAGGAATAAAAGTGTGACAAGATGCAAAGCTAGGTGCAATTTGCATCTGCATGCATTTTGTGAAACTTGTACGCTGTGAATCGAGTGGTGAATAAAAGATAGATTCTGTGTGTAAGTCATTTCCAGTCAGCCCCTCCTGCCAGCTGCAGTTCATTCAGTAATTAGACTGAGTTGTGCTGCATTTAAATCTAAAAAGTAATTAATCAAAGCTTCTTTTGATTTGAAAGATGTTGTTTTTTTAATAAGATTGCAAACCCTTAGAAGCAGTTCTGGCGATAAATTCTTGTTCCTTTCGTTGTTTGCTTCATTGAATATTACAAAGAAAGTTATTTGTTCTGGCTTGTCTTGCTTTCTGAACGCCTAATTGTCACAACTGCACCTTGTCAGTAGTCAACCTCCCTCAGCATGAAAGCTCCCTGCCATTATTTTTGGTCATGATGTCATGAAATCAAAGAGTCACTGAAAAAGAACAAAAGCCACTCTAAATTTAGGCACTCGTGAAGTGGAGTACATCCTAGTTCACAAATTAATTATCTGACTGATGAGGGGTGGCAGAAAGCAAATCCAAAGCAGATTGAACTTTGGGACATCTCTGCTTTGAACAGTTTTAAAGAAGCAGAGGGCAAGCTGCGGTCACTGGGGGTAAGGCTTCGGTCAATGGGGGCCACCGCAACATCCTGAGGATTTGAGGAGGGAGAGGGGTCCGGGGCGGGGAGGAGCACACGAGGCGTTGTGGCGTCACCATAATGTCAGCCTGTGTCAAGAGAAATCATCGTTAGCCGTAATTTTCTGAGCAATTAGAGAGCTTATATTGAGAATGCCTGCCAGATGACAAACACATGAGATTGGTTGAAGGAGTTCCCCGCAGCTACGAGGGACACACACACACACCCCCAGAGACACACACAAACACACACATGCATCTCAAAGAACCACGCACACACACTGAACAATAGCCAACATTTAACGTGTTCCTTCACATCTGTTCTAATAATCATCCAAATAATTAAAAGAATATTCACCCAAGTATTTTACATATCAAGCTACTTAAAACAATAAGCAACGCATAAAAGATTCAACAGATTGATGTGTAATGAGAATGACAACAACTGACTAGAATGACTAGTCGTCTCACTGACAAAGTAAGGAACAACAGATCCACTTCAGATGAAAGTTCAACGCTTTCATAAACATTCATGGAGTTTCAGATTGTGGGCCAGGATCAAGGTTCTGTAACATGAATCAGTGTGTGGTTTTAGCATCTGCCTTAAAAAAAAAAAGTTAGCCATATTTCCTGATATTACAATTTGTAACATTAAAATGATCTGATAGATTTTTTTTGTTTGTCATTCATATTTATTCAATAATAATAAATAAATAAATATTTACATAATTTCACTAGACAGAACAATTCTGGGACTGTGTTGTTTGTTTGTGTTTTCTTTCAAGAGAGAGCTAACTTGGACTTAAATGCAGTGGGTTTTTTCAGTGCCTTGCAAGCTTTACTCTGACACCCCTAAATAAAAGTCCGGGCAGTTAAAGGAGGGAGCTGCAGAAATGCACAATCCCTGTGGGAAAATATGTCAACAGGATAACTTTTAGTCCATCCTAGTACTTAGTTTTACCTTCCCAAGTCTGATAAAAATAAATATACAGACGCGTATTTTTTATTTTTAGGGACTTTTTAAGACCTTACTGCAATTTCTTTTGTCTCTAGACCTGAGTATTCAGCTTGATTCCTTCATACTTTCACATTCTGTATTTGAAAAAGAAAAGTTATTTATCTGAATCTGTAGAGTAATGTCTTTTCTTAGTAAAATATACGTAGCTGCCTCTCTTTTCCCATTATTTTGTGGCATAACTGGCCTTTACTCATTAACAGCTGGACAGAAGTGGAACACTAAATGGCCTATAGTGGGATTCTAGTGCAGATTTAATGCCAGATGTTAACCTTATCACTCACATCCCTCATCTGTAAAGTTGTTTTCTGGAAGGTTTTAACTTTTGTCTTGGGAGTGGCTGGTCTCTAAGATGCTTTTAGGGAAATCTGAGCTGGACCTTTGTGTTCCTTATGGTCAGGCAGGTCCAATTCTGCAGACGATAATTATAATTTTTAAATTTAATTCATATCTTCCCCAAAAATGAGGCTAGTCACAAACAATTCATGACTTAACAATTAACTGATTTGATATGATGAGTGAAAATATTGTTGAAAATTATCATTTGAAAATACATTTTAATTTTAATTACACATATTCTTTGTCTAATAAAATGTTTGTTTATGATTTGAACCATTTAAGTGTGACCAAAAGTCTACCAGCCTCACACAAGCCCTGCATACGTCTGTTTTTTTTTTTTTGTTTTTTTTTTGTCTTTCTTGACTCTTGTGCAGACTTTCTTTGGATTGAAATAGACTCACTTTCTGTCTCGGTCGCACACGCAAACACATGCACAAACAACCGCACGCACACTCTCGTGCTCTTTCTGATACTTTCAGAAAGCTTTAACATCTCCCACCACATGGGCATCCTCCAGTGTCACCCACTGTTTTACTGACACACGTCTATCTGGGACGAGCTGCTGCCCACATCCTGTCTGCTCTCGTTGGCTGGTCCCTCATCAGCAGGGCCACCCGAGCACAAACATCTGTCTTCACCGAGCTCGGACAGAGAGAGAGGATCAGGATATGACACCAGAATGAAACCCAGGCGGAGATACAGCTGTGGTTTCTGACTGAGAGAAGCAGCCGAAGCAACGGGCAGCTGCTCAGAGAGCAAATTTCAAAAGTCTGCACAATAACCCCCAGACTCTATTTAGATCAGATTTCTCTGAAAACAATGAAACCTTTTTTATTTTTGAACGATTTGCTAAGACGACAATAAAGAGACCTCTACAATATTAAATTATAGATGACAAAATTACTGCAAATTATCCAAAGAAAACTAAAATCAGCCTGCAAATGTCAATAGAGACAGTGGCAACAAAAAAGTATTTGTATTGAAAAAGTTTTTTATTAAAGATTTTTGATTGATTGCCTCAAAACCTAGTTATAATCAAATAAAATCGGTAGATGGATTGAGAGGTCATTGGTAGTTTTGGAGAAGCTGCAGAGAGCCACAGCTCAGAAAACATGTCAATAAACCAACTATCAGGTACATACGCCATAATCTGACCTTTGTGGGAGAGTGGCAAGAGGAAAAAAGTCCAGTTAAATGTTTAGGACAAGCAAGTAAACACAATAAAGTTGCTCATGTCAGATAAAACAAAACCAAACATTTCGGTTGCTTCGTTCAACATTCATTAAAGATTTTAGACATTCCAACAGATTCACTACTTTAAACATTCATCTCAAACGACCCAGCATACAATGGAAGAGTTTCGAAGACAGTGCGGTGCTCGGGACTGCCCTGTACGTCCCTGTCGACTTGTGTGTCCCCAGCTTCAGTGAGACAATGGAGGTGAGAACAAGGCGGAAAGAGACCTACCGGTCAAAGACAGAAGAAGGTAAACAGAGAAAGAGAGAGGATGTGCACCAGAAAGAGGGAGCGGAAAAGACTCAGGGCTGCTTTTCTCCTCCACCTCCCCTTCCATCATGTGTAGGTATATAAATACACCGTTTTCCTCCAGGGTAACCCTCAGCCCAGCAGGACCCCCTCCCTCCCACCCCACAGTCTCCTCTTCTCCTCCTCTCTCCTCCGTGTCCAGCTCTTTCTTGTGCCCCCACCCGTTCCCCCTTTTTATTGTCTAATTAGGATCTTGGGCCTCGTTAGGGCCAGCAGCCCCCCAGGGCCCAGCAAATACAAAAAGCTGATTCCATCTGACGTAACAAGTCAATGCCATGGGGACAGATGCTAATTTTAATTAATTAAATGGAACGGTCAGCTCATGACAAACATGGGCCAGAGGGAGGGTCGGCGTGCCGGGACCAGCCAGACCCTCGCTCCTCTGGAGGGTAGGATCAGTCCTCTGCTGTTATTGCTGTTGTTGTTCATATCACAATGTTTTCACCGGGCATTTGTGGAGGAGCCTGAACTCAGCCCAACTTTGGAAAAAGAAGGAAAAAAATAATACTTTGAAAAGAAAGCCACCATGTGTTTTTTTTAATAATTTCTTTCACAGCGACCGGCATTTCTTTTTAAAACAGCACTAAGCTATATCTCTTTAGTACAATATTAAATTCAGTGTCTCAGAAGATTGGACACAACAAACAATGTAAATATTCTTTTTAATCCACTGAAAAGGGTTCATACATTGTTCCAAATATGTCCAAATTCATGAATCAATGCCATGTTGTATTGAAGAGAAGGAAGCATGAAGACCTCTGAAGTTTTCTAGATTTCACAGAACCCAGTGGACCAACCCCAAGCAGATGACACGGCACCACAAATCCCCACATGCTGTGGAAACTTTGCGATGCAGGTCAAGCAGGCTGGAGTCTGTGCCTCTTTTTCAAGACTCTGGGATCTTTATATACAAGTCTAATCCAACTTTGCCCTCATCTGAAAATATGACTTTCAACTGAGCAACGGCCAAATCCCTTTTCACGTTAGCCCAGATAACACAATTCTGGTGTCTCTGGTGAAGGAGCAGCTTGCTGCCTGCCTAGTTACACCTGTGTGTGGTGGCTTCTGACGCTCTGACTCAAAGTGCACTGGTGAATGAATTCCTCAAACTCATGACTGACCTTTGCATCTCAAACCTCTCAAGAGTTATCCTACTGGGAACTTTGGTATATCATCACATGTTTCCCTTCCACCTAACTCTCTACTAACTTTTCATTGATGTCCTTTTGTGACTTAGCCACAAAAGGACCATGACAGTCTGGTAGACAACTGCCTTTCTCAATAGATATGTGGGCTGTTACATAACATTTTTGTACGAAAAGTCCTGTTTTTGTTGAGTAATGTTATATGCTAATCTAATGAGAGAGCTTTGGGTGTCGTCAGCTCTGAACACAAATTAAAAAACATTACTAGATACACAATTAATGTACGAATCTCACGTCTGGACTCAATTTATTTACATGCAACTGCGTATGGAGTCAATTTCCCACAATCTAATCCAATAAAAAAATGTTTCAATGTTTCTACCTCTCATATGTAAAATAACTGTAAAGTTTATTTGCCACCTTTTTAAGCAGTATTTTCAGTTTGTTTGCAAGACTGTGGAAAACCACAGGTGTCTACTGAACCTGTATAGGCCAAACCAACACTGGCACAACCAAACCACAAGACATCTGATCTCCACCTGATGCATGTCTGATAAAACTCTCAGCTCTGACTTTGACTCAAAACAGTGGATGGTGGGATGATATTGGTTCTCTCCTCTCCGCACATTAAGGTGTTCATCACTTCTTAGCACAACAGAGCCCCCCCACCCCACCCCCCGACCCCCCTTTGCCTCCTATCTCCCATTCTCTCTTCCCCCTGACCTAGTTTTGGCATTTGATCTTGACTGGGAGATCAACCCTAGAGGGTGCACAGTGTCAGCCTGGTACCACATCAATTCCCCACACAAAGGGCACCCATTGTCACTTCATATTTTCAAAGCTCCAAAACCCTGGATTTATTTTTTGTTTTTTTCATTGTTTCTGTTGCTGGGGTCACTTCCTGGTGGTGGCCGCGCCTCCTGGTTGATCCTCCCCACGGTGCACCTGCTGCCATTGTTGACCATCACACAGCAAGGAGCCAAATGTCTCCGTTCACAGATTATACATCTGAACTTGATCCAAATCGTTAATGATGGAGAGACAGAGAGAAAAAAACAACAACTTTGCATTACAAAATTATAAAAACCATAACGTAACATCTGATTTCAATCATTAACTCATTTGTAAATCACTTTTTCAGAGTGCAACAATAAGACGAAAAGGACACAAATAATACCATTTTGGTAACATAGACTAAAAATAAAATAGATTAAATACTCCCAAACTGTTTTCCTCAAGTTAAATCTCCATAAAACGTGAATCTTTAATAGGATCTTGAAACTTTATAAGTTTTAATTCACAGGTAGTCAACAGGTGAGTAGAGTATAGGTGCTAAACTCTGACCTCATGTGATCGTAGCACCAAAGTTTATAGTGAAATACATGAAGTGTTTCTCAGACTGCTCTCTTTAGCATTCCTTTCATTGAGCCTGCATTTCTGTATTAAATATGTTTTTTTTTAATGTAATATTCTAATTTTCAAATATCATGTTTTGTTTGATGTAAATCGAAAATCTTCAAAGTTAACAAAAATAAAGGCTTTTAAATATCCATCTGTGTGCAGTTAATCTACATAAAGTGTCTCACTTAGCGATAAATGTTCTAATCTAAACAGGCTTTCCAATAACATTCTAATTTCTTCTTCGGAAAGTTGGACAAAGTTTATCCCACAGTGCTCTCCAGGCTCCCTTCCCGTTGCCTATGATTCAGAGACACGAGGGCATATTATAACAAGGTGTCCTTGATGATGCCTCTCCCAAATTAACCATCTTTCCCATCGACAGCAGGAGAGTGAGTGGCGCTCCTGGCAGGAAGCGAGCCCAAAACCCGGTATCATTGGTGGCCCGACTGGCCAACTGACACAGCCGATGCTTCGCCGGGGGTCAGCAGCCATCACGCACGACGGCCTAATGCTGCTGATGAGAGAGAGCCTGCCTCCTGGGCTCACGCACCCCCAAGGTGTGGCCACTCGGCATCGGGTTAACCTGAGCTGACAGACTGTCGGCCCTCACACAGGCGTGTGCGCCCTGGCACATGCGTCAGCTCATAAACACCACACACACACACACACACACACACGCATGGAGACACACACACACACAGAGGATGCACCCCTAAAATACAAGCACCAATGTTCATTACAAGAAGCCACCACCACACCATACTGCATGCTGCCAAACACGCGTAGACACTCAGTTAAATTGTTAAAGGACTAAAACACCACCTGATAATCATAGAACAGTTTTACGTAGCTGTTAGAAATTTTACCTAAAAAAGTTGACTCTTTTTTTTATTTTACACAATGTTCAAAAGCATAACATTTGCTCTTAGTAATTGCCAGACCTGAGTCACTTTACAGGACAGGATCATTTTTATTGTCCCACCTTCTTAAATATAGAATATATAAATATTTTCTCTCTTGCAGATTTCTTCTGTTTGTGTTGATTGGTCGCATCTAAGTATTTTATATAATCAAAACATTGACTTCAAATCAGAAAAAAATAACCTGAGTGGATACAACAGGCAGATATCAAGTTGGATTTCTTTTATTAGCAGCTGCAGCTGTCCAAATTGACCAACGACATGTGGCAAAGAATTACCTCCTAAATGTAATAAATGGTTGTTCACACTTACACTCTTCTCTGCAGAATAGTTTTAGTTTAACCAGCATTGTTATTGAGCATGGTTAAACTTCAGACTTTGAGTAGGCCATTCCGAAACCTTCGTTGGACTTCCTGGTGTGTTTTGCATTATTGTCCTGCTGTACAACTTAGTGCATTTTGGCTTAAAATAAAAACGTAGAACCGATATTTCATCAGATGTGTAACACAACACGGTGGAGCCGTTGGTTGCACCGCTGCCTTGGTCCTGGGTTTGAATCCCGGCTTGGTCTCTTTCTGCATGGAGTTCTGCATGTTCTTCCTTTGCATGTGTTGGTTCTCTCTGGATACTCCTGCTTCCACTCACAGTCCAGAAAAGTGACTGTTAGGTTATGTGCTCTATTAAAGGTGTGTCTGTGTCATAAATGGCTGCCTTTCAAGATCTGGTTGAGTTGAAAGTTTTTTTTTTGTTTGTCTTAAGTTATATTTGTTTATTTTTGTGTAAAGATTCAGTTTTATTTACCTTCATTCATAATATGGAGACATCCTCAGTTTAACTGGCGAATATAAATAACTTTCAGCTTAACTCTCTTATTAAAGCCTTTTTGGTAAGATAAAAAATAAATGGTTTCGTTAATATTTTTTCTGAACTACTATTTTAATACATCAAAACTGTGCACATACAATACTGTTACTAATTGTCAATAACATTCATGCAAACATTTATAATGTAATCAAGAAACAAGGTAATGCTGTTAAATCTTTTCCTTGTTTTTTGGTTGTTTATATAACCAAAAAACAATTTAATAATTTAATAACAATTAAATTATTAAAATATTTTGTAGTTCATTGGAGGCCGATAAATTTTGTTTGGATTCCACCAAGAAACACAATTCCCTCGTCAACTTCCGACGCATGGCTCACATTGCTTGTTTACATTTCTGATGTATCTCTCTGCAGATTACAGTTCAGTGCTCTGCTTGCACCAACAACATGGCTTAGATGTATGGGCAAATGCATCAGGCTTTTCCTGATGAGCTTTTTGAAGTCTAAAATGTCACTTCTGATCTCACCACTCGAGTCATTAGCAAGCATGCAAAAAACTAGTGTGAAACCAAAGTTTTGGCACCAACATCATTGGTGGCATTTCCATCATGTCTGATAGCACTGCCACGGCTTGAGCTTGTCAATTGCAGCCAGTCAGTTCCAGCAGTTCCTTCATTTTTTTTTTCATGAATGCTCTACTGCAGTTAGGTGTGTCGTCACTTGTTTAAAAAAAAAAAAAACACCAAGATTAACAGATCTGCAAAATGTGACGAGACAGAGCTGTGAAATTTAGTAAGTGATGATGTGTGGGCTAAAGAGCAGGCAGTGTGCCAAATTCCTTTGAAGTAAAAGAAAAATCCCAGTATATTGGAACTGCTACTAGATTCTTTATTTAAAATAATAATAATAATAAAAAAAATGATACATATATATATGTATATATATATATATATATATATATATATATATATATATATATATATATATTGTTGTGTTAGCATTCCACTTTGAAAAAGAAATGTTCTATGGCATTAGTAGAAGCCTCAAATTAATGTATTTTCTGGTCTCTTCCTTTGCAAAGGCTTGGTCATCAACCACTCCTTTGAATTTGGTGTGCTGCAGAAGGGATGCATTGAAAAGTTGCAGGACAGTGGCACTCGAGGAATGGAGTCACAGACCCCCGAACTACAGCTTATCAACCCAGGAGACAGAATACAAATGCATAAAAAAGCTTGGAAACCATTTTTCCTGTCTTTCTATCTTTTGTTGCTCCATTGCAAATATCCTAATGACATTGATTAAAACTTTTATAAAATCATTAGACATTTGAGGGCACCTAATTTAGGCAGATTTGCAACACAGCAAGAGTAGATAAAGATGAATCCCACTGAGGTTTTCCAAGTCTCCTCACCTAATGTCAGTGACATTTATTATGTAATTGCAATGATCTTTCCCTAAGATAGATTTAGATGAGTGACAATGATCTGTTGATATCCTAATAGCAGATCCTCCTCTCTCAAGGAGCTTCTCACTATCTCCGCGCTGCTGGACGCCAGCAGAGCCGGGGCCATTCCAACATTGCTAACACATAACTGAAACATAACTAAAAGCTGCTTAGTGATTTAAGAGAGTTCACAGGAAGGCAGCATAAATTTGAGCAGCACACTGACTGACTTTTGTTTGTTGTCATTTTGAGGTCGAGGTCTTCAGCTGAGCCTGCTGCCTTCCATTTACCCGCAAATAGAAAATTGCATCTGCATGCGTTCGTGGGACAGTAAAACTTTAATAGCAGAGGCTACAATGTAAAGCAGGTGCATTGCACATGATTAGAGATAAAGTATCCTTGTTAGAAACTTAAGAGGGTCACTTTTGCTTTCCTTGCTTGTTTTGCACATTTTAAAATGTTGTGGACTTAATTTACATGTTTAATAGCAACTGTGCAGAGACCGAGGCAGGCTGGAGGGGTGAAAGGAAACACCGTGGTGTTGATCTCCTGGAATGCAGCATGCCAGAGGGCTGGCTCGACTGGCACCAAACCAAATGCCTTTAACCCCACCACCGCTCCCACCTCCCTCCATCCAAACTTTACTCCGCTCCCCCCCTCGCCCGCTCCTCTGCCCCACTTTCCCATCTCTCGTTCTCTTCCACAACCCGCGAAACAGGAGAGCCGCCATCTCCGCTTCCTCGGATCAGCGTTCGCTCTGCCCAGGCCTCCTGACAGACGGCATTCCTTCCCCCTCGCCTCTGCTGCTGTTGCTGGCCGGCTGTTGCAGCAGGCATCTAGAATAGACCTCTGACGTCTGCCCTGTTACTAGAATATGCCAGTGTCCTGAGAATCAAAGGAACATGCAGCACAGATACATACACAGAAGCAAATTCATTTATAACAACACCAGAGACAGAAAGCCAGCTCCGCGATGCTGTCACAACTAACTGCTGCGAATGCTTAAACCATTATGGCATTACATGGAATGGCAGCCTTTTAAAAGTCATGTCAGGCTAAGCAAACTAAATGCTGGGGGAAGGGAGGGGTTATGACCTAAAAAGTGACCTGACATTGACCCCATAGGCTAATTGTGCATATCAATGTGATCGATACAACATCGCTGTGAAACATGAACGTCTATAGCAGGGGTCATGCAAAAGTGTTAATGAGATATTTCTGATTTCTGACGTAAACATCTGGACTATATATCCAACTGGAGACGAGAAAAACTCAATCTTTATGTGCGGCTGTGTGAAAAGCACTTATTATGTTTTTGGCTTTTTGTTGGACTTAAATGTTTCAGATAGAACTTTCTTAGTGACATTAGTGCCTTTATTAAAAGTTTGATGTAAAATCAGGAGAAAAAGAAGATGGGAAGACGGGCAACAGAGACATAGAAAATTGAAGGAAGTAAAACAAGTTCTCACAGCCAGGTACAAAAATCTGTATTTTTAATGCTTTTTAAAGAAGAATGATCAAGATTAACAAGAATTGTGGCTTCATGATAATTCAAAATCTCTGAAATAGGATTTTTAGTTGGATAAAGACGTGGAAGCAAAAGGAAAAATTAATCCTAAAAACTTACATTGTTCTGAAATATTAATTTGGCAAAATGGGAAAGAATATCTCAAGATGTAACATTCCTTTCAGATGCATTTGACAAAAAAAACAAAACAAAAGGGTAACTCACAGATGTTTCTTTTTAACAGACACTTGCAAGGGATTAGAAGGAAAACAAGTGAGGGATCTGATGGTAGATTGCATGGCTGTCACTTTCGCTGGCATCCATTTGCATGATTCATGTTGACTGCAGCCCTGCGTTTGTCAGGGGAGGTGTTTGCAGTAAAAGTGCCACAGCCCTCCAGATTGACACTCATTAATGAGGGGCTGTGAGGCAGAGGGACCCCACAGCGGGGCAAGAGGGCAGGGAGGAGGGTGAGAGGCCACATCCCACTAAAAATAAATGATTTTTAATGATTGATACAGATAGCACTGGACTGATAGGGCCAGATGAATCATAGGGTTTAGGTGGTGGCAGTGGCAGGCAAGACCTCTGGTTGGCAAGCCGTTGTCAGTGGAAACGCCGCTTAAAGCCACCGTGTCCAGCTAAACACACACACACACGTCTGTACCCTCGTCCTCCTTCACTTGTTGTGCTTGACCACCCCTAGCAGCGCCCCTCTGCCTGCTGCCATTCAGACCACCGTCACGCACACACACACACACACACACACACACACACACACACACACACACACACACACACACACACACACACACACACACACACACACATACACATCACACACACCGTACAAAATGCCAGCGCGAGCCTGGGAGCGAGTGAAACAAATAGAAGCTAGCCTCCATCTTTAAGCCCTGCTGCACTTTCTGCGGCTTCACGTCTCCCCCCCCTTTCAGACCGCCGTGTCCGTCACCGTGTTTATGCGGCTCAGGTCATTCAGCACACATGTGTCCGGCTGCCAATCATTCAATCAATTGCGGCTTCATTACTGTGATTGTAATATCAGAGCCGCCAGCATCAAGAGTGCATGATGTTAAGGAGCAAGAAGGCAGGTTTATTTTAAAACAGAGCTCAGATCAGATTTCCTTCAAAAGTGCTCTTCAGCTACACCTTTTCAGGCAGTGACTTTTATTTTTTAATTTTTACAAAAGTTTCAACATGGGCCAGAAGTTTTTTTTGTTTGGTTTTTTTTTGTGCTGTGTTGCAGACATTTTGTTTTACCTGCACCTAAACATAAACAGCAAGTCTGTGACTCTAAAATCTGCCAGAAGAAGTGGCTGGGCAGAGGAAAGTTTGAGTCTCCCTACTTATGCTTCTGGTCCCGGATAAATGGAGAATGATGGAAGGACGGAGGAGTTATTACTACGGTTTTATTATGAAATAAAACTTCATGAGGGGCTGGGATTTTTTACACAGGATGCAAAAAAAAATCATGTATGGTCCATCTAAACATGTAATAAGTCAAGAATTCAAAGGCAATCAAGCGTCATTAAATAATACCGCATCAGTTCAAAAATGTAACACAGTCATTAATAAATAAAGTTGCAACTCATTATTAAATCAGTCTAAAGTTTCTCAGTTAAAAATGCACAGAACTATAGATATAGTATGTCACATGGTGAGGGTCATTATTTGCTTCAACATTATGTTCAGTAAGACAGCAAAAAGAAATTAAAATCTGTAAATGAATCAACGCTCGTTTGAAAGTCATGCAAAGCTGCTGCATAGGTTAAAAAAGCATTGCTACTCGCCCCTTCAATGGCAACAGTGAAGCAACATTTTCCAATGATGCTTCACATTCCCGGACACTCTATAATGGCTGACTTAATTGTAAAATAAACACACTGTACATTTGTGTGGAGAGGTGACACAGACCCATGGAAAGTCCACCGAGTTGACAGCACCTGACTCTTCTTTCAGGAGGATTTATGGCTTCATAATTGGACATTTGAAGGAGAGCATGTCCACTGAGGCAGCTGATGTATAACTGACACTCTAGATAAACGGAAATGAGCTGAAGGAAAATTTGTGCGTGTCCTAAATAGCTTCATCAGTTTAACCGGGCAAGCACACACTGTCTTAAGTTTATTAAAGTTTATTTTTGTAAACCAATGTGTTTTGTGCCATGACTGAGTGAAGTGAAATCAAAACATCAAAAACAACTTGGTTTTCTGACACTGAAACAAGCTCAATCACTATCTTTCACTCCATGTGGCTCAAATGCTTTTTTACTGTCAAACCAACACACACAGTAAATTTGAGCCATCTTTGGTTCAAGTTTATTTTCGAGCTAAAGATGTAGAGATTCACCTTGTTGAAAATAAAAAACGTTCTCCTGGTCACTTATGTTACGACTGTTGAAAAGTCAGAAGCCATTTGCGACTAAACCCTAAAACACACAACTATAACCAGATGGGTTTTATCAATTAGGCTTGGTGGGGAAACACGACTTCACTTTCTGAAGTATTTTCATGTGCTCAGTTTTTAACTCACATTTTTCAGGCAGTAGCTGATCTCAGAACCACCTGACCTGTACAGCAGCATCCGGTACAGTGAGCGTAGCTTTTAGTGATGATTTTTTCATTTAGTGGCTGAGTTTGCAGAGTCTGGATGAGGATAGGAAAAGGGTAAGGGAAGCCTAGCATTGGTTTTCTGAGGTGAATGTGATCATGAAGCAGGCGTGAGGAATGTGAGGAAATGCACAGCTGCCCTATTTTATCATGTCTGTGTGCTGGGCTGTCTGTCTGAGTAACATAAAGCTGGCAGTGTTTTTGCCTCCAAAGAGTCTGTAGCCCACAGTTGCTCAACTTAACATGAACCTAATGTTTTTTATAGAAGTTTTCAACCACCTTTACTTTTACACAATGCCTTTTTTATCCCTTTAGACGTTACCATGCTTTAAGTGATGCTATAAATTAAATCATGGATGAAAAGTTCACAATAATAGGTTTTCAAACTTAACAAACTACTGTAGTTTCAATTAACTAAAAGCATGAAAGGGAAAGCATCTTGAGATCTTGCTCATACATGAGGCAAAATTGTTAGGCAGATTGGTGTGGCAGATTGACTGAATTTCAGGGTCAGGGTATCTCGGTCATCCAGAAAATAGAGCCGCTGTTCCTCCACACTGAGAGGATCCAGATAAGGTGATTCAAGCAGTTTCTTGGGGTCCTTTCTGGATGCTTCCCTGGTGAGACGCCAGTCCCACAGGCATGGGAACATTTTGGGATTCCCCCGGAGGAGCTGGCCCATATGGCTGGGGAAAGGGATGTCAGGGCTTCTCTGCTTAGGCTTCTGACCCTGTAACCCGACCCCATATGAGGCGGAAGATGATGGATGGATGGATGGATGGATGGATGGATGGACAAGGAAAAGTAAATTACTGCATAAACATATACCCCTTTCAAATTGTCTGACCTATGTCAACCGGGGTCCAGGTAGTTGACGCCAGCAGAGTCAGTGAAATGGAGATTACCTGGCTACAGTTGATATGGGTCAAATAAATATATTTTACAATATAATACATGTGCTGTATATTTGTGTTTGTGAGATCCTCTCAGGTGTTTACCAGTGTTCCTGCTCCAAATGCAACATGAAGACAAAAGTAGACTCCAGTCGAATTGAAGAAAATATGTTGAAAATTTTTGTTAGGGAGTGTAAAAGGTTTTCCAGCTTAGAATTGAGCTAAATCCAACTGTAGGAAATTGAAGGAGTGTGAAAAGTGTCCAAATCTGCCCCAACTGAGTGATTAGGCAAGTGGAAGACACTTAAAACCAGTGTGATATAGTTAAAAGCTTCAGATGGGACAGGATATACACACACAGTAAAGATTCTTTCCAAGTCAAAATTGTTTGAAATCAGGGAAACATGAGCATGAAGCAGACATAATAAAGGATGTTTAGATTGGACGTCACAAATTTTGTATGCTTTTGCAACAAGGGAGTGCTATTTTTTAGAAGAAGAGGTGTCTGTGAGTTGTGTTTGCATTTGAAAGATCATCCCAGAGTTGTGTTCTTATAAATACAGGATGCCCTTACATCCCTGTCATAATGTATATACAGCCATATTCTATGGTTTTGCACAACATTGATAGTATCTGTGCCAATTTACTGACATGCAACGATTATCTGTGATCATGCAACAAAGATTCATCCTCAGAGCATGATGTGACACCACTTGTATTCAGTCCAAAACCTACGGCTGCCTTTGCACAGGACAATGAACCCCTAGTGCAGCTGATGACAGTTGTTAAGCTACAGTGCTGGATGTCATGGGGTGTTGTACTAAGTCTAATGCATGTGTCTAGAGTGTAGTGTAGAGTGTCATGGTTTCTCAAATGCTTGGCACAAAGTGCAACAGTCTTCCCTTGAGATGGTCTGTCTTAGGCGATTGGGACCTTAACGGGGCATGTGTTACTGTCCTATATTGGTGTTCATGTGTTCCAACATCAGGCCAGTAAGACTTCTGCCACTCTGCTTCTAGCAAGAACCATCGGGTGTGGCAAAAACCGTGCGTTGCTTCAAACGTTCGCCTACTTGAGAATGACCGCATGCTATCTTCTGACGGCTAATTCCGGCATGTAGAATGTAGACAAAGACCAGAACTTCACAGATCATTTCTGAATGGATAAGTCTAAAACGGAGAATACGTTTGGCACAAATATAACACAAGTAAACCATCCCCTGAAAAAGAACGTTGCATCATCTATGAACCACAGAGCTGGAAGTTTCACAGTTTGGTTAAACTGGCAGGAAAATGCAACCTTTCACAAAGCACAGATCCTCTCGATCAGGTAAATGGAATGTACCAACATGGACTCCTCAGTCATCAGATCTCTCTCCAATGTGGAACCTTTGGATGTGGTGGAACCGGAGATTTGCCTTACAGATTTGCAGCCGGCAGATATACAACAAGTGTGCAATGCTGCTGCGTCACCACAGGTCAAAATCTGTTAGAATTTTTTCTGAATCCTTGTTGAAGCCTTGCCACAAAGAATTAAGCCAGTTCTGAAGGCAAACAGAGGTCCAACAAATACTAACAAGATGTGCCAAATGAAGTGGGTGTTGAGTGAATTTATAGATTGGTCTCTGTTCCAAAACAAATAATTCAAATGGGTGAATAGGGTCCACAGCATGTAATTAGGTTGTGTAGAGGCTCGCTAATGACCTACTGATTTAGATCAAGTCCTTTTAACCAAGGAATTATCTAAAAATATCCAGAATATGCCCCCGCTCCCCCAGGCTGGAACGGGACACCACCAATTTAGTCAAAGTGTAAATATTTTTCTTATGAGACTGACATACTAATTCAGAACAACATAACTGGCAAGCTGATGCCCCTTCTTGTGAGTCACGAAGATCTTTTCAGATACAATCATCACATCAGATGCATTTATAACACAAAGATCGCTGATGTCAAACACTAATCCGGCTGCCATACTTCAAATTATATGGACTGTTGAAAACCATTGAGAAGTTTGTCAATGACGCTACGACTAAGACGCGAATTCATACGTTTACAGATGACCTTTAGTGTCTTCACAGGGGTCAGTTGAAGTTGAGAGGTCAAGCGCAGAGTGCCAACTGTCCCATTACTCACACATAGCACAACACCCTCCTTCTCCTCCTCCCTCATCTCCAACCAGCACTTGGTAGATGTGGTAAGTGTGTGAAGAAGTCACACCGTGACATGTGTCAATGGAGATGTCCGTGTTCTCCACCGGGGACGTGACGTCACCTCGGAGGTTTTCCTCAAAAGGTCACCTAGGAGAACAAAGCTCCACATGCTTAAGTGGATTTCTAGCAGGATTACAGGCTGCCCAGGCTGTTTCTGTCACCCAGCCCCGATCTGCACTGGGTGATGAGGTGTACTGCTGCAGTTTGCCTGTTTGACCTGTTAATCGTGATTTCCAACCAGAACTAATCGTGTGCCAATAAAAACTCGGAGAGAATGAAGAAAGACAAAAAGATGTAAATTAATACCTGGCATCGGTAATCAAGAGGGGCTGAGACTGAGCTTACCTGAAGAAACAAGTTTATGTTTTAAAGGGCACTTTTTCAATAAATATTTAGACTTCTAATAATGGTCGAAAATTGAAAGGAGTAAAAAACACTTAAAAAAAGGCTCTCTGGGAGAAGATGGTGAAATCATCTCTCACTGAAACTTCTCTGAGTGCCTCAAATCACATTGTGACATCTTCACTTGTCTCTTGCTTTCACAACAAAATGATAGGTTTCTCTCATCTGAAAATAAGGTTTTTGACCACTGAGCAACAGTTATGTTGTCTGGCCAGTTAAATAATGGGGGGTTTCACACCAGGAATGCGACCGTTGCAGCACCTGTCCTGGATCAGAAGGTGTAGTAATCCTTGAAGCAGCTGATGGTCCACACCTCATGAAGCTTTATAAATGGATCTTTGTTTCACTATCCTGTTAAGGCTGCAAACATCCCTGCTGCTTGTGCACTGTTTTTTCAATCAGTTTTTTTTATCAGTTTTTTTTTCTTACACTTAACTTTCCATTAATACAGGTCACCTAACCTACTTCTGAAATATGTCAACAGCCATTTCCCCCCTTATCTGTTGCAAAAGATAATATTTCTGTTAAAATTATTTTTGATGATTTAATGTAACATTAAGATTTCTGACTTAAAATTAAAATGTATATCAACTTTGAACCATATACTTCAAAATTAATATATTCTTTAAGTAAAACATGTAAATTATTACTGCAATATTACAACTTAAGATATATTGTACATATCTTAAGTAATATTGTATATTTTATATTGTAAATACATGACAATATTGTAAACATAGTTAATGAAACTACTACTATAAGCAAATACAATAAGAATTTTAGCTAAAATTAGAAATTACAGTCGAGACCGAAATCTGAAGGATTTGTACAAGTAATCACAGAAGTAGATGATTTTCCATAAAACATAAAACAATAAAAAAGATTTGCACCATCAATCTCCTACCACTTCCTGTCGTCGTCTTTGTCTTTTCCACCAGTAGTAACGTTCGGTTGTTGATCAAAAGAGAAAAATGTTTCTATTGAAGTTTTGCGAAGTACACTAATTTCAGTTCTGATTAAAAAAAGTCACCTCATTCTAGTGCAAATATTTTTTTATTTTTTTGTCAAAATATACAAGTTGTTATTTTAATTAGTGTGTTTTCTTTAGTTGGTGCAATTAAAACTGTCAGAGAATGTTAAACAAATACATTGTTTTGCTTATTTTAACCACTGAATGTCTAACAGACCCAATAATTCAGCAACTGATCCAGACATTTCAGATCAACAATAAGCACCCGTCAACATCACTGCTTCAAGCTCATTTTGCTGGATTGTCATTTGAGCCCTGAGAGTACAGCTGCTGGCTTGGTGTTCCCCTCGATGGCTGAGGATGTCTGGCAGGACAGAAACCCACCCTGCATTGATTACTGGTTAATTATAGGGCAAGGAAGTGGCAGCTTGTTTGTTTCTGGGTTGCTGAGGAATACATTTGCACTTCACCAAGAGTTCATCAGCTATTGGGTGCAAATTCCACCGAGCTCTAAGTGTTGTCTTTTTCCAATTTCACTCTGTGTCGAGAACTCACAAGATCTTTCCATTTACTCCTTCCCCACTTATTTCCACCACCCTCTGCTTTCGCAGTCTCTGTGGGCAGTGCCTTACTGAGCCCCCTTTCGCACCCATTCACAGATTTGAATAAACATATGCTATGCTAATTATGAGCCTGCCTCAGACAGGAAGATATTTTTTCAGGCTGTGTCTGAGTCTTGGATCCAACCAAAACAATCTGTTTACAATCCGCATGGTGACTGTCAGGGGTCTCCCCCTCAGACCTGCATCTAATGCCTCTTTAACGACCTCCGGTCCGGGTCAAACAACCAGACTGAGACTCACTTTTTAAGGTGGTGAGATTCAGTTCTGGTGTGAATACAGAGATACAGTAAACTAACTACAGGAAATATGTGTTGCTTTGGACTTTGCAAGCCACCGCTGCAGGGCACTATGGTAAAAATGAGCCGTGCAGTCTTGCTAAAGCTACTACTGCATGCAGTGATTGCACTGAAATCGTACCTGAAATGGTCATTTTCTGTTTAGTAATGCTGCTGCCAGCATGTTGTGGGTAAGGGCACCCAGAGCAACTCGTCTCATTCAGCTCGGAGCACGCATGTTATGGCACCGTTCCAAAATTAATATCACATTGCAAAACCTGCTTTGTACGAGCTGTTCTTAACTTTAAAAATGGCACTGCAATTGCAATAACATCATAAAATGTGCACAACATGAATGCAGCAAGCAGGACTTCCATGTTTGTTTTCTTTTCAGGTGTGTGACCTGTCCTGTTTCCATCGTTTCTGTCCAATGGGGGCAATGATCTTCACCTGCTTTGCTTTAGTAAATTAGAATCCACTTGCAAATAAGCACAATGACCTAAAGAAAAAGTCCACTTTAGGTCTGGATGGAAAAGTGAACCAAAAGATTTTCTAGTGTGTATGCACCCTAAAACTTGTTGTAATGGACTGTAATTATTAATCACTGTGCTGGTTGCCACTAACCTTAGGTGGACAGTCGCAACTATGGATGTCAGTCAGCAACTGACATCAATTTCCAATCCATGAACTGAACAGAGCTATAACTATATTGTTTCTAACCCCACCCTACTTTGACTTCCTCCACAAATGTATTTCTGACCTGTATGTTCTTTTGTCTTCATGATGCTGTTTATGCCGTTTATGATGCTGTGTACTAGTCTTGAGTAATTATATGATTGTTGACATTCTGGACACAGCCCAAGGTTTTTGTTGAGGCTGATGTATCGTCGCCTTAATGTTACTGTCTTCAAAGCACTAAAGTAATCGTTTCCAAAACATTCGCTCTTGTGAGAAATCTGCTGTGCATGTCTCTATGTGATGACAACATCCCAGTTTTCATTATTTCTGGCTGCAGCAAGCGCCAAACTGGTGCTCCAGTGAAATTAACGCCACTGCTTGACTGGTAGACGGGTTTTGATTTGTCACTCTGTGACAGGTCCTCCATGCCCACCCACCTTGCTGCGTTGTCGGGAACGTATATTTAAGGCTGAGGGGTTAGGCACTCAGAAGTCAATTGACTTAAAACAGAGACGTTGACCAAGACAATAACATAGTAACTCAACTCTCAATATTATTGTCCTGTTAGGGTTGATTGCTTGTGAACATTTTATTAAAACGAGGTTGACAGCAGTGACAAATATCTATGCTGTTAACATAGTGAACATTGTGGTCATGTTTGCCTCCTCGGGTTTCCAATGGGGGTCAGAAGGTCTTCCCAGTGCAGATTCAGCAGGAACACGTAGTAAACTAGGTGGTGTCAACTTGAAAATTTACCTTTTACCTAATTTCAGGGTTAAATGACTCCAGTGTCTTTCAAGGACATCTGGGATAGATAACGTTGAGGTTCACGCTCATCTGAAGAGGCAAGAGGGATGATGTGTGAGGGACACTGCTGGAAAAGCCCAAAGAGATATAAGACAGACGGATAGATGGACGCATCCCTTAGCCAGACACTCACCTGTTTGTGCCTAATTAGAGCTGTCCGTTCTTAATCACTAGAGCATTTTGTGTAAAATACAATATTATCCTGTTTATTAGTATGCTGGGAAATAATCTAATTAAAAACAATTACTATGTGGAAGTATAGAAGCTTTTAACAGCTTAGTTTGCATCACGCCAAAAATAATGACATTTCTATGCTGGTAATCACAACACAATTAAGTCTAAATAGACCAACAAGTGTTCATTATAGAAATACCATATTGACCAAAATTTGTATTCAAGACTTTTAACAATCAAGTATAACATAACATAAATTATTAATGACCATTTTATTAAAAGCTGTGTTATGCCCAGTTAGTTTCTTGGTTCCAAAGTCTGGTGGACATTTTTCTCCTGGTATGGTCCCGCCTTTCACAATATGCTTCTCTGAAAACGATTCTCTCAGTGTAGTGGGAATCTGTTTTCCATTTTGTCTCTTTTGAGATAAAACAAAAAAGAGTTCAGTTGGTGTGGCCAGTTTTCCAGTTGTTCTCTAAGGTTACTGATGGGGAACCTAAAATAGAGAGATGGTTGTTCCAACGATGAAGAATCCTGAAGAATCACCGCCAGGACATGTGACCATCGGAAAAGCAAGTGGTTTCAAAATAAAAGTCCAGTTCAACTCTAGAAGATCCACAGGTCAGACAGAATAAGCAGGTTTACGAAACATAAACAGAAATCAAGTCCACTCAAATGACCAGGACTGTTTATCGGCTAAAATGGTGCAAAGACCCAAAGTAAAAACTTTTAATGTTCCTCAGAATTGTCCAAGGTCACTTCAACCAAATGTTTCAGAATATAACATGATGGCATTGCAAACGTATTCACACCCCAATGTCATGTTACAACGATAAACTTCAATACATCTCATTAGGATTAGGAAAGAACTTTACAACCTTGAACTGTAAATACATTTTTCTACTTTGATCAAGGCAGATGTTTGCAACTGATTTTATTTAATGGGTGTCAGAATAAAGGGGGATAAATACACACATGTGTCCTTTTCCATCCACAATACAATATGGTTTGTGGCTCAGGGGTCATGGACACTTTTGTGGAAGCTAATGTTTTCGTGCTAAATTTTACAGAGTTGCAACTGCCCTCGCTTTTAATGGAGCCACACTCAATGGGTTGCGTTAATGAAGACATTAGGACATGTGATGATAACCCTGTATATAGCCTGTCGAAGCTGCTCAGAAGCCAGCAACACTAACTTTTACTGCATTCTGTTGCATCTCATAACCCTTTACGTGAGTGTTCAGTTTCCAGCACTGAGGATGAGCGAGAAAGTATTTATAACTCCTGCTCACCGACTCACTGTGCCTCCGTGCTACACTCATTACAAAACAGCCCACAGCTGCAGCTTTTTGCTTCAGAAGATAATGACCAAAATTCTCAAGATTAAAAGACACCAAAACACAGTCAGAAGCAGCTGACCCGCTCCTGACACAAAATGAAAGCTGATTTCAGCCGAACGAGGTGACTGCCTGAGGCCTCGAACCGGAAGCGGGGAGAACGGAGCAGAGGAAGTGGCGACTCCAGCCCCAGGAAGAGAGGGGGGGTGAGGGGGTAGACACGCCTGGCTGGCCGTGGCAGCGACCGTGTCGCTCACACCGTGGCCCCCTCGCCACCCGTGTCAACTCTGATGACTTCAGCAGGCGCCCTTGTGAGCTCACCTTGCTAGGAGAGACGCAGGAAGTGGGATCAGAGCCGTGACAGTGTCGAGGGGGTTTGAGTGTGTCATACCTGCTCTGGAGGTGAGAGGGGGGGTTTGCTCATGATTGTGTGTGCAGTCCAACACATGCAGCTGCTAATACCCCAGGGTTATCTGCTTCATCTGTGTTTATGAAGCAGATCCTCTGTCCAAGCTGAGCTGCAGTCGACTCAGAACAAAGTCTAGAGCAGCACAGCTTATTACTGCACCAAGAGCCAAACCACTTTCTGTTTCGGCCAGATCACACAGTCATGGTCAAAAAAAAAAAAGTACACACCTTCTGTCAGTCGTAAATGGTCTGGGTTTCACTAGGCTCTAAAACTGTTTAAAGTTAACCTCAAGAGTAAAAACAACAGATTCTCAGCCGGTGAGCAAAGATCAAGCCCCAGAATATAAAAGACGCTCTTAACCTTTTTTGCCACGACGGAGCAAGTGCATCTGATTAAATCAGAACATCTGTTCAAACAGTGAAACTCACAATTTGCCATCATTACTCACAAAGTGAGCTTAATGCTATTCAGTAGAAGGAACCATGAAGTGCTGTGAAATGTCCTGGCAGACATCTGCACTGACTGTTCAAACTTCACATTAGAAGAGACAACTCTGCCCTCAGACTAGATGTCCACAAAAAAATGACAAACTTTGCTGTCATTTGAAAAGAAGATTTTGGAAATGGGAGCAAAAGTCCAGTTCCTTTTCTTCTTAAGCCTAGTAATTTCTCAGGTGTGGCTTCAAGAAGTGCAACACTGCAGATGATGACCTGGATTCCTTTGTGGCTTCTGAAGCTCTGATTCCAGCTGCTGTTCTAACTTAGTTCTCCCCAAAACTGAATGTGTTCTGCTTCACAATCTTCTCGGCGATACGATTGCCCCTGTTGCTTGGGTACCTTTTACCTTCCACTAAATTTTCCATTGTTGTGACTGACTACAGCTACACTGATGGAAAATATCAGTCAATAAACTTTCTCAGTATTGTGAAGGCCAAATGACAGCAAGAACTGGATTTTCATTTACTGTAAAAGAAAACCAAATAAATAATTAATATGAACACAAATAAAACTTTAAATAAATTGCTTTGTTAGTTTCACTTTTAAACTGAATGGATAAAATAACAACTTTTTAGTGGTATAATTCACCACAGTTGTGTCTGTATGTGGTTACATGCAGTTGAGAAAAAAATAAATACATTTTTCTAATGACAAAAACGTTGATTTGTCCAGAAATTAAAATTATTATGAAAAACTGTCAGAAATGTTTGAAAACGAACATGTCCAGGCTTCACCGTGGATTTTCTGATTCTGGTATTTACTGTAATATTTCAAAAATATTCAACTGTTAAAAGTTTTCCATGAGGTCTTGACAAATCCTTCAGAAATGTCAGGGTCTTTAAAATACCTCAACGATTTTAATTAGACTGTTTGTAATATTATTAATTTGTTTTAAAATAGTTTTAAAAAATAAAAAAAAAACAAGAAAAAACTAAAGCAAGAAATAGACAAGAAGGTCCTTCCGGAAACATTTTAGATGTATTTTAAAAAGAAATCAGTTTTCTTATTTTCCAGTGAAATCCATTATTTCTTGCGCACATTTCCAGAACAATATAACCGATGTCATTATCAATGGTTTAATAATAATAATAATAAATAATAATAATAATAATAATAATAATAATAATAATAATAATAATAATAATAATAATAATAATAATAATAATAACACAGCAATAAAAGAGCTTTTTTTCTTCAGGTGCATCGGAAGTCAAATGGAAAGCGAAAACCAAATTTTCTGATTCAGTGATGATTCAACCTGTCGACTGGTTTATGGAGAGGAAAAACTAAGAAGGAGAGAAACGCGGCCACAAAAAAGACAAAAAAGGTAACTGAAAGAGAGTGGGCGGTTATTGTATAACCCAGGCATTCAGTCAGATTACAATAAATCCCAGTTTTCAACGAATTAACACTAGAGAGAGGATGGCTGCCGTCAAGAAGGACGACGATTATGAAGTCCATCATTAAAACGCGCAGATGTCTCGGAGGAGACAAGTTCAGAATACAAAATGCATTTAATCGAATTGCGCAAAGTGGGTGCCAAAAAAAAAAGTATGCCTTTTAAAATCCCTGCTGTGTTTATATTAATGAGAAACAGTTTCCTGAGGTGCTCGAGTCCATCATGAGTGTGTGTGTGTGTGTGTGTGTGTGTGCCAGTGAGTGTGTATGTATTATAATGAAGAGGAGGGGTGGCTCTTTCATATCTGGAGCCTATCGCGTCCTCTCTGCGCACTCCTGACACTCCTCCAAAACATGACCACTTAATATATGTCACAGGTTAAAAAGTGGAGCATGTGTTTGAGTCACTGTTGGAGTCAAATAAAAGACACTCGCCCACTCCCGTAGTAGTAAAAAGAACAACAACAACAACAAAAAAAAAAAAGCTAAAGTTTGGTGTGAACGGAGCGTGTGAGAGATGTTTTCACCTCTGAGCGGCGGACAAGTTTAAATGTGCCGCATGTCAGAGCGCTTTCTCTCCTAGGTGAGGATAAAACAGTCCAGACTCTGCTGCTGCTTTTGTTGTCATTTTTCTTCTTTCTTTCTTTTTTTTCCCCCCCCCACCACTCTTCCTATTTACCGGCAGTCTTGAGTTAAGCTTATGACTTTTGACACACTCCGGGAGCGACGCTGCAAATGGGCGGCATAGGTGGCAGCCTGTACCTCAGCATGTTGAATGGGACTGAAGCGCCAACTCTCGGAAAGAGCGTCGACATCAGCAGCCACCTCCACCGCGGCGGCGGCGGCGGCGGCAAGGATCTAGCCGAGTTTAAGATGGGCATCCAGGACGCCCGCTTCTACTATCCGGACTCGGTTCAGGGCGGCCAGGACCCCCTCAGCCTGCCCTACCACACGGAGCAGACGGTGGGGGGCTACGGGGCGCAGCCCGGCAGGTTTTACGCGCAGACCCTGAGCGGCTGCCCCTACGGCGGCGTGCGCTCTCCGCAGAGGAGCGGCGCCGGGCAGGGATACGTCCCCGCGGCGGGAGAGGGTTTCCCCTCCGGAGGTAAAGACCCGGTGTACCACCCCACTGCAGAGAACTACCCGGCGGGCTTCCAGCACGGCTACCAGCGGCCTCTCTACCCTTTACCTGGGCTGCAGGTGTGCGGGAAGACCCAGGTTCTGCTAAATAACTACCCGCTGTGGGCCAAGTTTCACAAGTTCCAGACCGAGATGATTATCACCAAGCAGGGCAGGTAGGTCGCACAGTCACTGCGCACTTATGAGCGTTTATGCAAAGAAACATGCGGAGGAAAGTACACATTTCGCTCATGGTGGAGGTTTTATCTGTTCGGAGCCGTGCAGACGGTGATACCATCACTGGTCAGGTGTTAGAACTGTTGCAAACTTTTTTGTAATTTTTTTATTTTGTTTTTTTTTTTAAGTGTTACTTTTCAGTTGTAGTGTTAGATTTCCAGTCAGTTTTGATCTGTGCCAAATTCAGGCCAGACATAAACCAACTTTTACAGTTTAGATAACTCTAGGAGCGTCAGTGCAAGTCAAATACTTTTTCTTTGCCACTGAACGTTTTTGAGGTTTTATTTTTAAGGGTGAAAAGTGCTTTTGTGCAAGAGAAAATTATTTAAATTTGTTCTGTTACCTCTTCTTCAGAAGATAAGCCATCTGCAAAAAAAAAAAAAAAATCAAACATTGCTGCTCAGTCATCGATGAGCACATCTGAGACAGAAGAAGAGCCTAATAATAATGAAACCGCCACTGCTGTGGTGAGTTAAAATGTTAAAGCTGATGCCAAAGTTCTGATAAACACTGGAAAAAATGTTTTAGTTGCAGGGCAGAGGAGAAAGAAAAACAGAGACAGAGAAAGAGAGAGAGACGCTGGCGGGCTTCTCTGCAGGTCACCGAGCATTAAGATGCAACCACGTCGATGGGGATTAATTCTCTAATACACGACACTTGTGTTTGACAGAAGGTTTCAGGCCAAAGGTTTCTCATGGCTCAGATCTGTGCACAAAAAAAAAAAAAATTGAAAAAACATATCCATGTCACCGTGACAGCACAGTGATATTCTCGGCACATCTGCAGAGGCCTCTTTTGTTTTGTTTAGTTTAGTTTTTTTTATAAATTTCATCCAAAAGATTAAGAAAAACTTTTTTTTACACAAAACAAAGAGCAATTAAGGTGTTGTGGCTCTTTTTGCAGAATAGTCCCCTTTGACCTTCTTTGCTTGTGTCTTTGCTTTCTGGTTGAGTGCAAAAAAAGAGCTGTAGAAGTGGAGCACAGTTCAGGCTCTTCTTTGAAGTCAACAAAAGCTTCTTTTAAATGTACGAGTGCCATTTGCAATACCTCAACAAAGAAATCAATGCTACACCGGCTGAAATCACCTCTCACTCTTACACCTGAACCCCATGTTTCCAAGGGCTGTGATGTCCTAGTTGTTTCTGATCAGCGGGATGTCAGATTGAGGAATCAGATTTTTTTTTATAAGCGTCACGATTGAAAAAGGGATGGAAGATGCACTTGCAGATAGATACACTCAAACGTAATGCAACAATAAACCGATTTAAAGGTTAAGCTCAAGAATTCCAGCGTCCCACATTTGGGTTGAACAACGCTTCCAGAAGTCTTTTCGTCTCCTCCCACTGTCCATTGGCTCTTAATGTAGGTAGTGGTTAAGATATCCCACTTGAAAATGGGTCACATGCACAGCAGACGTCAACACTCTGTATTCTTTCTGCTTGTTGGAGAAGAAAAAGAAAAGCATAACAAGCAGTATACTCTATTGAAAAATTTATATTTTATAATATATTTGAGCCGTATTCAGATTTTGATTATACATTGCCAGTACAGCGACAAAAAAAAAAGTATCATAGTTGTTCTAAAACTTGCAAGCAATGAAAAATAACTGATAAGCTGATAAGAAAAAAATATTTTAATCATAGAAATCGATCTGGAGGTTTTTTCTGTTAAAATTCAAATGCAATATATCGATGCTACTCAAGCTGGACGTTGCAGCAGTTATGATGTCATTCAAAATATGCTGGGAGAAAATATTGTTTTGTTTTTTGTTTAGATTTCCAAGCATGTTCACAGACAACCTTTGAGACCCATGTATGCTCCTGAAAAAAAATCTTAGTTTCTACTAAGTTTGTAAAGATATTTCCCTTGACCATTCGACCAAAGGAATGACTGGGACAGACTGCCACTTAGAGATGTAGGGTTAGCATGGAAGTATATTATTTTATTTTTTGATATATTATTAAATAATTTAAGCATCACTCACAAAGCACCCCATCTCTTTGCTTAAAAGACATTTCCACAAGAAATAAAATTCAAAAACTGCTGAGTTTGATACATTCAGATCACCACCTGCTTATTAGTCTGTCATATTGTCACGTATTTTATAAATGCAATGATACTAAATCGTTTGAGGATCTTTGTGCACATAAAGTCACTCAGTCTTCTTGTTGGAAAACTGTCAACTGTCAACTCATAAGATATTTAAAAAGTCGATTTATTTTTCATTTGGCTACGTTTGATGCTCTGCTTCTCTTCCTTAACAGAACATTAAGAAGCTGCAGGATTGATAACTGTTTGTGTGTGTTTACATGTTAAGAATCAGTGTGAGTTGATGATGCATTAGCTTCTGGATGGAGAGCCCCATGCCTCAGTGTGATATTTAAAACTCTACCTGAAACATGTGCCAGGGGAGGTGGGTAGGAGGGTGTTGGGGTATGGAAATAGGGTTCAGCAATTTTGTTATAATTTTGGTGATTCCTTCTATTGCATCAATGCATATTTTGTGCGCGCATGCAAAGATTCAGGTGAAGATGTGGCTTTTCTTTCCTGTTGTTTCTTGTTATTTTTACCCAGGTGTGTGTGTGTGTGTGTGTGTGTGTGTGTGTGTGTGTGTGTGTGTGTGTGTGTGTGTGTGTGTGTGTGTGTGTGTTTGTGTGTGTGTGTGTCGGCGTATGTGGGCGTGTGCGTGCTCGTGTGCGCGCATGTGTGTGTGTGTGTGTGTATGTCATTTGACAATAACTCCCCTTGACAGCTTCCTCTCCAGAAACACTCTCTGTGGTCAGAAGATTTCAGTCCACCAGGTCATGTAATTAAAGTGCAATTTTATTTTGAAGCGGCTATTTTTTTTATATATATATATATAAAAAAAAGTGGGATTTAAAACAAACATTATCCACAGAGGGCTTTTCAATCCACCCGTGAGAAAAAGCCAATTTTCGTGTGTGCAAAAAAAAAAAACCACAGACCTCACATTACGAAAATTTCAATTCCTGACGATGACTGTGCTGTTTGCCTTTTATCTCCCTCTATAAACAAGAAGGACATTTTCTCAAGAAATGACAAAAAAAAAAAAGATTTTAGAGAAGTTGAGTAGAGCAGCACTGACACCGAATCTTTTTTTTTTTCTCTCAATATCAGAGGCAAAATCCTCGTCAAATTTTAATCCTGGGTTCAGGCCTCCAAAGTAATTTTACTGTGATTTCAGAGAGCAGTCCGAGGGTCTGCAATGTTAATCAAAACATCTGCAGGAGGAAGGGTGAGAGAAATGTGAAGGGAAGGGTCAAACGCCAGCGAGGCTTCAGATGGCCACACTGAGGAGCCGAGGCACCTTTGAAGTCCAGGAAGTAAAAGACGAGATTCTCCTTCTCTCTCTCTCTTTTTTTTCTCTTTTTTTCCCCCCCCTGCTTTCTTCACCTGATACATGCAGGGTGCAAAGATCTCTCAGAAGTTTTTACTCATGTACCACACCTGGCCTTTGAAATATAGATGCGTTTTTTCGTGACCCGTGGCAAAGCGAGGGAGAGTTCATTCGCTCTTCTCACGAGCCAAATTCGGATCACCGCACGAGCTGTTGCCATTTCAGGTGCCGTGTGTTTGTGGCAAAGTTCAGGCGTGCTGGAGTTGCCGTCAAGGCGCCGTCGTTCGATGTCCATCGGTGTTTTAAATGCATTCGCTTTGGCTCCAAAACGTAGGATTTTATGCTGACTTTGGTTTTAGTTACAGCGGGCAACTAAAACTGAAACAAGAAAGTGAAATCTTCTCTCCATCGATCATTTCTTTGGCCAGTTTTATGATCCCACACCTGTGGGTGTTTCTTTTTTCTTTAATTCAGACATGAGTCAAAAAAAGAAAAGTTTTCCCTACAGTGTGTTTCTCTGCATTGCAGGGGAATTTTTGTGGAAAATTATATAGATTTTTTTTTTCACTCTTTAAACTTCAAAAACGTGTTTGTGCTGTTGAAAGAAGGCCCTGAAATGAGTATTTAGGAGCCAAGTGTAATTTTTTTTTTTTTTTTACAAAATCGATTCTGAGACCTGTGGCTAATAAAAAGGTTAGCACTTATCTCAGAAACCTCCTGCACCAAGTGAAAACGGTGCTGAGTATATTAGCTATAATAAGTGCACTGCAATGAAAGTTTAGGAACTCAGCTATGATTCAAAAACAATTTATTTTTCAAGCATTAAATCATAAGTGATTTTTTTTTTAAAATTGACGTTTCTGGCACTGTTTCCTGTATCAGGCCTTGACTAATCTTACTAATAGCTCAAGCTATTAGTAATAACTAATGCGGCGCATGTTCCAGGAAGGAGAGTGAACTGACTAAGATCTCACTTTACAAACATGTTTTAGGGAAATAAGGCAGAAATTTGCCACAGGAGGAATCATGCTCATCTGCTCTCTTTGCTCCCCTGAGTCTAAGCACTGACACACTTCAGTTTGACGTCTGCTCGCTTTGCAAAAGGAAACAATCCTTTGATTTTGTTTGCTCCCAAGAATAGAAGGTACAAGTCAGTACTGAAGTGAGTCGCTAAGGCTAAAACATGTTAATCAGCAAGATCTGACCTACCGTGATCCACTTTCTCAAAAGGTGAAACGTTATATTTGATAAAAATTAAAATAAAGAAGAAGAATCACTTTTGAGCGAGCCAAGTAATTGTGTTAGAGTTTGTTTTATTTGATCAACATTTCAAACCAGAGCAGGTGTGCAACGCTGCAGGTGTTTTCCCACATTTGTGCTAAAATATCACCAGATGATCGAATAAGGAGGTACGCTTTATATAAATCGACATTTAGGAAGAACGTTTGGAAGTCGAGTTTATTCATCTTCTCGCTCGTTGTCTAAAAAGCAGAAGCGGGACTATTTCAAGGTTTTGACAGTATGACCAGTCATTTCCTGTTCAGCTGTCTATGTGTGCCTTTGCAGTCTTTTCGCAGAAACATCTAGTGCCAATATTTTCACATAGCCGAGCTGAGTACTTCCTCCTGTCGTGCAAAAAAACACCCTCCTCTAATAGATGGGCGTTAAAGAGCACCGCAGTTTGAGCCGCAGGCCTATTAATACAAACCTCACTGTTGCTGTTGATCGCAGAGGGAGGTTCTCTATATTTGGTATCAGTAAGGTCAATAAAAATGCAAAAGAGTTCTAAAATTAATGTTATCTGGAAGCAATTTTAAATGAAACAGGAGATGGCGTGTCTTTGACAGGTGCAGGTTTTCTGTGTGCATAACTGAAGCCACGCCGCTGCAGTTTTGTCTAATAACTCATCAAGTGCTGTGAAACAACCATCCACCCTCTACCTCCTGCTTCGCCCGGGTTGGGTGGTGGAGGCAGCAGCCAGAGCAGAGAGACCCAGACTATTGGGTCGGCGTGTACCGGAGAATCCCAACACATTCCCAGACTAGCCAAGAAACATGGAGACATTGATTTTAAAATTCAGTTCAACAGCTGCTGCCTTGGCCACCGTGTGCAAATATTTGTCTCTTATTATGCACAATGTTAGCTTCATTTTTGGTAAAAAATAATAATAAATAAATCAGATTTCGAATAGAATCATGTCATTTTTATTCTTATTTTGTTTCTTTGTAGCACATTTTAAACTTGACTTTAACTAAAAAAAAAATCTAATTTTGTTTAAAAATAGATATTCTGTCTCCAGAAGAAACCATATTTATTTACATTTTTATTGGAAATAGTGAGTTTTGAGTGAATCTAGAGCTCCTTGTCAACAATTTCAAATCTGATTTCTTTGAAAGTGCAATATTTGAGATAGTAATTAGCAAAACAAATATCCAACTTTGAACCCAACGAGCACCTCTTGTTTGTAGATTTGAAATATGATGATTGTGCTTATCATGGATACAAAATATGAACATTTTCAAGGGATATTAATATTTTTGCAGGGTATAGCACAAAACTATAGATTCAACCCCAAGAACTCAAACCTCCCTCTCCAAGGTGAAGCTAAAAGTCAATCCTGGGTCACCAAAATGAACATCCCTTACCTCGTTTCAGCACCACTGCTCTCTCACTTCCTGTGGCAGATATTTTTGCCCGTTCATTAGGCAATGTTTGCTCTCAAAGATACCAATGCCATCAGTCAGCTCCCATTCACCCCAAGCATTTTAACGGCTTTCGACCTTTAATTGTGACCCATTTGACGGTTGGAAATCTGCAGGAAGTGTTCATGACCACGAGGACCGAAAGGTATCAAGGACAAATTAAAATTATAATCTCTCAGGACGCGACTCTAAACTGGTGCTTTTCGCACTTCGCTGCTGTAGGGACTCATCCTCAGTGGTTTCTGGTCACAGTTTATCCAGGTGTTAAATGAAGGCAACTGGACTTGCTTCACCTCTCATCCAAAATCAGTCAATACAGAAACAGGGGTTTGTCTACATGTTAGGGGAGTGATTGTGTCCGGCAGCAGCTGTAGACTGGCATGTTTTCGTCACAGATGATCAAGCGCACGCACGGTGACAAAAACCGGACCTGAGCTCCTGTCCGGATGCATCAGGCGCACGCACTCGTGTGGAAAAGTCCTCTCCCCGGTGAATAGCCGGTGCCTCTTCTCCTCTCAAACTCCTCTCTCTCATCCCCAGGATATAGTCGTCCCCCTTCACTCCCTCCCTCACCACCTCTTTACTCCGCCCTTTTCCTTCTCTCTCTCTCTTCCTCTAAGCTCACCTTCCCCCTGCGGTTTCCCATACTTTCTGTCAACTCTCTTCCCCTCCCTCTTTCTCCAGCATCCACACAGTTTATTGTGATTTTTTTTTTATTATTATTTATTTATTTTAAATGTCAGCGTCTCTACATTACTGTCTGGTTCAGCACACTCTTCTGCCTCCGTGGTATTATGTCTGGATGCAATCTACGTTTATGAGTCCTTTTGCAGAGATACAAGACATTTGATGGTAATTTTTTTGTGTGTGTGTTTATGAACTGCACAGCTGCAGGTTTGAGCTCTGCTGCCGCTACGGCGAGCGGAGCTACATGTAGGCATACGCTGGCTACATAAAAGTCAATTCACGTACCATCAAACTAATGATATTGTCATCAGAGAGGAGTCTCATGACTGTACTTCTTTTTTCTACCACAACTCTGAAAATAGCTGCTGCTGCTGCTGCTGCTCAGATGTCTTCACTGTTTTTCAGCTCTTCTGTTCTGTACATAAAACCCAAAGCCCGCCCGCGTATGCAAATACCCCTCTGTGTTGTGTTTTCTATGGTTTCCCCCTATCTCGAGTTCTGATTTCCTATAAAAGGCTCACTATAAGTAAATTGACAATTTCAATGTAGCAAGAACGATAACTGTTCATACACTTTCTAGATTACTTTCACACTCTGTAGGTGGGTTGAGCCATTCATACGGGTTTCTGTTTTCAGTTGTATTAGACGCCGCAGTGGAAGGAGAGCTCTTTCACCTGTTGCACGCCACTAAAGAGCTGCTGGCATGATTGGGTTTCACACAACTATGATTGATCGTTAAACTGGACTCGCTGTGTTGTTGGGAAAACCCAACTGGGACCAATCAGGGAGCGGTTTCCTTTTACCAGTAAATGGCACCGAGCAGATGAGCTGTTGGGTGAAGACGTTCTCAATTCCTTTACGGATTTCTTTTGTTTTTGACTTTGGGTGTTTCCAACGATCTAAAAGAAAAGTCATGTTTTATATCAAAACCAACCTAGGATTATGTAAAAAGGGAATCATCATCTGCATTAAATAATACAGTAACTGATCAAACACATTTGGATAAATGAGTTCAGTTTCACCATCAACATCAAGGCCTGGTTCTGCAGAATCACATAACAGGATGTATTTAGCAGCCTAAAGTGGGCTGAATGAAATTCAGAAACGGATGAGAAGTAACACCAGAAACATCCATTGTCGGTTCATTTGCAGGTCTTGAATTTGTGTGTGTTGTTTTGAGATTTTATTTTTTTTTTAGTCTGTTTCGTGTCATCAGACGAGTTCTGTTTAAATGATGTCAAGTCTGGCACTATTCAGGCTGCTATAGTTGGCTGCTTGTGCAATGAGGTCATATGAAAACTACATTTTGTATTTTCTCAAGTGATCTTTGATATTTAACTTCAGCAGTGACAACAAAGCAAAGCGGGGACGACTGTACGAGGCTAAATGTTTGTGACAACCATAAAGAGATAATAGTTTAAAAGAATAGAGGACACATAAATTCATATAGACATTTATTAAAAATGTTTGACTTGCAAGAATGCAAACATTAAAAATAGTCAGACATTCAAGGAGCTTTGTCATGTTGTCTGTTTGCGATTTGTATTCTTTCTGCAATGGTCAGGCTGATCTTGGTTTGAAGAGTTAGAAAAATAAAAAGTGAAGCTTACAGATACCTACTGTCAGTCATGATCATTTCAGAAATTAAGAATTTTCCTGTGCGTTAAATCAAAAGCTAAATCAAGAATGTCTAAGAGGTATTTTTTTATTTTGTCTGACTGAGTAGTGCATTAATGCAAACTTAATAAGGCATGTCAGTAAAAATGTTTTATGTCAGAGAGAGGAAAGGAGATCTTGTAAGTAGTTTGACGTGCTTATGTTTGAGACTCTTTGAATTGCTGCACTCTTGTGTTCAACAAATAAAGATGTTCTCAGGCTGTTCAACATCACTTGGTTATTGAAAGAGTCTAATTGCTACTATTAATATTAATATGGTTTAATGTGATACACTGTCCTGATTTTCGTTTTAGGTGCAACACGTTTTCTCTCTGTTTTTTCCAGACACATTTCTAAAATGTCATCTTATTTTTGGAAAGCCGATATTATGCATACATTTGTACTCTGGGTGTACTGTCACGTCACATCAAGTAATCAGCTGTTTTATTTAAAAATAGTAGTATAAAGTAAATAGTAGTAGTATTAGTAGGCATGAAAGTAGTGAAATAATACCCACTGATTCTACTTAAAACATTTTAATTTAAAACGGTGAAACGTGAACTTAAACTGGACTTGTCCACTGAATCTATCAGCTTGACTCCTCCTGGTGATTTCCATCTTTATTCTTTTAAAATTAGGTAAATGTAACTGCTTTCTACAGCACTATAATACATTTAAAAAAGCAACAACAGCCTATTGGAAATCATACTTTTTTAAAAAAAAAATTTTCTAGCCCTCTAGTGGTCAGAAGATGAATTATTTTTCAAGACAGAATTTGTATTTCCATGTGGTACTGTTTTCATTTCCACTCAGTCATGTAAAAAGGTTGAGCTGTATTGTGACACAGCATAGCTCTGCTAGTTGTGGCCACAGCAAGTTTGTTTTCCGTCACCTGTGGTTGCTCAGATGCAAGTCTGCACTGGTTGGAAATATTAATCAACAGAGCTTTTTCACCAGATCTCCTGCACTCGCACACACACACACACACACACACACACACACACACACACACACACACACACACACACACACACACACACACACACACACACACACACACACACACACAAAAAAGTGCCACTGTTTTGCCTTCTGATCTGCATTGGAAAGCATTGAATACAAAGTGAAATCTATTGTGTCCATCTTCCTGCTATATGGCGCCAGTGTTTGTATCTGGATTTACACCAACAAAAGTCAAGCATCTGCTTTGAATTTTAGAAAATGCAAGCTTTGGTAAAATGGCAGGGGAAAAAAGGCTTCTGTTAAAATTCTCTAGGAAAGCATCAGAGGCAACTTTGCTTGCTCATTGTATTTTTAAAGCCCTGGAGAAGTTTTGTCAGAGAAAGAGAAACTGTCTGTTGTTTTATTCGTTATGCAAAAGAGATCAAAGAAAATCTGAATAGTTTGCAGCTAACAGCTGGTGTTACCTCCACTTGGCTGAAAATATCTCCAGTGACCCACTGTTTGCTATCACCTTCTTGTTTTTACGTATCTGAGGAACATTTGGCCCAATCCTCACTTTTAGCTGCGAGATGTTTGAGAGGCTTCTTGCTTGCACAGCCAGTTTCAAGTTATGCCTCAGCCGATCAATGAAACCAAAATCTGTTGACTCAACCCAGAACTACATTTCTTAGTGTTCAGACGGTCGTTGCTGAATTCACTGGCATGTTTTGGATTATTGCCAAGTTGCAACGACCGGTTCTGCACCAGCCTAATTTTTTTTTCTGATGGTCTCAGATTCTCCTCAAGCATTCAGAGATACATGATGGTATCCATGACACTTCCTTGCTTTATGGTATTGAAGGTACTGTAAAAGCGTATTAAGTCAGACTCATCTGTCCACTGAACATTATTGTAGAAATCCTGGTCTTTATCTACATCTCTTGTGGCTAACTTCAGTCTTGCCTTTTTATGTTGTTCTTAGAGAGCATAAGGTTTTTCCCAGCACGCCTCAAGTTAAACTTATACTTGTGAAATCGCTTTTTGATTACATGAAGAAACTTTTGCGTTAACGGTGATAAGAACGAGGTGTAGGCTATGTGATGACATTTTTTATATTTCACGGGAGCTTCTTTTAGCATCTTTGCCGTCTACTCTCAGGGTGAATTCACTCGGTTGTTGGCAGTCGTTGTTTCAAATATGCAAACTATTTTTCATGCTGTGGGAAAACTGAATTTAAGTTCTTCTGAGACTCAGAGAGTGACACAGTCCTCTTTTTGGAGACCTAGTCATACTTTGGTGTCTACTCTCAGTTTTAGCATTCTGTTGCACAACAGATTAAATGTCTGAAGTTTAAATGAGGGCACACCATAATCAGAATGTGTGGTTCTGTCATGTGCACGGATGTAATGTGCTTGTCTGTAATTTCAGTCACTTTAAGTGTGAATAAATGAGTTTCTTCGGTTCTTATTATGTATATGCGTTAGCTTAATTGCTCAATATTGTTGAAAGTCATATTAAATATTCATATGTCCAGTTTTGTTTTGTTAGAAAAACACATGGGGTGTTATGGAGTGCCCTATTTTTTATGTATTTAATTGTAGCCAGGATAATTAATGAATAGAATAAATGAGAGATCTAAATAGAAAGATCGCACTGCTCTGGAAAATTATTCATTAGAGACCATAAATGTGACCCCAATTGAATACTGTTTGTCTGTATTTAAAAATGTACATTTAGACCAACTGATGATTGTTATAATATTACAACTAATGCAAACTCATTTGCTCTTTGATGAAATTTGCAACAATAAAAATTTTGCTGCTATCAAGAACAGACGCTTCATATTTGTGGATAAACTTTCACTTTGCTGCATCTCTGCTTTGTTGCAGCATAATTTAAATGCGATAAATCTCTATCTTGTTTCGAAGAAGCCATTTCCGTAGATTAATGGTGTTTAAGCCTTAGTTTTATCATAAGAGCGTACCTTTTTACTGTAAAGCAGCGAGCCCGTTCACAGTGGATCTTATCTACGGCATTTGTTCCACCCACAACAAAGGGCCTGAGACAAGAAATAAAAGGGTGTTGCTGAAAAACGGATTGTGTATGTATCTATCTACATTTTTTGTCCTCCTACAATGACTAAGCCATGCAATCACTTGTACATATCTATTAATTCACACATTAGTTTATATACAACCTCAGAAAACTAGAAGGGCTTCATTAGAGCTGAGCTTAATACCATGAGTTGTGATGCAATCTCGCTGCATAATGAGCAACGTGTAATCTGAAATAGTTAATTCCCCTCCTCCTGTATCAGAAAGAATTAAAAGAAGAGGGAATTACCTCTTACTCATAGCACGTTTCTCAAAACCTTGAAAGGTGTTCAATCGCTGTAAAACAGGCAGGTTAAAGGTCAAGCATTAGGCCCTGGTTTATGCATGTAGTCACTCCAATACAATGCATGTTGCATCAGACATCGTTAGCACATTACATTAATCACGAGTAGTCACCTGTATTTTACATAACCAATATTTTTTAATCATTTTTGTCTTTAATAGATTGCACATTAGCTTAGCTTTAGCCAAACATAACTTTATATGAGCTGGCGTTGCTTTCTTTGAGAAACATATTTCACCTAACAGTCATATATTAACACTACTGTAAAATACGATCAAGTTGTTCGTCGTTGTGCATATTTGCATTTGTATTTTTATATGATAATGTTTTTATTAATATATTGTGTGGGCACTGGAGACTGTACTTATTCAACTGCTTTTTCATCATGATAAAAAAGCTATTAGTTTTCTAATTGTAGTTTTCTTATAACTTTTCTAATATGTTAGCATTTCATTCACTTAACTGTAGCTTTGTATCATTCTGATAGCCTCAATTCACTCAAAATTACAGTTTTATTTTACCATACTTTTATATAATGTTGATTCACTAGAGCATATTTAATTCTTAATAAACATTTGTTCAGTATTATGTGTTGGCATAATCTTAGTCTGTAAATAACTAGTTTGGGGTTTTTTGAAGCCTTAAAAAAAGTACAAAGTTTGTCCAAAAGTTGTAATTTTTCTCTATGAAAACCTTCCTAAACTGTTAGTCGTGGCATATAAGGTCTGTTTCTATTACATTATTACTAAAGTGTTGTGAATGGAAAATCATGATATTAGCAGACATTGACTTAAAAATTAAAGCCCTGATGGTTATCAAACCGACAAATTAAACTTCATAGCTGCTGCATTTAGATTTGTAAAAGGTTGTGTGTGGGAGATAACGTTTCTGTGGGTGAAAAGCTGAGACAGCCAGGTGATAAATATGATAATAAGATTGTTGCCTTTGCCCTACATGTCAGTTTCGCAGGAAAGCTAATTTTGCAGCTTCCCTGTCATGTCTTTGACATGCATTTTTGGGTGCTGAGCATCAGCGAACCCCGTCTGCGCCACAGTGTTTGTAGCCACAGCTGTGTGTCATTTCGATTTGGAGTAACTCCGCTTTTTCCACCGCTTTCCCTGGCAGTGAACCTGGGGACGCCCTGACCTCCCAGTTACCTCGTCTCACTGAAACCATTGGTGGTCAAAATGAGTTCAACGTGTAAAGCCCCGGCAATCAAGAGCATCTTCTGGGGCATCTTTTATTAACAGCAGCATTAAATATTCACCCACAGTCTCAGCCTCCTCTAAACCCCCGCTTCCCCTCCCGTTCTTCACTTACACTCTAATTCTAAGGAAACAAAGCAGGTATTTGGTCTACTGACGCCCCCACAGGAATCATTTCTTAGGGTTATTTTTTTTATCCCTCATAATAAATTGAGACTATTTCAGATTGTCATGTAAATGTCCCCTCTGTTCTAATATGTTGGGATTTTTTTCTATTTACACTGAGCAGTTATGTTAAAGGTAAGACAGTATATGTCACACAAATATGTTTATTCAATCATAAGTTTTTAAGAAAATTTATGTCATAATCTGAAAACACTGGATGATAGAAAATATTGCTGAAACTTCAACTATCTCTTTAAATTGAGTGAAAACAGCAAAAAAAAAAAAATTAATTCAATATTTTAAATTTTGGGGATTAACAACGCTCAACATTTTCACAAAATGATTTCAAATTTACAGATTATTGTGACAATAAAAACAATAAACGGTGCAGATAATGTCCCTTTCTTATTCTTCAGGTGCAGCTCAGTCTCAGATGGTTGTTACTGAAACCGCAGCTTCACCTCACAACTGCATTCAAATGGGTCCCACTTTCTGCCCAGAATTACTGTAGCAAACTCACATTAAAGAGAAACTAATGTAAGAGTTCACCATTTACTCAGAACAAGAGGATAAAAGCACCTGTTGGGTCCAAAACAAGCGTTATCGCGAGTTGCTCACAAGACCAGAAGTATCACCACTGAACGGATCCCTTCTCAAATGTCTCTTTGGTTTAGAGACAAGTCCGGACACAGATGACAGCGCAGTCATCGCCCTTAAAAACAGAGAGCCACAGCGGTCTCTCTTGGTCTTGATTTGAGTGTCTGGAGGTTCTGCACACTCAATTCAGAGTGCAGACAGTTCCGAAAAAAAGGCTTAAATGCACATCTTTTATAATAAATCAAAATGAAGTCTAGCAGGTCTTCAAAATAAACAAGTTCACAAAGCAATCGATGCAAAACAGGCATTTTTTTACACCCGGAGCGCCAAAGGTTTAACCGGTTCTCAGCTTCTTTGTTGGACAAAAGTTCTCTGAGTTTGACCAGGATCGATCAGCCACTTAAAACATGGATTTTTAGGTGACACACCAGGGGTGTGTGACCAAACCAACAAGGAAATAGAAGGAATGAACTTAGGAGAGTTTCACAGACGTACATGACAAAAACAAAATCATATTTTTTTGTCTAGTTTCTAGAACAAATATCTTATTACGCTTAAAATAAGACCAACTAACTTAAAATAAACTTTTTAGCAAGATACAGAGGTTTGTGTTAAGTAAATAATTCCTCAACATTAATGGAAAAAGTACTAGTCGTATTCAAAGAAAAATGTTCCTATAACATGGGAAGAATGTGTTATGAGTTGTGTTATGGAACTAACACTTTTTCATCAATGTTAAGAAATTATTTGTTTAAAACAAGCCTCTATATCTTGCTAAAAGTTACCTGTAAGTTAGTTTTGGCTTATTTCAAGTTTGCTAAGATATTGGCACTAGAAACTAGACCAAAAATACCTGGTAAGATTTTGTGTTTCTTCTTCATTCTACAAGGTGTGTGTGTTCAAGAAACATCAGATAAACATTCGCTTGTTTTTATCCAGGAGAATGTTTCCCTTTCTGAGCTTCAACATCAGCGTGCTGGATCCGTCTGCCCACTACAACGTCTACGTAGACGTGGTTCTGGCCGATCAGCACCACTGGAGGTACCAGGGAGGCAAATGGGTCCAGTGTGGGAAAGCAGAGGGAAACATGCCAGGTGTGTATAAAACCATAGCACAAAAGAAATCCACTAGATGAAATTTGCATTTTCAAACATCAAAATGGAGTAAAAATGCAAGATTATTAGGTAAAAAATTACACATATAAAAACAAAAAGTAAAAGTTTTTCTAAATTTCTTACAAGCAGACATTATCGCAATATTAAGCTTCAGGATGAACTTACTCAGTAAATAAACTAAACTCTTTTAGATCGGTTTCTCAGTCAAGTTCATTTGTTTACCACTTTCACTAGGAATGGTATTAAGGTCACACTTATGTTAGTGCAGCACACATTTTCTCCACATGGTACTTTATGCTGAAACTGTTTTCCTTACGTAATCAGCAGTTTTCACTTTGGTATTGAAGTGTTGAAAGCAACATATTTCAGTCTCCCAGTAGTAATAAAGTAACTTTTGTTCTGAAAGTGGTTCTTTTTCTTCCTTTTATCTTTTCAAAATTATTCATTTCAAGTAATGTCATGAATCTCAGAAGACGTCATAAAGCTCTTACTGCTTCACAAACAACTTCATACAAAACAAAACCAACAAAAAAAGAAAAACCTGTGTTAGTCCCTGCCAATAACACAGTCCCACCCCACACACCCCTCCGCCACTCCTCCTGCCACAACTGATGGAGAAAAAACTCAAAGTAATCTTTGTGAACCCAGATTTTCAGTTGTAGATTAGATAACATCAGGTAGAGTACAAAACCTCTTTTCAGTCTCTGAGGAGCTAAGAAGTTTTCATCTCAATGCGTGCAACATGGAGGATCTCGAGGAAGTGGTTTGTGTAGCAGCACATCCACAGGCAACAGAGGCAACCAGAATGTGCATCATGATGCACTGGTTGGCACTTTCTTGTGGACGCTCTGGTGTCGCTTTACGTCTGCCGCTTCTCTGCATGTTCTGTTTGGTTTGATGGAAACTGACTTAAATTGATAGCTGAAGCTACAGTTCACTGTCACGACTTTTTAACTCCTTAGAAGCAGCAGAAAAAAAGGCTAGATGTACTATTTTAATGGGTGGTAACTTTACTTTTATGGTTTTTACAGATTTAATTATCAATGTCTGCGCAATGAAGTCATAATGTTTTCCACTTGAGCCTCTAGATCACAGGTGTCAAACCCAAGGCCCAGGAGCCAAATCTGGCCCGCCGTAGCTTTTTATGTGGCCTTCTGCTCCAAATTACATCAATAAGTCCTTCCAGTCCACAAATCTGCAAATATCACACAAAATCAACAAATTTCCACAATTTTTCCTAATTTTACTGCTAATTTTCTCAAAATTGGTCAAAAACATTGAATCCGTAACTGATACAGCGAGTGATAAAGAGTCACATTTAACATCATACATTAGCGCAAATATTGTAAAAAATATATATATAATTAAAAATATGTCTTAATATTCACCACAAAATCTGTAATTTTGTTTAAAAAAAACACTAAAACAATCAAAATCCTGGAGGAACAGCTATTTATTGATATTTTAACAGTTTTATTGGTTTTATCAATAGATTCTGGCACAACCGGCCCTTTAAGAACATTCAGATTTTTGATTCGGCCCAAAATTAAAACGAGTTTGATACTACTGCTCTGGATGTTACTGTATCTTAAAAGCTGGACGTCTTTTCAAACAATACAATTACCCAAAAAATTATATTCTGTAAATTAAATGCCTGTAAAAAGTGATCACAGCCTATTTTTGCACGTCATTTTGAAAGCACTGTGCTCACAGTGACACATGTTGGAGGCTCAACTAGTAGCATTACTAGTCGCATCTCTCCACAGTTCAGTGAGAAGTCTACAAAGCCAAGTCCCTCGCTGAGGTTCCTCTGGTCATTCATAAACCACAGAGTAAAAGCTGCCGCTGTTGTGTGCCACCATGTGAATTGGTGTGTTCAGGGTGAAGCAAAGTGTCACTTTCTCTCTTCGCACTGTATTTTATACGTAAGAGAAAAAGAAAAAAATCCACTTTGGTCTCCTCCGATAGATCGCCTCTTTCCACCGTTTCTGCGCCTTTTGATGGATTTGAAAGCAAATGAACAATGTTTCCCCACAAATGTCATCTCAAGGCACTTTACAAAAAGATTTATTTCAGTTCAATCACTCCTACATGCCAATTGATCCTATTTATTTCAAAGTAACTTACAAAGTTTTTGCGGAAACCCAATAGATTGCATTGATTGCATTCACTCCTCCTGGACCAGTAAGTGGCGACAATCGCTTGTGTCGTGTTGTTGGTGTTACAGTAATCCCTACCAAGCATATATTTGCTTCTTTAAACTTTCAAAAAAATAGTTTTACATTAAATGTTAAATTTAGGATATGAACAATACTATTGGCCCATATGCTTAGATCCTCTCAGGCCGATTTGGGGCCTACTCAATTTCATTTTGAAAAGGTTTTTTTGTAAAGACATTTTTTCCTACATCTTATACTCCTTGATCTCCTTCCATTCAGCAGTTCTTCCTGTTCTCACTTGAATAAAACACATACACATAAAAGCAAGCTGAACCCGTGATTGATGATAGACAAACCACATTCGTCTAAATGAGAGAAACTCTAAGGTGTTGTCACACGTTTGCCAGTTGTTGTGGAAAAGGTGAATGATATTGTGCTAAAGTTGTGGAAACTGTGGTGACATGGCTTTTCTCAATTAGATTTAATAGTGCACTTCATGTGGTATGAACAAATTCAGGTTAGAAGGTCACTGTGGTGATGCTGTGAAAATTCACAGTGGTATAGTTTATATGAGAACAGTGAAGTATCAAAAGAATTAGAAAGAGCAGCATGCCTGATTACAGGATGTAGCACTTATAGTGGAAATGTCTTAAATTGACAATGACAGAAAAAACTAAATAATATTGCTTTTTCAATTTTTTTGCAAACAGAAATCAAATGTTCTGCATTTTTTTAAACGGTACAAAATGGATGGATGGGTTATATGACCTATTAATCTATTAATATATCTATTAATCTATTCAAGTGCCTTGCAAAAATATTTGTAATATTTCAAATTTGTCATATTTTATCTTATTACAACCACAATCTGCAGTGTATTTTATTGGGACCATCAAATTGACAGGTCAGATGCGGTCAGCATTAATCAGAGGAACCCAGAGGCCCTAATCTGAAATTGGAGAATCTCTTGATGAATCTCAGATTAGTCTTCAGATTGGAAAAATTAAAAAAAAAATCCATTGTTCAACAAAAACCATAAGAAGTTAAATACAAAGTTTGTCTCAAGACATGTAAGGGGCCACATCAAAACATGAAAAATGTGTTTTGGTTGTATGAATCTGAAGTCCAAAATGCTATGTGTGGAGGGTCACTGCATGTCACCTTTGAGACAAACTATACCCACAGTAAAACACGGTAGAGGCGTAGTCATTCTGTGGGGATGCTTTTCCTTAGCAGAGACAAGGAAACTTGACTGGTTTTCATTGAGCTTCCCTGCTGTCTTGTCTACCACATAAAATCCTAATATAATAAAATAAAATGAGGTCAAGTGGTAAAAAAATACTTTTGTAAGTAACTGTCGACGTGCAGCTATAAACCTTGCTCCTGTCTGTGGCTGATGACTTCCTTTGGTGACCCCAGGGAATCGGATGTACATGCACCCTGACTCTCCTAACTCCGGAGCTCATTGGATGAGACAAGAAGTGTCATTCAGCAAGCTCAAGCTCACTAACAACAAGGGCAGCACCAACAACGTGGCACAGGTATCCCTGCCTAATTTCTGACATGCTGTCAAAATCATTAAATCGTTTTGTGAAAGTGTTCTAGCATCATTTGATTTTCTTTGTTCTAATAAGGTAATTTTGTGAATTTATTTGCGCTCTGCCCTCAGATGATTGTGCTCCAGTCGCTCCACAAGTACCAGCCACGTCTTCACATAGTGGAGGTGAAAGAGGACGGCTCAGAGGACCCCTTCCTGTCCTCTAAAGCTCAGACATTTGTCTTTCCAGAGACACAGTTCATCGCCGTCACCGCTTATCAGAACGCAGACGTAAGATTTTATTTATTTATTTTGGCACATATTGTTCACTGGAAGAAATTACATGATATTATGACCGAGCTGTTAAAGTTCTTTTAAAACACTGAATGGATCTGATTTTTGCATGCATGCATGCAGTGGTGTGGAAAATCTATTTGCACCCGTCCAGAGTTTTGTTTTTCTCACTTGCATGTTTCAAATAACAAAACTAATTTTAACAGCAGACAAGGGTAAACTGGTAAACAAAAAATTATTTTTGAATGACGATTTTATGCCTAATGGAGAAAAAAAGCATCCAAATCAACAGTGCCCAGTGTGAAAACCTTAGTGAGTCCTAAACTTTACAACCAGTTGTGGGGTCTTTCGCAACAACTGCCATTAAGCATTTGTGATGCCTGGAAAGAGTATTTTACAAAGCTGGGGAGGAATTTTGGCCCTATCTTCTTGCAGAATTGAGCCACATTAGAGTGCATCCATTGCCTGATTAAGGTCATAATTTAAGTCCGTTAGCCATTCGGAGTCCATTAAGTCCATTAGCTTTTCCAAAGTGGACTCCTCAGTGAGTTTTCATCACTCCTGCTGCATAACTCAGGTGCGCTACAACTGAACGTCACATACTGATGAACTGACATTCCCCATTCTGATTTTCTGCACAAGAGAAGAGTACACCGTTCCATTATGGAAAACAGCAAAGTAATCCCGGACCATGAAACTTTCACCGCCGTGTTGCGCTGTCAGTAAATTGTGCTTTGTTAGTTCTTCACCAGATGCAACAGGAATCACCACTTAATTAATATTTTGTCTTGTTAATTTACAGAATATTTTCCAGAGTCTTTATTGTCATCAAAATTTGCCATTTGCTGTGAGAACAAAACGTTTTGCATGCATTAGCTTTGATCTTGGAGTTCTCCAGTGGATACCATTTTTTCCCCTGACTTTTATAAACGCGGGCTTCAGGTGAGGCAAGTGAGTTTGGGTTTCTTTTATGGCTTCATGGAGGAATACTCCTTCAGTAATTTGAGTAACTCCTGACAATGTTCTGTCATTGTTCCAGATATTTTCCATTTGTGGATAATGGCGCTCCCAAGCGCTCCCAAGTCAATGACTTTGTGGCTGATCTGTTTTAAACTCTTTTAGATTGGGGCATGATGTGTTGCTTTAAAGATCTTACAGTCTACTTCATATTTTCACAGAGGTGATTTCTTATATTAGATCGTGTTTTTCCCTTGATGAATGAAATCATCCTTTAGGGATTGTACCATGTGTCTGCTTTGATTTACATCTTTATATGATGTAAATTTGCTTCATGACAGAAGAAAGTCTGCAATGGGACAAATACCTTTTTCACTGCACTGTACATGTGACTTTGCAATCGGTGCAACACCAGTTCAGCTGAGAGTCGCCGACTTCTCAATGTTTCACTGACAGCTGCATCATCTAAAACCTTTTCAATGTGTAGCACAGACATACTGGCATCGATTCTGTAGATGTGATCACCCACTTTGTGGTTCTAAATATCAACTCTTTCCAGCATGTTGACCTCATTAATTATTAGTCAGTGACCTCCTCTCTAACTGCTCTCTTGTTTCTTCATGGTAGTTACTTACGCCTTCTCTTTTTCCTGTGCCTACATTCTCTCGCTGCCCTCCTCCTGTTCCCTACACAGATCACTCAGCTGAAAATAGACCATAACCCCTTCGCAAAAGGTTTCCGCGACAATTACGACACGTAAGTAATTTGGAAAAAACTTGTGTTTGTAAAGAGAAAGCAGCAGCAGCAGCAAATCCTCTCCTTTTTCGCTCTGGTTTGAGAACATTGTGTGAACTCTGCCTAAATAATTCAAGTGGATCAGTGCTGTCACTGAAATGCCCTGAGTGCTCATGTCGCCTTTTTAATATTAGAATAGATGCAATTACTGCGCTGCTGCTGAGCATGCTGCAGTGAAAGGGTGTGAGGGGCTGTGAGAGTTTGATAGTTGTTTGAGGTTTGGGCAGGAAATAACACCTTCTTCTTTTTCCTCTTCTTCTCACACTCTCTTCTCTTCCCCTCCTCCTCCCTCCTGCCTAGGCTCTACGCTCCTCCCGACTCTGATCGCCTCACCCCTTCCCCTACAGAGGGCCAGCAGTTGTTACCGGGGACCTGCTACCCACAGAGCTACCTTTCTGAACAATATATTAGCCCCCTGTCGCAGACCCGCTTCTACGGCCGCGATCACATCAGCATGGGCCAGCAGCACAAAGACCCGTCCTCTAGCCCTGGACCGCACAGTCGCTGGTACCTGCCCCCACAGCAGAACATACAACCAAACCGGCTTGACTTCACATCTTCCTATGAGGGGGACTTTTCTGGAAACGGCTTCTACAAGCCGTTCCCCCTGCAGACGTCTGCTCACCACGCCCTCAGCTACTACCCAGAGCATCCTTTTGCGTCGAGCAGTGTGTCGGTATCAGCGGCCGGGTCAGCGGGATGGAGCGCCAGCAGGCACACCCCACAGTATCCCAGCAAACCTGCCCCCAGTCTGAGCTGGTTCAGACCCATTTCATCCTCCTCTTCCTCCTCGTCATCTTCCACGCCCCCCGGGAACCCCAGGCTGCACCCGCCCTCGCTCCTGGAGTCCCTGCAGCCGCCCGTGCTGCACGAAAAGCCAAAAGACCCCACCGGGGTGGCAGCCGAGGACCCCTGGCTCGAGCCGCCCTCCGTCAAATCAGCAGACTCGGCCGACTCGGGCATGTTTGAGGGAAACAAGAAGAGGAGAGTGTCGCCCTACACGTCCAGCACTGAAAATTCCCCGCCTCCGCGTGCCGGGGAGGCCTGTGAAAAAGACAGCAACAGCGATCCAGACTACTACGGTTATTACACCCACTGAGGGCCTCCTGTTTCATCACAAAGTTTCCTAACCCCTCTCACAGCGCCCCTGAGTCTGTCCAGTCTGCAAGGTCTTCATGATGGATTGAAACAAACAGAACCACAAAACGTAAGCCCTCACAGTGAAAAACATCCACAGCGTAAAGTTTCATCTCACAAGAGTCAAAATGATCACAGGAGGAATTCTTAAAAGGACAGCGACAAAGTAAACAGAAGTGGATGTGACTGGGACTCTGGCCTACAGTCACATAAACACCAAACAGACATACAGAGGTGCGACTGAAGTCTTTGAAACATCTGGAGATTTAAGAGGGGTGAGGAGGGGGGGAGCCCAAACTTCTGCATATCTGCTTGCTGACAGATGCCTGCAGGAATTGTCTGTTCTTTCTGCATCAAAACCCACTCCGGCTGCGGTGCCATGTCTCATCTGTGTCTTCCTTTGCACTCTCAACAGTTTACACATTTCTTCGCGATGTGCTCACGTTCATTTCTCCCAGTGATTCTACGCCGAAACTGGTTAGCAAAAAAAAAAAAAAAAAACTGAAAAACTCATGTCCTCTCTAACCTTTGGCTCATGATAAACGATGCAGCTCCCACTTGTGGCAGTGGAGGAGAAGTGCAGGCAGTCGGTGTAAAGGTCAAAGTCAGAGCAGGGTTTAGCACAGCTTAGCAGATGCGTGTTAATAGTGTGGCAGTGACGGCAAAGGCACAATGAAATAGACACATTATCTGGAGGTTGCACAGCATCTGGCAGTGATAATTCATGCATAATGTTTAATCATACAAAGTTGAAAACAAAGGCAGATTCAGGTCCTTTCATGTGTTCAAACACTCAGAAATTTTCCACATTTTCTCTCATTATTACCTCAAACCTGTTTTTAATGGCATTCTGTGATAGAGCAATGCAAATTAGTGAATCATTATGAAGCTCAACAACTTTTTGATACTTTTTTTTATTTTACAAATAATCCAAAAAAAATTTACATTCATTTGAATTCAACCCCACCGAATCGAGAGGTTATGGCACAGAGCCATAACCCCTCAAAGTGTGCATGGGGAGACTGAAATTTCTGACCGTTCGTCTGTGCAAAAACACCTTAACTTTAAATTGTTAATCAGATTTAATTTTTGGCCATTCTTACAAATTTATTTGTTTTGATTAGAGTTCAATCTCATGTAGGAAGATGATCCGCAGCTCCAGGCTCAAGTCTTTGCAGTCTCTATCAGGTTTTCCTCCAGGTTTAAACCATGTTCCCAACAACTCTTACCGGTTTTAGTGTCTCGAAAAAAAGGCATCTCCGCTGTAAGTTGCCAGCTTTTCTTTATGGTGGGGATGGTGTGATCAGGATTTTGGTTTTCTGCCTCACCGTTTTATATGAAGGTGAAAAAACAGGACTTCATTTAACCTGATCACCTAATCTTTCAACTCCTCTCTTGCCTCTATTTTAACAATGGATTTCTTAACACATAAATCCCAGATTTGTTGACTGTAACATCATTGGATACCCCACATATGTGTCTCGGCAGCTCCATCAGAGTAACCAAGGGCCTCCTTCATGGTTTTCTGATTAATTGTCTCTCTGCCCAGTCTGTCAGTTTAGGTAGACATCGTTGTCTTGGTGAGTTTGTAGTTGTGGGATACTCTTTCCATTTTCAGATGATGGAGAGATCACTGCTCTTTAAGTTTGGAATATCTGCTATAAACTTTAATCACTCACCCTTTTTTTTCCACTTAACCTTTAGCAGCGGCTGCAGGGCAACAATTGATTTAGGTACTTATGTACTTTATGGAAAAAGCTTCAAACAAGACTAGCTGAGGCATACGGGTGTAGAGTGCAAAGATTCTGACCTTGCAATAATTAGTTGATGTTAAATCAGTCCTGTCAACAAACCCACAATCAGTGTGAGCATCAATGACCTCTGAACTGCGTCACCAAGAGAAGCATACAGGCTTTTAAAACTCAGACAAAATGACAGTCATTCTGTGGATCAGTTGATAGCAGGTCGTGAGGACGCCCACATGCACCTGAAGTTAAACTGTCAGCCTCAGACCACAATAAACAGGAAGCACAAAGTGACCAGACCGACACTCTGAATTTCCCCCCTGGTCTCAGGACCCATCATGTGGTGACGCTGGTTGACAGAGGCCCGGCTCCTGGCCTGGTGACAGAAATAAAGAGTGAGGCCACAGTCGGAGCTGATCAGAGGTCTGCTTCTCACTCCTCACCAGGTGTGCTAAATGCCTCAGACAACACCGGAGGCGACAAGCGAGCGCCTAGTGTTATCTATCAGGGAAATTTCAATGTTCAAATTGATTACACATGTGTGAAATGCATAGAGATGGTGTTAACTGATGGAGCCATTACTACTGCGACAAGCAGAAATTCAACAACTGCCATATGCGGTTAAAGCTGAGTAGAAATGCTCGTTTTTAAAAAAGCAAGTTTACATTTGAACTTCTTTGTAAATTTAATGAGCCTGTAGACTATAAAATTTGCAGAGAAAAGAAAGGGAAATATTTAAAAGCATTTCTAAAACAGTTTCAATGAAACAAAAGGTTGTTGCATCCACCTATGTCCATTTCTATTCATTATTTATAACCGCTCATCCTTGCAGAGCTGCAGGGAGGACTGGTTCCTATCTACAGGGATCCTGGACACCCTGGGTAGGTTATCAGCATACAGACACACACACATATTCACACCTAAGAACTATTTAGAGAGGCAGACTAACCTACGTCATGTTTTTGAACTGTGGGAGGATGCTGGCGTACCCAGAGAGAACCCACAAATACACAAGGAGAACAGGCAAACTCCACACAGAGAGACCCAAGGTCGAGATTTGAACTCATTATCTTCTTGCTGCAAGGCAACACTGCTACCAGTCAATCACTGTGCGGCCACAACTTATAGCTATATAGGTTAAATAATCATAACAAGTAGCTAAAAATACATTTTACTGGTTTCATAAGATTCAAACTTTAAAATTTGATAATAATGCAAACATCTGGGTGCTGAAACTATCCGCTTGATTAGCCTATTTTTACTAAATGACACCGTGTAGCTACTTGCAGTAGCTAATAGCTACAATTTACTGGTGACATGGCATTAGCTTAAGCTAATCAGTAGCTTTGTGTTGTTTATTTAATGCCAGAAATTAAATAAACAGGTTATGAAATGTGTATGTAATGGTCTGAATGGTAACAGATGTAACGATTCATTAAATAGTAATAAGGTGCTGAAAACACATTAGAGAAAATCTCATGTTTCTCGTGTTATATTTCTACAAGAAAATGTTTCTTAATATATTCATATTTGTCAAATAATTATTCTCGCGGCACGTCAATGAGGGTTTTCCAATGTTCTGTAAGGGCATTTGAATAAAGATTAAATTAATGTAGGGCGAGGGTGCACATGCAGAAACAAAGAGAAAAAGTGTCACAGAAATACCCGCCTGCAAATATATCAGTTGCTTTTTTTTAAATTATTTTCTGTGGTCTCCATGGTAAACAAATGACCTCTCACCTACATGGTGGCAAAATCTCACATCAAAGAGCTGCATGAAAATGTTGTCAGATACCTCAGGAAGGGCCCCTGCTGAACATCCCAGACCTTATGAGAAACGTTAACCAGTGACTCGACTCCTTCAGTGTTTTTTTCCCCCTATGACACGTTTCCCTCTAGATGAAAGTAGGACTGCATTTCTGGAGATTTTGCTGTACAATTTAAAAGAAAAATAAAAAAATTAAGCAGAGCGTGAATAAAGGAGACCGCACAGCTCAAGCCACAAATGTTCATTTCTGTGTGTGAAAGGTTTGTGGCGTTTAGGAAGCAGTAATTGTTATTTTACTCATGAGATGCTTATAAACTGCAGCAAGCCAATGAATAATGGAGATTTGTCAAGGAGGAGAAAAAGAAACTTATTTATTGAACATGGCATATGTGTATATTTGTTTTTTGATTTTTTTAAATGAAATTAAAGCTTTCACCTCTTAAACTCTGGCTGCTTTTTACTTGCTGATTCATTTCTTCCACAATGATTTGGTCTAGTCAGCTTCTCGTCTTGCTAAAGATGTCTTGGAACTACTAAGATATGTTAACTATCATCAGATCTGATTACTTGGATGTCGATCAACATATAACAAATATCTCTCAGACTTGTTATCTTATTTTTAAATCCACAGCGCAGTTACCTAATGATCAGTAATAACTTTGAAAACGGATAAATGTGTAAAACTGAATGTAATCTTGTATTTATTCAGTAGAAAACCTTATGTGTTGACACCTTGAGTGTGAGACACAGCTTCCAGTTTGAGGTGGTTATGATAACGGACATATGTATGCGTGTGTGTGATTTAGCATTTCTCCTCTGGTAAGGCCCATTTTTTCAGCGCATACTATGAAAACTGCTATGGGGCTCAAAGCCCAGGTTTAAAGTTTGAATTGAATTTAAGTTAGGCTTTAGAAATGAATGAAAAAGAAATGAAAAGGTGCAAAATCCTCCTTGTGAAGGCAGAAAGACGGAAAGTGTGTGGAGGGTTACACTGATAAAAACAATTTTACGCATGTTAAGTCCATCATAAATCTTGCGTGCTACTGACAAACAGGACACTCTTTTTTACTTGTTATGACATATAACTATTATTTAATTATACAATAATTAGTTAGGGTTACACGGAATGAGGGGCTTTACCATGTCATTCATGCAAAAAAACATTATTTTCCAATTTTAATGTAAAATGTAGTTTATTCTATACACTTCAATAAAAAATAAATTGATTAGAGTGACAGAATATGGTGTTCATTTGGTGACGTTATATCTTTCGGATTTCAGCCTCATAAACAAAGCTATGCACACACCTCTGACTGAATGCTATTTACAGTGAGATGATTTAAATTTTCTGCAAACCATTACCCATTAGATTTATTATAACTGATGGTAGGTGTGAATGCCAACATCCTGAGCACAAAATTAATCACTATTAATCAAGTTATTGCCATAGAAAAATAAATCATAATTATAAACTGTACTCAATGTTTTTCCATTGTACCAAGAATAATCAAAAGTAGTTGGGTACGTATTACCATCTTTATTAGTAAACATATTGTTTTAGATAACCAGTATACAGTAAATAAATAACTTGTAGAAGAAAGACGTCTCAAAGGGTAAACATTGCATCATTTATGCCATTTAGCAAAGCGCTTCATCCAAAGTGAGCTACGCCTGAGGAACAACATTCAGTTGTTAAATTAAAACATGTGCAGCGTCCATCATTCATCGCTCACTTGCTGGTTCCCTGAACAAAATACGCTGTAAACCTGCTGTAACCTTATTTGGCCTCTGGAGGCAGCAAAAACAGCTAGAAAGCCCACAGAGGCAGAGATGCTGCTCCATGCATGGCGGCAGAATTATAACATCTACACAGCAGCAACATCAGGTGGTTTTACTTTGAATGTAAAATAGATTAATTTATCCAGTCAATTAGAAAGTGCAGTTAAAACTGTTTAAGAGGACGATATTTCAATGACATTTTACACAAGATTCAAAAACAGACTGTAATCTTAAAGAAAACTTTTAAGTTCCTAAAATTGTGTGCGCAACAAGTTGAAATATTCTATAAATCATGATACAATAAGCTCATAAAAGGGAAAGTTCTTTGTGTTTCCCCAAAAGTTGTGCCTAAGTGTGTCGACGAAGGTTCGCCATGAGAGACCAGAAGCAGCACCGTCTCCACTCTGTCAGAGTAGGTCATTTATGCTGTTCGAAAACACCAAACAGTGGCGGCTTTCTCACTACAGCTACGCTGTGTGCATGTCGCTGAGGTCTCTTTCCATCACCACAGGACTGTATTTGCAAGATTAGAAAAACCCGGATCGTCCCTGAGCTTCCAGTAAGAGCCATTGGTCAGCCACACGTCCCGTCCACAGGAATCTTTGGCTTTCCTGAGGCAAAGAACGGGAGGAGATTAGCAATTTGAAAACCTGGAATATTACTGGTGATCATGATGACAACTGTGAAAAACATGTTTTGTTTTTCACAAAATATAGATTATACACTTTGCAGCCTCAAAAACATCTTTGCGTTACCCACACTGTAAATGAATTAGCAGCTTCTATTCTAATAAGAAGAAGGGATTGAAACCAGGGAGCTTTAGAAAAATAAAGTTATGTACCATCTAACACCTGCTTGGCTTTGCTAGTAGAATTTTAGAACAAAAATCTTCTTCTGTGCATACAACAGTAAGTTTAAATTGTTAATTTATTGAATATTTGTTTAGGAAAAACTGTGACCTGTGAGTCCACTTTGTAAATTAAGGGACATTTTTCCACAGTTTGACCAACAAACAAATCTGTCCAGATTTAGTCTGTACTTACTTGAAAAACCGAGGAATATGCTCCTCTCCCCTCCTGGCCAGCTGCTTTCTCCGCTCTCTTTGAATTTCTTCAACGTCGTCTTTCTTCCTGTCGGCCTCGGCAACTTTTCCTTCCTCCAGCATTCTGCAGAACACCAAGAAAGAAGCAAGACCCCAAAAGTAAACTGCACATCTTGTCATTTTATGCCACCGTTTTTCACAACCTACACATCTGTAATTTTGAATGCTGGCTTTTAAATGGTGTTTGAAATCGGAAGGGATCTCCGACCTTTGGTCCGGGCGCAGGCGAGTGTCGGTGGGAGGGAGGAGAGGCTTCAGGTTTGGCGTGAGTTCATTCAGCTCCATGGCAAACGAAGAGAAGCCGTAATACAGCAGATAATCCTTTGGCTGAGGATCTGTACAAGACAGAAGCTGCTCAGATGGGCCGCAGCGCAAACGTGACACTTGGATTTATGCTGCTTAAACCTTTCACCTCAAAAGCAGAATCTTTGTGCAGTGATTAACAACAACATCGACGTGTGATGCAAACACCTCAGAGCAGAGTGTTTTATTTTTGAAATAAGGAGACTCACTCGGCTTCCAGATGCATTTTGGAGTCGGCAGAGTATCGCAGAAGATGCCCTCGTGCCAAAGACCTCCAAAACGGTGAATGACATTGCCGCTTTGGTCGATAACTGTCCCTTGCACTTCGTTCTTGTTTGAGTCCGAACCCCAGTAACGAGACTAAATGAGAATGCGAGTAAAATCATTTTTGGTTGTTTTGTTTAGGGGTTTGTTTTTTTTCAAAGAAGGCATTAAAAAAAAAAAAAAATCGGAGTTTCTGAAAAGCTGCTTCGTTAACCTTGACAAAGGTGATCTTGCAGGTGCAGGTGTTGTTGGTCAGGTTCTGAATGGTCACCTCTCCGTAATGCTCCAGATACCTCTGCTGGCTGAGAACGTTGTGGATACAGGTCACCACTTTGTTCCACTCATAGTGATCACCATACCTAGAAAACGTTCAAAATACAGTCGAGTTAAAGCGACTCCTAAGGGATCAATCAGTAAAGCAAATATCCAATAAATGCAGATTTTCATTTGTGTCATTTTAAAAAATAAAACAACATTTGATCTATTCTAAGGCTGTTGTCCCATCGATGCTTATCTTGCCACATGCCCAAAAACGTGTATTTTTAATAGAAGTCTTAATTCAACAACAATTCAATTAATCTGAAACATCGAGTCCTATCTATGTGCTTCAGTTTGGTAAAGTGCAGCTGTATTGGGGTAAAGGGTGTAACATTTAGTGTTTTGCTCTGTCCAAATGGGGGATTTTGCTAATGCTTTGATGTCACCATTTCTTCTCCATACTTATTGAGCAGGAGAATGACGTTCAGTGATCTATGCACAGGCCATTGGTGCCGCAAAGTTGAAACAATTGACACAAGAATAATGCAGGGCCAGGTCCCCCACCAAGTCAGCCATTTCAAGCATTCAGCATGAAGACATGAGTTAATTTTCATAGCATATGCACAGAGAAGCCTGAGAGTAACCAATGATATTACTGGGTAATTGCTACAACATCTGAGTAGTACTTTCATTGGTTATAATTGAAGTTGCACTTATGTGAAGTTTATATAGAGTGTCATGTTTAAAAAGTTTCACATTTTTTAATGTCCAGAAAACAGCGACAGCCTTTGTTAGCAGAAGATCAAGGTGACACTCAAGTGTTATTTACTTAAAGCAGCACATCGTCATGAAACCACCAAATCACAGTCAGATACGCAGATACGCAGTCAAATTACACAGTTTTGAATGTTTTCTGTTGGTTTCAATAAAACAAGTAGAAAGACCATAAAATGCTGTGATAAACATTTGCATTTTATATTTCCTGTATTTTTTTTATATTTTGTCCTTCAAAGCAGTAAAACCTTTTTCAGACCATCTCCAGTGTTAGCTCTAACGCTACATATTCATAGCACCAGGTTTGACAACTATGTAAACCTGCTTTCTGCTTCTTCTAGAGCATCCATTGGCAAATATTTTCCATTCCAAATCAAAAACATTCCTCTGGCAACGTGTCTGACCCTAAGAGTTTCATTAGTTACTGTTGTCCACGTCCAATGCCAATAGTTGTATTACCAGGCATTTTCTGTAAAATAATTTGTTGGCGTTTCATGGTGGAGGTCGTGATCTTTGCCTTGGAAACCACTGATTTACAGGACTGAATTTGGAGCAATAAGATCCTTCTCTACCTCCTAAAATCTCTTTAACACTCACCTCTTCCAAGAACAATTCGTCACCTAACACCTTCAGCACGCTAATTCCCACTTACTCCGCACTTCTCTACCTGGGCTGCTTCACCTGCGGTTATATTTAGTGCGTCGTGCTGATGCCAGCGTTTAACACTAGCCTAAAAACAAGTAGTGCTGTTCCACACTTATGCATCACTTTCAGTAACTATTGCAAATTCGGGGTTTTGAAAAGGGATTAATTCAAACAGTATTAATGCCTTTGCCAGGTTCCCATTGTGTCTGTACAGCTGTTGTGTATTTTACTAGCGTGGGCTGAGATTTGAACAAGCATAACACGGCCACTTCATGCATTAGATATTTATGATAATAGATGATGAAAAATGATCAGATAGCTTTCAAAGCTAAAGTGATTTTAAACCTAACATTATGTGTGAGTCATGTACTGGTAATAAATGAGCTGGAAGACAACTCTCAAAAAGCACAGTTTCCACATGGATTATTTTCAGTCACTGTTAAAATAAACTACACACCCGGGTTATTTTGCAGCCTTGAAAACATTGGCAATAAAAAAAATCATTTTATATTAACCAAAATAGCAAACTGAAATGACAGCAAATTTTGTGTGGGATAAAATACTAACTCCCATAGAAAGGTTTTCTATTTTCTGCTAGATTAATTAAGAAATGTTTTAAGAATCCTAAAAAAAAAAAAATTAAAATCAAGTGTTATATCTGCCAGAGCAGCAGTGAATTTATAACATAAAGTATGACTGTTTACCTTGGCAAAGTTACGTTGACCATTCCTGTTGGCAGAATCTCCAGTGACTTTCCCCAGAATTTATTCTTCCACCTTTGGTCTGTTGACACAAGGCAACGCATTTATACACATGTGAAGGAACAACCTTTTATAAACAGATGTTAACAGAGCGGTTACCTTGCCAAAACGTGAAGTTTTCTGACTCAGCATGGCAGGCTGAGATGGGTGGGTGGTGACATACCTGGTACAACATGAAGAAGTGATTTAAAAAACAAAAAACTTTGACAAATATAAAATATTCTTCTGTAAGTTTTTAAGGCAATAAATATCATTTTAAGTGAACCCACAGGACTTGGTTAGACAGAGCAGACAAATAAAACCATGGGTTAGTCATCTTAATGTCCTATCATAATTGTCTTAAATCTACTGCAGAGTTCAACTATTCCTTTTAAATTCTTATGTGGAAAAGAAGACGCAGCTACCTGCTCACTGATGAAGCGGAAACCTCGATCATCTCTGATGCACTCGAAGGTTTCTCCCAAAACTGGATTAAAGGGCTTGTAGCGGTTTCTGAACGTTGCAGTTGAATAACCAGAAATAGCAAAGGCAGCGACATAAACCTGGATTTGTGAAAATAAAAAAGGACTTAGGCTCGTTTCATTTTTTTCAAAGATAATTTTGAAAATGAATAGATTTATTTCAGCTAACTGAAAGGGATGGAGATTGAACATTTTCAAATTCATTTCAACTTTGATTCCCCCGCCAACGTTTCATGTAGAGACTTCTTTCCTTTCTTTATTTTAAAGAAAGTCAAGGTTAGATGGTCATTTTGTTTTACAGCTGGTGCAAGATGAAAACATCTAAAATAGACCAAGCTATCCCTTAACGCCATGACACGTCATATTGAACTATGAAACACAGAACTACTCATCTTGTCATGATTTCTTCTTTGTAATATTAACACATTCCACTCGTGATATTGAGAAAGATAGCAAGATGAGTTTGTCAGCTAATATTAACACGTACACATGTTCTTTTTATTGCACACAATCGTCCTGCGTATCAGGACAGTCTTACCATCCTCTGGTATGGGTCTGGTGAGCTGCTGGCCGTGTCCAGCAGCTCGCTGTACTCCAGCTCTTCACACAGCCTCTGCAGCAGGTTAACTGGCTCATTGAGAGCTGCTGGCATGGAGACCCGAGCCAAGTCTTTACCTGAGGAAAAAAGGCACAGATGCCTCAAAAGAATATAACGTCAGTTGTAGTTTTTTCCTGTCTGAACTCATAAGCGCTACTTGCCTATGTTATTGTAGAGAATAGCCATGAGGCCGACGTGGCTGTTGTCAGGGCAGGGAGCCGGCAGAGTCGTTCGACGGCCGGTGCTCTTGGGAGCAACATTGTTTGGAGTCCTGGAAATACTCGCTCGGTACTTCCTGGTCGTCGACGCTACACAGTGTGAGAAAATATGAATTAATGTTGATTTCACATTTTGTTTTTTCTTTTTTTTTTTTGAGTCTCTGAAACAGAGGGGTAGGAGCTGTGCTAGAAAAACACAATGAAAGGCGAATATATTTTTGTTTTACTGTGATGAAAAGCATTCAGATCTCTGCTTATGTTCTTAATGAAGTAGTGGCTCATATGATGATTTCATAGTAGGATAACCTTGAGTAATACAAATACCGTAGTTTTACAATGCCATTTGCTCTGGTTTTATTTTTCACTTTCATTTCCCCACTGAAGCACAATAAAGGTTATTTTTATTTTGCTCTGTATGTTAATTATTTTGAATACATTGACATAAGCAAAAAGAGGCATCTGCTACATGCAGTAGTTCTTAAATATTATTGAAAACAATATACCTTTCTAAGAATTGGGACCATAGCACACTTATATTAGCTGGGTAATTAGTCGAGCTCATGTTTAACTTGTAGCTCGCCAATGTACTTTTAAAGCCATGTTATTGGTTGATGATGATCAAATGATTCTTTAAGGGTTGTCCCAATATCAGGCCCTTGGGGCCGAGGTAACTTGGTTCAAAATGTTCAGCCGTACTCACCGTGTCCCTCCTCTGGTTCTGAATTACTGGTGCTTCCGTCGCTGAGCCCGGATTCCTCAGACACCTCAGAGGAGCTGCCACAAAGGACGTCGTCGTTGGCGTCAAAATACTCTGCCGCCGAATCCGTTACTGAAGGAGGCCCATGAGACGGCGCAGGCTGATGGCGATAGACGGAGAAGCAAGAAGGAGCTCTAAGACTGGCCATCAAAACAAGTAAGGCAGGAAAACACGGCAGAAGATGTGTATCGTACCACAGCTAACGTGTTAGACTGGTGGAGGTTGTTGGCTTCCAGGCTTCTTGCAGTTTTTGCCTCTCCAGGGACAGAGTTTCATGCACTGACTTCAGGGAAGAAAGCACTGAAGATGCACAAGAGAATAATTTAGAAACACATGACATTTCAGTGGATAATACCAGAGTGTTTTCCATGGACTTTCTCTGGCCACCATTGAACATGTTGAGCCTTAAATAAGTCCTTCCATGTCTTCAAATTTCTTAATCTTGGTGAAAACTGAAGATAAACATTCGTGGTGTTGTTTGCATTTGTTCGTCTGACCTTGAGTTGACATGGCGCAGATATCCTGCTGAATTTTTTTGCCCTCGGGTGATAAGATAGTGGGAGGGGCCAGCTGGGAGTAGACATAGTCAGGGATAGAGGGCACTGACACGCCGAGGTGGGACGAGCTGCTCAGGTGACTGGAGGACAACTGTGAGGTGGACAGGAGAGGACACGTTATGTAGAAATACTGGTTAATTTAACAGTTTGCCTGTTTTGTCTGTCAGTTTGTGCCTGGTGCTCCGATCCTTTATCCTGCACAAACAGTGTGTGCTTGAACCCACATGCAACCTGACAGACAGCTGGGCTCTGTGTCAAACTGGGCTCAAATAGTATTTGTCCACTTGTATTTGAAGCCAAACTACATTTGCATGAAGGTTTCTGACTCATGAAAGCTTTTAATGAAAAGTAGAACATGGATCCTGCAAGCTTAGTGTTCACAATCAAGAACCTTTTAAGGTTTTCATAGTTTTTAATCCCAAAAAACATTAATTTTACTGGGACTTTATGTGAAAGACCAATACAAAACAGAGCAGAAGGAAAATGATGCATGGTTTCCAAAATCAAGACAAAAATCTATAAAGTGTGGCATGCATTTGTCTTTAGCCCCTGAAGACAAGCTAAGCTAAACCAAGCTAGCTCAGTATTTGAAATAAATATTACTTGAAGCGTAACCTCCAGATAGATCTTACAGCAATAAAGCATCAATACATTTGAGCTAAAATTATACTTTTATTGCAAAACATTGACTAGATCGTACAACTAGAAGCAGAGCAAAGCATGTAAACAAAACATTTCTCCCACTATCTCTGGTGGTTGTGACACTTAGTTCAGCCTAATTGGATCAGCGTATTCATTTAATAGTTTTGTTTTATATCAAATTGTTGAATGAGTTATTTATTCAAAATCAAATAGGATTTACCTGAACATCTATTATTTGAGTAATGTTGTCTTTTGCAGGTCAGCATTCTTTAAAGAACAATATGAAACGTGTTGGCGTCTCTTGTGTTTTTAAGTCAAATCCAACAAATTACGGTGAAGTGATTTCATTGAATGAATGAGTATGATATGGAAATGCATTGCAAATGTACATCTTCCTCAAATGTAAGTAAAAAATGAATTGTGTTGCATTTTGATCCAGTTACATTCAGTTCTAAAGCTATTACTTTACAGATCAAGCAGATTGATAATCTGCCTGTCGGCAACTCACCGACTTGGAAATCCCCCGAACAGGCTTTGAAATGAATAAAAGAACGTTTTAAACCAATACAATTAAAATCCAAAATTATGAACTTATATAAATGTTAAAGTGGTGCATAAAGAGAGAGAGAGTGAATTTACAGACCATTCTTACCATTCCCAGGGCCTCCACTCTGGATAGTGTGCGAGAGTGACCCCAAATCTTTCCTGACTTTGTCTTCTTTGGCTTCTCAAGTGACAGATTCTGTTTAAAGAAACAAAAAGAGATTGGATAGTGCTTAATGTCTTAATTAACCTTAATTACAACAGCTGTATAAATCAAGGGCCTTTGAATACCTGTGTGCTGATGATGCGTTGCAGGTCTCCGTTCGTGAAATTCTGGCCCACCTCCATGGCCTGAAGCCTCAGAATTAAACGGTTCAGCTCCGACAGGTCCAGATTACAGCGATTTAACTCTGAAACAAATCGTTCTGTTCAGTCAGTTCTCCACTGTCTGGTTTTCACCTGATTTACTAGAAAACAAATGCAATTAATTCAATGTTTGTTTATTCATTATTCATGAATGTGTTATTTATTTTGAGCATAAACTGTGATTCCAACTTCAATAAACATTTTTTTACTGTAAATTATTTCTTTATGTATTGTAATCTCCATTTATTTATTTTTTAATCCCATATTTAAGGTGAATCTGATTTGGAACGGATTCACTCGATCCCCTTTCTAATCAAGAAAATATCTTTTTCCTTCATAGTTAAAGTTTGATGTTTTATTTTCAACTGTGGTAAGGTAGAAAATAATAAAAAATCTGAAATATTTTTTTTTTTTTCAGATAGTCTTTAGGTTGCACGGTGCTAAATAAATTGTACTTATAAAGGGTGAAAGCAGCCGTGGTTTGTAACGGTTGATGACCTCTGGTCTTTGGTTTCTGGTCTTTGGTCTTTTCTAGCTGACTGTGCATAAAATACCTTGAACGCATGTGTCTGGATTGTGGCTGTGCCTCAACCAGGCCGACACCTTGGAGTTCACTGCAGTGTTGACTGATGGTAGGACCCCCGATCCTCCCGCTGAATTTTCAACTCCTGCCAAGCTCTGGTACAACAAAAACGGACACAAAAAAAAAAGAGTCAAAAGCAGCAAATGTAGGACACATTTTTTAACCTCCTGGAGAGAAGGCGCTGTTTGGGTTGATTCTATGGAGTCACCACATCTCCATTTCTGTGAGCTTGTCCAGACTGAGTCGCGTTGGACAGCGTCTGCAGGAGGCCACCGTGAGCGTGAGTCGTCTCGTTCTTCTTGTACAGCCGGTGTGCTTGCAGCTTCGTCACCCAAATGTAGAAGAGATCGTGGCTTTTTGCCTTGAAGATAAAAATAAGTCTTCTGTCTTTTAGCTTGGACATTACTCTGCTGTTTTTGTTGAAAACTAAGCAGCAACAATTTAATGACCATGTTTACCTTGATGTGATAGAGGATGTCCCCAGCGTCCAAGTCGATCCGATTAGATTTTTTGTTTATCGACATAACAGCATGACTAACATCTAGTGAACCCTGGACTCGACCCTTGGAGACCTGATGGGGAAAAACAAGAAGATTCAAGTTTTCAAAGCCTCTAGCATAAAATTGTAACTTCCTTATTTTCTAGTGTTCAAGTTAGTACAGGCATATCTTTGAAACTGTGAAAAGGCAGATGTCAGGAAAGAAACATGTGAAGAAATATGAAGATAATTGTGACAAAAAAAACACCAAAAACTAAATTTTCTCCTCCTCATATTTGTTTTTAGTTATGAAGCAAAATCCAATAAAGATTACTGTGTTAGACGCGCACCAAACAGGCGTAACATTATAACCACCTACATAAAAGTGTGTTGGTCTCCCGTCTTTGCTGTCAGATATTAATGAAGATTATCTTTTCGCTTGATACCAACATTTCAAAACATGTGCAAGGAAATCAAGTTTGGTGTCTCCATAATATTCTTAACCTTTGCATGACAAAGGCGATCAAACCCAAAGTAACCTTGTGACCAGAACACCTTCCTCAATGTGTTTGTTGCGTCTCCTGCACACTGCAAACATGACTTCTTATTTCTTTCTTTAACAAAGAGATTTCTTCTGGCCACTTGTAAAAGAAACCCACCAGATTTGAAAAGAACATGTGACTCGTTGTCAAGTCGACAGATTAAATTACACATTAATTTGTAATTCGAAGGGGTCAGATTAGAGGGTTCTGAAAACCATGGATCATTTTCCTTCCACTTCAAAATCATGCACAACTTTGCGTTGGACTATGGCGTAAAATCCCGATAAAATATATTGCGGTCTATTGATAATGATATAACAAAAGATAAACAAGTTCAAGGTTCATGAATATTTTCTGGTTAAACACAGCATTGTTTATAGACTTAAATGTTCACTTACATCTTGTTGGTTTTTGGAGTAGCGTAAGATTCCTGCTTCCAGAACAAAATATCTCTGTAAAATAAGGAAAATCTCAAATAAAGCATAATAGTGAGAATAGTGAGACTGTACAATTATTCCATGTATTCACCTCCCACCATCAGCCCCCTCACCTTGTGCCAGCCTTTCAGAGGCCACTTCCTCCTCTTGAGAAGATACCCCTCACACATTCCTGGAGGACTCATATCCTGAGGACACTCGCTTCCTGCTTGCATTTCTACTTGAAGGTCATCAATTACTTCCCAGTCTTTGATAACCTGTTTACACGTGAGACAGAAAATCACTTGATATTGTGTGTTTTAGTTCAGGAAGGAACAGATTCTTCTGGGATAAACGTACAATTTCTACAATTGTTCCAACTAGGGGTTTTTTTCATATTATTATTTGTATTCTGCACGAAGACTGAAACTGACCTGTGACTGACCTGTCTGGAGTGACGAGACGACAGAGTGCTGCTGCTCTGAGAGAGGGCCGGTTTGTTCCACGGCGATGATGTCTTCTCCAGACCACTCGCCAGCGATTGGCTGCGATTGAGTGAAGGTCCATTCAAGTCCATGTCTGTCGTCACGCTCCTCTTGTCCTCACGCTCCTCTGTGTGTTTAGAAAGATCTTCCACAATCTGCCAAAAGCCTCCTGTGGTCAGAAAAAGTGAAGTAGAAATAGAGAAAGGATTAACTTCTTTAAAAAAAAAATGTGTTGTCTTGTTACAGGCACAAACCTAAAGGGAGAAAATCCAACATGACATTTAGAGATTGTTTAGAAATTAAAATCTGAAAAGCATGGCAAGTAGTTGTTCCCAGGCTTGAATTACTCTGACATCCTTAAAAAAAGTATGATGTAACCAATTGCTTAAGAAGACATAAATTAATATGAGGTTTTTGTCATGCATTTGAAAAACTGTGTGAGTTGGAAAACAACCTGAGCAAACTGTCTTCACAGTAAAACATGGTAGTGGCAGCACAACAGCAACCAAATGTGGCTAAAAAAAATATTCATTCCTAAGATTTTCATCAGTGAAGAATTGGGAAACTCATTACTCTCACCCCTTTGTGTGAGTCAATCACATAAAACCAAATAAAACATACATTGCACTTTGGGATTGTAAAGTGACAAGAGTGAAGGCCTATTTATCCAAGGCACTCATGAATTTCAAGTCCTTTTCTTTTTTTTTCTTTTTTTTTACAGATAACGGTGTCAAAAGAAACAATATCCCCTCACCCCCACCAAAAAAAAACAAAAAAACATTTTGCAGCAAATTAAATGTCCAAAGCCAGTTGCGGATGGCGGTGGCCGGTTGTTAATCAGGTGTTGTAAGTGACACGATGGTAAAGACTGCCTGCAAGAGGAAGATTAACCTTTGTCTAATTAGATTTTCAGAAGATGCTTTTAGCTACTTGGAGCAATTCGATCTCCGGCCAAAGAGCTCTGACACAACAATAAAAATTAGCCTTTGCATCGAAAGACGGCAACAAACCATTTCACAAGGTAGTTATTTTAAAAATTTATTTAAATAAGTTGCAAACTTTTTAAAAAATTAGCATTTTAAAACAAATCTATTCTAATTCTAATCCTTTGTAGGTTCATGTTTTATTTATTTAATGTATGTATTTGTTTGAAGAGCTAACTGCTAGTTATCCAAGGCAATTAATTGATATTTATGCCATCTAAATGATTTAGATAGATTTCAGGACATCTTTGTGGATTTTTGTCAGTTTTGTGGATTTCTGTGTTGATTTTGTTTTGTTTTGATGGGGGTGGGGGGTTTTGAGGGGTTTTGGCTGTTGGAGAAGAAAGTGGAGAATACAAGGCGACTTCAGACGTGTTATGTAAGGGCAGAAGGATGATCACAGTAACTGACCTCAGTAATGAAAAGCATCACGGGGCGGAAACAGGATGAAAGGATTTGGAGGATTCTGAGCTCACTTACTCAAGAGAAATACAAGAAATACACTCCGTTTAATGTTTTGTTGTTGTTCTCTAGAAAATTTCAATAAAACAATAGCTCAATTATGGTTATTTGTTTGGAATTTTTAAAAAATAGTTTCTAGTTTTGTAGACCTGACAATATTCAGTGAGTGAACTAACATCATGTCTTATGAGAGGAGGCATTTCCCCCCTGCTGAGGAGCTGATATTTGTAATGTGGAAGTCATGGCCAAGAAGTCATCCAAGGTGGAGGTGGCCTCCTGCCAGAGGGTGGGGTTAAAAGGCTCAGATTATGACAGCCATAATCTCTTTCTTGAAATAAAGACTGAGACAACTTCTCTCGTTATTAATCCGTGTTCATGAATTACTCTGGAAAATTCAGTCCGACTGGCTTTACAGATTTTACAAGACGTTCAAATTGACGTTGTTGATTTGGTCAGGCTGAGTTTAAATGTCCCGTCTGTGTTCACTTATTTGATCAATTTTTGCGTTTTGGTTTTCTATTTATAAAAGTTGAAAGTTGAATGTCTTCCGAGATGGGAGAGTATTTGTTCTTATATAATTTTGACAAATAAAAACTTCAAAATGTACTCCAACGGACTGATCGAATATCTGAAGAGGACAATAAAGCAGCTGTAGCCAAACATAAACTATTATTATTATTATCATTATTTAGAGAAGTCGCCTTAATTCGCCTCCTTTCGCCTCCTTTCCTCAGATGAAGACCTATTAAATTGTCACTGAAGAGGTGAACGCTTGGATCTGTTCAGATTAGCGCTATGCTGACCTGCTGTTTCCTCTTAAGGTGTTTTGTATATTAAAAGCGTATTTTTAAAATATATTTTCGACGGTGCTTACCTGAGTTTCACGTCCGGCTCTCATCATCAGATGCCTTCATCCAGAAATACAAAAAAAAAAAAAAACCGATCTCATTAGTTAATTAGAAATCTGGAATAAACCATAGCTTGAAGTAGAAAGGGAGAGGAGGGGAAAAAAAAACCTGTCTGAAAATGTTCAAATAAAGAAGTCAAAATACATGTTGAATCCACAGATTACCGACGATTGTGGCCACATAATCTGGCAGACCGCGGCCTCTCTGCCGGCGGGGGGACGCGGGTTGCGTCCAAATCCAAGCAGGACTGCGCGCGGCAGGGAGCGCGCGCCGTACCCAACGTGTCCTGAGCATTATCCGCATTAGCTGGTATTACGGCGACTGACTGTCTGAAAGGGATGTGGGAGAGCAGACATGCGGCTCCGCTCGTTCCGCACAGCCAGTTTACACAGCCTGAAGCCACAGGAACGAGTTGGATCGTGGATTGGATTTATGGAAGTGATCCGTCTGAAAGCGCAATTACGCGTTAAAAATGCCAAAAGCAGAGCGATTTCCTATATAGACTCAGTTCTTCATTTTTGTTGCGTCTCTTACGTTTATTTATGTTAAATGTGATTGTGGCTCACAGCAAATGGAAACCCAAATCTGAGATTTCCTAACACCATAAAATAAAGTATTTTTAATATACTAAATTTATGTAATGATCCTGATTTGACCTACAGAGTCAGAATGTCCAGAAGACACATAGAGGGTGAGCCAAAAAAAACGTAGTAGCTAAAGACGTTCATAGAGTTAAAAAATAATAATGGAAAGTTATGTATGGGGAAAAAAGTTGCAGAAAAATATGTAACAAGGAAACCACAGCCTTGAGAGAACTGTGGAACCCAAAGGCCATTCAAGAGTCAGGGGAGGTCCACAAGGACTGGACTACGGCTGGATGAAGAGTTTCAAGAGCCTCCACACACACAAAGATGTCATGATTATTTTTACTTCAGTTCATAAAAATACTTTTTTTTTTGGTAACTCTTTATTTGGCAAGGTGTGCATAAGACTGACATGACACTGTAATAAACATGAATAACATCCATCATGATGAAAGAGTTTTCATGAATTTCTATAACTGTTGTCATGAAGTGTCATTTGATAATGACACTTTTAATGCAAAGTTGCATTAAAAGTGTCAACTTTGTATAATTTGGTAAAAAAAATGACACTTTTCATGTAAAGTTGCATTAAAACTCGCATGAAAATTCCATTAAAATTGTCAACTTTGCATTAAGTGTCATAATTTAATTAATGACACTTCACGACAACAGTCGGAAACATTCATGAAAACTCCCTCATCTTCATAACAGCTGTTATGCCATGTTTGACAGTGTCATGTCAGTCTTATGCAGACCCCGTTAAATAAAGTGTTACCATTCTTTTTAACCATTGGGTGTTACTTAATAATTACCAGACCAGACCCTAATAATCAAACTGACCCAGATTAGTGTACTGTAATCTGCAGATTAAAGTCGGTGTTTATTTTGGTGGAAGCAGGTTGTTTTAATGTTTTACATTAAATCTCCATCTGGTGGAAAGGATCTATAATGAATGTTATGAAATAATAACATTTATAAGCAATCCTGCTAATTCACACTTTTTGGGATTAGGAATATGGCACATAACATTACAAAGCTAAATTTAAACAAATTTTGATTTTGAGCATATCCCTTTTATTTACATACAAACAACCTAACATTAAGAGCTAAAGTGACACTTTTGAAGCACTGTCTTTTAAAAATTCCAACATGAGGCTGAAGCCATTCACGCAGCTGCGACTCGACTCCCGACAGCACTGCTACCCTGAAGTCGGGTACCAAACGGCTGCCATTTCGGTTCCTCCTCATTCTAACTAGAAGTAAATCTGCAAGGCAAAAAGTCCAGAGGTGTTTCTGTGAAGCCCTATGAGGCTTCCTCCGCTTTAGGCGTTGCCTCGGCGCCGTCGTCCGGGCTCTGCTGTTTGATGTGCTGCTGCAGCAGGGCGGAGAGATGAGCCGGGTGGCGCTGCAGCATGAATGCTGTGCGGGACGTCAGCATAGTCAGCCCGCTGACCAGCTCGCCCTGGACGACGGTCAGCGACGGCAGTTTGGAGTATCTGACCACGCCCTGTGCACTCAGCAGTGTGTTGTCTATGCAGGCGCCTGCGGAGAGATGAGAAGATGAGGTGGTGTAGAAGAGAGTGTCGTGGTGCTGAAGTTGGTCTGCAACAAAACTCGGGAATTCGACAAAAAGTTTAGTTTTAGGCATGAACGACAAGTGGGATCAAATTACATGTGAAGAACGCTGAATCAGCGAGGGGAAACCTTTCGTATTTACCCTGAACAATTAGAGGAGTTGTGAAAAAGGAAGGTAAACTGACCTTTTCTTATTCACCACCTAAAGTACTTTCCAGAAATTTAAACCGGTAATGTTTCCAAATTTTACTGTTTACATACCAAGGTGCAAAAATTAAAAACGATAGCCGTTTTTAGTCATTTGTAGTTAGAGCTCCTCTAAGACTCAGTGCGGCTTGATTCACAAAAAAAAAAGTCTATGAAATGTACTAACTTCCTCTTATTTCAGGTTGATGATAATTCTGTTTCAAAGCTTAAATGCCGTGAAATAATCAGAAGTTATTTCTCATTTGGAAAATCAATTTCAAATCCAAGCTTTAATTCCTGGCAGATGCTTTGTGATAATGTGTTAATATTTCTATATGAAAAAAATAAATTTTTGTAACGATGCCATCTATTTTGCAGATAGCATCAATTCCTTTTATGTTTATTTTGGAGTAGCAGTGAAGACGTCTCAATTTACTTGAAGGCATATTAATCTTGATGTATGTAAACACAATATCTAAAAATGTTTTTTTATTCTCATTATTCTGGCAGTCAGCAAATAGAAATCATTTTGGTGGCTGGTCTAAACGTGTATTTTAATAAGATTTAATCTAAATTTCAATTGTTCTCCTCATACAAACTAAACATTTTTGAAGATAATACAATTTTAATAGACAGAAAGCCCTTTTTGGAAGTGGCCATTTCTCCTACTTCTACGTTCTTGTCAGGATATATAATATCGTGGATGTCCATCGCCACATACAGCAGAGTAGTTCTTTGGAAGCACTTGGAAAAAAAACATACCTAAGAGTGTCATCTGTGGGCTGACCCTGAGAGCAGACAACATCTCTTTCACCTTCGGCTCTTTGCTCACGAAGAGAACGGTGGGGCCGATAAACAGAGGAGCCATGTTGCTATAAGCCGAGCTACTCAAGAACGACAGCGTTACCTATGAAAAAAAAAACAGAAAAGCTGAAAAAAGTCAAAACATTCAGACTGGTAAAGCCGAATCGCATTTTCCTGAAAGAAACATATTTACAGTTTTCTTTCTGGAGTATGCGTGCTACTTTTGTTCATTTTTCTCCAAGTGCAAAAAATGTGCTGCAAGTTCTTTGATGCAGTCAGTATCAAAACTGCTAAAACTATCCACTTTAAACATCACAGCGAGATGTTACACTCCTTAACGCCGTTTTAATCAATACACAGTATCGAAGCGAAGCTATGACGACCCACTCACGGTGACTCAGAGGAATCCTAGTTACCTGGTTGGGGAAAAACTTAATTTTGATGTCGTGTTTGCCAAGTCTGTGTCTGAGCATCAGCATGTCATCGACTCCGCAGGGGTTTGTCTGGACCACGGCGATCATTTTGCACTCCTCAAACACTTCCTCCAAATTCTTCTTCAGGAGTAAAACAAGCTCATTATCCTGCAGGAAACAAAGAAAAGAAATTTAGCAGAGGAAACTGGAAAAGTTTCCTCTGCTAAATTTGGGTCGTAAAAAAGGAATAAATTCAGAGATTCTACCCGTCAAGTCGGTCAGAGACAAGAATTAGACAACTATTATTTACTTTTGGTCAAATACAGAAAATCTGCATTATTTAGACTAAGATCTCAGACTATTTGACTATTTTCAGTGAATAAATGTGTCTAATATAAACTGTGGCATAGTACCACATGTACAAACAACTACGTAATTCTAGATATAAATTCAGTGAATAGAAAAAACGATTCCAACCAGGTCTTAAAGTAAATTGGCATACTGTTATAAAGAATATTCTCCAACATGCCTAATAACAGTTTAGAAATAAACTTCTCCAATTTCACTAAAACCAAGTGTCGCTGTTGCATCAATTCAGCTGCAGCTGCCGTCGGGGTCTCACCTCCTGGACGTGCCTTTTTTCAGACGGATAAGCCCCCGGGGGAACAGTCCTAACTGGGGGAATGTACCGTGTGACGGCAATGAGCTTCTGTTTGAGAAAATGAAGGGGCTTTTTGTGGCGGGTCACAGCCTTGGACCCGTGCCGGACGCTCTGAATCAGAGGCAGCCACCCTGAAAGCAACAGAGCTGGTTAGAAGTCTGCCACAACACCGGAGATGCAAAGTTAGCATCGGCTAGCCACGCTGCAAATCTGCCACCGTTTAACTACAAGGTGGCAGACACTGATAACAACAGACACCTAGACTCGCAGTAAAAAATACATTCCTAACATTTAATGGGTTAGGTCTGTTGTTTTAAAGAACAATTTAAGGTGTTTTTACCCTGGTTTCGTTGCAACTTCACACACAAGGTCGCCGACATCTTTAACGGGAAATGCGTCATTTAGAATGCGACAGAGGAAGAACCGTTGCGTTCAATTACACGTCAGTAAAAATGAAATCTTCGCCGTTATAGCTCTGACTGGAGCTAGAACTAGTTAAAAATCAACACGGACCATAAACATTTAGACTAATAATGACCCAAACTAAATTCGAAACATAATTTTTATATGTCGAATAAAATCATAAAAAGCAATTCTGTCAGAAACTGTCAGTTTTTCATAAGCGAATTCTGTTTACGTTCTTTTGATGTTTAAAAACTTTAGCTTGCAAAAGTGTTTTATAAAAAATAAAAGACGTTTAATAATTTATTTTTTGTGTTTGGAGTATTAAAATGAAAAGTGAATAATTTTTTTCAACCAAAAAGGCATACGGTGACTTTTTTGCATTTCTTTAATGAATGAGCTGCAGAGTTGTGCTAGAAAAGAGAGTAGAGGTTTCAGACTAAAGTAGGCAAAATGTGTTTCCCGTCCTTCCTGAAAAAGATCACTTGCTCACCTTCTCTGAAGAAAGTGAGCAATTTATCCTTTTGGTTATTTTTTTAAAAATAACTAAAAGGAAAAAAAAAAAAAAAAAAAAAAAAAAAAAAAAAAGCTTTTTGCCAAATACAGAACAGGTCGTGGAAAACAAGAAAACCCATGTCATTTGAACGCCTCACAACGTATTGACGTGTGTTTTTTCCTTTGGTTTACTTTATGCATTTAAACCACATTTTATGTATGTTCCACCTAAATTAGGACTGAAGACATTTTGTATTAAAAAAATATCCACATTATTTTAAAATGATGTGCAGAAAAGCTGCACGTTTGCATAATCCCTTACGTAAAGATTACGTCAGAGTAGTTTTGACAAGCATGAGGCGCATACTCAGTGTGAGTTTATTAACACATTTCAGCCCGTTTGCTAGAAATTACCCGTCTCGTATTAGCCTGTCTGTTGGGGCGCGGGGCGCTTTTGCACTAAATTTTTGCAGTAAAACGATAAGTGACGGAAACGCCATGGATCTGAGCAATATGAGGACGAAATATAGAGGGGAGGAAGAGGTGAGTGGCATTCTAAGCAGAAACATTATGCATTGTGTCGAGCAAATCGAGGCAGAAGTCACAGTCTGGAGGCGCAAGGTCACAAAGCAACTATTTTGCATCGTGCTAAATTTGTAGTGAGAAAACTGGAAACAAGTACACCTGCAAGGAGTCAATTCGTAATGCTCCCTCGATGCTTTAGACTTTGACCTATGCCCAGGGCCATCTACTGTTTAATGAAAAAGCAGATTCCAAATGGGTCAGCCATAAAGAGAAGTGACTCTTTTGGTTGACCCTAAACAGTGAAAATGACTAATCTGATTTGCATGATGCACATATTGATCATGCAGACATTAGGTTGGTTCAACTGTGAACAAATTAAAGATTCTTGCAAAGCATTCATAGCCTTGCTCCACGTTCATCTAACTTGACATGTTCCTGCCAGTGGAGCCAGTGGTGTTTAGGTACCTACATATCATCCATCACTAGTGGTTGTTTTAGGTTTATTTTTAGAGTAAGAGAGAGAGCAAGACTTAAATGGACAACAGGAAGTCAAAATGCTGCGCAACAAAATTGATGTGTTTTTCCTTTTTACTGTTAAACCTGTCTTTCACGGATTTTCTGGATTTGAGAGTGTTTTGGAGGTCTTACCATTTAGGTCAACATTTGAAAAGACATCTTAGACCTTTGGCTCTAAAATAATTTGGCCTGTTTCTTTAAGGTAACCATAAGTAAAGCCCATTGGAGCGTAATATAAATCAGTGGTTTTCAGTCCTCAGGACATTGTGACCTTCATGTTTTAAATTTTTCTCTGCTCCAGCACATCAGAATCGAATGAGTCCGTTGCCTCATCAAAATAAGTGTGGAAGCTCGAAAATACCTAAAACATGGAGGACAATGTGTTCTGGGGACCAGGATTGAAAACCATTGACATAAATAGTCATACCACTCATGTCACGAAGGTAATAAGACACTATATACTGATTGGTCCATCTGTAATAAGAACATGTCTGTTTTCTTTCTAAAATTGCTTCCACTTTGCACTATTTTTGTGAAAGAGGGGCTTCCTTTGAGTCAAGGTTTACAAATATTTTAAAAATAATGGCAATATGGTTCAACATTTTAACTGTCTTTAATATCTTATATTGGCAAATGACTACCTTTGTACTTTTTCTGATTTCAACTCCTGAAGGCGTCTGGTACTACTAATGGCTGAGCTTGAACCAGCTTCACTCAGTAACAAGGTCCACAACAAAGTGTGTTGTCTGCAGAACCTAGAGCAGAGTTTCCCCAACCCTGGTCCTCAAGGCACACATGTTTTAGATGTTCCCCTGCTTTAACACACCCCATTCAGATGATTGAAGTTCAGAAAAAGCTTGTTAATCAGCCATCAATTGAAATCATGCGTGTTGAAGCAGGGAAATACCTAAAACATTGTGCCTTGAGAACCAAGGTTGAAAAACACTGACCTAGAGTTTACATATGGTTCCTTCTCTGGCTGCGAAAAGAATTGGATTTTTGAGATTCTCACTTATGTGATCACAAGTCAGGCCTAATCAAACTAGAAATTCTTCATGACATGATTTCTCTCTGTGTGTGACATTTTCTAAAATTTGCTTCCTTGTTTGTTTGTTTTTTTTTTTGGTGGGTGGGGGGTTGAGCTGCCTTAATGAGATATTTTTTATGCAGTGCTTTGAGGAGAGTCAACTTGGATCTTTAGATCCCATCAAGGAGTTTGGAAACTGGCTTGATGAAGCAACAAAGTGCCCTGAAGTTGGAGAGAGCAATGCTATGTGCATCGCCACAGCCTCCAAGTAGGCAACCCTACTGTCTCCCAGCAACTTTAAAACTTTAAAGACTAATACCTTCTGTAATTGTGTCTCATCGCCTCTGACTGACCAGGGATGGTCGTCCATCTGCGCGTATGGTCCTCCTGAAAGGTTACAGCCATGAAGGTTTCCGCTTCTTCACAAACTACGAGAGCAGAAAGGGCAAAGAGTTGGTATGTAGCTGTGTTGTTAATCTTTATAAAGCCAAAAATTGAATAAAACTCAACTCACCCAAAATTACTTTCTCTTCTGTAAACTCATGATGTTTTCTTGCTGAGCAGTTTGCTGTTTTGACAATCTCTATGCGCACCATCATACAAACTGATGTCCCCTGTTAGGAGAGGTGGACAATATTGGCAAGGTTTTTTTTTGTTTTTGATTCGGCCCATTATAGTACAGCGCCAGCCTGTCATATGAAGACAAAACTTTCAGAAAACGTCTTTTCCTGCATCATGAATGCTTTAAATGCTGTACAATTTAATAATAATGTTGTAACGGCTCTTTGCCCACCTCTCCTAACAGGGGACATCAGTTTTTATGATGGTGCGCATAGAGATTGTCAAAACAATACAGTTTTCACACAATAATTAGTTTTCTCTGTTTGCTACATGTCATTCATAAAATTTTAGAAAAATATTTATGTTTTCTGTTTTCTTTTCTACATATATAATTTAATTGACTCATTCAGCGGTATTTTTGTTCTTCTCTCCAGCTGGTAAAACAAACGTATTTGTTGAAGTCTGACAAAGCTTTGGAATCTCATGTTTAAACAAAAAAATATTGAACATTATTTAACTTTCTTTTCACAGTAGAAATGGTTGAAATTTCCATTTCAAATTAATCTATTCAGTGATTTGAATCTCTCAAGTGATTTTTCTGTAGACTTTAGTATAACATTCAAACAAATTAGGTAATTTGAACTAATAATTTTTTCATAGGTTTTTGTAAATTTTATTTCACTTCATTTAATGTTGATTTAAGATGCATATTTTCTGGTTACGACTGACTTTTCGTTGGCAGGAGAGCAATCCATACGCATGCCTGGTTTTTTACTGGGAGCCACTTCACAGACAGGTAAGAGGCACTCTAAAATAACTCTCTCACATATTCTGCTTCCCAGTTTTCCCAGCCACTGACGGTCAGTTTATTGTAATTTTAATTCAAAGATTCGTATTGAGGGCTCAGTGGAGAGGATCCCCTACCAGAACTCCTGTGATTATTTCCACTCACGGCCGAAGAGCAGTCAGATCGGGGCCGTCGTGAGCCGACAGAGTACACCGATCCCTAACAGAGACGTGAGAGATGAGAGAGTCGCTCTGTGTTTTAGCTCATGCATGTATGTAAAACATTGATCTAGAGTATTTTTTTTTCAGTATTTGAGGCAGAAAAATGCAGAACTGGAGGAAAAGTACAAGGACACAGATGTGCCGATGCCAGACTACTGGTGAGAACATTTGCATTTTTGTTACGACTATTTCCAATAATTATGAAAATAATTAACAAAGTTAACCATTATCTAAATGCACCAATTAATCAGTGCAATGGACATTTCTTCCTTTTGAGCAGCAGGTTGAAAGCTGAAAAGTTAGAATTAACCAACAGCATGCATTTTGGTACAACCTGCAGCATACTTATTCTCTTTTATGTGTTTGTAGACTTTTGTAGAAAGGAAATGCACATTGGCAAGTCGGACATAAAAAGCCTCATTGGTTATTTATTTACAGGAAAAAAAACGTAATTTTCGTTTTTATTCCACCAGTTCCATTCACTGAAACTAAATAAGGAACATGTTATCTGGATTAAACGAACAGGTAACTTGGAAGACTGTCAACTAAGACGCTTTCAAAGTATCACAAGACAGTTTGGCTGCGTGGAAGGAAAGCTTTATCAGATTCCTTATTCTCATTATACAAAAAACTAAAATTAAATGATGCCATGTTCCAACAAGTGCAATAAAAACTGATAAAAGTGGTTCTACAAAATATTATTTTCCTTCCATGTCAGCATTATGTGTTGTTTTGTGCAGGTCTATCAAAAAGATACTGACGTCTGTGGTTGTAATGTGACAAAATGTGGAAAAACTTCAAAGGGCGCGAATCTGTTTGCAAGGTGTTATTCATAAAGAGTAACTTTGTAAAAGTCCCCATTTGAACCATCCACAAGAAGCGTATCAGGGTGAACTCGGCAGTGTTTCCCCATCACGCTCCAACTGCGCCCTGTGATCTTTCAGGGGCGGCTACCTGGTCAAGCCTCACACGATTGAGTTCTGGCAGGGTCAGACCAACAGACTCCACGACCGCATCGTTTTCACCAAGGTCAAGGACGGAGAGAAACGGGGGGAGTTCCAGCACCAAGCCGAGGGAGGCTGGGTGTACCAGCGACTCTCTCCGTAAACAGCGACAGACGCTCCGTCCAGAACACCGTGAACTGAAAAAGTAGCCAACGTCTGAAGGTACTGGTGGGAAACCATTTGATGTTTGTTAAATGTGTGTCGACTGTAAGACTCTTTGACTCGAACCATCTGGACCTGCAACCTGACTGCAACGCGAAACTTCGTGTTTTCTTTTGGCTTTAAAAAGAAACGAGGAAAGTTTGCCTCCTCTGACACAAATGAGTCGCAGTTGGTTGTTTCCTCAAACTTCAGTGTCTTCACTTCTTAAAAAGAGCACAGTTGTCTTTTAAGTGCAAATTCAGCTTATGGGCTTTTGCTAAAGTATTCACACCCCTCTATGTCTTCCACATTGTCTCCTGTTAAATGTTTGGTGGAATTCTTTAGGCTTTTATACGATAAGGAAGCCCAACGAAGTCCATATCGTGAGGTAAACGTTTACTTTACAGGTAAAAATTTTAGAAATGTTTTGTGCGTATCTTTTCGGTCTCTGTTGAAGATAACCATACCCACCATCCTTTTTTCAGAGATGGTTTAATTTTGGCCTTATTGGAGCAGAGCATCTTCATATTTCTCTAACAGCTGTGCGAGATGAGATTAATTTTGCTCTGGATGTTTTATTTAGGGCAAAAGGAGTAAATACAAATGCACACCAACTTAAAGTCAAAAAATAAAATATACATTAAAAAAATATGTTTTCTGTCCCATTTCACAGTTGTTGTGTTTTGTCCATCCCATTAAATCCCAAATAAAATACAGTGAAGTTTGTGGATATAATGTGACAAAATATGAAGAAGTTGAAGTGGTGTGAATACTTTTTCAAGGATCTGTAGCTAATGTCATGATTTCTGTCTAGACTAATATTTTATAGTGAAAGAGATAAAAACTGCTTGAAGTAGATTTCAGAAGTTCATTTCTAAAATAGGAGTTTGCAACGGTTTTCCAGATCCATAATCATGTTGTTTTTTTAGATACATGATGAAACATGTAATAATGCCGTTAAAAAGCCTACAAACGGAGACGACTAAAAAAATGTGACCTGTCTTTAAAATAAAACGGTGATCACATTCAGTCTATTAAAGTGAGGGATAAAGTAATTGTTGCAGATTATATTTGCCTTTTAACGTTGAGATTAAACGTTCTAATGCTGTCAGCCATTGTGTGTCTTGTACTACTTGAAATCCATTCATTGTTAAATCGGAAACTGCAATAAAGTTTAATTTTGAACAAAAGCCTGAGTGTGTTTGACCAGCAGGTGGCAGTAGAGTTATTATTAAAGGAAGAAAAAAAACAATACCCATACATCTGAGAAAAGATAAGAGCACAAAATGCTCAAATGTCCATTTAGATCCACATTTAGTTCATGAAGTTGTTTTAGCAGAGCTGCATTATTAAATGAAGAGCAGCAGTCAAGAGCTGAGTGTGAGTTACTAGTGTCTGCTTACCATCGCCTGGTCAAAGAAACCTACCAGCAACTGCTGAGGGGGAAACGGCAAGCTGCTTTATAACATGACACAGTACCAAGATCAGCTTGCTAACAGCAACAGCCATGTTTCCTCCTGAATATATTAATGATCTTGCTTCCAGAAAGGCACCATTTGTATAGGAATGACCTTGGGTGAAACGATGAAATTGTTTTACTTTAATGAGCATAATGACAATATTTCAGCAAAAAGTATCTCTACCAGAAAGCTGGTAGCTGGTATGTTTCTTTAGCTTTTCATGTTTGTTGATTTCTAAAGTTCCACCTGGAAAAGTTTATTACGGTGGTATACTGTAAATTTCATCAATTAAATCAACACTCTGAGCCAGTTAACTGTTGAATCTTAAAGCTCTTATTTTGTAACTTTCTGTTGCTAGCAGTGAAAACTTGCTAATGTTAATTTGTATCTTTTGAAAGTGGATTATGCAGAGACTGAAAAGAATTTAAACTATTACTTTTTTTTACTTTCTGCAGTAGGTTGCTGTGCTACTTGACTAATGGTAGCAAGTGTGCAAACAGAACAGATGGAGATAATTTTTTAGTTTAGCTGTATTCTATTTATTGTCCCACTGTGGTTGGTTGGGGAAAATAAATCAATTTAAAGAAACAAACGATCACAATTGTTGCTTTATATTACAATGTGTTTTGAAGTTTCATTAGCATGAAGCTGTGACAGTTTGCCGTATCTAGTTAGCACTTAAACAGGAAAATTGTGGTGGTCAGTATTGAGCCACGAAGTTTAATCTGTGTCTTACTGGGCACACGTTAAACTGGAATCTGCCTACAATCAGTGGATTATTTTCCATAATTTACCAACAGAGAAATAATCAAGACAATGAGGCTGAAGTCTAAATTTTACTAAACCTCTGTCTCTCTGCTTAAAATGGTCCATTTGATGCAGCTGGTATCTTTCTGCATCATTCACACTGTCAACACAAATGGCAAGCAGAGACTTAAATTAAGCTGCTTTAAATTTGTTTACCTTTTGTTTTAGTAAAAGTCAAACACATTTTTAAGACAGGACTCATTGCATTTTTAAAACCACTTACTTTTCTAACTTCTCGTAGCACTTGGCTGTGCTATGAAAAGCATTCATGGTGTATGTGGAACTCTTCTCAGGTCAAAGGCACAAAATGGAGGTCTCTCTAATAATCTCATCAATTTTCTGACTCAGAAAAAGAAGGAAAAAAAACATTTTAATGTCATTTTCTCTGAGCAGTACTATAATTTATACAACTTGTTTAATTATTCAGCTCGTCCCTTATCACAAAATGTTGCTGTTGTTTTCTATTACCAATACATATGAATGCAAATAACATTTTCTAGTGCTTTGTCAGTGTATGTGAAATAAAATTAGATTAAAAATAAAATGTTGAAACAATTTATTTTAAGTTATAATTTAATGTTACCCCAAAAATCTTTACAACGGACATTTACAAAATTTATAAACTTGCATTTGATTAATAAAAAACATTCTAAACAATAATTTTTCCAACACAGTAAAAATGGATAAAAAGCCCTTCACAAGTTGCTAAATCATTTTCTCAGAGTTTTTATTACTTATTTTAGATATTTACCTAGAAAACAATAGTTAATACCAGGTAAATATCTTCTGGGGCTACTGTGAATGTTTAATAATTTTTCTGATATTTCGTATTTTAATCAGGTTTTGCATGTTTTTTCATAAAATTCAAGCAAATGGACTGTCATTTGATAAAAGGTCCTTTTTAAATCATAAAAATACATAATTGCTACACAAGACAAAGGAGGTTAAGCTTAAGCTTCTTCATTTCAGCTCTTACTTAAAAAAACACAACACCAGTGCAAACATTTAAAAGAATGCTTGAGAACATTTGGACATTTGTTTTTAGAATTCAACATTTACAATAATGGGAGAAATGTTTCCAGAACTGGTCCATGATTCAGTTTGTGAATATAATAACGTCGGTTTCAAGGTACCACTTGTTTGTTTTAGTTACTGTTGCCACGATTTGGCAGTAGCCCTTTGTCTGAGTGATTTATGACACCTTTATGATCATATAGATGCATTTTGCTATTTGTCCGTCTTGTTTTTATGATTTTCACTACTGAGGTTGTGCTCTGCGAACAGACTAGGGTTTTCTGCCAGTGTGGATCGGACTTTCTTCTTCTCTTTGAAGCGACCGGAGTGGGACACTTTGACGTGACGGCCTTTGGTGGCAGATTTATCTACAATCTTCTCCAGCCTCGCGTTGAACTGGCTGTCCATATTGTCTGAAGAGATGCCTGCTTGGTCTTTGTTCTCATTGTTGCATCCGTGCTCTGCTGGGATTTCATACAAAACCTTAGGTTCAGATTTCTTCTTGCGTGAGAAGGTCAGCTTCCACCAGCTTGACTCAGCCATAGCACCACGGAGTCTGGAGGGACGGCCCTGCAGGAAGCACGACACACCATTAAGATGGCCGTCAGCATTCAGTTAAAGCTGCCTTTTCCTTTAACGCTGTTGTGACAACCAAAAGATCATGAAAAAGAATTATACTGTTAGACATTTCAACAACTTTGTGTTTCTTTCTGGAAATTGAGTTAACATCATTTGTAATCACAGAAGTATTCAAAATTGAAGATATTGAACCTTTTTATGTCCAGAATGAGTGAACAGATTCTAGTTTATCAGCCATTTTTTAGAGCAATACAGTAAACACAAAATGCTATGTGTAAAATGTCTAAAGCACCTGTAGATGAAGAAGTGGCAGTTCAATCCATACATTAGTGGATTTAACTGCCAGTTACACCAAACATGCCACCAGCACTTTTGAAGTATACAGTAGGTGGTCTTGCACATGTTATTGTTGAAGTGAAACATTTTTCACAAGGTAAAAATAATAAAACAAATCACTAACAGTCCCTTCTGAATCAATAGCACATGACAGTTTCATACTGTTAATTTCCCAACTTTCTATCTTGGGTTTCTGTGTTGCAGAGTTGGTGTTAGCATTTGTAAAAAAGAAAGAAAGAAAGAAAAAAACAGGAAGATGAGAAATATTTTTCTTTCTTTTCTCCTCCGGTAATCTACATTGAAAATTATCGTAATCCCAAAATGTTTGACTCAGATCATTTAAAATGCAACAAATTGTAGCAGCTTGCTGCTGTTCTGCTAATGTTATCATGTGTAAATAGAAAAAATGTAGATAGATGAGCTAGCTCTATGTTTTTTTCTTTTTTTCCATTAGGTTGCCAGATAATGTAGCATTCCAGTAAAAAAAAAAAGGTTGCTAGTTGGTCATGTTTGTCATTTTTGCTTAAATGTGTGTATATAAACAATAGACCAATAAGAAGGACAATACAAACAAAAAGTATCTATATCATTGAAACTCTGGGCTCCACTTTCTGAACTATCGGCTTCTAATAAAAGTAGAGTTAGAAGTTTTACGCTGAATTGCTTAATACATTGAAGAAAACTACAAGATGGGTTTAAAAAGACTTTTAACACCACTTCTGTTGCAGCTCTGTGTTTAATTGTTTTCCATGTCGATCATTTCAAAAGTACAAATAACAATGTGCTCTTATTGTGTACACAGCGTTCTGCTCAACAGGCCCTTTCTTAGAAAGCTGAGCATAGCTATTATTGTCCTCTTTCACCTGCTGCTCATCTCTTTGGTTAGGAGTCGCAGCGATACCGGACACCTTGGCCTCAGCTGATAAATTAATGATTATCTGAACAGGATCCTCTGTTACTCCCGTGTGATCTGATACGAAAATGCTTCTCGCTGATCAAGACAGAAGCTGCCAGTCTTTGACTTGCAGAGCATAAACTCATGTAAGGACTTGCTGCTACTGTTGTAACATCACAATTGTCTGAATAAAGTGTCTTGTCTGTATACAAGTAGGGTTCTGTGATTTATCGTCATATGAATTTACTCTGTTTTTGCTTTTTCGTCACACTTGAATGTCTCAGGCTATAAAACACACTCCAATAACAAAGATAGCAGGAGTAAAAATCGAAAAGAACAAGCTTCAAATTATTATTTCATTTTTCAAATCAACGTGGTCTTGCATTAAAAACTGTTAAATTGTGGCTTGACAGCAATAAGCCACTTTTTTTTTATGTTTAAATCATTTTCTTTGACTATACCCAGTTCTAATTGCTCTTAGACATGTGAAGCTAAGAAATCACTCGTCTGGCATGAAGAACGCATGTGGATAAAAAATAGTCACACCAAGTCCATTCTCATGAAATTCAGAAAAAGATCTCTTTTAAATAAATGAATAAATTGCTTTTATCTGTTAGTCTGTAAAAGTGTAGAAAAGCCTTTTCCACAGGGCTAAGGCTTCATTAAACTAAAGTGAAAGATGTTTTCCACAAAATTACTTCGAGAGGGCATCAACAATTCATCCAGGGGGTGACAAAAGTCCCCAAAACAACTTGTAAAGTAGTACAAATCTCACTTTGTTCTTGAATCCAACATTATTCCAGAATAAGTTAAGAACCTGGGTAAAAATTATTAGGAAATCCCTTGTAAAAATAAGAATTTCTGTAAAAGGAACGTTACACTGTCAAACATGGTGGTGGCAGTGTGATGGTCAGGGACTGCTTTGCTGCTTCAGGATCACTTACTGTGTTGATTCTACTCCAGTCAATAACCTGAAGCACAATAGCAAGTCTATAAAAAGTAATGCAAGTTTTTGAGTGGATGTAGCTTATTTAAGGCAAGAGTGAGTCAGAATTCCTCCACACTGATCAAGGTTGGAGTTCACTCAGGTCTTTTTTTCGTCCCCTAAATAGATACAATTTTATTTTTTTGCGTTTTGTATTTGCTCACATTATCTTTGTTCTGTATGAGTTTTGTTTGATGATGTGAAAAATAGAAGATATCTTGGAGGGGGACAAACACTCGCCCACCACATTGTAGATACACAGGAAACAATAACCTCCACAATCCACCATTGCCTGGTAACCAGACAGCTAAAACAAATAACTGTTCAACAAAAACAATTATTAACTGGGTAATCTGAGTGCATGGATCATAAACTGGTTTATGGAGCACTGTTTTGAAATGGCCCTGCCTATAAAAAGCCTTGCACTCTTCGGTTGCCGTTTTCTTTTCGCAAAACCCTGTCTTAAAGGTCTTCTTGAATACTTGTTTAAATCAACAGTATGTACTAATTTCCTTTTTGATTTTAGGTAGGTTTATGGGGCGCATCAAGAGTACTGAACGATATGGCAGGCTGCCCATTGTATCAAGAGAACCATATGATTCTGCAGAGCTTGTCTGACTATGTGAAGAAGTTATGGCTGAACATTGCTTCATTTGCATTAAAGTGTCTGAATGACAAAGGAGTTTATTAGAGCTTTGCTGCAAAGCCCTCATGTTATTTTATCCCTGAATGCTTAACATTATTAGTTTTACAGCAGTAGAAAAAAGTAAAGAAAATTCCCAAAAAGAGGTTAAAAATAAATAAAAAAATAAGAAGTGATCTATGCTTCAAGTTTTCGTGCCTGTCATATTTCCCTCATAACTCACAAATGCACGAGTTACATTTTTTAATTCACTGATTGGTGTTTATGTTTTAAGGTGAAACGTTTTAAGAAATCAAGTTACGTTCAGACAGCGATAGATTATTATTTACTTTCATTTTTATATTTAAAAAGTCTAAAAATTGTTCATCAGCTTTTATATGAGAAATAGAAATTATCAAAGTTGGAAGAGTTCAAACTGAGGAATATCTTGGGCATATTTAAAATAAAATTATGTATATATATATACACAGTCCAGTCACATTAATGTGACCATCTGTCAAAAGCCAGAATAACCACCTTTCGCAGAGCGAACTGCTACGAGACGTGCAGGAAGAGAGTCACTTAGGTCCCTGAAGGTCTTCTCTGGGATGTTGAGCCATGCCGACTCTAATGCCGTGGCCAGCTGCGCTAGATTACGCGGTTGAGGATCCATGGCGCGAACAACTCGATCGAGATGGTCCCACAGATGCTCGATTGGGTTTAAGTCAGGTGAGTTTGCTGGCCAGGGGAGGACGGTAAACTCATCCTGGTGCTCTTCGAACCACGCACGTACACTGGCAGCTGTATGGCACCTCGCATTGTCCTGCTGGAAGATGCCATCATCCTGAGGAAAAACAATGCGCATGTAGGGGTGGACATGGTCCGCAAGGACAGATGCGTACTTGTATTGATCCATCGTGCCTTCCACAATAATCAGTGAACCCAGAGAATGCCAGGAAAACATTCCCCAGACCATAATGCTCCCGCCTCCAGCTTGGACCGTTCCTGCAATGGTTGCAGGGTGGTTCCTTTCAGAGGTTTCACGCCTTATACGCCAACGTCCATCTGTCCGATGGAGCATAAAACGCGATTCATCTGAAAACGCTACCTGTCGCCACTCAGTGGACGTCCAGCTGCTGTACTGGCGTGCAAATTCTAGCCTTCGTCGTCGATGAACACCAGTCAGCATAGGTGCACGAACCAGGCGTCCGCTTCGGAGGCCCAGACGCAGCAATGTTCGCTGAATAGTGGTTTGGGAGACACTTGTGGTAGCCCCTTGGTTCATTTTAGTGGTCAGTTGCTCAACGGTAGCCCGTCTATCTGCCCGAACGCATCTCCGCAACCGTCGTTCGCCTCTGTCATCTATGGCCCGTGGTGCACCACATTTGCCACGTCGTTGATTTTGGACAGTCCCATTTTGCCATGCACGGTACACTTTTACCACGGCGGCACGCGAACAGTTCACAAACTCAGCCGTTTCGGAAATGCTTCCACCCTTGGCCCGAAAGCCAATGATCATGCCCTTTTGGACGTCGGATAAATCGCTTCGTTTCTGCATTACGCCAACGATTGAAATGTTTTCCGAAGCCCACACACACCCTTTATATACGCTCAACTGCACTGTGCTGCCACCTGCCTTCTGTGATTGGTTATTTAACTCTGAAGTGGAAAGTACGTGGTGGTCACATTAATGTGACTGGACTGTGTATATATATATATATATATATATATATATATATATATATATATATATATATATATATATATATATATATATATATATATATATATATATATATATATATATATATATATATATGTGTGTATATATATATATACAAATTTTATGTTCAGTGTGGTAAAATCATTTTTTAAAAGAAAACTATTTTCTGCAACAATGCCTTGTTTCATATTAACAACCTCTTCTCTTGGATAATGTTTGATGAAATTTGCTACATGACAATCCTACAGACTCCCAAATGAACTCACTTTTATTAAAAAGTGACTTTTTAAAGTAAAAAATGGGTGACTTTAGGCTGCAAAGATAAAAAAAAAGAAATAAAAAAGCAGAAAATGTGTTTTGGTGTTATTCATTCTAAACGTTTCTCCATCTTATTTGATACGTTCACTTCTGTTCACACCCGGTTCTGGTTTGCCAACATGAAGAAGTCCAAGCTGCTCCTCAAAGACTGAACTTTTATCTGAAACTCTAAACCTGATAAATACTCTGGAAATAAATAAAACCCCTCATTCAAAATGGAAAGCTTTTACAATATGGTGGGACTGATTTAGGGAAGAAAGAGCAATTAATCTTATCAGTAAGATAAAGGATTATTAATAATAATAAATCTACCTTTCTGTCAGATTAGGCAGAGTGCCTTTGTCCTGTCTCTGAATACACCCGAAACTGAGCTGACTATGAAATCTGAAAGTTGTTTGGAAGCTGTGCAGATTGTAGCCCCGGCTTTATGACTTTCATAAGCGCAACAATGTCCCTTTCATGAGCGCTTAAAGGAAGCAAAGAGGCGTACAAATCTCTCTTTGGTGTGGTCATTTTTATCATGAAGCACCTATGCAAATAAAGAGCCTGTGCCCTTTCACAGAAACTCTCATCTGACTCTTATCTGGATCATGTGACACTCGGCACCTGGCACGGAAAGTCAAATCGCCTGAGGGGTAAAATAATTCAGATTTCATTTTTGGATCTGGAGATAAAACTTCTGGTTTGCAGCTCAGCGCTGCACCTGTCTGGGCCTAATTTCACAGTCCGACCCGGTGTTGCATAATGACGTTGGCGTTCAGTTCAAAGGCCCTCACGTAACAGATAGTCGTAAACTAAGAGAAGCTTGATCATTCTGTAATCTCTATTGTAGTTGTTAAAAAAGACACTAGCAGCATTTTCTATTTTACTTTCTGTTGACCATTTTCTCCACGTTTCTTTCAACGAGTCTTGTTTGACTTATGTGTGACCTTTGAGACAAAACGTCCTGTTGACATGAGCCCCCTCCGCCCCCACCTCCGCCGCTCATTTTTAATAAGTTACCGTGTATTCTGCTGTGTGTGTGTGTGTGTGCGCGGCTGAGCAGATTTTTCCAGAGGTCTCAGCAGGGGAAGAAAAAAAGGGGAACAAATTTGGAAATGACTAACCAGCAGCGCCACCTTGGAACAGCAGAGACGGAGACACTGGGGGCCTCCAGGGGCCTCCAGGGGCCACCAGGGGCCTCCAGGGGCCTCCTCCGCTGCTTTCACAACGAAGCAGGCTCACTTCTGGTTCTCAAGTTTCATCTCTAGTGAAAAAACACACCCCTGACTCATGGCAGAAAGGTTGATAAACGAGGGGATTTAATTTGTTTTTTCTCTGCTTATCGCAAAGTGTATTTATTCGCTTTTCTCTGTAATAAACAGAGACGTTTCTTTTTCGTCGGCAAAGTCCAAAGTATCATCTTCGCTTTTAAGGCTAATCTTGTGACAACCGAGGAAGGCGTCGTCGCTCTTGCTCAGTTTCAGCTCTTCATCGTGTTAAATCCTAATATTACTCTATATGTTTGGTTTCCACCAAGTAAGGGTTGAATCTCTAAATATAAACTTGCCATCAATCATATATTTGGGCCTGAAAAAAAAAAAAATCAATTCTCAGAGAAATAGAAATAAAATCTCATTTTAACAGCAGCCAAAAGATAACTGATATTGTTTCGTAAAGCAACCCTGAAATCTTTTTCTTCCAAAGCCCTCATGTTATTTTATCCCAGAATGCTTAACATTGTTAGTTTTACAGCAGTAGAAAAAGTAAAGGAAATTCCTAAAACTAAATTAAAAAAAACCACAATTGAAAACTTAAATTACACTTTCTTCAATATTTCATTTTACTTTGAACGGCTGAACGTTACAGTCTTAACAGTTTACATAATTGGAACCATTGTCGGTTTTAGTGCTTTCGCTTATGTAACCGAAACCTCCTCTAAAGGTACATCACAGACTTCTTACCATCGCATGTTGCAGACACGAATCAGGTTTCATGTGGACTCGTTCTCTTACCTGGGGGGACGTCGAGCCGCCTGCCTGAAGGAGAGTGTCTCAGATATGGAGGTGTCCCACCATGCTGGTGACCGTCCGTCTTCTTGCTGCAGCTCTTGCGAATCTCCTGACTCGTCTCCTCAGGTGATCATGAACAGGTGCATCATCTCTCTCCCTCTCCCTTTCTCTCCAGCCCTTTTCTCTCGTGTCCTCCACTTAAGAACACACCCTTCTCAAACACACATAAACCTAAGCCCCGCCTAGCTGAGAGTGCACAGCAATGTTGTAACATTGTCACCAAGCGACCTTCATGTGTTACACTGTGCAATGAAAACCTTTTTTTAGTCTCACCTTTAACGGGAATAGAGTTTTATGTGAAGGAGGTGGCTGTTAGCAGGATAAACACTGATTTATCTCCATTTCAGAGTGATTGTGAGCTGGAAATTGGAGCAAAGCGAGACGCACGCAGAGCTGTTTTGCATGGCTTTGTGTAAAATCACAGCGAGTGGATGTCTTGGTGACCATTCAAATGAGCTGAAGTTAGGCCGCACGGCTCAGAGTCTCTGCTAACGTAGCCGTAGGATTTAAACATCATTTTTTATGACTGCCTGACGTCAAAAGAGAACTGCAGGGGTTAATGTTAGTCATCTGATTAACTAAAACAAAAATGTACGTAAGAGTGCCTCATTTTTTGTCTCAGTCTTAGATGTTTTAGATCATGAAGCAAATTTTGACATGACACAAAGGTAACCTGAATAGATACAAAACTGAGTTTTCAAATAAAAATTTTATCTACAGAGGAGGCAGAAAAAAAAAAAACTATTCAAACCAACCTGGTCCCACTAATGGGTGTCATAGGAGTAGTCAGGAAGCAGGTAATCTAATCTCCGAGAACTCAGTAGAAAGCAAGGGAAGCTTACATTAGTCTACATGGATGCAAGTATTAACAAAGTAGTTAAGTAGTTATTTATCTTGATAAAGAAGATATACACAGTCCAGTCACATTAATGTGACCATCTGTCAAAAGCCAGAATAACCACCTTTCGCAGAGCGAACTGCTACGAGACGTGCAGGAAGAGAGTCACTTAGGTCCCTGAAGGTCTTCTCTGGGATGTTGAGCCATGCCGACTCTAATGCCGTGGCCAGCTGCGCTAGATTACGCGGTTGAGGATCCATGGCGCGAACAACTCGATCGAGATGGTCCCACAGATGCTCGATTGGGTTTAAGTCAGGTGAGTTTGCTGGCCAGGGGAGGACGGTAAACTCATCCTGGTGCTCTTCGAACCACGCACGTACACTGGCAGCTGTATGGCACCTCGCATTGTCCTGCTGGAAGATGCCATCATCCTGAGGAAAAACAATGCGCATGTAGGGGTGGACATGGTCCGCAAGGACAGATGCGTACTTGTATTGATCCATTGTGCCTTCCACAATAATCAGTGAACCCAGAGAATGCCAGGAAAACATTCCCCAGACCATAATGCTCCCGCCTCCAGCTTGGACCGTTCCTGCAATGGTTGCAGGGTGGTTCCTTTCAGAGGTTTCACGCCTTATACGCCAACGTCCATCTGTCCGATGGAGCATAAAACGCGATTCATCTGAAAACGCTACCTGTCGCCACTCAGTGGACGTCCAGCTGCTGTACTGGCGTGCAAATTCTAGCCTTCGTCGTCGATGAACACCAGTCAGCATAGGTGCACGAACCAGGCGTCCGCTTCGGAGGCCCAGACGCAGCAATGTTCGCTGAATAGTGGTTTGGGAGACACTTGTGGTAGCCCCTTGGTTCATTTTAGTGGTCAGTTGCTCAACGGTAGCCCGTCTATCTGCCCGAACGCATCTCCGCAACCGTCGTTCGCCTCTGTCATCTATGGCCCGTGGTGCACCACATTTGCCACGTCGTTGATTTTGGACAGTCCCATTTTGCCATGCACGGTACACTTTTACCACGGCGGCACGCGAACAGTTCACAAACTCAGCCGTTTCGGAAATGCTTCCACCCTTGGCCCGAAAGCCAATGATCATGCCCTTTTGGACGTCGGATAAATCGCTTCGTTTCTGCATTACGCCAACGATTGAAATGTTTTCCGAAGCCCACACACACCCTTTATATACGCTCAACTGCACTGTGCTGCCACCTGCCTTCTGTGATTGGTTATTTAACTCTGAAGTGGAAAGTACGTGGTGGTCACATTAATGTGACTGGACTGTGTAATATCTACTTCTTGGACACCACACCTCTTTCTAATGCCACCTTGAGCAGCTGTCCATGTGACCCATATCAAAAACTGCCACAGCCTGGTCCTATTTGACAAAGTTTTTTGTTTGTTTGTTTTTACATATTTGAGTCTCATGATAGGCTGTTCTTCTGAAATGTTTGTTTTTTTTCATTTCAGATGTAATAGGATGGACATCTTCCAATAGATTCTGTTTTGCTCTAATTAGTTCACAGTATAAAAAAACGTGTACATGAGAAACATGTCTAAGTTGTCAACAGTGGTTTTCACCTTGTGGATGCCATTGTTGTTCAGTCTCTTACATGTTGCTTCATATTGACCTCTGACCTTAAGTAAGGCAAGAGAGACCTTCTGGGGTTTAGGTCTTATTATGGGTTATTTTGTGACCTGCTGGACCTGTTCTTGTTGATGTGTGCCTGGAATAATTTTGTAGGCCAGAGTCTTTAAAGAAGGTTTGCCACTGCTGCCTGTTTTCTCCATTTTCTGGTTAACACCTCTCACCGTTACCAGAGTCCCAAAGCCTTAGTGATGTCTCTGTGACCCTTTCCGAACTGATGTCCAAACTAACATCTGTCAGTGACTTTGCTTCTAATCTATTTTTCTTGAATTGTAGGGCCAAATTGTACTGCTTTTAGAAATATTTTAGCCAACTTTAAGTTGTTATAAGTTCTAAATCAATTTCTTGATTCTACAGGTTTGGCAGTAATCACAACTGTACCAGGCTATTTAATAAACCATTCTTTCCAAAAAAATGCACCTAATGTGTATAAAACAATCTACCACTGATTTTCTGTCCGTGCAACAGTTAAATGTAACTTCTACATTTAAGTTATGAAAAGTTTTAGATTGTTTGTTTTTTGGGGTTTCTTTTTGCTTGGGGCTTTTATTTTCAATTTTTTTCTATAAAGTGGTTTGTGTACACATAATGATGTACAATTTTAAAACTTAAAAAAAATACCTGACCTACATGTCATTTTAATTTAAGCATTAATGATAGCCGATGGAAGCCACTTTGATGTAAATGTAACTTTTCTCATAATTGAGATAACTAAGTCATAATATATGAGATACAAACTGTTGATTTTTCCCCTTAAAGTAACAGAATTAGGCTTCTACGTCACCTGAAACATTTAGACCAACAAAGCAGCTGATTAATTTTAATATAAAATGTTTTTTTTAATTAAACAGATATTTGTCTCCATCTAGTGCTAGTTTTTAAGTATTGCGGTCAAGCGGTTTCAATACATCCACCTATCAGCTGCGGCCGTCAGTATACTTCAACATCATTGGTTAATTTTGGGGAGCTAACAAACGTCGCCGTCTCTGATTAGTGAAGCTTCTCCTAACGTGTCACATCAACACTGAAATCCTGTTGAGTTTCGTAAAAAAAATTCCAGATATTAATGTTTAAACAGCATGAAATGGTGACATTCTAGAAGAGTTTTTGTTCTGAACAATCGGAGAAACAATGGAGGTGAGTTAAAAAAAGCACTTTGTCAGAGTCGACTCTTAATAGTAGCCTGTTAGCTAATGCGTCAGCTAGTTATAATACATCCAAAGTCCAGGGATTAACTGCAATAATCTAACCTTTTCCTGAAGATTTATGCTACATTGTTCTTTACATTTTGCTTATCAAGTCCTGCTGCAGAGATAACAATGAAAAGGTAAAAAGTATTGATGTTTTGGTTGTTTGTTTTATTTTTCCACCAGAATATCCAAAATCTCCCCATCGACATACAGACCAGCAAGCTGTTAGGTGAGACATCCCACGGACAGCACTCTGTGGAAGACATTTATTATTATTTTCTTCATATTTACTGACTTTTTAAAGTGTACGCCAAGTACTTTATGATACTTTCTTAAGTTCTAACATTTTTTTAAATTTAATTGGCTGCTTTTTCGTCTAATTTCAGTCCAGAACCTGAAGATTTGTGTTTGTAGTTCAAATAGTCCTCTTCAGTAAAGGAAAAATTAGAATTTTCCAGACATAAATAAGTTTGAAAAGACCAAATATCCATGCTGTATTCCCTACCCCTTTTTAAAAGTCTTGAGGTTTGAATGCAGAGACCGTCAACCAGTGATGATTTATGTGTATTTTGTTGCAGGAGTAAATCCAGCTGTAAATATGCCGTTTAACTATGACTTCAAAATATTTGTGTTTTCAGACTGGCTTGTGGATCGGCGTCACTGCAACATAAAGTGGCAGAGTACGGTGAAAACAGTCAGAGAAAAGATCAACGCTGCCATTCAGGACATGCCCGAAAACGAGGAGATCAAGCAGCTTCTCTCTGGATCCCGTAGGTTTCAAGACTTTCACTTTTCCCTCTGTCACCAACAACATGCAGTTGCTGTAAAGAAACTTTCTTTCAGACAAAAAAATTACAGTGCCAGATTTATATTGTAATTTAGGAAGTGAGGAGAAGGAAGTTGAGTAAAAAAAAAATTCTTGGCTTGGGGAAGCTAAGAATAACTGCTTTCAACAAAAACTAATTTGAAATACTAAAATTCTGGCTGCATTTAGATGGAGATTGTAATTTCTTACTGAAGTTCTTACAGATTTTTTTTTCTCTCAACACATTCTTCTCAAAAACCATCATCATATTTACCTACTTTGTAAAGTCATGCTGTAATTTGACAGTCTTACTTTTCTCTATATAATCAATTAGTCTGGGCTGCACAGTGGCGCAGTTGGTAGAGCTGTTGCCTAGCAACAAGAAGGTTCTGGGTTGGATTCCCGGCCCCAGTCTTTCTGCATGGAGTTTGCATGTTCACCCTGTGCATGGTGGGTTTTCTCCGGGTTCCTCCCACAGTCCAAAAACATGACTGTCAGGTTAAGTGATCTGTCTAAATTCTCCCTAGGTGTGAATGTGTGTGTGCATGGTTGTTTGTCCTGTCTATCTCTGTGTTGCCCTGTGACAGACTGGTGACCTGTCCAGAGTGACCCCACCTCTCTCCCGGAACGTTAGCTGGAGAGGCACCAGCAACCCTGCCGACCCCATTAAGGGACAAGGGTGTAAAGACAATGGATGGATGGATGGAATCAATTAGTCTTTTACATGACGCTGTTGTAACTTCAACAATACGGTCTGTCACAACACTCAAACTCAATAGCGCCCTCTGTAGTTTTCTCACAATGTGTCATCCATATATGGCGTTCGCTTCATGAGAGGTGCGGCTACATAAGCTTATGTTGTCAAAGATATTATTGTCTTTGACAAATATGGAAAGGCAGATTATGATTTTTACAATATCTCATAATTTCAATATTCAAAAGATTTTATGACTCTAAATTGTGGTATTTACCCTTTAAACACTCAAACAAAAGGCATAGATTTAAGAGCTGCTACCATAAGGGATGAAAGTTATCCGTTTGCCTGTTTTTGTACGTCCCTAATAAATCCCTGTTCCTTTTTTTTATGCGTTTCCACAAACAGACATCCACTACTTTCACTGTTTGAGAATAGTGGAGATACTAAAGGGAACTGAGGCTTCATCAAAGAACATCTTTGGCAGATATTCTTCTCAGAGAATGAAGGTAAAGCGATTCAAACGACCTGCTGCTGTCAACCCTTTGCTTTATTGCGCAGTGATATTTATTTGTCAGAAAAATTAAAACTTTGCTCTGTTGGGCTTACAGGACTGGCAGGAGATTGTGTCGCTCTATGAAGCAGATAATGTTTATTTAGGTGAGTGCATTTAAAAAAAAAAACAAAATCTGTTGTCTTTAGTGCAGAAGTGTTGCTTGGTTTGAAACCGGCAGACAGTTTTTAAGTGCATATGTCGAGCTGCATGGAGATGAAAAAGCTTTAAAGACGCATCGGCAGCTTTGCTGATTTCCAAAACCTTGTGCCACGTGTTCCAGCGGAGGTGGCCAGTTTGCTGATCCGAAACGTGAGCTACGAAGGGCCGGCTCTGCGGAAGCAGATCGCCAAAGCTAAGCAGCTGCAGCAGGAGCTCAGCAGGCGGGAGGTGGAGTCCCAGACCTCAGCAGTCGAACTGAGGGAACGCTACTATGCTGCCTGCAAGCAGTACGGCATCACTGTGAGTGCAAGGATGAACGATGTTCATATATTAATTCAGTGCTAACAAGTCTTGTAATTATTATGGTACTTATGCATTTTTTTATGGGTCTTTTCTGTCAGGGGGAAAATGTTCAGCGAGAGCTTCAGGCTCTAGTGAAAGACTTGCCTACAGTCCTGGAGGAGGTGGGGAGGGATGCAGCAAAGTTAGAGGAGCAAATCCAGCTTTATGCTGCATTCACAAACTTTGTGTGTGACTGGTGAGTTTACCATCGAGATGCAATCAGTTTACAACTCGCTTTGGCTTGAGTCATCTCTTTGGGATTTGGAGGAGCTTTTTTTGTTTGCTTCCCTTTTTTCTTTCTTTCCAGACTACCTATAAAATAGCCTTAATGAATAATTATTTGGGTTTTCTGATGATTCTCAGACTTTGTCTTTGGATATTCCGCTTGCTGTTTCATTCTTGTATTCTTGAACATCCTTCAGATTCCTTTCATTTTGTCCCAAATGTTCTGTTCAATCAGCCTTGAGTGTCTATGAGATCAAGTTTGCGATAAAGTCAAGAAAGTCTTGCTGATGAATTTTTAAAAGCTAAAATAAATTCTAAAAGAAATGTGGGGCGGCTAAAAACATTTGCACAGCACAATCCATGAGCAGAGAAGTTTACACACTTGATAAATATAATAATTCCTAAGCTTTGTTAGAAATGTTTAAAAATATTCCCTGTGTCCTGCTGGTCTGGATGTAATCTTTGAATACACTGGACTCTCTGTGGGGAAACTCTTCACACTTTGACTACACCACCAAGCTTTCCATTAGATCTAAGTGAATATGTGCTGCGTTCAGGTGAATTAACCATGTAGGTGCTTTTTAGCCTTGGATTTATGAGCTTGCATGTTGTTGCTCGAAGGTCCAAACCGGTCCTGCCCATGCTGACGTTCTGCCAGAAATCGGGGAACGTGACGTTTTACGAGTGGAGGACGGGGAAAGTCCCCAGCCTTGTTGAACGGCCGGCGGTGGAGGAAGCCCCTCCCGATGCAGCGACAGAGGACACGGTTGGTCTCATCGATATCATTTTACAGCAGAGTCACGTATGTTTTAACTGACATTATCACAGTGTTGGCTGTTTTTGTCTTAGGGAGTTTTTATTTTTCTCTTTCATAGTTGAGTGAATGACTTTTTTTTTTCTTTCTGGTCCAAACAACGTTAAAATGTTACTTTCCCATGTTCATATTGTAACGTCCCGTCATTGACATACTACATTAATAACTGCTTCAGATTGATTGGGGAGATTTTGGTAGTAAACCATCAGATGATCTGGGCGTGACCACCGGCATCACAGTGGAGGAAGGAATCGATTGGGGACTCTCTCTGGAGGCGACATCTGAGGTTAGACAAACAAGCATAAGCTAAATGATTTTTAGGTTGAGCACATGATTACTCTGCAGGCTGTGCTGAGTTATCATGTGTACAATGACAGAACTGTCCACACTTTGTAAAACTACATGAAAAACACTAATTCATCCTTCATTGCAGCAGCATGATCTCACTGTGACAGGTTTTTGTTATTGATGGGGAAAAATCAAAACCATGTGAAGGAGTTCGTTTTTATGAGTACCAGAACTTTTATCAGTCGTGCTGCTAAGCTTTGTAGAAAAAAAAGCATTTCATTATCTTTCTTTAGAAGCGAAAGAGATCCCAGTTGTTTGGCGTTTAATGAAGACAGATTAAGCTTTTCACTACACGTGAACATGTCAGTGACTGTTCTGGTCTGCTTCATCAGCAAAGCGGTGCGGGCGGCATCGACTGGGGTGACAGCGAACCGGCTCCACTTGAAATAGAAATTGTCGATACAGGCACGGACTGTAAGTCTGTTCTTAAATGACGATCGCGATGAATCCAAGAAAATAAGTCGCAAGAACCAGAAAACAAAATGCGTTTTCCTTCAGGTCCCGAGGGCGTGGCGCGGGGTGACGACGCACTGAGCATACTGGAAAACTCCCAGTCACGCAGCCAGTTCATTGATGAGCTCATGGAGGTAAAACAGTATTCTGTCGTCCACAGCTAAATCAAACTAATGAGCTCGCTGAAAATGTCAGTTTTTCATGTTTTAAATTCCAAACAGCCGGTCTTCTGTGCCGTCTTTAAAAGTGTTTTTAATCAGTGATTCTTCAGCTTCTAGGAAGGTCTTTTAAAGGTCGACTTTGGCTCAGTTTAGTTTTTCACACATTCCAAAGTTTTATTTGTCAAATATATATAAAAAAATAAACCCATCACTTTAGTTGATTTCTAAATTATGCTCTGCTTTCAACTGATTATCTTTATTCCACAATGATACATAGCACTTATTGTAAGTGGGTCGACGACATAAGATCCTAATAAAGGTATTTTGGTTCAAACGTTCAAGGTGTAAGGATACGTTTGTAGGGCACAAGTCTAATCTCGAGGTGAATCATCAGCGTTTTCTCGATTCTTTTCATTTTAGTATTTTACTACGTTTTGCTCCGGTTTTGTGTGCTGCTGCAGCTCGAGGTGTTCCTCACCCAGCGGGTCACCGAGATGGGAGAGGAGGGCGACATAGTGTCCATGAGCCAGTTTCAGCTGGCTCCTTCCATCATCCAGAGACAAACCCGAGAACACGTCCGAGAACTGCTATCCCAGGTGCAGGAGCTTCTGGGCCGGCTCACCTCGCTCCGCATGCAGCACCTGTTCATGATCCAGGCCTCACCGAGGTACGATGATCAACATCAGAAAGGGTTTTTTTGTGACAGTTGTGAAAAGTGAAACAAAAGCTCACGCTGTCTCTCTGGTTCATAACTTTCATTTCCTCGTGCTTTTTGTTAAACATCTTCAGGTATGTTGAGCGTGTGTCAGAAATGCTGAGGCAGAAGCAGAAGCAGGCAGACATCCTGGTGCTGAAAGCTGCCACCATGGTCGAGAGGAGAGAGGAAGCCCTTCAGGAGCAGTCCAGACTGGAGCCTCGTGTTGACCTGCTGGCAGGACGCACCCGGGAACTCCAGAAACTGGTATGAGATTACGTTCCCCATTTATTTATGATCACAGGGTGTCGGTGCTTTCCCAGCGGGGGAGGCCACGGAAAGTCACAGATCCTCGTTCAAGCAAATGAACGAGATAAACGGAAAACTGTAGTAAAATGAATACAACTTCAAGCTTCTCTGTCAATCTAATCTGTAATGTAATCTGTCGGTCGTTTTGTTTCTGCAGATTGAAGCCGACATTTCAAAGAGATACAACAACAGACCAGTCAACCTTATGGGAGTGAATATTTAGTGAACGCTGCAGATGTATTATGTTCTGTTCTGCAAAGAGAAATAAAGAATATTTAACTTGAACTTCTGTGGTTTTGTATTTTGTAAATTGTCAAAACAATTAAAGCAATGCTTAAATAAATAAACACATGACTATAGTTTTATTTTGTTTTTTTGCTGTTATTGTAACCAAGATTTTCAGTGGAAGCAGTAGAGCAACTTAGATGCAGTGTGATATTAAGTGGTGTTACAGACAGCAGCTACGGTAATCTCAGTTAAACCAGGGATGATTGGGCACATCTTGGTGAATAAATATCATACAAAAGTTTTTCTTTTATGAATTTGCTTCAGAAAATGAAAATCATTTATTCCACATAAATTTATATATTTTTCATTTATACGTTCCTTCCATAGAACTTTCCATTTGTGATGAGCCAGCTTCTTTTGTGTTGACCTTTTACAGCTTACCCTATATGTTCCCATGATGAAGACAGTCAGGCTAATATTCTGGCTTTGGATCTTTTTGCATGTTCTCTCCATGTATTCATGAGTTCCCTTCAGGGCCTCCAGCTTCCTGACATGGTACTGTAATGTGCCTGTTAGGTTACTTGGTCTCTGATATTCCCTTAAGCATTTGAATAGCCTGGAGCTTTATCTAGGACAATCCAGCCTCTCCCCCAAATGACTGCGGGAATACCCTGACCCTGGAAGTACAAACAATGAATGGATTTGGGGTTTTATATCAACACTAAGCCATATTCTTCTAAATTAATTGGAATAAACATTGAAAATATGTTTACTGTATCAACTACTTATGAGTGACCCAGTAGACATCTACAGTAAATTTGAACGTTTACTGAAAACGTTATGATTATTGAGATTGATTTCTATGGTACCACTTTACATTGTTTTGTAGCTTTCACTTTCACTCGGTACATTATTGCTTTGTAAAAGGTTTTTTTTTTCTTAATACAAATGCGTGTTGACCACGAGTGGACGCTTTAAAAAAATCACTGAACCTTTTTGATTTTTTTCCTGGTTTAATATTTTTTAAATACTCTATCATGATATTATAGTTACACGATCGAGGTTATATTTTTAATAGTTCTTATATAAACTAAACCAGACTTTGATAACGCTGGGGGCGGAGGGGGTTTTCCGTCAGCTGATGAAAGCTTACCACTAGAATGTTCTGCGCATGCTCCGTGTGTACGCGTGTTTTGGGCTAGGCTAGCCGCGGTAGCAAGTGATTTTGCAAGTCATGGTGGGCCATTCAGTAAGGATAGCAGCTCAGTGGAACTTTTAGTGACTAGCTGATTAAATGACTGATCTGGTGTGTTAGTCGACATGTGGGCATGAAGACACGGTTACAAAATCTTCATGCGTAAGTATACAATTTAACGGTTTTAACGATTTATCACGTTGACCGATACATGGGCTTCATTGTTTAATGACACAACATAACGAAGCGACACATAATTATAATATTATTTGTGTATCAGAAGCCGAGTGTAATTTGTTTTCAATATCAATTCATTTTAATATTACTTAAATGAGTTTGCTGTAAACTAGCTCAAGGCTAACAGTGTAATTTTTGACTTCCCGTATCGCTGTCGCGTCGTTCATTAAACCCCGCCTACGACGTATTCTTATTGGTCTGGACGCTCTGGAGTCATGTTACATCATAATAGTTGAGACCGTTGAATGGCTGAACAGTCGTGTCACTCACATTTTCCCCACTTGTTGCTAGGGAGATTGTTTGACACTAGCTAGGGAGAAAGTAAATATTAGCAGAGGCGCCCTGCCACTTTCTGGCGAAAGAGAAATTGGAGTAAAGCAGCGAAAGGTTTGAAACCAGTTACTTTATGTAGCGTCAGAAGGAGGTTATAGACGTGTGTTAGCGGTGGCTGGTCGTGAATCAGTGGGTAAAGCCACCAGCTGGAAGGACAAAGATAGGCGCAGCTGTGCTGGAGGAGGAGGGAGGGACCCCGCCGGACACCCAGCGTCGCCGTTGGTGGGTGTCAGAGCCAGTCGAGCTATAGCTATCTGGACTCCCTCGTTCACCTTCAGCAGCAGCCAGAAGAAGTAGTTGTCCTGTCAAGGGTGGGGTGATGCCTGAATCTCTGTGCTCATCTTATCTTCTCTGCGGAATGTCTTAAAATGAAGATCAACAGCGTGGTGCGATCCGACATGAGTCCTCCTGTTCTGTTCGGATGAAGTGGTTAGCAAGTCCTGCTCTTTCTTTCTTCTCCTATAATGTGTTTAATGCAAGTGTGGGTAGGTAAGCTGTCTTAAGTGTTTGAAAGCTGAGTGATTGGAGTGTGTGGACTGATGCAACAAGGAATTAAAACGTCAACAAGTCTTCCAATGTCTAGATCTACCATTTAGGCCTTAAAAAGTATTTAATATGTCGAGATTTTTCAGCATATCTCTTAAATGACTTAGTTATGTCTAAAATTATTATTCATTATGTTTTTTTGCTCCTACATTGGTTTTGTTTTACGGTTTTGAGAAATGCTTTAGTTTCCTCAGATTGGGAGTTTTCACAATAGAGAAATTTGAGTGTATTTTTACAGAATACCACAATGCCTAAATATTGACATGCTACTTATTTTTTAAATGACGTTTTTCTAAAGCAAATCAGTTGATTGTTGGCGTAAATATTCCTCTTTAAAAATTCTTAGTCTGGATTTTCTATAATAAGAGTGACATTAAATTGTATATTAATTCATCCTTTACTACTTCCATATTGTTGTCCTTGCATTTTTTTTTTAATTTCTTCGTCTTTAACTTGATTGCAGTGGGTCTGGAATGATATAATTGTACAAGGCTTTTAGTTTTAGTTTGAGTAAACCATCAGCCACATTTCATGACTTTAGTCTCTATAACTCAACTGATGTCACTGATTAGCGAAAGGAAATAATAAGCAAAAACACTTTTATATGAAGGACCAATCACTTTTTTTGAATCCAGTGTTTGCCACCAAGAAAGTAAGGATAGTGATATATATATGTGCATATATATATTTTTCATTATTATTTCCCTAATGAAGAAAATTAAACATTGAAAATCAGTTTTCTTTTATAAAGAAAGGAATAAAACTTAATGAAATAGTATTGTAGATATGATTCCTTTAGGTTATTCTCCAGAATTCTTTAAAATTCAAATGGCAAATACAAAGTTGTTTTTGAGGGCGATGGCACAACCTGTTCGGTGATCACCAGGCAGGTGATCGAAGCACAAATATCAGCTGCAGACATGTTGATAAGTGACATGCCTCCTTTAAAAAGTCCTTATGTTGTACATATTAGATTATAATTCCTATTTATTTTTTGCCTTAGAATTGTTTGTTTATTTATTGTTCCACGTTATTAAAGGAGAATTGCTTGAGTGGCCTTGATTTATTTGGCCTTGATTTATTCATTTTGAGGTAGTTCTGAGTGAAGAATTTTATGCTTTGACTAAACCAAACCTCTTAGACCTTCAACCTTTCCTCTAAAACCGTCAAGTTTCTACCTCAGAGACGACCTTTTTGTAATTTGAATGGGTGGTGAAATGAAAACCTTCTTATATGTTCACTAAAGTTGCATATAATTTTTTTAAGATAACCTTTGTTTTTTTGTTGTTGTTTATTTAAATTTATGCCAATTTAAATTACAAGGGTAATTTTGCTGAAATTCTATAAAATGTAATTTCTTCTATTTGGCAGGAATGGGGAGATAATAACTCTTTGAAGAAACTCTTCTGAGAAGTGGAAACCTTATCTTGGAACCTGAGCTCCTTTTAAATTAACTCTCAGACACTTTTGCCTTCCTCAACCACTTCTATGTTCTTGTATCAGTTTTCATCCCTTAGGTTTAGCAGAGAGTTATTGATTACAAGTAGTCGCCCCCGTTTTTGTTTTACTTTTTTACTTTCATTTTTTTGTTCCTTTGTAAAGAAATGCTTTACCTGAAAAAGTACTTCACAGAGGGCCTGATTCAGTTCACCATCCTTCTGAGTCTCATTGGGGTGCGTGTGGACGTCGACACGTATCTAAGCAATCAGTTGCCCCCGTTAAGAGAGATCATCCTGGGGCCCAGCTCAGCCTACACACAGACCCAGTTCCACAACCTGCGCAACACGCTGGACGGCTATGGGATCCATCCAAAGAGTGTGGACCTGGACCAGTTCTTCACGACCCAGCGGCTGCTGAACGAGGTGCGCCAGCTGGATCGCCTGTCCGTGCCCAGTACCGAGCTCAACACCTGGCTAGTGCATCGCGACTCTGAGACGGTGGTGTCCGCAGGCGGTCAGTCCAGCCCCGGCATAACCCTGGACAATGGGGCCGGCCTAGAGGACATTAACAACATCGACGCTACCCCGGCCATGAGGGGAGGCGGCGGCGCGCCTGAAACCACGTACGACCTGAACGCAGCGGACAGCAGCCTGGGAGCCGTGGCCCCAGAGGGAAACCAGGAGCAGGGCAGCAGAGGAGGCAATGACGACCTCACCAAAGAGGTACGACGCCATGGTTACGGGTTTTAGGGTTAGACTCGAGGATGTTTTCTTGTTGTTTTTTTTATTATTATTATTATTTAGAGAGATTCAAGTTAAATTGTTGCATTCATTTGACACAGTAACAAATATGGTCTAAAGCCAACAAAAACCCAAAATTCAGTTTCCAAGAGCATGAAAACTTTATATAAACGCAATAAAATTTAAGAGTGTGGAAATGAAAATGTAGGCCTAATGAGATGTATGTCCATCTAAGAACTAGGTGGGCAGAATTAAAGTCCTGATAGAAAACCGAAGCAGCATCTCCGTACCACTTGTCAGCGTTAAGTTCTGTAAAATGTTCGGGTAGCTGATTGCACTGACTCTAGACTTTAGTAAAACAGTGGACCAACACAGCAGAGGACAGCCCAGATCCTGATGGGCTGCAGAAATATCCCCCTGGACGTCAGTCAGCATTCTGAGGCTCTCCGTTTTCCCTTCACACTCTGGAACCTTGATTTCCAAAATGTCTGGATTTTTGTCCATCATTTCCCACTGCATGTCTTCCTTCCACTGCATTTTCCATTTATGTACTTGTAGCTAACCCTTCTTTGTGAATCGTGTCAATGACAGTCGGCTGGACCGTATTCAGTTCAATGCTGCTGACATAATAAACACATTTTTTGAGAAACACTATTTTGGGTTTTTATTCGCTGCAAGAGACGACCATAAAATTTGAGACAAATAATACATGTTGAAACAGATCATTTGGTATTGATATTGATTGATGACCTAAAATAAAAAAAATTATATTTTAGCTTTTGAGTTTTGCCTGCAAGTACAAAATGACACAAATTTTAAAAACTTATAAAGTAGCATGATTGTTTATTTTTTGTCAGTTTTGGTTTATAAAATGTTGCATCTTTTGTGATTTACAAAAAACTAAAAATATGAACTGATAATTAACATAAGTTTTCTTCTACCTTCCGCATTTCCTGGTTGTTTTTTTTTTTTTTTTATCTATTTCAAGTCAAACCAGTGGAGTCACATTCAGCTGTTGGTGACGTTTCCATCCTTACAGGGGCAACTTTAGCATTCTGGCCAGTTAATTTAGCTCTAAATCTTTAAATTTCCAGCTTTTTTAACTTTACTTGTCTCACGTAAATCACTGTGCTTCGTTGTTTTTGTTCCCCATTTGAATCGCAGTGATACAGTAAAACTTTCATGTTACCCATAGCTGAAAATTTCTGTTTATTCTTTTGCTGGATCACAAGAATAACCACCGTGCTAAAATGTTTCTATCATGGTTGAACCATCTGATTCGTGTTACACGATCTGCCCTTTGAAGAACTCGTCAGCACTGAAAAACACATTTTATTTGAAAAAACAAAAAATATGCAAAAGTAGGTCATTTACAGCTTGATCTAATAGCGAAAATAGTGACACAACCAAAATCTGTTCAAATCCTCTGATCGTAGATTCACTGGTGTGCAGAACAGTTTTTAAGAGTTTCCTTCGTTTCTGTTTTAGGACATTGACTTGATTGACATCCTATGGCGACAGGACATCGACCTTGGAGCAGGAAGAGAAGTGTTCAGCTACAGCAACCGTCAGAAGGACACGGAGGAGGAGAAGCCCAACCCACAGGACAGCAAAGATGTCAACGATGAACAAGAGAGCTGGAGAAATGGGATAAACTTGCAGGGGTCCCAGCCGGTGGACGGAGAGACTGGAGAGAGCATTCCTGAGCAGGTACGCTAAGACACATAAAAAAAAACAACAAACCGAGTAAAGTGTTGACGGATAGGATATTTATTTGTCGGTTGTGTGTGAGGTTTTAGTAAATGTGGAAATGGTTTTAAGAAAGTTCTTGCAAAATTTTTTGTTTTTCTTTCTTTTTTTTTTGTTTATCTTTTGGTGACTGACAATTGGCGTTCATGTCTGAATATTTGGTGGAGTTCTGTACCAGATTTTGCAGAAGTTTTGATACTTCTAGTCATATTTTGTCACATTACAACTACTTAACGTGATTCTACACTTGCTCTCTGGTTGTGAAAAACCAATCTGGATTTGGACCAAAGTTGATGTTGATTGCGGGGTCAATCGTTTTAAAAGTGACACGCCCCCTCCAACAACTGTTTGGCATGAATGTAGCTAAAATTAGGCATATGTAGGCTGGGCTTGGTGAGAGAGTCCCACAGCATGATGAACTAGAGTAAAAATACCACAGATCAGAGGATCAAAAAAAAAATATATGTATATATATATATATCTTTTTTAAGGTTTTGTTGGCTCTAATGGCCTTTATTTGAAAGTAGTTTTGACAGGAAAGAGATTTATGAGAGAGGGGGAAGACATGCGGCTAATATCATCAGTCTGGGAATCGAACCTGCGACCACTGGCATGAGGACTAAGGCCTCAATACATGGGTTGTGCTTTGCCCCCTGCGCCCTCAAAAGAGTGTTTTAAAACAAAATGTGTAACGGGGTCCATTTTGAATAATTTGTAATTTACTTCTTTCCAAAAGGGGCAGTTATGAGAGAGACAGGGTTTTTTGGGTTTTTTTTTTTTTTTTTTTATCTAAAGGTGCAGAAGCACTAATGTAGCACACCTGTCTGTGTTTTATTGTTGTTAGCCACCAGTTCTTGGCTCACAGACTTCACTGTCACTGCAGGAGTGCTTGAGGCTGCTGGAGGCCACATTCCCTTTTGGAGAAGAAGCCGAGGTAACGACGTAACGTCTGCAGCTGAATTGAAGTTCTGCGAAACGCTTCCCTTGTAACGTCAGACGTATATTTCTCTGTTACCGTCTGCGCATGCTTTGATTAGTTTCCTGTCCCGGTCGATAACCAGGACGCATCCATTTCCAATGAGGAAGTTCCCTCCACCTCCCAGGGCCTCGCTCTGGCTCCACAGATGCCCGCAGCAGAGCCGCAGTTAGACCTGGAGCAGCAATGGCAGGACATCATGGCCATCATGGAGCTGCAGGTAGGCTGCGTTTGACTGTTTCTAGGATTAATGAGACTTGGTGTGTTTGATTAACAAAAAAAAAAAATCAATGCTGTAATGATGGGTTAAAGAGGGTCTAATTGGAGACAAGTTACTAGAAATAAATGTAAAAAATACACTACACATTTTGCCTATATGTTGGGTTGTATAAATTATACTTGAGGCATTTTAAAACAATGCATACATGTATATTTTACTTTCTAACTTCTCTGTCATTGTCACAATGTTGGTGGTACAACAAGAAATATTTCTCATTTCTTACATCACGTTCTGCATTTATCTTAAGTGAACCACAAACACCCAGCAGCTTTAACTCAAAAGCACTCGGTCGCTCCACTAGATTGACACGGCAAGAGCGACTTCCTGTTGTTGTCGAGCTTAGACTAAAAAACAAAAACTATCGACGCAAAAAAAACCCCCCAAAAAAACCAAAAAACAGTCTTATTATTGATGGATCACTTTACACAAAAATCTGAAGATTTTGTACATTTCAGTCATTTGTTAAAAATTCATTATTTAGCTGAGAAAATCAAAAACATACAGCAAATCTATTTTAAAGTTTTTATGTAAACAATAGCTGCACTATTTTTGTTCCGGTTGAACAAAAATCTGGACGTACACTCTTCTGTTGTTTCTGTGTGAAGGCGATGGACGTGAACAACAGCGCCTCCGACAGCGGGAACGCCAGCAGCGGCACGGCGGAGCCAGCCGCCGCCGGGACCTTCGGGCTCTCTGATCCTGCCACGCCCATCAACCAGGACGTCAGCCTCCACCAGGCCTCCCTGCCCAGCTGCAGCCAGGACTTCCCGCAGATCTTCAGCCCCCAGCTGGACTCTGTCGGCGCGGCGCCTCGGACCGCCATGCTCCGGCTCTCCTCCGGCAACTCCACCAACGTCAACTCTACGTTCGGAGCCACCAACCTGACGGGGGTCTTCCTGCCGCCCATCAACAGCTCCAGCAGCAACGTCACGTCCGCGCCGAGCCTGCCGGACCCCTTCACCACCCTCCTGGAGGAGTCCATGCTGGACGAAATCAGCCTGCTGGACCTGGCCATGGAGGAGGGCTTCAGCCAGGCTCAGGCGTCCCAGCTGGAGGAAGAGCTGGACTCGGACTCCGGCCTCTCGCTGGACTCCAGCCGCAGCCCGGCCTCGCCGAGCAGCTCCGAGACCTCCTGCTCCTCGGCGGCCTCTTCGTCCTCCACCTCCGCCAACTTCTCCGAGGAGGGCGCCGTGGGGTACAGCACCGACTCCGAGGCGGCGGCCGCGGAGACGGAGGAGGGCGCGGTGGGCGGCTACCAGCCCGAGTACAGCAAGCTCTGCCGCATGAGCTTCCAGGACCTCTCCCAGTTCAGCGGCCTCCCTCAGCTGGACGGCATCAGCCACAACCACACCTACAACGTGCCGCTCTCCTCCAGCTTCCCCGAGCGCGCGGACCTCCTCCTGTCGGCCGGGAAGAAGGCGAGCCGCGACAAGAAGCTGCAGCCCTCCCAGGACCTGCTCGACAAGCACTCGAGCCGCGACGAGCGCCGCGCCCGCGCCATGAAGATCCCCTTCTCCAACGACAAGATCGTCAACCTGCCCGTGGAGGAGTTCAACGAGCTGCTGGCCAAGCACCACCTGAGCGAGGCCCAGCTCGCCCTCATCCGCGACATCCGCCGGCGCGGCAAGAACAAGATGGCCGCCCAGAACTGCCGCAAGCGCAAGCTGGAGACCATCATCAACCTGGAGCAGGGCGTGCAGGACCTGCGGCGCGACAAGGCCCGCCTGCTGAAGGAGAAGATGGAGTTCATCCGCTCCATCCGGCAGCTGAAGCAGAAGATGCAGAGCCTGTGCCAGGAGGTTTTCGGCCAGCTGCGGGACGACGAGGGCCGGCCCTTCCCCCCCAGCGAGTTCTGCCTGCAGTACGGCGCCGACGGCAGCGTGCTGATCGCGCCCCGCGGAGGGCCGGCCGCCGCCGCACAGCAGCAGCAGCAGAGCAGGAAACCCGAGAAAAAACAGAAAGACAAAAAGAAGTGAGCGCAGAGAGACTGCTGGTTATTCTATCACTTTGCGAAATCAGTCCGATTTGTGCAAGATGCAAGAGAGATGCCTTTTTTTTCCTTTAAGAAGATTCTGTTGAAGAGAAACGGCATTTACTGCTCCTCCTCCTCCTCCCTGGGTTAGTTTCTCCTCTTTCATTCTCTTCCTGCGTTTTTTCCTAGAAACAACTCTGAAGCGGAATAGCTCTTGGCTCGAGAACCGGCGTTTCATTATTTAGACCAGAAAAAAGGGGAGGGATTTGAGGGACAAAAACTGAGCTACTAAAAGAAGAAATAGCTGCTCTCGTTCCTTTTGCACCAAACCACTAGGGATGGAGGCGAGTCGGGTGGAAGGATGGACCGACGTCGGGAGAGCTAAGCTAACATGCATGGTTGGGAATACCTGTGGATTAAAAGGGTTCAAAGGACTATCAAAGGCTCACATCCCACCCTGGAGACTTTTAGGAATTGCTTTTAAGTTGTAGATCTTAAGGCAAAGATCAGCACCTGAAGTTGTGAGACGAGAAACCAAAGGCTAAAGGAAGTACATTGTCTTAGAATGCCATTAACACCTATACTAACCAAAGGTTGTAGGGCGGCACCTGATCACCTGAATCCGTACAAGTCCAAAATGCTCAAACGCTGCACTCTTACTCTGTAGGTTTGTACCACAAGGTCTAGTTTTTTTGAGTCGATTTCTGGGTGGCACCTAAACGCAGAAGGCCCTCAAAAACGCCGGGGTTTGACGTGTGGGAGTCAGATGATTGGGATGAGAAGTCCGAGTTGGAGAGCTGGGCCACGAGGCCCTGCAGGAGGAGCCGAGAGATATTTCTGGGACGAGGCGAGCCGCGTTGCAAAATGTATCAAGTTCCTTATGAATTATACATAGCACTGTAATTTGTCTTTTAAAAGGCTTGGCTTGGTATGCATTTTGCCGTTTCTGTCGCTCTTCCCTCGCTGCAGGTTTAAATCCAGGGGCTGCATTTAGGAAGGCTCTTATTAACTGTTTATAATGTGTAGAATAAGCAGGGTTATAGGTCTAGCCTTTTTTTTTTCTTTCTCCCCCCCCCCTCCTAACGTCTGTGTTGATAAAACCTTTCACATCAAGCTGTACTGTACCATTTCATCCGACTTCGGCTGACACAGATTATTACATTTATAGGCGCAGCTCCATCAATTAAAATGGAATTTAAAAGGACATTTTCTTAAGTAATTATATTTCAATCATAAATTATACAGATTTGCTGCATACATAGTGAGACATTTCAACCATTTATTTCTATTAACTGTTGGTTTTGATGATTATGATTTACAACAAATGAAAACAAAAGTTCTGAACCATACAATAATTTCAATGTAATTTTATAAGAATAATTACATTTTGCAATTCATGAGTCTTATGTCAGGGTCTGGTTATGGGCAACGGCCATTTGTTAGATTGTGCTGATCATCTTAATAAGGAACAGTGAAGTATCCAAGCATAATTAATGGAAAGTTAAGTGGCAGGAAAAACTGAAATTGAAAATGGTGTGCAATATACAGAGGTAACGCAGCACAAGGCTGAAGTCGATGGTGAGAGAGCCACCACACACACACACACACACACATATATATATACATATATGTAGGACTGAACCAGAAGCCATGTCACATGTGTTTTCATTAGGCTCAGGAGGAGTGGTCAAATTGAGTCAAATAATTTGAAGAAACTGAACATGAAGGTTTTCATTAGCTGTAAGGTGCAATCATCTAAATTCACAGAAGTAAACAGTTGAAATAAATCACTGAAGTTCATTGGTAATTTGAACATTTTGACTCGACAAACGTTTTGACAGCATTATTTGACTGGTCATTGTTGTTTTATTTTTTATTACTATTCCCCACATCGATGCCCCATTTTAAGCATTAAAACAAAGCAGGTTCGGTCGGCATCGTTTTTGCTTTATCCCGTTTACTTTTTAACTTATTTGCAGATTTTCCACATCCGAAATGAACTTGAAGCAAATATTTAACTGCTGTGAAGCCGGGTACTTGGCTTTAGTCCTACAGATCCTGTGTTTTGAGTGTTTTTCTTTTTTTTCTTTTTGGAGAAGAGTTGTAAGGTAAAAAGATAAATGTGACAATGTGTGTTGAGGCCACTTAAAAATTCAAATGCCTTCATTTAAAACTCTTGATCTTCACTTTAAAAGGATTTTGAGAACATGGAGGGAGGGAATGTTCTCAAAGTAGAAGTGCTATTACTCGTCTGTTTGAATGAAGTGTGTCGGTGCGCGTGTTGTGTGAAAATAGAAGAAAAAAAAAAAACGGGCCTATTGCTGCGGCTAGCAGTTGGGCGAAAATATTTACAAGAGGCTAAGCAGAACTCGCAACACTGAGATGATGTCCGAATTAAAAAAAATATGTTCAAAAGGAGAAATGTCTGTCATTAAATGTGATATTAAGGCATGAATCTCTGGTTAGCATTCACTCTAATGTAACCCAGTGCAACACCAACTATTAAGTACTGCTACTACTTAGTGCACTTTTTTCTCTTTTTTTTTGTTTTGTCTGTCTTGTTCTGTAAATATTTTCCTGTTTTTTTTTTTGTTTTTTTTTCTGTAGTTTGTCTAATGTCTCCATAACGGTCGCACTCTCTGCTTTGAGTCTGGATTGTAGTTCCCAGTTTTCAGATGTTTGCTGGCAATCAAGAATTGTTTTTATTGATTAATAAAGTGTTTTTATTTTCACCTGTGACTCATGTACTAATCATGCTTGACTTAAAGATGCTTTTTCACATCGGCGGGCGTCGACTTTGTTCTGTGGAGGTTCCACAGCGGTTTAAATATGAATTATTACTGAATTAAGATGTTTGGGATTGGAGGGGGGAAAGATGTATAGATGATTGGATACGACATGTGCCTGAAACTGCTTGCAGGTCCAGTTATTTTAGTCAGTATAATATGTCTGCAGCGAATTTGCTTTGCAGGGTAACTAGTCAAATCTGAAGAGGGTGATGAGCTGCTAGTTTGAAATGTCTACCAATGCTCTGCAGAGCATGGGCAGAAATAATGATGTATGTTTTGACATGAAATTTAATGTTTTAAAAAAATGAATTTTGTATAAAAACTCATGTATTGCCACCTGTTGGTGTCCCCTTGGAGACGGGAACCAGCCTCTCTCCCTGACTGGAGAAAGGTAGTTTGTTCTTCACATGGTGTGACTTTGCACACAATGACTGAAATAAGTCATTCAAAAATTAGACTATTGTAGCAACTTAAAATTGCAGTTACCAGTAAAGAAGACATTTAGTAAAGAGTATTAAATGTATTTTTAAATGAATTTAAAATGTGTGTATATAATTTCAGCAGGGACCGTTACAAATACTGATAAACATTAGAAGTGCTATTTCAGTTTAACACTGAAACAGTCTGTGGTTTTATCATACTATAAATTTTAATGAATTTCACATTTAAATTTGTAAATTAAGAAAAGTACATATACCTATTAAATCTAATCAGAATCTATGTTCATTATTTTTATCAATTTTCCTTTAAGCATTTGATACATGTAAATAATTAGCAATAATTTCATACTAAATGCATTTTTATTCACTTTTACTTAATATATTCTGCTTATGACTTATTTACTCACTCTGGCACTTCAGGAATTGGATCTCACCCTGCAGACATTAGTGATTGGAAACAGTCTTGTAACAAAAATTGGTTTTATTTTCCAAAAGTGATGAATAAAACAAAGACACTAGCAAAATTACAATGAACAAATTATTCACAGAATGATTTGTAAGCTTACACCAAACAACTTGGAGCAAAGCAGCTAAAGGTGTGTTTCGACTACGCAACCCAGAACAGAAGGTTTTACGATACCCTGCCTGCTGTGGGCTGTAAATCACATTGCTAACGCAGAGGGGTCACTGCCCTGCTTGCACACGTTTTCATACAATAAAACTGGAAGATGCACTGCAACAAATAATATTGTCTGATTTGTTCAACTTCCAGCGTTTGAAACGAATTTCAAGTGCTGGAAACAGAATATTGACACACTGAAATTAGACAAATACAGCTCTAATCTGAGACCGTTTCATTGCTTTTATCGTTTAAAAACAACTTGTGTCAGACAAAAAGAAGCAGTTCATAGCAATAACCCTAAAACCAATTAATTTAACAGAATTTGGTTTGCTCTCTTTGAGTGGTTACATGCTGAAAGAGAACTAAACTTAGTTTTGAATGTAAGCAGTGTAAAACTGACGTTCAACATGAGTGACAGGGTTTGAATCGCAAATATTCCACTCACCACTGTTGAACAATTTCATGTAAAGATGAGCTGTTAAGTGATTTAAACTGGGAGGTGTCGGGATGCTGGAAATATTCAACAAAAAAAAAAAATGCTAAGCATCTCCCCATCACATAGCCACACCGGGATGGCTAAGGTTACTACGTACCTGTACTTATTCACTACCATTATGTGGTACATTTCTACTTGTGTGTACTTATATGGCCCCCAGTTGTTACAAAGAAAAGAATGAGGGTACCCCAGAAAACTACCCGGGTTCCTGCAGTCAATACACACCTTTAAATGACCCCCAAAAATCATTAGTAAAAAAAAAAACAAAAACTCGGATTGTAAACTAGTAGAACACCAAATAAGGTCACATCACTAATCACGTTACTATATTTTTTTTTTTCAGTCAGATTGAAATCCAAAATGAGGAAAACCTGCCTGGTTTGGCTCTTTTTCATCCCAAAACATTTTAAAAAATAAAACAGATTGTACTCAATTTTTAAACTCAGTATATTGTAACCGATAGGCACCTAAAAAAAAAAAAAAAAAAAAAGATTCCAGCAAATTCGCATTTGCTTACATAGTGGAAAAACAAACCAGTAATCAAACCCACAGTGGTTGTCTTGGAAACTGGGAAAGAAAAACACCCCAACATCAACTGCTGTCGGTTTTGAACGGTTATCTTTCAAAAATACTGGTGATCAATTACAGTGAAAACGTCCACCTCGGAACTAAACGTAGCGCTCCGTAAGCGCACAACGGGGGGGAACATGATACACAGACAGGAAACGATATCCAAAGCAAAAACCACTGGAATGTTTTCCGAAAATTAACTGCTGTGTTGCTTTGTTTCCTTTGCTCTGGCTTTTCAGGCAAATCAGAAGCGTATATATTTAGATTACATCCACATAAAAAGGAGAATCAGATGAGTGAAACTACACCAATAACGACAAATGAGTCCACAAGGTCTTGCTGGTCTTTTTTTCCTCCCTCTCTCTCTCTCTAAATCACACTGGAGTTCAAAAGGTTCTTCCTCTTCCCCAGCCCTGCTACCTCGTCCGCCTTAGTTCTTGTCATCTTTTTTCTCGTCCTCCGAGGGATACGAGTGCCAGGTGAGCCTCTCTTCGTAGAAGGAGATCACCACCTGAGGACACTTCACGTTGGCCTCTTTTGCTGGCACCAGGTCGGCTTCGTCGGAGTGTTTCCTGTAAAACCCGCAGACTGAGTTAACCGATGTCACCAAAGGCAAACAGGTTTTACAGTGCGATTAAAAGCATTTTCTCCACCGAAGAGATTTTTGATGGTTTTTGATATTTTTTTTGTTTTTCCTTGCTCAAATGCGTTTGGGATATTACTTTTTTTTTTTTTACAAAGGGTCAGGTTGGTTACCTTTGCCTTTAGTAATTGAAATCCTTTGGGAACAGTTTTTCTTGTATATGTTCAAGTTATCTTTGTTATAACACTCGACTTTCACACCAAAAAAAAAAGAGCAAAACCAAAAAAATCTGTCAGGGGTGTAAATACTTTCTCACTACAGTGTCACTAAAATAGTCGCAGTTTGCTTTGACAAACCATTTCATAAGGAACATGAGTTCTCCTGTAGAGTCTGTGGCTCCGATGATCCTTTCTGGCTCCAGGCCTCGAGCGAAGCCTCTCAACTTCTCATTCTGCAGGTCCAACAGAACAAATTCAGTCCATGAACGTAGCTTCAGTCCAATACCAAGGCAACTTTTCTTTTTAGAAAAAATTAAAACTACTTCAAATACTTTTTATTGAATTTGTTTTTGTCACTGTAAACAGTGTTTAAGTTTTAGCTAAAAAAAATAGTGGATTCTTGTAAAAGTAAAACACTTGTTATTCATGTGTTTGTGGTTTACGTAAATGTTCCCTTTATACACACACACACACACACACACACACACACTCATAAACTACATTTTCTATCATCTGATTTGTCAGACTGTAAGGAAATGTGGTAGAGGTGTGGCGATCGATCGTCACCGATCATAATCGGCCGATTTCCGTGAAATTGGTGATGATCGGGATCGGCCGATCATTGGCTCTGTTACCGATACCGATCAGCTGCATCTCATTTCCCAGCCTGTCTGTCCAGCTGGTCTCGTCTTTCCTTCACTGAGCAAACGCGCAGCAACAAATGCTAAGCGATGTGTAACTATAACACACTGAGTGAATGAGGACGTTTGTGTGTTGCGGCGGAAAATAGAAGCAGGTCAAAATGCATCAACACAACGAAGCTAATAGACATAAAAACAATGACGGAGTTTGGCTACATCGAGGCTCAATGCAGTAAAAAGACATGGAGGATCAGACAGCAGGTAAAGCAGCACAGCTACAAACACTCACCAGATTAGCATGACGGTCAGAAAGCTAAACTAATAACCTGGAAAATGATTTAAGTCTTGGAGCTGCGATGTAAGACGCTGGTTCTGCTGTTGAACCGCTGCTCCGCTACAGGTAGTAATATTTAATCTTTAGTAATATTTGACACCGAGCCGCTTCTGCTCCACCTGGTAGTGACTCTCACACCGAACCTGTTTAAAGCTGCAGCATCTAACCTAAAAAATAAATTTTACATACGTATTAAAAATTTCTGTGTCCTAACATGAGACAGATAATCTCTAAAAAAATAATCGATCATGCTTCCTTTTTCTACATAATGTAACGGTAGTGTTTATGATAAAAAATAAATAAATAATAGTTATGTGATCGGTATCGGCATCAGGAGAAAAAAACCTGATCGGCACATCCCTAAAATGTGGTTTATCCTTATGGAGCTTTGACCAGGGTTAACACTTTGTCAAATCTTGAACGAGTCATTCGGTTCAAATGGTGATCAGAATGAACACAAAGCGAAATGTAAAACCTTTACAAAAAGGTTTTTATAGAAAATGATGTGATTGGTTAAAATTATACATAGAAATTAAGAGTTCTAAGCAGAAACTGAAATTGACTTCATACTACTCATTCCTAACACTTTTCATGTACCGTATTTTCCGCACTATAAGGCGCACCTAAAAACCTTAAATTTCCTCAAAAGCCAACAGTGCGCCTTATAACCCCGTGCGCCTAATATGGACCAATATTGAGCCACCACAGGTCTAGCAACTACGGTAAGCAGCTGCCGACTTCATTTTCCCCGTACAAGAAGCGGGCAGTGCATGCTGGGATAGTTGTAAAAAAACTGGTTAATTAATAAAGTTTGACTGACCGATCTACCCATAGACGATGTCGATGTATCTACCTACCCACCTAATAATCAGGTCGTCTGCAGGTCATTTAGCATCACGTTCTCCACCAACATGCTGTGCGCGAACGGAGAAGGGTGACCATCATCTGGCCCAGACGCCCCATTCCAGCCGGGAAGGCTCTCCTCGCTGACGGGAATCGGAATCGGCCTCTAATCTAAATAAGGGGTTTTCCCCGACTGGGAGCTTAGCGCTGAATGTGACAGGCAGCCAATCAGAAAGCGTGGATTCTCCACCTGCCTTCTGAGGGGAAATTGAGGGGAATCCCAAACAGCTGTAACAGCACAACGCTTAGCCTGGCGGCTGGGCTAGCAAAGCATGGCAGGCCGCCATGCTTATAATACACTGGGGGAAACCCTGATATTTGCAGTGAACGGAACAAATCATGTCCGTTCGATACCAGACGGGTGGCAACATAACTGTGGCGTCTATTCTATGCGCCTTATAATGTGGTGCGCCTTGTATATGAAAAAAGTTTTAAAATAGGCCATTCATTGAAGGTGCGCCTTATAATCCGGTGCGCCTTAGTGTAGAAAATACGGTAATACATTTTTCTCCGTTTGGCCTCCATTTATACACACTAATAGGCATCAAAACATCTTTTACACTTTTTTTTATTCATTAAAAATAATATCATATTTATACTGCTAAACCAAAGTAGAACAGGACAGTTAACAACTCACGTCCTCCTTTTTCTTCTTCGATTTGCTTTCATCTCCGTCTGCCTCTCCAGGCGCTTTCCTCTTTCCCTCGTTTGCCGATTTCTGTTTCTGCAGATATTCTGCTATCAGATCCGGACAGTCCAGGTTTTCTTCTGGCTCCCAAGTGTTATCCTCACTGCCGAATTAAGGACATGAGTAGCAATACAGTTATCACCTCGGAGACATATATATGTGCATTTTTTTGTGCTTGATCTTTCAAATTACTTAAAAAATTTGTCACATCCTTTTTTTCTAACATTCCCATAATTTCTGTAAACGACATATCTGTCTTAGCTTCAGATTAACAACTGAGTCATAATTTGCTTATTTATTTAAAGAAGCAAAATTGTTTTATTTTTTTTTTATTTTGGCTTGAACGTTTTATTCCAAGAAAGCTGTAATAGTGCTGGTTCAGAACCAGCGCAGCAGCTGGTTCTAAGAAAGAAATAAACCGGTTTGTTTTACACATTTAAAGAGTCGTGACACAAAAATGTCATTCCATCACCACAAGTCTCTTTCAGATAATCTTCCTTGTGTTTCACTGCAAATTTAGTCTCAAATTTACTCTCGCTGCACCTCGAGGCTCAAAACGTGTACATATTTTAGAAAACTTTTTTTTTATTTTATTCAATACTTTATTGAAACCTGGCCAAGGTTAAAACATCACACCACGCTCACATGCACAAGGTATCGAAAAGAAAATTCACTAGATAGCGTCTGGACTGATTTTGTTCTGTTTTCTCATTATAACCTCATATTTCTTAACATACTTTAATGACCAAATGTTACAATGCTTTTCCCTTCAATGCCTATTAAATTTAAGCCTCAGCTACACCCCTCCACCACCAAATGTTTTTTTTTTTTTTTTTTTTTTGCTTTACATCTAAATCTTAAGACAAAACGCTCATTCGTACTTACTTGGAGAACCCTTTCCACTTGAGAAGGTACTCCACCTTGCCTTTCACCACCCGCCGATTCAGGACTTTTTCCACCACGTATTCTTCCTCCTCCTCTTCTTCCTCTACCACTTCATCCGCCTTCTTCTCCTTCTCGGGTGTTGTTATTGTAGCCTCTGCCAGATCATAAACAGGGTTGTTTGAAACACAGCATTCCCCCCCCCCCCTGCTGAAATCTGAAACATTGTTACGGCCTGAAGGTGTTGAGATGAAAATTAACATGGTTGTTTTTTTTGTTTTTGTTTTTTTTAAATCAGGGACATGTGTTTGCTGAGGCACAGAAATGGCAGAGAACACACATCTTTGAACAATTGTTCTTCAACAATAATCAAAGTCAGAAATTTATATGAGGAAGAAATGATGTATAAAACCTTCTGTAACGGTGGCGCCATCGCTAGAAGGCTCTGGAGTCTGGCTCATGCTCATCAGGTAGACCTGGGGACTGACAGGTGGCTGGGCAAACACAGAGAACAGAAAAAAAATTTTAAAATATGACTATATGGAGTGATCATCTTTTTGGGGGAAAAAGGAATTCTCGCTTTAATCTTCTCACTTTATTTCTCAGTTATTACTTTATTGCTTAAAATTCTCACTTTAATCATTATCGCTGTGCAGATGAGAACCTGGAGGCAACCTGATCCACTGTCAGTTGTGCAATAAGAGTGCAGATTGGAGGACCATATCGGATTTACGTGTTCAATCAAAGTCAGAATATATATATATATATATATATATATATATATATATATATATATATATATACAGTATATATATATATATATTTTATTAGTGGCCCTAATCTTCTTCCATATGTATGCATGCGTTTTCCATGTTACTAAGAAGTAGCTCAGGTGGTCTGACTCCGGCAGAGTCTCGCTGAGTCTCACTGACTTCCATCCTCAGCGATGGGAGGCGGTGCAACACCTGGTGGCGACAGGAGCCGAGCTGCTCCGCCACGGAGCCTCACTTGGAGCATGAGATCATACTAAGCATGCAGCCATTGTTACCTATGGAGAACAACGAGAAAAAGCCTCTTCTGGTTCGGATCCCCCCCCCCCCTTCACCTCACCTTAAGGAGCAGAGGGAGGAATCCTCGCTGAACAAAAAGCCAGGAGACCCGCCCCCCCCCCCCATCCCCGCCCCCCTTCCCACTGTTGTCTCCTCCATGTTGCTTTTCGCGGCAGCCGCTAAAATGAAGCATTACTATCGATGGCTGAGTAGTTTTACCTAAATAAGGCGCCACGCAGCGGCTGATAACTCGTTTTTCAAGCAGACGTGTGTGTGTGTGTGGGGGGGGGGGGGGGGGGTAATGACCAATTCACACATGCAAAGCCAGAACAGGCGGCGTGGTAACGCTGGGAAAAAAAAAAAGCCCAGGCTTGAGCTGCACAATCAAAAATGAAGCGGCGAAAGGAAGAGAAACTCACCGATTAGCTGTAATTTAAGCGGTGATTTAAAAGTCCCGCAACTTGACAGCAGCTGTGTTACAGTAACACAGAGAAACCCACGGCTGCCTGTATCGATTTGTTGTGGAAACGCCGAACTGCTAGCTTGACCACAACAGAACGTGCTGCTGCTGCTGCTGCTGCTGTTTCCGCCCCTCCGTCTGGAATGGAAAAAGAAAAAAAAATGGTTTTGTTCAGAGCAAAGGCGCGAGCGGAGGTTCGCAGACTGTTAACGCACGCGGATTTACCCACCCGCAGAGCTGGCGCCGCGCCCCCGTAGCATCCAGATGTTCTGTAGATCTGCAGGACTGGAAGGACACAGCGGCCCTTCGCTGTACGATCCACATGGTTGATGGCAGTTAAGAAAAGAGCCAAAAATAAAAAATATATACATATATGAAAAAAATTATATAACATTTTTAAAAAATTAACATATAAGTTATTGTCAATGTTAATTAAATTTTCTTTGTTTTATTGTTACAATCAAAATGTGTTCAACATGAAGCTGGCTGTGCATACGAAACAGAGTTCAGAGGTTTGGCATTTTTGCATCTCAAAAGAAGTTGGAGTTTTCAATAATTATTCTTTAAAGCTTTTGTACTGAATTGTTATTGTTATTATGGAAGTCCATTTCCTCTCATAAGACTTAGCTATTATAGCCAAAATGGCTTAGTCTTTATTTTTGAGATTATTAATCTAGCACATAGTGCTTTGTAAAAATGATCATATATCTAACACTCTTTTCACTTTTTTAATTTTTTTTTCACAAAGGTCACATTTTTAGGGGGAAAATACAACTAATAATCTGAAAAATGTGCTATGGGTTTCTATTCAGACGTCCTCACTCTAATACTCATGCATAAAATCCAGTGGAATCACGTTGTCCAGCTGTAATTTGATTACTTTATAAGAGCAGCTGAGCTGTGAGCAAACACTGAAAAACAAATAAAATCGTGAAAAAACCTGGAACACAGCAGACAACTCAGGGATACATTTGTGGAGATTAAAATCTGAGTTAAACTATACCTCAAAACTTTGAACTATCACCTCTACAAATCTGACTTTCATGGAAAATTGGCCAGAGCAAACCCATAAGAAGCGCCACTCACAATGTGGCCACTCACAATATGGCGGACCCAAGGCCCGCCCCCGGTCGAGCGTACCAGCGTAACCTCCCTTACGCGGTGACGCGTAGGACGTAGCGACGCCTGTGACTTGTGACTTGCGAAATGGAGAAAGAAGCCGAGAACAAGGCTCAGCCCTCTGGTTTTGTTCTTTCATCAAACACAAATATCGATAAGCGAGGCAGTGTTGACAACAGCGGACTGGCCAGAAAACAAGAAGCCACGGGAGACTTTGTGAAAGTAAGTAGCTGTCGGTTAGCTGAAACTTTAGCCATCTTGATTACAAGCACAGTCAACCAATCAATCAGGCCTGTAAACAGAAAAACAAGGATAGTTCGTGAAGTTACAGCTGCTTTGTTCTAGTCACTGTTGCTGATGTGCATTTAAAAAAAAAATACCAACAGGCTCTATAACTTCCTTAGGTTCCTCTTGTCTTAACCTGAGTTAAGGCATAGTAGTCGATTGTGGAACAGAGCCCGTCAGAATGACCAGATGAAGTTTTTGCTTGGGGGCGTTTTGCAGTTTCTGTTTTGTAACATGATCTGGGGGAACTTTGTATTTTTATTTATTGGAATCTTAATTTTCAGTCGCACTTCTCTATCATCAATAATACTACAAAATAATATAATATAATAATAATAATAATAATAAATCCAAATACTTAATAAAACAAAATGTCTTTGTTTATAATAATTCTGTTTTTGAGGGGCTGGAGGGATCTCCAAAACATAACATGCTCTGAAAGACACATGTATGTAGAGTTAAAAAAAAAAATCACGACAATGAAATTACTATTAACATTTCTGAGCTTTGGCAACTCAGTGACTAAAAGCTGTGTCAGCTTTTTGTATTAAAGACAGGGAAACTCCAAGGGACGGGAGAAATGTTCATATTGTATAGAATATGAACTCATTTGATATTTTATCAGCCATTCTATGATTGTGGTTTTGTATAAATGTATATTGCAATGACAGTTGTCACTATATTGTAGTGCTGCTAAATATCAAATTAGTAGATTTTTTTTAGGTGTACGTCCTTTACTGTTAAAAAAATACATCTTTTTTTTAAAGATCCATATTAGTGACTTGCTTACATAAATGCTGACAGACTAATCAGTAAACCACATTTTATACACTTTGAAAAAAAGTCACAGAATGACCTGTAGGTGGAAAATAAGAGGGCATAAAGTTATATATATATAAATGATCCCCCTCCTTGTTTTACACAGTGTGGAAATATTTGCAGCTAGATTGATCCTGCATCCTGAGATCACATCAATATTTACATTTTACATAAAGAAAAAATTTTTCTTTTTCCAATGATCTTCAACAGACTGAACAAACCACTATGAGTCCAGAGCTGTGGTTGTTGTAGTGTAAAAATAATCTGAATGATGAAGCTAAGTGTGCAGGCTAGTGACTCAGCTGATAACTGACCACAGCTTCTCCTTTGGAGGATGATTCATCAACTTATTGCAGCGGTATTGAAAATGCACGCTGTCTCCAAACCTGCTGATTTGTCTGTCTCGCCTTCTGTTTGCAGTGCGGTTCTCGGTAGGATGATCAGTAATCACGAAGACGATGTGAGTAACTTCCTACTTTCTCCTCCACAGAGGAAATCTTTACCACCACTTCTCGTTTTGGTCATTCATATGCAGGACAGCAGAAACCTTTCTTTAAATAAACGTCCGGTGGCATGCCAGAGAATAATAAGTATTTTGAAAGAGTACTTGGGGAATTTTTTTTTTTTTTTTTTTGCAGGAGAGGCACATGCTGTTCTTAGATCTCTATCTGTCATGCAGATAAAAAAAAACTTCATTGCGGTTTTGTTTAATTCTAAATATCATACCTTCTGTTTTTGTTTTGAAGGAGTTTGTTGCAGTGCGAGTCCAAGATCCCCGCATTCAGAACGAGGGTTCTTGGAATTCATACGTCGACTACAAAATATTCCTACATGTGAGTATTAACACCAATGAGTGGCCTTTCGGAGACGGGAACGCCGTCATCTGTGGAACATTTTAATTTCAGAAATTGTAGGATTTAGTTTATTCCACGCCAGGCCTCTCACAATAAACAATAAATCAATTAATCGCGTAATAATTAAAAGAAACTCAATAATTTTCATTTGCTTCATTTATCGTTTTTCTCTTTTTTCCCTCTTTTTAGCAAAAACTGAATGCTAAAAGTCCTCAGTTTGGTACTTTGGTTTTCACTATCCTTTTTTCGAAAAAAAATTACACATAATTAATCTTATTGTTTTATTTCTTTATTTTGTATATTTCAAATATCTTCCAGCTCCAATGTTTAAATGGTTATCGGAATTTAAAGTGTATTGATCCTTCAGAATGTGTTCTTCAACTATAATGTCATCATTGCTATTATATTACTAGAAAATGGTCTCAAAACAACAATATTATCGTTTATCGCAATAGGTTCCAGGACAATTTATTGTCCAGCAAAATTTGTTATCGTACTGGGCCTGTTTCACTCTAAATATTGTCACCGTTTCTAGCACCGCGCACCTTGGTAAAGACATTTGATCTGTTTAATGATCCTCAATAAAACACTTTCAGAATCATTACAGTAGACATCTGCAGCGATAGTTTGAAAAACCCATAAAACATGTTATAAACACATAAAAAAAACTCAGCCAATAACACTTAGGAAGTCTTTTATATCTCTGCTGAGTTATAGCATATTTTTAAACTACTTAAACCTACAAACATCATGTATTTCTGCAGGTTAAAATCCCCCACAGGCTGATTTTATGCCGTCCGCGCAATAGATTTTGTTCCTAACATTTTATTTGTCAGATGTTGTTGACGTTGTCAAGGCAGCGGCTGGCGTTGGAAGAATGCTTCGTCAGTGTAAAAAGCCTCTTGCAGATGAATGTGCGGCGTGAGTGTCGACTCGTGAAATTGGCCGACATCATGTGACCCCATGTGATCCCACATCAATTTGGTTTTGGTCGAATGTTTTTGATCTGCTGTCCAGTGATTTAAATGATTCACAGAAGCTTTGTGGGAAAGTTCTGTGGAGGGAAATCGCTGAGTCAGAAGTTTGACCTTACCAGCTCATAATACACAAAGATAAACTTTGCTTGAATGTCAATGAAATGACATGGAAAAAAATCATGGAAAAAAATCGAGCACACTCCACGCCTGTAGAATCACGTGTTGCCACGGTCACTCTCAGTAGTCACTTCCTGTCCGACTTCCTCATATTATGAGGTCATGTCGGACCAATTTAGGCTCATCGTTCTTTCAGAGGCGGCTTCAGTTCATTGATGTTTGCTTCACTGCGACACGGCTCTCTCCAGGCCCCGCAGCGTTTCAGTCAGACTAAGGTCTGGACTTTGACTGAGCCGTTGCAGCGACTTGAGTCGTTACTTTTTAAGACGGCATGCTGCAGATTTGTTGCCCCGTTGATGACCGCCTCAGTTCAGTTTAGTTTAGTTCAATTCACAACACACGTCATCTCAAGACAGCAAATCAAATTTGCTGTTTATTAGCTTTTGGAAAGTCGAATTTTTATTTTTTTTTTCACACTTATCACACCACTGATAACTGAAACATTATGTTGTATCAAAAATGAAAACATGCCTAACAAACAGGAAATCGAGTTGGTGGTTAACTTCAATCCATGAAGCTTCTACTCCTATACATTAATAAAATAAAATAAATAACCCCAAGCAAACTGTTACGGTCCCAACCAGCAGTTGACAGCAGTTAATAGCAGTTAGCATTAGCTAAAATGGATAACATTAATAATGATAACAGTTAAAAACGTATGCAAAACGTAGCAAAATTACTCGTGAAACGTTGTATGTTATCAAATTTGTCTAAAATATGTGTTAAAATAGAAAACTTATAAAGAAAACACAGAGCTGATTCTGACACCACAGCCACAGAATAAAGGGGAAGGAGCTGTCAGTTCCTGGTTACTATGGTTACTATGGTAACCACCAACTGTCAGGCGCAGCACAGCAGAACTTAAAACACCGGTAAATTTCTGGAGAAAACGACTTGTCGACTAAACAAGACAAAAGTCAAAGAATAAACCAAACACATTTTAACAAACTTCACATCCACAACACTGCCAACATAAAACTCTGTTAGTTACATGATCACAGCTCTTCCACAGTGCTGGACAGCTGTCAAGAGGTGCTACTTTCTGTTTAGTCTCTCTTGTAGTAGCTCTTTCAAACAGTTTCTTTTTCCTTTAACTTTAACATTTAACCTGCTCACTGAGGCCGGCAGAGTCTGAGATGGACCGGGGTTGTACTTAGTTTTCCCCAAGTGGATATATTTTTGACGAGTCATGACTGCAGCTAAAAAAAAATAAAGAATAAAACAAAGGAGCAAAGAAAATATGTCTCTCGGGACTTTCATCCCGTCTTTGATAACGTGACTAACCCGTGATGGTTGAAGTTGAATTTGTTACAGAACGTCAGGGGGGCAACAGCTTGTGATGCAAACATCACAGTGGACTGTGTCACACGTTATCGGAACAAATCTGACATTTAATGAAGCTTTCCACCAGCTATGAGCTCTGTGACAGTTTTAATTAATAATGTATTTTTATTTATTCCATGTACTTAAAGCTGTTTATTCTTCCAGTACATTTTCTCTACACATTTTCTTGTTGAACATGAATAAATGTACATTTCCTGTCATTTCTATGCAGCAGAAGTAACTAATCTGATGTACTTTGCCAAAGATATGTAGAAAATAGTTGTTTTTTAGTTGAGATGAACCAGTCAGCTAAGCTTAAGCAAAAATCTAGTTTCATTTTTCCAAAAAACCAAAATCTCAACATTTTTGATCCACATTATGCATCAACCAAGCAGCACGAGTCCAAGTTTGTAAAACATCACATAAAGGTTTAGCGACCGCAGCTGGTGAGATCTGGAGGAAACCCAGATATCTGCACATAAGTCTCCTGATTGCTGCGTTTTTTTCTTCATCATAACAATCACGAAACATTTCCCAGCGCTCTGGGGTGATTTCACGGAGTATTTAGTGGCTGGTTCCGCGTTTATTCACGGTTTCGCACTCCTCTGTTCCGCTCTCAGACCAACAGCAAAGCCTTCACGGCCAAGACGTCCTGCGTTCGGCGGCGCTACAGCGAGTTTGAGTGGCTCAGGAAGAAGCTGCAGAAGAATGCAGGGTTGGTGTAAGTCAGTCGCTCTCTGTGTGTTTGTTGCTGTTTAAAATGTCATTTGGTCGTATGATTTAATAAATATAAATAACGCTTGCCAATTTTTACACGTTGGAGCTTTATCTAAGTTGTTGTGTTATTCCAAAGAGCTAATAGTGTTGATGTGATGCAGTCTAAAACAGTTCCTATGGGAGAGACGCAGTCCCACAGCATCACAGGTCCGCCACCGTGGTTAACAATTGGAATTATTTTCTTTCTCGCATATTCATCTTTTTCTCTTTCTTTTTTTTTCTTCTAAGCCAAATTCACCTGAGGTTTTTGTTGCTAGAATCTTCCTAGAGTTAAACAAACAGAAAAATATGTTTCCTGGCATGTCTCCCAGACAGACTGGCATGCAGATGGTATCTGCTGGTTGCTATGGAGACCAAGTTGATCTAAAGATGTCACTTTCAGTTGCTAAGATTAGGCTTTGGAGATTTGACTTTTTATCTCCAATGGCATGTTTGCTTGTTTTTTTATTATTATTATTATGATTGTATTTGTATTAAATTGTTTTGAAACAATATGGGCTTGTACATAATTGGCTGTTGATTGGTTTGTAAGTTGCATTAAATCAACTTCTGCTGTTTGACTTTACTGCAGAGTGTTTTATTGTTACGTTGTAGGACATTTGAAATCTAAAATGCTGTTATTCTTTCCAAACTGAGAGACGGTGAGACTGAGTGTTTCACTGAACTGACGTAAAATTCTCCCGAATGTGGCTTTAAGTCTCAGACAGACCAGTTATTAACAGGAACATCCTAACATCTCCGTATGCGTGTCATTATGTCAGACGTTTGAGACGCAGTAGAAAATAATTAAGACCTTGTGTTCATCCTTTAGTCCAGTCCCGGATCTTCCTGGAAAATCCTTCTTCTCCTTCAACAATGAGGACTTTCTGGAGAAAAGGCGGAGGGGACTCCAAGTCTTCCTGGACAAGTCGGTTTCCCTGTTCTTTCTGAACATACGTTTGTTCTGCGCGGTCGGTCCGGTCATAACGGTCAGTCTGTCTGGGTTTCAGAGTGGTGCACACCACCGTGTGTCTGTCGGACAGCCAGCTCCACCTCTTCCTGCAGACCCAGCTGCCGGTCGGTCACATCCAGGACTGCGTCCAGGGACTGACGCCGTACTCGGTGACGGACGCCATCCTCACCTACGCCTCGTCCAACCGGGGACTGGCTCAGGCTCAGCAGGAGGACTCGGTCAGGGAGCCCGGTCTCACCGTCTCTTACGAGTCCATGGAAAGGTAGGAAGATGACTTCCAGGAGCATTAAGTTCTTAAAATGTTTCGAAAACAAATAAAATTCAAGCAATAGGTTAGAGATTGGGAAACTTACACAGAGCATGATGGTTGATTTTTATTTTATTTATGTCATCACATGCTAACATAAGGGGCTTTTCTTGTTCCCTCTCCGCAGTCCGGCTCCTCACCTGCCTTCCCTGCAACCGAACGCGACGCTCAGCTCCAGACCGGTGGCCGGTGGGGATCCGGACCCTCTGGAAGACATATTGGAGCTCTGTGAGCAGAGGCCAAATGAAACGCAGCGCAGGGGAAACGCCTCGATAAGGATCTCCCAGAGGAGCGACCGGCTGGAGGCCGTTGTGGAGGACGCCGGCTCCACGCGCGCTTCCTTCTACGTGGGCGAGATCCTGGACGACTCAGGGAGCCTCAGCCCCTCGGAGCACAGCTGCGTGATTCAGACTCCCGTGGAGGTGCACTCACCCATGGAGACGGGCTTTGAAGACAGCGGAGAAGACAAAACTGAAGAAAGGAAAAACTCGGAGTCTGAAATTAGCATGGCTTCTGTGCCGGACAATGATAATGTGGAAGTTGCGGAAAGCCTCTCCGAGACGCCCAAAGGTCGCCTCGCAGAAATCGAAACGGACGGCAAACGAGGCGATGAATCAAACGAGGCGCCCCTCGAGTCAGGAGCTCAGGCGGAGAGTCAGAACGTGAGCGGCGAGTCGGAGGCCGATCTCCGCGACTCGCGCCGACAAATCCACACAGAGGAAATCGAAAACGAGGACAGAGGCGAGAGCGACGAGGACAGCCGCTCGCTGCTGTCCTCCAACGAGAGCATCATCCGGTGCAGCGAGGAGGAGAGTCTGGGCGAGGAGATGGACGACTCCGTGCGGGTGAAGCCGTCTCCGGACGAGGTCAAGGACCGGTCAGAGCTGGAGGGCTCCAGTCAGAACATTTTGTACATCAACGGATTTAAGGAGAACAAAGCGGACGCTGAGGACTGGGAGGGTAATGACCGGCAGTACACAACTCCAGAGCCTAAACCAGCCGCTTCTGGCGGAGATCTGACTGAAAACTGTGACTTTAGCATCTTGGAGAACAGCTGTCAGTCCGGAGCAGATGAAGGTGAATTTACAACGCAGGAAGCTCCAGCCTCGATACCTTTGGAGGGATCAGAGGAGGCGTAGGTGCATCAGTGGAGCTAAACTTACTCTGGCTGCTGCGCCGTCACTGAGCCAGAACCAGGGGTCTTTAGTCTCTTCTGCCAAAGAAACGTTAGCCAGGCACAAACAAAGAGATATTCTGTTACATGAAACCTAAATACACAGTGCCTTGCAATAGGATTTATGCTCTTTAAACTTTTTCATATATACACATTTATGTTTGCTGCAAACAGAAACTTCAGCATATTTCATTGGGATTCTGTTACAGACCAGGACAAAGTAGCGTCGCGTTTCACAGACACCTAAAAAATAAGTGTTGTATGCATTTGTATTTTGATCTTTACATTTACAGTAGTTTTAAAACTACATAATTTACAATTATGCACAACTTTATGTTGGTCTGCCACCTTAAATCCCAATAAAATACTCTTAAAGTTTGTAGTTGTGACAAAAGTACAAGGGGTATGAATACTTCTGTAAGGCATAAATCATCTTCGCAATGTTTCATCACTGTCAAGAAAGGGCATATTAATACAAGATCAACAGATTTAAGTTCTCTTCTCTTGTTGCTGCTGCAGCTTTTAAAAATAGCTGATCGGATAAAACGAATTAAGACAAAACAAACACGTTTTTCATCAGTTTGATCAAGCTGATTTATTTATCTTGACCACCAGAGGGCACTAGACGTACAGAGTTCACAAAAAGATGCTGCTTAATTCCTGTTAGTCAACATCTTAAACACAATTTGAATGAGGGAGATACACTGGAATAATGAGATAAAGTGTTTAAAATATACTGGATTGTTTTCCCAGAGCTTTTCTGCTGTTGTTGAATTTTATTTTGAAGTTCTACACATGAAGGTGGCATAGTTTTTAATAGGTCTTTATTTAGGTGTTTTTTTTTATTTTTTTCAAAATAACAAAGATGTTAACCCATAGACTTCACATTCATTGAACCATCTGAAGAAGAAAACTTGTTTACAATTGGGAGGAATCGCTTATTACTTTTCTTATCAGGAGCCCAAATAATGATCATTTAAACATGGTTTTTGGAGAAAGAAATAGAAATATTTGGATCCCCCCCCTTTCTTTAATTCTAGAACACTGAATTGTAGATCCGTCATGTTTGTAAGCAGCCCCCCCCCAAAAAAAACAACAACAAAAAAACCTGGCACATTTTAAAGCTGTAAAATGTTTTCAGGAAGGCCAGAAAAAAAATTCCCCTCCTTAATAAATATAGTCAAATTTAAAAGGTTTAGGAGTTTTTAAGAGTGCAATTTATGCTGCAAATCTTTTTTCAGGGATGCCGGTAAATTTGTTTACGTCTGCAGTTCACCTGTGTTTACCCGAATATCCATGTTTGGTTTCTATTTAAATTCATCTGCACTACTCCATTAACACTTAGGGGGACATCACATTTACTGGATACTGGGCGTAAATGTGGGTTGCTGCAATTTGCTCCCATAGTTTTTTTTTTTCTCTAACTGTTCATATTATGACCCCTGAATATGTGAGTCTGAAGTCCAACTGGCAAAAACCCGGTGATTTGATCCGAGATCCGTTTCCACACTACCTACTGCTTCTCACACCTGTGATTTCTGCTGCATTTTAAAGGGACCTGCAGGTGTTTTTATTTCATGTGTTTTGAAGTAAAATAAAAGAATGTGGATCTAAAAGGGTTATTAACCACCAGAGTGACTTTATTCATGTACGAATCCACATGTATGTCAATAAATAAGTTTCTTTCACACTATTTCCTTTTTTTAAATAATCTCCAGTGTCTTTCTCAGAAATTGACGTTATTGTAACAATGCTGCCACCTAGTGCTGAAAAGTAAAACAGCCAAAAAAAATTATATTTTTTAAATAGAAAATTCATTTAAAAAGCAGTTTTGGTAGTTTATTTCAACCTTGACTCTTCTTGGGTATGCGTTTATAAGCTAGGAAAACCTGTGTCATTTTATCCCTTCTCAGCAGATGTCCTCTGGTTCAGTCAGGTTGGAGTCACTAGAGCCATTTCTAGGTCTTTCCAGATTTGTTTGCTTTTATTTCAATCCAGGCTCTCTGGAGATGGATCACATTGAGAAATCTCAGTGTTTGCTGCAGTCATTTCCCTCACTAAATCAGAGTTTGTCTATCCTAGTCTTCAGGGGCCCACTGTCATTCATGTTGACCAGATCCAAGTGGTTCTGGTTCCAAAGTGCACAGCAGGTTTTGTTTTCTAAAAGTTTACAGATTCATCCTTTGCCACAAGATCTACAGACAAATTCTTTGACTTCATTGCTTGGTTTCTGCTTTCGTAGGAGACCTGATATGGGGAAGTGTTTATTCCACACCGCGCTCATTCTGCTACCCCTGGATCCAGATGTCAGATAAATCTAAACCCAATTTTAAATGTCAGATATTTTGCCATTATGGGCTATTATGTAGATAATTTATATGTTTAAAAGAAACTAACGTATATTATTATAAAAGTTCAAGTAAATTTCAATGTGCTCATTTTTCGAGGACGTCCTTCTAGATTTTAATGATCAGAACAGTGCTGCCACCTAATGTTCAAAATTGAATGTAACTGAAAAAGAAAACTCAAACGCAAATATTTTTAATTTAAGACGCCTTGATAATTTATTAATAGTATTTAACATGCACATAACTCTAAAATGTTAAAAATTAAGAAATCAAAATATCCAAAGCCCATATAGTTACACATGTTGCTTATTCTGATATTTGATAAATGCATCAGCCTGGGTAAACAAATGGTGACTTTCAGAGTGCATCGGTCATCTCTGGATGAATACGTCTAAAATGACAGTTCTAGTTTCCACATCGCATAAACATGATCTATGGTGGACAAGAGTATCTACCACCACAGCACAAACACGCAGGATCTGCATCATGAAAGGCGGGAAAGAAAATCGTGTCCGTCGGTGGAGTCACGTCCGGATGCGCCGAAGAGAGCGCGCTGCGGAGGACACGGAAAAATAAATTTGAAAGAAATCAGTAAAAATACGTATTAATAATTCAGAGTCAATTTTAAGCTGCGCCTATCTAACAAAATCACAGAATCATTTTCTTAAATAGGACAACCGTCGCTGTAATCAGGCTTTCGTCGCACATATTTATTCACAAGCACTGGCCATTACGGCTCTCCGATTGCCTCGTGCAGTACTTGTCCCAGCCAGCAGATGCCATAAACGGCAGGTCAACGACTGAATATACCTCAGTGGCAATCTGGATGAGTACCAGGGGAACTGTTTCTGTGTATTAGGCCACAGTAATGGTCCATAATGCTCATGATAAGAGAGTGCCTGCGTACCTGTTGGAGCTCAGAGGATGTAGGCGGGCTGCAGGAAGTCCTTGGGGACGATGCCCACGGTGCCATTCAGTTCGCCGACCCACCAGCCGTGGATGTTGTACTCCTGAACACAAGAAGGGAGCAAACGATGAAATCTCCCAGGGCCTCCGGGAATAGCAAACAAAAATAAATCCCAAGTGCAAATTTCGATGATTTCTACACGATTTCAGGAGCCGTTTGCATGATTTGATCTCCAATTACGCTGCGCGCGTGCGTGAGGTCGAGGAATATTAAAGCAGGCCTTTAAAAAAAACAGCAAAATCTACGAGGCTGAGATTGTTTTCCTTCTGTATGAAGTCAATTACAAGCAAAGGACGAGCAAGAAACCACATCCCATCCAACAAACAGCCGTTCACAATATTTTAATACACACTGGGGCTCATTAGCCTCGAGGGGTCTTCATTAAAAAACTGGGCAAAACGGTAAACAAGGCAATCAGGATAGTAAGAGTCTAAAATAAAACTGCTTTTTTTAAACTGCTCAAAAGCCATAAACACAGCTGGCCTCTCTTCACTAGACTAATTAAGTCGAGACATTTTCCCTGGAAAGACTTGATGTGTCTTTTTGAAAACAGCTTCTACATAAAAAAAAGAGTCAAATTTGAGTTTTATCTATAAACGGAATAATAATAAATAATAATAACTAAATAATAGATAAATCAAATACAATGCAGCAAATTAACATTTTAGGAAATAATTTCCTACTATGAAAGACTTTTTCCACATTGATAGAAGAAAAAAGAACATTAAATATTTACTCTAAGGATTTTTGATTTAAGTGAATTTGTGAAATTTAATAAGTAATCAATTGTAATAAAAGAAAAAATGGTTTAGTGAAAACATTAAATTTAACTTGGAATCTGACCGATGTAAATATTTAAGATTTGTGTTTTAAGTCGTTATTTTTCAATTCAATTTGACATGATGCAGCAAATGAATTTAAAGTATCTCCAATTGAAGGCAGGTGGGTATTAAATATTCAATAAAGATGCATTTGAAAATATCAAATAAATGACATAATTTAAGGGTCCACGAACAACCGGTGCGGTTAGCAGAAACTCCCTTGAGATTTATTGATCACCTTTGATCATCTGATCAAAGCAGCAGGACCTGAACCTGACCGGCCGGCCCGTCGTCTCTCTGCTCTCAGGCGGATTGAAAACTGGCTGCAGGAGATGAAACACGAACGCGAGGAAGTGTCGGTGTCGCTCGGTGAGCTTTCGATGGCTCTGCTTCCAGTCGCAGAAGCACAAACAGACTCTGACATGACGAAGCGCTCCGTGTCAGAGGTTTAGGCGATCTGCGGGACTTGACGCCTCTCTCTGCAGCCAGAGGAATGAGGCCTGCAGCTAATGAGCGCTTCCTGGACAGCCAGGATGGATGAACCGTTCAGACGGTGACAAACTACGAGACTCGGGAGTCTTTAGAGCACAAACAGACATAAGTAGATTGTCCACCCAGGCCTCATCGCTTTCCGCTCTGACCGGGGGACGTCGGGGCTTTGTGCTGGGCCGCCCTCACTGTGTCTCTGTTCCTAACGAAGGGAGAAAGTTTGGCTGAAATGGGGCTTTTATGTTTCCCACAAGACTTAGAGAGGGGGGGGGAAATCCAGGAAAGGTGGCCGTGGTTCCTGTTGGAAAGGAAGCGGGAGAGAGGGGAAACAGACGGACGGGGGTGGGGTGGGGGGCATATCAGAGTGAGGGGAGCAAAACCGTTCTGCTCTCCCTTGGGGGCGTCGCAGCACTATTCCACCAACCGTAGTGACAGAGAGTTTTATTTATCTCCGCCGCCCATCTGTGCAGCCGGTCTCAAATTCTCCCCGAGAAAGGTCTTTTGGATTATCAACGCCGCCATTTTAATACAACTGCCGCATCGCAGAGTGGGCGCCGATGGCGGCGGGAGTCTGTCAGGCGTGCCGAGTCCATCTTCCCCGCACTTGAAATGGGTTCATCCAGAGTACACCTGCTGTAATAGGGACATTCCAAAAAAGCTGCGGAGAGTGAATTACCCAAATGACTTAAAAACATTCTCCCCTTTCTCACGGCGTCCTTCTGCCGCCGCTGCCCGCGTCTGCGGTTATTTTGGATCTAGACACGCAAACGAGCTGAAGAAGTTTGGGAGTGCTAACGTGAGACAGATTGGGGTGTCGGTCTGTGTTTTGAGGGGCGGGGGGGGGGGGGGGGTGTTTGGCGGCATTGGGGGGGCAGGGAGCGGGGGGGAGGCTGGGGGGTGGTGGTGGTGGTGGTGGGGGGCGTCGAACAGCGCCGTGTCGTGGCGGCGGCCGCGCGTCGACTCGCTGACCTCCCGGTGACTCCTCCGCCGGGGGAGCTCGGAGTGAGCGTGGGCGGGGCCCGGCAATGGAGAGTGGGTTGCTATGACAACACCTGCAGTGTACCGGCGCGATCGTTTATTTACCACTCAGGGGGGCTGGATAATGGCGGCATTCCTGATAGGCCCATCGCTCACGGCGCGCGAGCGGAGGGGCAGACTGACAGCTTCCCGAGTCGGGAGCGGGGAGAAGGTGAGCGGAGGCTTAGTCGGGCGAGGCAGGTGTGTCACGCCGCCATTATGCAGCAAAAAACAAAAACCTGCTCCTCTTCTGATAATCCACATTTTTTTTTTTTTTTCCATTGAAAAAAAAAAAATTATCCCTAAACATTAGTCCTCTTTTCTTTCCCTCTTTTTTTGTTTCGTTTTATTTTTTCCTCTCGCTCTCACACACACTAACCTTCTCCTGGTGGAAACACACCCACTCGCATGTAATCCCCAACGCATACAAACTAGGGGGGAGTGCTAATAAGCCTGACACATGAGGCATCTCTGCTCGGCCACCAGCTGACTGAGGCAGGCCTTGGGCGTGATGGAGCGCAGGAAGTCTCTTATTGCCCTGCCGCTGAACCCGCCGCCTGCTTGTTACAATCTCTCCCTCCTTCCACATTTCCAGCCCCCTCCATCTTTTTCTCCTGCTCTCCTCTCTCTCTCTTTTCCCATCTCTCCTGCAGCAGCCTTTCTGCCTCCATCCTCTCCTTGTTTGTTTTCAATCCCTTCTCCTCCATCGTCTCGGCGCACGCTCACCAGATGCACTGCAGGTCTCTGCAGTATCTAGAATCCGCCTCACTGCTTGCACAGATATACTTCATAATGCCAGAAACCGGGGGACAGACTTTTCTCAGAATGGATTTGGAGCCACAAAAACCCGGCCAAAAGATATTCATACCTCTTGAAATTTTCACATTTTTTTCAAAAGTTATGACGACAAACATCATCGCAGTTTGCCATATAAAACTACAGTTTTATATGGCAGGCCAAGACTGTGCAGAAAATAATTAAAGTGGTTTGGAAATGATTCATGATTGTAGTTTATTTTTTTTACAAAATAAGTATACAAACTGTAGTATTTGTATTTTATCCCTTTGACTTTAATACCCTTGAATAAAATGCTAAGAACTAAAGAAAAAGAGAACATTTAATTTAATCTCAGCATAAATTCAGGTGTTGTGAGAAGAATATTTATTAGAGAACAGAAGGAATGTTTCTTATAATAATTTAGATATATTGATGTCATAAAAAAATGAAAGTTAATGTTTCAAATCCCCAAATCTGTCAGTATTGGGATTATTAGTTTTACTATTTTTTTTACGCTGTTTGTCCAATGAAAGCATCAATAAATAAATCTAAATATATATGAAATTATGACTAAATGCCGTTCAGATTTTCAGTGTAATCATATTAATCAAAGTTCTTCAAGCGACCCTTTGGCGTCCTAAAGAAGCGTCTTACTTCACGAAGAGAAGTATTTGTGTTTTGGGAGCTATTACTAATGTGACACAGCTCCCTAAAAAAGAAATAATTATTAGCTCTTATCGTTGGAATATATTCTGATCAAACCTTAATTTTCTATCGCTCATCCTTAGAGAACATCAGAAAACAAACAGAGGCAGGTTGGGAAGATGAGCAGAAGCTTTAAACAGGGTTAGGTCACAGAACAATATTCCGAGCTTCGAACATCTCAGCTCCGTTCAATTCGTCATCTTAACATCGAGGAGCTGCAGAACTAACAAGACATGTCTGCCCACGTGATTTATCAGAGCAGACAAGGCGAGCATTCATCAGGGAGGCAGCCAAAAGGTCCAAGGTAAATCTGCAGGGGCTTGAAAGCTCAGGTGGGAGCTTTGAATCGCAAACACTGAATCTCTAACAGGTGCAAACCACCTGTTAGAGGCTGCAAACGCCTCCTGACTGGAGGGCAGGAAGACAATGAACATCCAGCCGGAGATGAATGTAGGAGAGTTCAATCAAAGTACATTTATGAGTTAAGAGTGTGGAAAGACTTCAAAACAGATGTTCACAGATGCTCTCCATTCAATAGGACCGAGCTGGTGCTTTCTCGCAAAGAAGAATGTTTAAATATTTTCGTCTCACACGGAAAACAGACTGAAGTCTATGCTTGTGAAGAAGCTTGAGGAGGGTCAGGATTTTTCTAAAGCGTTGTAAAAAGATGGAAGAAAGCTATTTTAAGGAGCTGATACCGGGAAGAAAATCTAGTTAAAGGAAAAAACTGGATTTTTTTTTTTTAAAATGTAAATAATTCCAGGTATGGATCGAACAAACTCTGAAGTTTACGTTTTCAGCGAAAATTTATGTAAACAACAAAAAAAAAAAAAAAAATAAAACACAGATGATAGCTGCACATAGCCACAGATGCGAATGGCTACTTAGTGTCCGTTTTTCCAAGTGGGCTTTTAATTAAATCAACGAATTGGCTCCAAATTGGAAACGTGACGGAGCGCGAGAACACTTGAAAATATCTCAGGGACGATGAGATTTAATAAAAACAAAAGCCTGCTTGCTCGGTTCTAACGCACGCCTGGGATTACAGATCGCTTCCTAACTTAATAGCAATTTAAAGTGGATTTGTGTATGCCACTGAGTGTCTGTAATGATGGCTGTTTATGCCGCCCCTCATTTATAATAATTAAGCGGAATGGATTGGGGGGTGGGCTGCTCGGACGAGGTTCGGGGCTATTGGCTTGGGCTGAATAATGACCTACTGTAGTTGACCGGGGATGACCGCTGCCTCCTGCATGACCCCGGACCCCAGACTCGCCCCCTGCTACTTTGGGTGGTAAATAGGATGTCTTGCCTGTCTATAGTGACTCGGTGTCTATGGCCACAAAGCAGCTTGGGGTCTTTAAATTGGTGTGTGACAGAGTTCATACTAAAGAAAAGAGAAACCCCCCCACAAACCCTCCTTCCACACTCTTTGTCTCTGTTGCTTGACTTTTCCCATCCGATTGTTTGCCCACTTTTCCTCTTTTAGAGCAGACAGGAAAACGAGTTGCTTATAAGACATAAAAAAAAAGGAGACGGTTTCAAGCAATACAAGCAGAAGCTGTTTTTTTTTCAAATATACACACATATATATAAATATATATGTGTATATATATAAATTCTCATCAGAATTGAAATCTTCTGAAGACGTTGGAATCATTAGAGGTCTGCTTGAATTCACCACAAGGTGTCAGTGGTATCCACGTTCTCACACGCTCTGTCCAGCAGTACGTTTGTGTCAAGGTGACGCTCTGCTTCAGGAGCTCGCGTCGGATTGGCCGAGCCCGCTGCCTTTGCTCGCTCTCTCCTGACTCTGCTCTGGAGGAGGAACGGGAGTGAGGGAAGCGAGAAGGGAGGACAAGAGGGGAGAGGTGGCAGCAACGCCTGCCAGAGTTTTAAGGACCCTGGACTGGGTTTGTGCCATAAATCTCTTCCCACTCCATCCTGCCGTTCCCCATGAGTGCCTGTGGGAATACAAGAATGTGACAGCTGACCTGTAGAGCTGTGGTCTTTTGATTAGGGATACATAAATTAGAGGGCAAGAATGCGGGACATACCTCCTAGTTCAGTGCGGGACCGGTCCGATACACACGAGGTGGAGCAAAATTAAGAGCAAGAAACTGCAGGAAAAATCTGGCTGCAGAGCAAATACAGACCAGGATGGTGGAAGGGGTAGGCAATATGCTTCATACAGAAAAAAATTATAATCATGATTTTATCACTTCCTGCAGTAAAAATCCAGCTGCTCAACTGGGTTTCCTGTAAACTTTTCACTCGACAATATGCATATTTTTCTAGACTCAAAATGTCTTTGTTTCCAACAGCACAACAGATTTACCTCCTTGAGTTTTACTGTCTTTATATTTCACATATTGTCAAATGTCAGCATTGGCAGTGCAGTAAAGGGCTATATCATAAACGTTTTGGCATGAAATCCTCAGACTGGATTATCCTACAACAAATACCAATTCATTAAGACAGAGTTTATGATCTCTGATGCCTTTATTTATCTCATAATAAATAAAGCTTATTTAAAATAGCTCTACCATAACAGGTGTTTTTTCTACATGCATCAAAATCAACGAATGTTATGGATACCATTAAAATAACCATGAATGTAAATTTGAAATAACTGTTTACTTATTTTTTTTTATTTTTCATGTTAATGCCATTATGTTGGAAGATCATGGTATGTTCACACATGGCTATCATGTTGTAAGAATCTCATTCTGGCCCAAGTCTAAACAGGCTTAGGCATTTTTGAGACTGGCAAAATCATTTCCAGCTTCATTTAAACTTACAGCACAGAAGATTAATGGGATACAGAGACTGGCCAGGGGCAGGCTGGAGCTTTAGATAAAATTCAGGCGTTTAAGAATAAATCCATGCAGCAGCAACTTCTGAACTGCTCGTGCTGTCACGAGTAGAAATATGTAGAAATATTGAAGCAACATCTCAAGACATCAGACACAAACCCAGAGGTTGGTTACCAGCTTGGTCCAAATGCACAGTGACCTTGACCACACTGCCAAATTACATGTAGGCTTTAGCACAACAAAGTCAATGTTTTGAACTAACTTTGACCTCAGTCCTACAGAAAACTTGGGGGGCTGAACTGTGTGAACTTTGACTTAGTTAAACATGTTCTGCCAGGAGGAATGGGCCAAATTCCTAGCAAACTGTTGCGAGGAGCTACCAAACTCTGGAAAAGTATACATAAGCTGAACTTTGAAGAAAGCTTGAAGAAATATCTCTTACTATTCTGAAAAATAATTTTGGTAATCCTACCTGCCAGTGATGTTTGGTCTAATTTAATGTCAGAGTGAAATAGACATCCGCTTATGTGTCTTCTTATACTGTGTAGTGTGTGTATATCTGGTCTCAATTATATATTATAATTCTATGCTTAATACAAATAAAATTAATACAAATTCTTTGAGTGGAAATTGCTGAAGTTTATGATAGAAAATAAAGGCAACTCAAATAGTTGTCTGCACTCAATTTTCTTTTTTTTTCTCCTCATCCATAGTTGGAAAAGGATCAAATCAAGCTGCATGTTTTTCAACACAGCATAGGAACTTTGTGTAACGAGGCATTTGTGGCCCCTGGACTTTAAATTAGGAATGATACACGTCTGGTCCCCCAGTTAGAGCAAAACTATTTCCAAGAAATTAAAATCTTCTTACAATGAAAAATGTTGCGTGCAACAAAAATATGAATCTTTTAATTATCAAATATGTACATATATTAATGACCATGTTTTTTGCACTCTTAAAGTTCTCAGTGAATAGGATCAGACTGTGTTGAACCAAAATCTGCTTTTATTGAATTTATGAAACCTGGTAAAATATAGAAAGCACTTTTTTAGAGAGAAAGTTACCCACATCCTGTCACTATTGCTGATAACAGAGTGCTGCCTAAAATAGTTTTTTTAATGGATGCTTTTTAAAATATGTGTTAATGTTTTTAGTGCATTTTTAAGTCTGTGAGTACGCTTGACTTTTTTCACAACGTTTGATTTGACCAGACGTTCGGACACCACTGATTTAAGCCAAAGAACATTTCTGGAGAGATTTTCATCTGTTTGGAACTTTGCCAGCTTGCCCATACTTAAGATTTTAAGGACACAGCATCTGAGACGATTTAGCTAAATTTAAAAAAATATATATTTGAACCTAAATGGGAAACAAGTACAGTCAAGAGGAGAGTACTAATACTCCATAAAATCTAGTTTATGATTCTTAAGGAAAAGGCGAAAAATCAAATTGATGAGAATCTGAAAGAGTATAGAATAGCAATGGACAGAATCCGTCTTTCCGTTTGTGGGGGAAACTCTAATATTTCATGCAGTGTTAACTGCATTTATAAAACCTACATTGACCAGGAAATGCATTAGGGAAAAAATGCAAGCGCTTTAAGAAAGTGAAATGCTGCAGGAAAAAAAAAGATGGATTTTACGGTGTGTTACCACCTCGTGTATCAGCAGGCTGAACATCCCCATCGAGCTCTGCAGAAGGCGTGTTAGACATCATCGAAAGATTCACGCTACGAGATTAATTCCCTCGAACTAATGGGATTCGTATGAGTTGTGAGGTTCCTAATTTATTTACTTTGTCAGCGATGTGTGCGCATGCAGCAATACACGGGGGAGGGGGGGAAAACACAAATACAGTAAAAATGCCCCCACTTTACAGTAAGCGAGGGATCAATAATGATGGATGAGGGCCTTTTATACAATCGGCATGTCCTCCTCAGTTCACAGCCATATGACACCCCACCCGCTGCCCCACTCTGCACTTCAGCAGTCAATCACATGCTAGCTTTAAAAATAACAGTTTGTTAGCACCATTGATTTAGCACTTAGAGCGTGTCCTTATTACCCTGTAATTATGGTCAGTGTTGACATAACAGCAGAGACAAGCAGGCCTCCCACCCTCCGAGAGAATTTATGGGCCCTGGTTTTATTGCGGCCATTTCGTGCGTCTGGGTCCCCCCTGGTTAAACGACAAGCTTGAGTTCTAGCCAAGGGCCCGTATTTTACTCACCGAGGTCAGGGATCCCAGGAATCCCTCCCCTGTAAAGCCCCAACAACAGCGAGGGTCTGTGTGCAGAGGCGCGGGGAAGCCCTCCCCGAGTCCTCATTAAAACAAAACAGCCGATTACAGGCAATAATCCAAATAATACAATTCATGAGGGCAACGCGGCGCTATTAGAACGCAAAACGGGGACACGGGCTGAGTCGTGTTCTCGAGGAAAGCCAAGCATTCGGAAATCTCATCTAAATAATTTACAACCACACTTTAAATCTATTAGAAGACAGTCGGAGTGCTGCAGCTTGTAACCATGTTATGACTTTATCTTCCTGCTTTACAAAACAAGAGTGATCTGTGTCATTAAGATTAGGGGATAAAACAAACAGCCCTTGCTTCCAACTTGGACGTCGTAGCTTTCTTTTAAGCCCCTCGGTGACGCAGTAACAGGATCTACATGGTGAAATATAATCCAGGGAGCAGAGCTCAGGCGGTGTGGGGGGGCGACTCCGTTCTGCAGAGCCAGCTCCCCTTTTGTTACCTTCCAGTTTTCCTGCTTTTGCCAGCATTATGTGAAAAATGAAGGCAGGCGCTTTGACATCCCCCCCCCCCCCAAATCACCCAGAACACGCAGACGGAGGAGACCGGCTCCGTCGCATTCATAGCACGACCGAGAAAAATGCTTCGCTAAACGTTTTTACACCCTATGAACTTTTCTACGTTTTGGCAAGTTACAACCACAGATATTAATGTTTTCCCACTGGCGTTTTATTTTATGGTGCAGACTACAGGTGTCAAACTCAAGGCCCGTGGGCTAAATCCGGTCTGCCACAGCTATTGGTGTGGCCCTCAAGACTCTAGAAAGCCACGTCGTTAGAACTTATTATTTTATCAGTGAATCAAATCAGGTTTTATTTGTGCAGTTCCAAATTACATCAATGTGATGTTAATACTATTTAATATAAAATGTACTCATCAAATACAGATAAAGCTTTAATTTAACAGGTACTTTTATGAAAACATTTATGAGCTCCAAAATGAAAGTTAGTTTTGACTCTCCTGGTTTAGATCAACACAAACTGTGAAGTAGAAGAAAAAAAAGTGTCTTTTATTTTTTAACCAATAAAAGTCTGAAAAGTGTGGCGTGAATTTGTATTCTGTCCCCTTTTCTCTGACAGCCATATGAAAGTCTTGTTTACTGTTTGTTGCAAACCATGTAGGAAGCTCAGCAAACCGTGAAGAAGGTGCTCTGAAGCTCCATGTGCGGAGGAACACCAATATCCTGAACACATGATGCGAATGGCGTGACATGGCGGTGGCAGAACATCCTTCAGGGATATTTTTCTTCAGCAGGAGGTAAATACAGGATGGAAGTAAATACAGGACAATCTTCACCTTCTAGCAGGAAAAATCAGCGTAGGCATACAGCCAGAGAGAGACAGTGGTCCAAGTTCACACACCGAAATACAAACAAAAATCTTGGGCAGGGTTCAAAAATTACTGTTCAAAGATGCTCTCCCTCCTGTCCGGCAGAGATTGATCTGTTTTACAAAGCAGAATTTGACCAGTTTCAGTCTGCACACGTGGCACAACTGGCAGAGACCAAATACCTGCAGCTGTCACTGCAGAGAAAAGCTGTTCTGCAAAAATGATGAGTCAGGAGCATGAATGCAAACACACACCAATCTGTAAAGGTTATGATTTGCAGCTTGTTTACTAATTTAGTAATTTCTGAAGGTAATGTGATGCACCGGTGTGTTGAAAGTTTAGATGGTTGGATCACCACCAAATCCAAAATGTGGTAAGTAATATATCATTTTCCCTTTCCACCTCAAAACTCTATTTGACAAAATATTAAAATCTTTGAGGGGGATATTTACTTCCCTCTCCTGTAAAGGGAGCTTTTGCTTTATGTGTCTTTATCAGGAACGCCTATAAAATATTTTCCTCTTTTATTCCATGAGAGTAAATGATTAAAATTCAGCAAAACCAACAATTACATAATTATAAACAAATAAGCCTCTTCCTTCATCTAGACTCCCCTCCTCATATAATTTGGCCTAAACACAGAGCATGATGATTCGATTTGAAGTCGACCAATCGCAACAGTCTGGGAACAAGTCCCACTCCGCAGAAGAGGAAGAGAAGTGCCCAAATTACAAGCCATTGATTTCCAGTAGGATGTCTTTTCACTGGTAGATACTCTGCATGTAGCTGCGCGGCAGCCATAAAACACGAGGAAACAGATTGGGGAGAAAAGAGCTGAGATGCAGGATGGCTTTCACCTGCAGTTTACATCAAACGGAAAGGAAGAGCCTCGCATGGCTGCTTGCTCAATTAACCCCTGCGATAGAGGCTCCGTAATGAACAACAGCACCATTACGCAGCATCCGAATGGCACTTCACCCCGGCGGCCCGGGAATAGACAATGCAGCTGTCGGCGCTTCTGTGCTGCGGCAAGATGCGAGCTCTCACTAACGGGAGGGAATTTAGATGTTGGGGATATCAGCATGTTTGCGAGGCGATCACCAGAGCTGATGTTGTTTAACCCTTAAATAATTACACTTTTTTTTATCAGCATCTCATTTGGGACGGCTGATCAACAAGTCAGAGGGAGTACTCTGGGAATTTTCTTTCATTAGAAATAAAGTACGGCTGCCATCAAGCTCGCCACAACAAATTACAAGAAAGTCCAGAAATCAGAGGGAAGCTGAAGCAACCTCTTCCACCCACCTTGCTAATGATGAAGATGAGATCCCCTCTCTTAAAGTCCAGCTCATCCGTCTCGTCGGCCTGGCAGTCCCACAAACCTTGGTAGTAGTTAGCGTATTCTGAAGACGAGGCTGGAAGGAAACACGGCGCACAAATTCACTCAAATGAGGCAAAAAGCTTTAACCTTTGGGAAACAGCTGTTTTCTGTTAGAGATTATGAAACCTTAAAAATGTAATTCTCACCTGACTGGTTGTTCTTCTCAGCAGTCTCCTCCACTTGCTCTTGCAGATCGTCCTCTAAAGAAACAAAATACAGTGATTACTGTATGACACTACTAATAGTAAACAATTTACATAAATACAGAAGAAACAACTAATTTCATTGTCTTATTCCCAAATTTATAGAAAAGTATGCTTGCATAGTTTTAAATAGACCAAACAGGAACATTTATCAATAAATGACATCTAAAATGTATTTTACTTCATTTAGATAAATGTACTAATAAATCAGGTCAGAGATTGGAATCGGCCCATTTTCCTCTGATCGGTAATCTGCAGGTCAAATGATGAAACATCAGAATTATTTTCACCATTTATTTACATCGAAACAAAAATCACCCATGATTTTCAGCCTTTAAAAAACTGGATCAACTGCAGCTACACCTTAGAGTTTAGTAATAAAACAAGTAAAGGTAAATATGCTATGATGTGTTATTGGTAATAATCTAACCCTTTTTAGGCCTCATAAACGTCTCTTTCTATCAATGTTTCTGCTTCAAGAGGAGAGTCAGAGATCAGAAAAAAGTCCTGTATCATCCAGGAAATGTCTGATCAATTCATCCATCTGTATTCTGTTTTATTTATTGATTATTTGATTGTCCCCAATCATTTTTATGCCACTAAATGGAGTATTAGACTCTAATGATGGTGTAATAATTGAATAAAGAAACTACTGGCTTCACTTTATTGCAACATATATATATATATACATATATATACATGTATGTAAAAATAACTGCTGGGCAAAAATAAGAAAATATTTGTCTTGTGCATCTTTTAGAAAGGATTACAACAAGAGTGACGGATGGAAAACTGGAAAATACCATAAAACCAAAAGCTGGAAACATAAACAGGATAACTGCATATATTATTCTGCAATGATAATTATGACTATACATATAATTGATCATTCTGATGAGGACAAATAAAAATCACAGAAGGAAAAAAAGATGCTGGTAAAAATGAAATCCTTAGCAAATCTATAATGGATCTTCTCCTTCGTCTAGGATCAGAACTGCACAAAAACGCCAAAGAAGCAGCAGAAGTGGTCTTGAAGTCCCGCAGACTCGGAGGTTTCTGTGCCTGCGGGGCGTGGCACCCGCCGGTCTGCTCTGTGACACAGTGATCCGCCTGCCGCCGACTCCCACATCCATCGTGCACAGAAGAGGGCTGACAGCGATGCCACAACGCAGCAACACTATCCACCTTCCAGCACAACCAGCACCTCTCCGTTCCAGGAAGAGAAGCAGAGATCAAACACACGCACACACACATAAATATTTCTGGATGCAAGTTCAGTTTGTGTCTCTGGATGCTGAACGTCACCATCTTCTTTTTCCACCCTGAAGAGTCATTTTAATTTGGTTTGCTTTGCTTCTAAACATTTGTTCAGCAGTCCTCGAGTGGCAGGGAGGGGCGTCACACGGCGGAACAGCCGCTGCAACGGCCTGATGCTTTTCCACATTAAAGTGATTTAATTTTCCAGTCAATAAAATCAGTCATCAGAACCTGAAGCCTGCAATCTGCCTAAAGCATGCAATTTTGCAGAATTCTCGATGTTTCACTTTAGCAGGTTTTCAGGAAAGAACACGAGTGACGACACTTGCTTTTGTAAATTTTATGCGCTGGTGCTGTTGTCTTTTGATTTAGCATAGGAATATATCTATTACCATCAGCTCTGCTCATCTGCAGCCTGATTAGTGGAGATTTTAATAATTTACCGGCCTATAATCACTGTGTAAAAGCTGTTGGTGAGCACAGAGTGGAGCAGAGTGATTGATAAGCTTTGGGGGTGAGAAAGTGAACGAAAGAGCTCGTCATTCGATATGCCATCTGTGGTCAGGGTCTCTACCTCTTCCCAGATGGCTTTGAACGGCGGCGTGACAGTCTGAAGACTGATTTCCCTTTCACCAGCGATTTTGGCAAAGGTAATGTACTCACTGAGTGAAACAGAATCTTGATGTATCTTATTTAATAGGAACAGTGATGGACGATGGCACTGAGAAGATCAGATCGCCTCTTTTGTCCTTCTTGGGATCTTGCGGCCTGGTCTCAGAGCGAAGTCGAACACTGACTTTTTTTCCGTGCTCTCTTCACTCGAAATCCAACAACGAGGTATCGAAGACTATTTTAAGGCCTCTGAGACACCGCTTTTTCCTTCCTTTGTGCTAAACTGCTGTTGCTAGGCAATTTTAGCCCCCAAAACTCTGCTTAGTGGGTTGAACTGGAGGCTATTTGTTGCCAGGCAACATTAGCTAATTGGACGTTCTATGACGGAGCATTCCCAAACTACTACGAGATAAGGAGGAAGATGTTTTCGCATCTTCTTCTGTCCTGAGCAGCCCTGCAGCAGCAGCACGGCTGAGCTTATTAGTGTTGATTTTAAATGAGAGATCAGACAGGGTGGCAATAAGAAGACACCTGAGGCACCTCGCTGCTTTCTAAAAAATGGATGTTGGTCAATTTCCAATTACATGGAACATAAATAAGCAACAGCAGCATGAACTGCGATGCAGGTCTAAACCGGATCTAACGGATTGCTTTTGGTATAAATATGTCCTAACATATGCTGTTCTCATATCACTGATGATTGTAAATTCAGTCACACTACCACAGACTGCTGTTTCAACAATCTTCTAATGCACACTATTAAATAGGCAATTACAAATCGTACACTGAACAACAGCTTTTTAATACAACGGAAGAATGTGTGGTAATAGTTCAGAAATTAACAGTTAATTGAAAGATAGCTCACTTATTATGTTTAGTTTGAGCTTTTTAAGTTCAACGTGACAAAAATAAAGTTACAGTAGAGAGCCAGAGGTGCATTTCCTTCTTCACAACTGAATAATTATACCAGACATTTTCTTTTTTCACCTAGTGTTATTTCCTAGCTGCAGATCATGAGGGTGGATAACTTCCACAGGCTGGGTGTTAACTGTAGCATAATTCATACCAGCTACTCAAGAAGACTGAGTCTCTTTGGTGAATCTTTAAACTCTTCAGAATTTGCTATACAGCTAAAATAAGGTACAATTGCATTTCCTCTCTCCGGTATTTTCTTCTTGCTTCAATGGATAAACTAAAATGCCAATTGCTTTTCTTTCAGTACAAAGCTGGGGGAAAAAACTTTCAATGTTGGTGAAAACTCCGGCGAGCAAAATTACCAGAGCTACAGCTCTGCAAGCAAGTCTGCAGTAAGTCCCACAGTTGCCATCCTGGGTCTGATTTCTGCCTAACATAGTCAAAAGTATTTGTCTCTACACAAGTTAACTCTGACTGACATCCCATTCTTAGTCCATAACTTTAATGTGACATAACTACAACAGCTTTAAATCTTCTGGGATGCTGATGGGAATTTCTGACCATTCTTTGAAAAGCACATTTGTGAGGTCAAACCCTGATGTTGGACGATATAGAATGGTATCCAGTCTGTGCTTTAATTTATCTGAAAGGTGTTCTTTCAGGTTAGAGTCAGGACTGTGTGTAAATCAATCAAGCTCTTCCACAACAAACTGGCTTATGCATAGCTCATGTTTATAAAAAATATCCTTGTTTGGACAAAATTCTTGAAAAACAGTCCCCTCAGCAAAATCCAGTGTAAGAATCATTCTTCTCACAGCTGGAAAAACCTTGATGTGCCACTCCAGAAAACACATATTCACTGCTCTAGATTGAAGTAGCAGGTGCTTAACACCACAGCATCCAATACCTTGTGTTGCTCTGGCAATGTAAGGCTTGGATGCAGCTGGTCACCCATGGAAACCCATTCTATAAAGCCCTCAATGCACTGCTCTTGAACCAATATGAAGGTCACATGATGTTAGAATTCATTTACGTCAGACGGTAGCATACCCGGCAGTTCCTCATAGATGTCGTCTTCATCCTCCTCAGGTTCATGCTTCTCTTGTCTTCTTATTTGCTTGCTGACTTGCAAAACCTGGGCCACGGATGGCGGCAGCGGGGGACTGAGGCCCTCAATGTCATCGTACTCGTCCTCATACTCATCATCGTCAACGGGGATGACACTAGAGCTGAGATCTATGAGGAAAAGAGAAACACTGTAAAACCCAGCAGATTTCATTTGATAGAGAAAAGAGACCTTTTTCCTGCTGTTGCTAAAAAATTGTTTTGCAATAAAAAAATGGAGGTGTAAGATCCGGCTGAAACATAAGTACACAAACTCTTAATATAGTGCACACGCCTGCGCTTCTGTTGCGAGAAACATGAGTGTAAACCAGGTGTAACAAACAGCAGCCAGTGAGATTTCATCACAGCGACGGTACATTTTCTGCATTCATCATAAAATCGATTGTAACTCGTAATGGTCTTAGCCAAACATATTTATCAGATTTGGATTTGTTCTACAGATTCCTCAGGTCTTCTCCTGGTACTTAAAGTCACAACCAGAATATTTAGTGAGGAGTCTGTTTTGGTTTGCAGTAATGAGCTGAAAGCCTGAGACGCTGAGAGTTTGGATGTTTTTGAAGATGCAAAACAAAGATGCAGTGAAGTTTACAGCCAGCTATTATCTCAGTTCATTTTATTCCAATTTCAGCTTTTAGCAACTTTTATAACAGCCATTTGCAGTCTGTCTTATTATTTTAGCACTATTGAACATTCTCACATTCATCACATTTCTCTCTTATAGTTCTTCACCTATCAGTATCATTATTAAATGTTTTGTCTGTGTACATGGCTTAATCAATTAAATGTGTGTCTCTAGTCATTTTAACATCAAACATTTGATTATATATAGCTAAAGTGTGTTAAAATGACAGTTGGAAAGTTTGAAGCTACTAAACTGGCATTTAAGGGATTAAATCCTTAAAATTGTTGGTAGTTTTGAGAAATTTTTGGATTTATTAAACATATTTAGTTAAAAAAAGACAGAAAGAACACTCATGTATGACTATTTAAAAGCAGTTTTGTTACATTTTGCAGGGAGCTCAAGAAAAGAACCAGAAAATTCACAATGGTCGCTTTTGGCCTCATTACCAATCTTTGCTGTTTCCAATTATATAAAAAAAAACATAAAAATCCAAGTATATTTTGACAATCATGGCCTGCTGGTGTGTTTATACATTTGTTTTAACCATAAACAATCATCTTTTTACGTTGCACCCGGACTAGACTGTGAAGCAGAACCATGCTTGGAGGACGTAAGACAAACTGCAGAGTGTCTGTTACTTCCCGCACGCAGAAGGCCGGCCCAAGCCCATTTTAGAGAGCCGGAGATGCGATGGGCTCGCTCAGATGGAGGAGCTGTCTCATTGCGAGCGACTGGCCGCTGCAACACAGGGTATCAGGTCCTCCGCCATCCAGCAGCAACCAAGCAGAAATCAATGTCACTGGAGGATAACCAGAACATCTACCAATCAATTTCCTGTAAGCTGGAATTCGGTAGGAGGGTAGCGGGGGCGCAGTTGAACGGGGTGGAGGAAAACTAGAGGGACCCAAGGATGCACATCACCTTGTGGGTCGACAAGTGGAAGGAGAAGATTCAGGACTTATGTGTCTGGTTGTGTAGTTGGTGACAGATCGGTTGTTTTCTAGAAAGAGATGATAAAGAGCTTCCACGCACTTCTGACCTTTTTGCGCCAAGGAAAACACAATAACAACTCAGATGGAGGGGAGGGAAAAAATTTTAGATTTATACTTCTTCAAATGTATTTCCTTATCAACCTTTTAAAACGTCAGCTAAAATAAATTTTATTCCATTTTTGTTATTATTATTATTGCATTTTCCTTATGTTGTGAGGCTTTTCAACCTGTAAAAAGTTGTAGAAAAAAACCAAAATGGAGACGAGACGTCACATTGCAAAGCTCCAGGAAAGAGACACAAAGAGATGATGTCTTACCCTTCAGGACAAAATTTATTTGGTCCACCCACTCGCGGGCATCTTGAGGGCTGCTGGCAGTGAACTGCAAAGAGAGGGGAAATAAAACTGCCTTAAAATCATATCCAAACTCTGCAGTTATCATCTGGATATGTTCCTAAATATCACATTTATATGACATTTTAAACAAATGTGTGACAAAAAGATTTGGACACAATTTATTGACATTATAGTGCTTAGGAATTTTGTAAAAATATTTAAAAAGTTGAGTAATAATAAGCATAAGTGAAATGAAAGCTAAATTTGAAGGGGGAAAAATATTTTCTCTCAAAAATCTCTGTTAAATAATTAATTGTTAGGTACAAAAGATGTAATTATTTTTAAAATAATAAATGGACATTTTTTAAATGAAATATTTCCTAAATAAAGCTATTATCTGCAAATAATAGATATATATAGCAAAAGTTTTAAGTATTTATACATTTGAAATAAAGTGAAAATTGTATGGATTTTACAGGTCAAGTATTTTTATTGGCAGCTACCTATCATGAAAATATCTTCTAATTACAGTTAAAAATGCAGATACTATGTCATGCTTTTATTGATATTTGAGGTCTTCTCAGACTTTCCAAACAAATAGACAACAAAAGCTCTTCTTCAGAAAAAAAAAAAGGAAACTTCATCTGCCACCTCTATCTCATGGCGATAAATAGTGTAAAAAAATATATGACATTCTTATTAGCTACCTCCAGCTGTTTTCATATAATGACTCTGTAGATGTGATGTATAATTATCTGCAGGAGCTGCAATGACATGACTAACTGTCGGCACCGAAAACGAGACGAGACAGATCTACAGTGAATAATATGAACCGACCTGGAAGGCCCGTCGACCGGGAGCCGTGAACTCGAAGCAGGCGTTTTTTTTGGAGTCTTTTCTCAGGCTGCTCGACAGCTGCACACTATAGTCACTGATATAAAATGAGCCTTTCTGCTGTTTATCTGTTGGGAGGCGGAACACATGGTAGGCTGTTATCTGATTCACTTTGTGTGGCTGTAATGTTTCCTGCAGCGACCAACGAACCTTTTTCGCTCCCAAAGTAGTAAAACACGGAGTGGTTCAGGACGCACCATCTCTTCTGCCACTCTGACCCGAAGAAGCTGTGATCTGAAGAAAGAAAGTATTCATAAGCAAACGTGAGTGATTAGAATATAACTAGCAGGATGTGGGTGAGGCTCTGTTATACCTTTCCGTTTTTCTCCAGGAAGCCCTGTTTCAGGTTGTTGGTAAGTTCCTGCGCTCCAATTGGGGGGATGTCACCTAAATCTGCTAAGAAAAGCAAAAATAATCATCTAAAAAATCTAAAAAAAAATCCTAGTATATTTTATCAGATCAGAATATTTTTAATTTTTTTACGTTACAACTTTCAGTCAACTAATTCGATCGTCAATGACATTTCTGACGCCAGATAAGCTGCACCTAAACCTCCTTTACTCCTTAGGAAACACACAAATGCTCATCAGTTTCTAAATTCCCCAACCGTGAGGATCAAATACATCCCCCGCAAGACTTCAGGAAACTTGGATCAATACATTTACAGTGCTACTGAGCACTGCAGTCCATTCATCTGCTCACATAACAGTTTAATGAGAGCAACCTTCCTGTGGGGATCCAACGACTCCTCGCTCTGCAAACATGATAGGACAGTAGCGAAGCTTCAAAAGTCCAAAGTTAATTAGTGCAATATGTTAGTAATGAATACAGCACTGTGAGATTTTGTTGGTCCTTCGGTAGGATGTTTGAGTTTTACGTGAGAGCAGAAGTGGGAATTATTTCAATAAGTGCAAAAAAAAAAAAACCTAAAAGAAAAAAATCACTTTTCCTATAGTTTGTCTTGATTACAAACACTTTTTTATTAGGTTCTTAATTCTTTAAACACATGAAACAGTATGTCACGCATCATTTAGATGAATTAACCTGTTTTACCTTTTTCCAAATTCAGTTTAAGAATTTCATATTTTTCACAAGATTTGTTCGCAACTAAATGCAAAAAAAATAAGTTTTATCTTAATGACATTAATGAATCAAATGTCAAAATTTCAACAAAGCAATAACCAATAACAAAGTGGGATGCATTTATTATGAAAGCTAAGAGGGTTAGGAACAGTTTAATGCAAATTTATGAAGTTGATAATTACATAAGGATGGTGGGGTTTTTTTTGTTTATTGACAAAAACAAGGCTTTATTTTCCCAGGTTCGCCTTCATGCTACATTTTACATATTTGACATCATGTTTGACAAATTATCTTCTGTAAACACGTGTCTCGGCTCTGCTGTGGATCTTTGTTGAGGGTGAAATCTGCAGAATCAGAAGCGTAATGTTAGCTCTCTGTTTTGATATGACTTGTTCATAATTCAGCTTGGAAAATATTTTTTTAACATTCTTTTCTTTTGTAATTGCTGCTGCAAATTCTTCCAAATGATTATTGGTCAGAAGTCGAGATGAGAATCGTCTAAACAGACAGGACGCCGAAGAGACTAACAGTCTCTTTAAATGAAAAAAATATTAAATTAAAATGTACAGTGGCGTGTGACGTATGAAATTGTAAGCATTTACAGAAAACTACTAAAATCAAATTTCACAATACTGTCCATATTTTAAAAATACACCAGATACTCAACTCTTTGTGGATTTTTCTGTGGAACGTAATTTAAATTATTTGCCTTCCATTCCCTGACTTGTTTTTGGAGAGCATATCTTAAAATATTCATAAGAAAATGCAGCTTGGGAAGCTGAAATACATGGTGCAGCACTACTGGATGGGCTACTGTCTGGCATTCGTAAAGCAGCCAATCCGAGAGCAGCATTCATTTTCCCTGCTGCTGATTGGCTGTTCCCCCAAGTAGAGATAAGTAAGATGTTGGATTCTGCTGTAGTGCTAAGACGGTTTCCGTTGTACATATTCATAGATATTAGAGTATATTTGGTGTTTGCACACTTAAAAAAGGCAGCTATAAGTGTCTTTTAAAAGGAGGTTTTAAGTATTTGTGGATTTATCAGGAAGTTGAGGTCCTAATCACCATGGTTACGGGGGTCTCTACTACAATTTACATATTTTGTTCATGGTATAATGATAAAGTTGTAAATTAGGAATGTGCTGGAATGAATTTTCTATGATATAAAAGTATTTATTTAAAAAAAATTGTAAAACAAAATGTATAACATGATATAGATGCTATTTATTTATTTGCTTTATTAGAGCAACAACCATTCCTACCACTTCTAAAATAACACATATATTGATTCTTACACACATTCACTGATTAAAATTTTTATGCACAGATTGAAGCAAAAATACAGATTACCGGTAATAAGTTGAACATGTAACAAATGAGGGAGGAGCAGCATTTTGCTACTCTGCTTCACACAGCCATAGAAAACGCTGGTCTCTTCAGCACTTTTTTTAATCACTTCTAGAAGACTTTAAAATCCATTGGTCCTTGTGGTTGAAACGGTAACTTGTTCCATCTTGATACCAGTAACTGGATGATCCCTTATCTTAATGTCGGGTCAATTTTCTGGCCGCTGAGAGGAACTTGACTCCTGGGCGGCATAAAAGCCATCTTCCATGATTTTCTGGGAGCCGTCAAAGCCGAGTTTCCTCTGACTATATTAGTCAACATAGAGGGAAACACACGGGAACAGCAAGAGGTGCCTTTTTAAGTCTTGAAACAGAGGCACATTTTAAACTCCATTTACATAAGTCAGCATGACACCTCTATTCAGGTCAGGGATGACAAGGGGAATGCCGGCGTCCCCCTCTCCCCGCTCAGAAAAAGGTCTGCTTAACTGCTGCGAAAAACCAAACATGTCATCCCACAACCGGCTGATCTGGTTTAAACAAAGAGCATCACACCCCCAACTTCAGACTCACAGGAACTCCCAATGAGTCTCATTCATAAAAAAAAAAAAAAAAAATCAAACACAAAAGCAAAACGGCGCAGAATTTTTACTCTCCCCCCCCCTTATCTGCATCCCAATCCTCAATGTAGTTTTTCATCTGCATAACTTTAAATACGACAGCAAGCTGAGATCCAACACTCCGGCACTGCTCAGGTTTGTGGTCCTGACGGATGAGCGGGTCATTCCAGAACAGTGCTCCCGGCACTAACACTCCTACACATCATCCGCCCGCCTCTGCCAATGGACTGACCGCTGACACTATAAATACAGAGGTGCTAAGGACTGTTTTGTCAAAGAGAACTTGATTCTGTACATCATAACAAACAGCGATCGTTACGCTCCTCCACCTCATTTATCTGCCGGCGGTCTGTCTTTTTTCTTTCCTTCCCCCTTCGGCCTTACTTCCCCGTTGCGACTCTCCCCTAATCCCCTCATCCGTCTGCTTCCCTCGCTCTTCATTTATCTCAAAGGTCGAGCTCAGGTAATGGATGAGGAGCTAAAAAAAAATAAAAAAATCAACAGAGGATTGCTCCGATCTGCCAGAGTCAATAAACATTACACATTCATGCGTGCTTAGCGCTTTATCGCCAGGTGACCCGACCTCACTGAAATCTCCTTTGTGTGAAACTTAAAGCGAACGCGCGCGCACACACACACACACACACAACACACACACACACACACACACACACACACACACACACACACACACACACACACACACACACACACACACACACACACACACACACACACACTGCACATGCACATTAGTTCTCCGTTCCTCCACACGGTAGCAGCACGAGATAAAAACATCCCGCTGGTTAGTGTTTGAACCCACCCGGAAGAGGAAAAGCAACCTGAGTGGAAACCATAAGAATCCCCCCACCAGCACCTCCACTGAAGCAAACGCAACCTTAAGTGGGCGTTTAGAGCCACTGTTATTCGAAAATGTGCAATTTAGGGCATTAAACACCCCACAAAAACTATCATGGTGTTTGAGTTTGGAGTTTGAGTACAGCCACAGAGAGACACATTAATGCATCTAATTAAGGCCTCATCAGAACCGCAGACAGACGGCACTCTTTCATAAAAATCATAAATTGGGTTATCAATTATTCAGAGCAATGCCACGGCTTCATTTTCAGCCCTTTTGCGTTTTAATTAGCACCATCCACGGCTTTGGTATTGACATTAATTTGATGGCAATTTATTGATATTTCAGCATAACCTATTTAGCTGAGTGCAATTACCAACACAGAGCAGCAGATAGATGCAACGTCGGGACCTGCCGCGTTTCGTAAATCAAGGTGAGGAGCCGCTACAGGTCCATGCTAACCGAATCTAATGGAGCTCATCAGCAAGAAAAAGATCAGAGTCAACCTATTTACAAATGGAAGGAAATAATCAATAGGAATCGACCAAAAATATGCGTCTAATTGATCCTGACCAAAGGGCGGCTCCCCAGGAGCGAGCTGACCCACATGGCAACAAGCGATCCGTTTCTGTCGGCGTCCTGAACTCGTGTTAAACTCGGAGGGGACGCGCCACGATGCATCTGAGCTGCCAGCAGTTTTGCCACAGCCGCAATCTCTCATTTGGTTATTCACACTCCCTCAGCGTGGCGGTATGAGCTCAGCAGTTGATCCCGCAAGAAAAAGCTGATTTATGCTCGCATGACCAGAGGGAGTTAATGTATTCTCTCATTAAAATCCACTTTAGTTAGGCTGAAAGTCAATCAAAGGCTGGAAGAAAAGTGAATCAAAGTGAAGGGAAATGGTCGAACGGGAAGACTCGCGCGTTACATTAGATCCGCCGGTAGTCATAACCCAACAAAAAAAAAAAAAAAAAAGAGGGTATGAAAGCACCGAAACGGGCTGAAGATGTTGATGGTGCTGGAGAAACGAGTGGCAGCATGTGTTTCAGGCAGAGAGAAAGGCACCGACAGGATTCGGCCGCAGCAGGGAAACATGTCAGAAGCACTGCATTATGTTTTCCACTTAACACACAAACAAATCTCTGCAGAATCAATATTTGAAGCGAGTGGTGGTCAACGGAGGATTTTCAGCTTGACTGACCCGGATCTGGTGACAGTGGCAACTCAAAAATCGGATCTTTAGCCCATCAGTGAACACACAGAGTTGTTGTTTTATGTGTTTGAGGTTTAAACCTCGGTTTGTCATGGAGCGTGCCGGATGTTTAGATGCTGGTAGGCATTTGGAAATCTCAAGAGTTCAGGTAAGGAGCTACATTCTTATGGAAATACACATGGAGACTGCCTTTTTTTTCAATGCTAGCTGTGCTAGCCGCTAACATGGGCTGTTATAGCCAGTTGAAAATCTGAATTGTACAATCATCTTACTTTTTGTTATAAAACACATCTGCTCTGAAAATAAACAAATATCAGAGATGCACCAATCAATCTGCAAAAGGCCAGATGCCTGTTGATCAGTGATAAGCAGGTCAAAGGTCAGAGTTTTACAAAGCCCAGACCATAAAATTTTCATCAGTGCGTGATGTCACATGATGCTCTGCTTGCAGGATAAATATGCTGCACCCATATCCCTCGACCTTATTATACATTTTTGTTCCCTATTATTTATTCTGCATAGAAGAGCTTTGAGTTTATTAAAATGTATTTTTTCCCTTTCCATTAATCAGTCTCCAATGAAAGCCAAAAAAAAACCTCATGTTGTTCTGCATTGTTTTTGCCTGACTTAAGACTCAAGATGACATTTCATTTTGTTTGTTTAATCAAATGCCATTAGATTTCAATCTAAATCAAGAAAATGAACATCACTGTGAAGACTTCATTGAAGATTTAATTTCGAAGGGAAAAAAACATAAAAAACAGAACTAATTATGCTGTAAATTTTGTATTCCCAGTAAATGTCTAGGAGGCTTTTTATGATTATTCAATATAATCAATTATGTTGTTTTAAACAATTTGAGAGTTTACAAAAAAAGACATCTGAGGAACATCTGAGAATCATTTAGAAGAAAAATCTAGTCTGAGTTATTAGCAAAGATCAATGGCCTTTTTGATGGAGCATCTATCTAGAAAATGTCAAATAGATTCAGGAACATGACAGTCATATTAAATAAATTACAATATTATTGAAAAGCTCATTTGTTTCAGTAACCCAGTCCACTTACTGAAACATTATATAGATTATTTCCACACAGACTGAGGTTTTCAAATCTTTACTTCTGTTAAATGTGATTATTTTCTGCTTGTATCTGATGGAAACACATTGAAGAGTAGAATATTATCTTAGATCAGTGAAAAACATTTTGAACACAGAAAGGTTTCTTGCTAACTGCTAGAAAACGGTTGACTCCATGAAGTCATAAATACGTTTCTGTATTGAAAGAGACTCATCACAATCTTCATTTTCTGATTTCTACAATAATGCAAATTGTGTTTATGTTGTGTTAAGCACCTTTTAGAGATAAAAAATAAACTAGTATTTCACAAATATAACAAGACCTATATAACAGAAGGCAAAAAAAAAGTTAAATGATATTGGGTTAAAATTTAAATATTCTTAAAATTGAACTAAATGCTTTTCTTATTATGCATATTAGATGTGCATACTAAGCACAGACTGATGGGCTTCTATTTTAATCAGTTGGTAAAGAAAATATATTAAGTGAAAAAATTGTATTAAGGCACAAATATTACATATATACCTTCTACATGTAATATATTTTTTAATATTTTATAATCAAAGGAAATTGGGATTAATTCTGACATCTATAAGATTACAACATCATTTTCTCTTTGCTCTGGGAAAACTTTTCACATTATTTTTTTATTATTATTTTTTAATTGATTCATCAGGAGTGTTTTTTATTATTTATTTATTTATATATTTGTTTGTTTTATTCTATTATCTAGTCATAATTTAGGAAACCAGCTGATTTTATTTTTTATTTTCCATTGCAAATGAAAATCTATAAACTGAAGTCAGCTTCTTCACCATTTGTTTGTTTCTTGTCTCAACGTGAACATGCAGGGAGACTTTCAGTCTGAACTATCAAAAAGAATAAGCTTGGTCACAAATTATAGAAAAATCATAAAGCAGCAGGACATCATAATATTTATTGGCTACAATTCAAACAGAAAGTTATCGCACTTTTTCTTAGGAAGAAACTAAATGTTTTATTCCAAAATAAACTACACCAGCTATAAACCATTGAGTCAGTGAAAAAATATCTGTAAAATTGGCATTAACATCTGAAAATTATACTTTATTTTTCCAACTGCCCATAGAGGTTTTATTTTGTCTTTTTTGTTCAAAATTATCCTGTTTTTATGAGCTATTACAGTTTTGAGATGGGCATAAATCTTTTAGCTTAAGAAGTTACAAAAGAGCTAAAACTGGAAATAGTCAGTGCGGATATTTCATCCGATTGTGATTCAGGAAATCATTTTTTTTTATTATTCATGTCAAAACGAATGTCAGCTTCTCATTCTTATACAATACTGACAATAAGATCGAGAAGATTTTTTTTCTCTTTGCTCTGAGGAACCCTGTCCTTTTACAATTCTGTGTTAATGATTACTTTTGTTCCTTTATTGCAATCACAATATTTTCATTTTTTTATATTTTAGCTTACAGACATCATAAATAGGGGTACAAAGAAACTGTCGTTCTAAATCTCTGTTCAGAAAGAGTCTGTATTTTTTGCATAAATCAAGAAAATGAATATAATAACACTTGTTTATTCAGCCTCAACATCCAAACAGACTTTCTGTTGAATGTGTAAATTTTCATCCAATAATGTTATCCAATAACAAAAACAAAACATTTTCATCAAGAATAACTGAAACTTACATACTGCCAGTATATCGCAGAATTTAGCATCAGCTAGCGCTGCACAGTTTGTTCTGATGTGACCCCTAGAAGGACAATCTGACCATCGGATCAGAAAGTTATCATATGTTTTCTCTCTGCTTTGTGCCGTCCTTGAGTCGGGTGAGTGGGGGGCTTTCACAACCCCTTTCGATACAAGAGGTATTGCATTGAATGCAGCATCAGGGGGCAGGACCTGACCCCCGCGTGAACTCAGCTGATGAGGTGAAACAGAAGGCACGGAGAGGCTCCCCCCGGCCCTGAGGGGGGCTGCCGGCAGGAATGCTGCTGATTCCACAGACGAGGTGAACGAGACCACAATCCTCTCCAATACCGTCCTTGATTAGGAAAAAGGATTCACTCAGTGCACCTTCACCCACCCGGCGCTCAATCTGTGCGCAGGCCGAGCTAAATTGATACATTTTTCCTCATTACAGTGGGAGGCCTCTGCTGTGCGTCCCTCCAGCAAGGCGGCCGTCAGAAAGGAGGAGAGAGACTGAGAGGCACTGAGGTTAAGGGCACAATGTCTCCTCAGCCCTCCTTCCCTCCCCTGATTTGATTAGGACTTCAGTCATCGATACATAAACCATGTTTAGAACCTCCTAATGCATGTGTTTGAACCAAAGAAAACATGCAGTGCATTATATCAGGCTGCACGATGACTGTGTCACCGTCTAATAATGTTTAATGGCAGCAGGAATTTATGCAGAAAGGATTTTGGATTTTTGTTGTTGTTGTTGTTTTCTTTTAAGATCAAAATGTCAGTCTGATTGAACAACAAATCAGCCTTCATATGACAGAACGAAGAGTTTAGCAAGATAAAAATCATCACATTAATATTTTATAACTCTTTCCAAGTCATTTTGGCGGCTCCTTTTTTCCATTGTGCGACTCGGTCTATTATATTTGATAAAGCTCATAAAAAAATAGTTTTTCTTCTTCTTTTTCTTCATACAGGAGAAGGTGTCAAGTCACGGCTCAGATCTGCTCTGTCCTCAGACGTCACACACCGGCCACTCCACAGACACTAAGGGCCTAAATTTACAATGTGACATCGGCTTCCCCCTGGGCAGCTATAAGCGGCGTCTATAGCGACCCTGAATTTCCCTTTTCTAGATTTACTACCACTATTCAAATGCTTAACTGCGGATACAATGATCCTCTAATCGCTGGGGATGGTTTTCCGCTGATTCGCCGACAGAAACAAAAAGAAAACACGGAAGTAAGAATACAAATAACGGCGATGGAGGTGTTTGAGCCCGCAGAGGAGCTGGTATATCTGTGGGGGGGAAAAAAAAGTGATATAGTGCAGTCGATGGTGTAGCCTAAAGGAAAAGAGATAAAAGAGAAAGCGCTTCCCTTTGAAATGCAATCAGTGCACTTTAAAAAAATGCTCTGATTTTACTGATCAAATAATTTAAATAAAATCTAAACGAGGATCAGTGAGCTGCAGAGTGCTGCATAACTCAACCTATTACGGCTCTCATTTTATTATTGTGACTTCTGCTTCGTCTCATGCTAATACATTATATTTTGTAAAGCTATCATTATTAAATGAGCTTCTTAAATTAACAACAGGGAACAGGTGTCAATAAATTAAATTTGACTGACAAAATTCAGAGCAAACCCTCACAGGAAACGGAAGAATAATTATGTTTTTTTAATTTATTATTTGTGATTTTGTTTAATATTCCATAGTCTTCTTGTTGTGATTTTTACTAGCGGTAGAAGTGATATCAATAATAATAAATTATTTTTTTAAATAATTATTAGGTAAAAGACACATTTTTGAATTAAAACTAAGTAACATTTTGTTTGCTTTTCCAAGTATTTCTCTAACATTTTGTGCAAGCGGATCAAAATATGTAATATTTCTGATAAATATTGAATATGATTTTAATATACATTTATATATTTTTTCAGATTCATAACACGCAAGACAACAAAATAATTTTCCTTTCCAATCTTTTTTTCATTTCTTCCCCCCCTTCTTCAATTTTTTTCCCTTAACGACGCAATAAAATAACATTTCTACTTAACACCTCAGTAACTATTAATAATATAATGGGTATTTGTCTAGAAAGGGAGAAAAATAACAAGGTTTTAAAGATTTCTTTAAATTTATAAACATTTTAAAACATCTGTTGCTAGGTACATTTGATTAAAATAATCAATAACAGCATTAAAACGGTTGCGACCAACAGTCAGCAATCAGCCACAAGAGACGTTTGTTATTTTAAGTCAGAACTCAGAAAACGTAACAAAACAATAACATTAATGGGATCATCTCTTGAAAATAAATGCCTTTCACAATATTGATCAGGTTTTTAAATCATGTCCTTTTTTTTTAGCTGCAATCTATCCGACAACAACCAAGATTAAATGAAGCTAAATTATCAGATTTGCATGAAAAGAAACAATTCCATCATGTTTGTATGAGGCTGATATTTCATAAAAGGAAGTTCATTTCGTTTTGATTAGTATAGCCGGCACTATTTATTCTGAAATTAATTATCTAAATGCATTTTTCTAATGAAACTACAGTTTCTCACAATAAAATTTGTCCCCAGTCAAAGGGCTTCTGATTTCTTTCACATAATCCTGCTTGCAAGCAAAGGCCGCCACAAATCAATGGTAAAAATTGCCATTGTAGATAAGCAATCTCCTAACAGCATTACAAGCCCTGTCCCACTTGGCAGGCGCAGCCCAAAGATCCCGCTGCAAGGAGCGACGCATCCCCAACATCTTTGAATAACACCAGAGTATGTTAATGACCTTAAAGTGCTACGTTACAGCGACAATTAAACAGAGGGACCCCGGCGGCATCGGACACCGCCGTGTCACTGTCTGTGTGCAGGCCAGCACATCTCTCCCATCTCCATTTATTTCCCTAAGAAATCAGCGGGGCCACCTGGGCTTGGCATTGAAACTTCATTCATCTCCAGAAATGGATTCCAGTGGAGGGCAAAATCAAATTCTCATTTGCGAGGAAGGAAGAGAAAGAGAGGGAGTGAATGCAGGAGGTACCTGGGAACGCTCACCTCTGGGTGAACCCGCCGCATCTGATAGTTTTGCTATTTGTCTGTGACATTGACAGCTCTGGGGGAGATTAGGAGCCACCCTGCCCCTGCCTTCACCCCCCCAGCCCCCCGCACACACACTTTGCATTCTGCCTGTGCGCCTCCTTACAGATGGACGGCCGTGCGTTTAGCTGCGGCCGTTTTCCCTGGGTTTCATCGGCGAGCGCGGGCAGAGCCGACGGAAGGATGTAATTATATGCGGCGCAACAATAAAACAAAGAAAATGAGAGGGGAGCTGCATCAGAGGGCAAACGAACCAGGAGGCAAAAAGATATATATAGAAATCCCGGTGTGGGCTTTAGAGCGGGATGGTGGTGGGGGGGGGGGGGGGGGGGGGGGGGACAGGCCGGAGATGAGAGTGATGGATGCTCTTCGGTTAAATACGTCCAAATCCCCCCTTCAAGCCGCTCTCTTGCAGGCCGAGTGAGTGAGTGTGTGAGGGAGAGTGTACAAGATTAATAGTGTAAACAGAAAGGGAGAGAGGGAAAGAAAGGCAGCCAGGAGAGAGGGAGAAAGAAAAGACTATCAGCATCTGCAGCAGCACAGTAGCCCTTGGGGAGTTGTGTGAACTTTTGAACCCTGATGGCGAGCGTTCGCAGCAATGTACAGATCCCAGCGCCCGCCTCGTAACGCGTGAGCGTCCTTCCAAAGCAGCACGCAGACAGCAACCGGAGCAGGAGAGGGGAAGGAGAGAGAGAGAGAAAGAAAGGAGGAGTGAAAGTCATTAACATATTCCTCGCTTGCTTGCAAACGAGGAGCCGCTATCCAAATGTCACAAAATCCATACGCCAATGAGCACGGCGAGAGATGGATCTCCAGGCAGATATTCTGACGATCAAATACAGTAAATGACCGTTGGAGTGGAAAGAAACTTTGTGATTTACGGTGGTTTTTCCTGGGACGCCTGGGCCGGTCCTTCACACGTCTCTGAACAGACTGCAGACAGGTCACAGGTTGGCCAAACAAGCGGGTCAAAAGGTCAAAAGTTCAGTAAGTGGGCAGACAGCACAAAGAGGGGGGGAAAAAACAAAACAGAGCTAAATTATCGGTAAAGAGGCCAGAAACAAATCAGAGACCAGGAGGAAAAACTGGAACCGCTACAGAACAGCGACAGTTCAACTTTCTCTTTCTGCAAAATCTGACTAAGTCACAAACAAAAAGCCAGTTGGCACATTAAACACTGCAGATTAACCCACTAATGGAGCTCCAGTCTGTCAGATGGCTTCGTCATTTTCCTACATCACCAGCCAAGAGGGTCGGGCACGCACTCTCACAAGCGCTCCACTTTTAAATGGCTTTTCCAAGCTTCAGCCAAAATGACAGAGTTTAGATTTAATATTCTATTTACAAGCACGGTGTAATAATGTTGCTGTGCGTTGGCCCCTCGTATTCAAATGAGAAATGGGCGACAGTGCGACATAAGTTCAAATTGGTTGTCCAACCCCCGTACTGGTGCCAGTAATTGGTTTAGGAAATTGGGCCAGCAGAGACAGCAGCCACGGTCCGGGTTGAACAAACGTCCCTGAAAGTATGACTTAATTAAACAACGCGTCAACTGGGAGAAGAAGAACTGTTAAGTATTACTTAAGTCTGAACAAATAATGTAAATAATGTTAACGCTTCACTGCGTTGATACCAATAGCTGGTTTTCTTTGAGATATAATCTGCTAATTCCGAATTTTACACGAGTATTTAGTTTTCTTTGATAATTGTAGATTAGAATCGAACAGAAAATTTGATTACCCCAGTTCATATTAAACTTTCAAAAGGTGGAAATGCGTGCTGTTGGTTGATGCATTTATAATAATTCATTAATTCAGTATTTCACGTTCCAGTAGCTGATCGAAACCTATCAAAGGACAACCGGCCGACTGATCGGTGCAGCTTCTCTGTCTGTTTATGGCACACGGTGCTTTTTGATATTCTTGTCACTGGGTTTTAAACTAATTGAAAGTTGCAGCTTAAGGGTTTTTTAAACATATAAATAAATACTTAAACACTACAGTAAAAAATGTTACTTCTAACATTGCATAGCTAAAATAGCTGAAGTATATTCATAATAAGAATGACTTGATCATAGTAAAATACAGCTAAATGTATTATATTTAATACATTTTCATTGTGGTAATAAATCAAAATACATCAAACACGTACAGCGTACAGTGTATATTTTTTGTATTTTTGATATAATATTTTAAAAACAGAGGTATGAAATGCCATTTCCTCTCTTTTTCTTTAATCTGAAAATGAGATTTAAAAAAATTAAAAGCAGCAAAGATTTATTTATAGTACTTTTTATGAGTACTAGAAGATTCAGTGAGTTAAATCTAAGACTTTAAACCCACATGAAACACAAAATATGACTTTACTTTATTGACAAAATAAAAGTCTTACCTATTAGTAGTAAATGCAAGCTATATAACTTTGTCAAGTTAAACTGGACCGGCTCTGATGTGTGACTCAAGTTCACTGAGGTTACATCGCGTCAACACAGACGTACAGGAAGTAAAATGCCTACATACAAAAATCAGTTTCAGGAGCAGAAACACTTAACAAGTTTGCAGAGAAGTCTGTTAAAAATATTTTCCAGGCAGCTTCCCTGCAACATCTGTCTGTAGTTTTGTCAGAGTAATAACACTCAAATTGCTCAGTCAAAACTGAAAATTATGAAACAAACAACTACCAGCAGTAGTTTCCTTCAAAAAGCAAAAGAGGTAGGAACAAGGTCGAATCACCACACTGACATATACTGTAAATCACCTTAATAAATGTAATTCATATATCAAATATCAAGTCAATTCATTTTCCCCTTTTTTTAGATACAAATTTGTTATATTTGTTAAATTTCTTGCTTTTATTGGAGTTTTTATTATACCCGTTTCTTTATTTTTCTTCGAAGCTGTGAATTATTTTGCATAGCAAATAAAATTGCCTCGGCTTTTTACACTGCAAAAACACTAAATCTTGCCAAGGATTTTAGTCTAGTTTCTAGTGCAAATATTTTAGTACATTTAGACAAAACTAACTTACAAGTAACCTTTCAGTGAGATACAGGAGCTTGTTTTAAGTAAATTATTCCTTAATATTGATGAGAAGGAACAATTTCCACTGGCAGATTATTTCACTTATAACATGGGAAAAATTTTGATATACGTGGAATAATCTGCAGTGGAAATAGTACTTTTTTATATCAATATTAAGGAATGATTCACTTAAAAAATCTCCTGTATTTTCTTGAAAAGTCACTTGTCAGTTAGTTTGTCTTAATTCCAGTCTAAGATATTTCCACTGGAAATACTTGGAGAAATTTGTTGTTTTAGCAGCGAAAACGCTTCCCTAAAAACGTCTGTTTTCAAAGGCTAAAAAATTCCATAAAAACAACAAGGACGGCCGACTTTTAGGGCTAAAACTGAGATTCAGCTTTTAATGTTCAACAGGGAGAGACTAATAGAGGCTCATAATTCATAAGAAAATCATAAAACTTAAAAGGTTTGACAATCAAATATGCATCTCAGTCAGTGAATTCTAAGGCAAAAAAAAATCTATATTATAAATAAAAAAATTGTTTTTCAGAATACATTTTGACGGCTTCAATCACACCTGAGTAAATTCCAGAAACCCGCCGATCACGAAGAGGCACAGCGACACATCGAACGTGCCATCTTTCTCTGCACGCCTCTCGAAACAGAGCTCCTCCCGCGGCGCTCTGTCATCGCCGCTGCTTCCCAGCAAACATCCCCGAGCCCCCGGCAGAGCTCCCCAATCAAAGGAAAACAAACAGGCCATTTCGACTTCGTAAACTTGACCTGCAAACAGCATGAAGGGGCTAAAAGTCCCACATCTCCAGCTGTCTCCTGGGGTCTGTTTGTGTCTGTGTGGAGGGGCGTCCACACGTGTTAAAGAGCTCTTTCGTGCCAGAGGGGGGCTTGTGCGTGTACTTGTTTATCTACGCATAATGTGCTGGAATGACATGGTTATGTGATGGAATAAAAATTCCTTAAAACGGGGGCGCGAGACCCCAAATCGGGGCTGCCACGACGGGGAACGGGGTTGGCAGACGGAGCCGGGGTGAGGCTGCAGGCGCGGTCGGGTCACGGGTGCGGTCGGCGGGTGAAACTCAGTTCACATTACCATGCAGACACCCGGGCTAACAAAGGAGGCTCCATCTGTTCCTGTCAGCCATTACAAATCTGGTGTCACCCAGTCCACTGAAGACAACAGGCCACTGCATCTAATCAAATGGCGCAGGCTCCTCCTGTGTGTAAAAGCAGCCATCGACTTCACACTCACTCACTCACTGGTTAGGGGAACGCAGTGCGGCGAAGGCAGGCAGTCGATCACCGCGGCTCATACATCCTCCCGGTCACAAAGTGTCCATTGTGTACAGTAGACTCACATAAAAATCTAATGATTAAACGCGAGAAAGAGCTGAATCAATCACCAAATCAGTCCCCGAATAAATCCTTGTGGTTTTCTTTGTCAGAAAAGGGAGGGGAAAAAAAAAAAAAAAGAATTTTAATCCCAAATTGTCATCGTGCATAACTGTCGGTCCAGAAATGATCTCATTAAGAACTCGTGTCATTTTTTTCTCTCCCCCCCCCCCCCCTCACTGACACCCCCTCTTGCTCGGAAACAGACCGCCCTGCAGAAACGCCTGAGCCATTTCTTTCGGTGAACACAGGATGAACTATGAACTCCGCATGCCCTTTCAGTAAGGACACAGAGCGCTCCCTACGCCAACATGGCTGCTGCCTCCGAGCGCCGACAGACCTGCTGCTGAGACGCAATTTTTTTAAGACAAAATGTTCCAATTATTGATCCATCAGCAAAAAAAAAAAATTAAACTTGTTTCAATTTGAGAGAAAATAAAAGAATATGAATTTTTTTTGGCACCAGACGATTAACCATTCCTCACATTTAGCATATAATAGCATGACGCTGAGCTTTAAGTATCTCACACCACATCAACAGACGGCGCAATTTGTAGTTATCAGTATAGCCTTAAGGGAAACTTTTCAGCCTTGTATGGTTCGATTTTTATTTGCTTCCCAAAGGAAATCTCTCCTTATTTACTCTGAAAATTAAAAAAAAAAAAAAAAAGAAAAATGGTCATTATTGTCTAGTCTAATTGTGGTCTATCTTCACACCATCTGTTGTGATTTATTTATTTTCCAGCGAGACAAACAGTAGTTTCTCTTCCGAAGGCAGAGAAGTTCATTATGCCGTTTCCAAATAAGGGATCAGGCTTGACTCAACCCAGCTGGTGTTAACCAACAGCATCCAAAAATGACTGGAATTATTCTTTTTTTTTTTTTTTGACTATGGAGGAAAATTCCTGGCGCATCCAGCTTTAGCAAGACAAACAGCAGAGGCGGACACCTGAGGCCGCAGAGTCCATAATGCCCACCTGCGGCGTGTCACGTCAAGGGCTATTAGAGTCAGAAATACTAAAAGTCTGAATGAGAGGGCGGCAGGATGGAGAAAGGAAGATAGAGGGAAAGATTGATAAAAGGGAGAGGAGGGATGGAACACACATGGCCCCTCAGGTACAGTGTTGTATTTCAAACCCGGTTGGGAAAGAATAGAAGGGCTGTGGGTCAATAAATCACCGCATTAGCCTGCAGCTACAAAGCCTCCACCATGTGTGGGCTGCCTCCCACTAGCCACACACACAAGATCCACAAAAGGACAAAACCAGGAGCTGAGGGTTTTGCCACAGGAGGGAGCTCTAGGTCACCATTCAGGTCTGTGTGACCCACCAGCAGCATTTCTCCGGGTACACGAAGAGGCCAGGGGGGAAGAGAGGAAGAGGAAGCAGGGAGGAGGAGTCGCCGATGTCACCGGGCAGAGAGGTAGGAGAGGAGTTTCACAAGGGGTGGTCTGCTTTCGCCGCCCCCCACACCATTCTCTGTTAATTTTTCACATTTAGAGGATGTGCTGCAATATGCGACGAAATGATCCACCTGCTCTTCCTGCGGTGAGGAGCAGCTTCGACAACAAGGATAATGAACTAAAGCCGTAGCTTTCTCAGAGGAGAAGCGCATCGCCTCCTCGCACACCAGATCGTCCTTCTTCCCGTTCAATTTGTAACTTTTCCAGTGAAAACACATTTACGCTAATTATACAGTATAGGTTTTGCACCTCTATGAATTAGAAAATCATGCTATATAATTCAGTTGAAAATAATTGAGAATGCAGTATTGTAATAAAGTTGTTTTTTTTTTTTTGCTTTTGTGTGTTTGTCTAACTTCAATGTGTCAAATGCTCATTAGGAGACGCTTCTAAAGACAAACTGCATTTTTAAAGGCAATTCTTTCTTGAGTTGAAAAACAGCCAACCAAATGGACATGGCTGAACGTGAAGAAAACAATTGCACCCTAAACCCAACAACTGGTTGTCCTGCTCTTAGCAGCAACAGCTAAGGTCAACTATATATCAAAAACTGGCAGCGCTGTGGAGAAAAGCTGCTGAATTATTTACATTCAGCAACTCTGAAGAGATTCCCAGCATGAACAGCCTGTCTAAGCTGATTTCACAGCATCTCAAGCAGATTTAAGACCGGACATTGACTAGGCCGCCGTGGATCACTGCTGCATAAATCCAGTGCAACTGAGCGCATGGTCATGAACAGACATTCTCCTTCCAGATCTTTTAGTGACATTGATCCATCAATTGCAGAAAATCAACCCAGACCATCACACTACCACCACCATGTTTGACTCTTAGTATGCCAGTTTTACCCCAGATGAAACGGCTATCAACACCTAAAGTTCCCCTTTTGTCTCGTCAGTCCACAGAATATTTTCCCAAAAGTCTCAAAAGTCTTGGGGATCGTCGAGGTGCTTTGAAGGAAACCTCAGCTGGACCTTTGTGTTCTATGTGGTCAGCAGTGGTTTTGGTCTTAGAACTTTCCCATGAGGCCATTTTTTTTAAACCAGCATCTTTCTTATTATTGAAACATAAACATTGACCTTAACTGGCCCCAACTGATGCCTGCATTACTAAAGCTGTGGTTCTGGGTTCTTTTGTGGCCTCCTGACTCACTCTAGGAGTAGTTTTAGTTCTCCTGGGAAGGCTTCATGTTTTCTCTGTTTATTCATAACAGCTTGCTTTCACTCAGGTTCTCAGGAGACCCAAAGCCTTGAAAATAACTCTACAACCATCTCTAGAGAGCTAGATGTATGCAGGTGATGCTGTTTATGACCAGTTCTTGACTTTCTTCTACTTCTTGTTGTCAGTCGGGTTTGACAGAAATGATTTATTGGTTCTACGGGTCTGGCACTCATCACACCTGAGCATCTGCAGTGTAACTAAATCCATGTAACGGATAATTCATGATTTAATACAGTAATAAACTATATTTTTACAAGGGCATTGCTGGCTTGTACAGCTTTTTTATTTTCATTGATAGATTAAATCACTATTAAATCTAATAGTCAATTTTATTTGATAATGTTAACCATGTAAGTTTGAAAAATAATTTTTAGCAACACTATATCATATAGATTCAATACAGACACACAGTGTTGCTCATATAGTGGACTAAAACTCAGAATTCAGTTTCTAAGGGATATTTTATGCCCAGTGTAGTCCATTACTGCATAATATTTTACATTTTTTAATTAAATTGCTGAATAGAGTCAACTTCATTTCGACCAACTTATTCAGATGCATGACCGTTTTAGGGCTAGATCTGTTTTCTGCTGCTCAAATTTATTATTAACACATGAAAATAAAGGCCTCTGAGTTCTGGCCTCTCGCACACCAAGACACTCAAAACGAGTCAGAACCAGAACTATCGTGAACTCACACTCTGGGACTCCGTCGTCCTGGTAGTCTGACACCGAGGCGTCGTCTGAAGGCGCAGAACGTCCCAGACTGGAGCTGCGGTTGTCATCAGAGCCCTCATCGTCCCTGTAGTCAACTGAGCATGTGTGTGAAAAATAAGGCAAAGGACCATGTAGAGTAGAAACATTTTAATGATAAGGATTAACATTTTACTCACATCTTGCTGGGAATTCCTGAGGAAGGCTGAAAACATAAAAGGAAAAAAAAATGCAAATCAAAAGCTGGTTTTGTAAATTGTTTGTGCTTTTTATTTATTTATTTATTTTTGTAAAGCACGGCAGAAGCACAACTTCAGAAATTCAGTAAATATTGCTTCCTGTGCTGTGCGCCGCAAAGCCACAGGCTTTCTGTAACACAGCTGAAGCCTTTTCCCCTGCAGTGCAGACAACGCAAGCATCCGGCGTCAGCGAGCAGAGTTCATGCAAGAGTTTCACTTTTTGTGAAACTCATGCGTTGTTCCTGGAGAATGTACATTAAAGCAAAAGCAAGATTGAAATATCAGATTAAAAACAGGGATCGTCGCATGAGATCTTTAGCAAAAGTAAATAAGAACGGGGGGTTGATGTTGGAGACATTAGACTAAACGAGTTCTTTCTAATTCAGACTGTATTCGAAGCAATTGCTGCCCGAGTCACAATTTTCTTTCTGCATTAAGAGCAAATGTTCAGTAATGGAGCCGTGAAGTTACATCGTCACACTTCAGCAGCTCGGCGTCTGTGCCTCCAGTATTGGATCATTTCAGGATGTATAAGCCTACCTTTTATGGACAACCTGGAAGTTATTCAGCAGGACCTTTCGCGTCTCTGCTGCGCTTTCACTCAGGCTCTCATCCTCAAGGATCTCCGTCACAAACAACTCGCAGTCTGCAGAGCACAGAAACATTAGAATAAGTGTGTAAGTTAGATGTAAGTGAGGGCCAAAGGCTCAGCAAAACCTGCTGCAAAGCACGTTATGGGTATTTGCCGATTTTACATAGACATAAGATTCTGGTTAGTTGATTCAGGTCAGATGTTATTAGTTGGAGCTTTTATCTGGAGTTTAAATCAATATTACACATTTTGAATGTCTCACAGAGGTCAAAGCCTCAGTAGAAGAAGAATTCCCCCGAAAAAACAAGAACAACATTCGAAAATTGGTGTTACAGACACGGATCATCCAGGAAATGATGGACAGGGAGATTGTCTGACTAAAACTAACTGGATGTCAGACAAATTCTGGGGTTTTTGTCTTCTTATTTCCAAGCCCAAAAACCGCAACCCGCAACTCATTAAATCTGCAAGTGACTTTAGAAAAAAACAAGCCCAAAGCTGCTTATTATAACTGGACTTGGCGACAGAAACTAAAAATAGTTCCAGTTTTTCCAGCAACAAAATGCGCATCTCCCTCTTCCCTCCATTGTTTATGTTTCTGTCGCTGCTGATAACTGTCGTATAGAAACGGTTGCTCCCCAAGACACGCAGAAGAAATACAATTAAATTACAAAAGAAAACAGTAACGCACAGTAACACAAAGTGATTTCTATAAGTAACTACTACTGGATTTGAAATAGCAACGCATTGGATTACCACTGAAAAAAGTGGTCCGACATCAGTAACGTTATTGACGTCATTGGCTAATTTCCCCCACCCACATTTCAAAATAGGTAAAACAATAAAATATGTCAAAAACGGTACATATGTGTTGTTCTTCATAAATCAAGAAATTACTACAAGAGAAAAATACCAACTTGCCTAAACTTGCTAGTATCTAGAATCAGAGCAATTATTATAAAAAATGTAAACAACAGAAACAGTGACAAATGGTGACAAACCACGCCCAATGTGAACCCCAGTTAATCTTTCCACAAAGTGCAATGGGAAGAGTCGCTTCTCCAAGTCTCCACTTATTTAAGGATTTTGAGCACATCGTTACCTGAGGTGCCAATATCAGCTGTACTTAGCTACTTTAAGTACAGCTTAAAGTATGTTAAGCTGTACTGTTTTTATGTTGCTTAAATAGGGGAGAAAACCGGAACCAGTTTCTTTCTCTGTTGTATTAAAACCAGCTTCGAACTGGAAGGTTGTACCACAAATACACACATGATGATGAAGTCAAACAAGTCGGTCCAGATTATTTATCTGATTCAATTTTTTTCCCCCCCACGTTACACAAATAAACTAACGCATGCAAATGTCCCCAAAGAGCGCTGAGCCTGCTAGCTTGGCACCACATGCAAATGTGGTGAATGCCGACCTGATGGGGACCGTTTACTGTATGTGGCGGCTGAAATGGAGAGGTGAACTTGATGGTAAAACGTTTGATACAAAGTCAGTCCACAGAATATTTTCCCAAATAGGCTTCCGTCAAAAGAAGTCGCTCGCAAATTCATTTAACTCTCTTTGTACAAAACCTAAAAAACATCATTTAAGTTGTTTTTGTTGAAATAATTCTACCCCATCACATTGTACTCTTCGACGATTAGACTCAAATACAAACAAGGTTGAATATATTTTAACAGCAAATGAAGACATTACCATCCAAGAGTCTCCGGATATCGTTTGGGATTGTACCCATCCCTGGTTTTGCCCAATGCGATGCAAAACTATTTGAATCAACACTCCTCTTCTTTCTTTCAAATCCTTGACGACTTTACCCCAAAAAGTTGCCTGGCTTCATCTAACCTCTGACATGCTGCTACAGCTCCCCTGAGGAACGACAGCCTGGTACTGGCAGAAAGACTCAAACCATCAACTGGCACATCAGCTAACCACCTGAGTCCTCCTGCACTGAAACTAGACTTCCGTGCATGCATCTAGATTTGCACATGGGGAGGAGCAGGTGCACAGACTTCCTCTGCATTTTGGTTCCCCCAGTAGAGACGTATGAAGGTCTGATTCATAGTGAGAAAAGCTGTCTACGTTACAGCGCCGTGAAAATCTTGCCTGTTGCTTGTGATTGCTAAAGGGTATATACAACAATATGTTGTATATACCCTTTAACCCTTTACCCCTTAACAAATATATACAACAATATGTACATGTCTGTGTACCGAAGGGGAACTCAAAATGTTAAATTGTCTTTTAAAGACTAAATACTCAAACCTGATTTCCTGCTGGAGGTCCTGAGTTACTGCAGCGATAAAATCATTTTCATATTTTCTACCTCTGAACCTCTTCGAGACGTGATTTTCTGGAAACAAATTACAACAGGAAAAAAGTACCTAATTAGTGACTACAGTTCTTTAGCAGGACAACTACCTGAAACATGAAGCCAGAGATATGATCAATGGATTACATTAACGGACATTCATGTGCTAGAATTAGAGCTGTACAATCTATCAAATCACACTAGCCTAAGACATTTTTTGCCAAAAGTGATTTTGACAACAACAAACAACAACAAAAAACACTCCTTTTTTATTGCATAAAGATTATTTAGGTAAAAAAATAAAATCACTTTTGGCAAAAAATGATTCAGGCCTTTATTTTAGGAATGTGACTGCTACAAGTAAATCTTTAATGGATGACAAAATAATCACCCTGGAGTATCAGTATGAGCTGATTACAAAACGTGTCCAATAAAAAAAATAAACAAACATATTTTTAAACTTGTCGTCAGGTTCATTTAAATGAATTCAAGTCTCATTGAAAAGCCTCATAAAGGTTCACTACACAGAGAAGAAAATATTTCAAGCGTTCATTCTTGCCAATTTTGATCAGGGATGTCCAAAGTGCCATTCAGGGGCCATTTGGATCGATTTTGTACAGCCACTAATCGTAATTCAAAAATGCTACAGATTTGGCCTGACAATTTAGACGTTTCATACTGGTTTTGTGCAGTTGTTTCTTTTACAGAAAATGTTAAGTGTGACAAAAAGCACATGTCTTTTAGGAAGCCATCTTTCTACACTTATTTTAATTTTACTGTAAGTGTAACCACAAACATGCAACAGTTTATCTCCAAAGCTGACCGATTACTCATTCATTCAGCAGACTAAATGCGTCAAGTGTTTTGAAAAAATGGTGACCCAAAATGGGCCTAGACAAACCGTACAAGGCCACAGTCATACATTTTAGTGGGGCAGATATTATATCTGTATTTAAAAGCACATATGAATGTCTTGTGTTGTTGAAGATTTGCTACCTCCAAGTCAAAGCCAATTAAAATTAACAAAAGGTAAACACCTTGAAATACAGTATATCACACTGTGTGTAATTCATCAATAAAACAAAACTCATTTACTGACATTAATCAAGTGTTTAATTGTATTTTAAGTTCTTGAGATGTACTGATGATACTTCAATTTGAAATCAAGGTCTCAGCGAAATTGTTTCATATCATCTTACTGACCTTTTCCTAGTAACTTTCTACACCTTTATTGACAACGTTAAGTAGTTTTTCAATTTCCTAATATGTTTTAATTACATTGAACTTTAACCCCATTGACAATTAGCAGCTCCAATGTAAACGAGAAAAGATTTTGTTGATTTGGTTAGTCCCATAATTAGGAAACACTTTTTACAGTCTCGTCACCAATTAGAAAATAAACAGTAATTTGGCATCATTATACTTACTTTACTCCAGCTTAATTCGTCACACCTGACCTTGCAGAAGCAGATAGTATCCGATGATTTGCACTTTTATGCTAATATTAGCTTGGTGGTGGGCGGTTAGCTAGTTAGCTTGGTTTAATTAGCTTGTTTAAGTTAGCTTGTTGACTAATGAAGGCAGACGACGTTCTTCTTTCAAAGCTTATATTCAGAATAAGTTTAATTGTTTTCATCTCAAGTTAGACTAAAAATATATACTTTGAAAATAGCTTTTTTACATTTTTATTTGTCAAGGAATAGCCTTAAGGGTGAGATCGGAAGAGAGTGGCATTCAAGTACCCTATGATTTTGAGCGTTTTGAAATAGTAAAATCGTAAATTAGATTTTATAAACTTTGTACTTGGACAGTAAGAGTCTTAAATAGAAAGAATGAGTTTTGTTTTGTTCGCTTGTTTGTTTGTTTGTTTGTGGTCATTCAATAGTGCTTTGATAGATTTAATTACTTGGGGGAAGTAATTAAAAATACAATTAGTTTTACATATGTTTTGAATACAGTGAATTATTTGTTTAAAGAAACAGCAGTATGCTGTATCCAACATTTCAAGATGTTTTCTAATAAGGATTAAATATAGCTATGGAATACAGAGCTGGCCAAAATTAATTATGAGAAATAAATACCAGGATGATGTTTACATGTTAGTAGGCTGTGTAATAATCCGTGATTTATGATGCAGCTGTTGTGACTATTGCACAGTTAAAGGTTATCTTTTAAGCAAAAACAATATCTTTTCTGAGTAGATTTAATTAATCCTGACTCCTGAGGCTTCAATTTTGCACATCTTCAGATTCAGCGGAAATAAAACTGACAGGGACGTTTCAGACGACACATAAAAGTGGTTCCTCACTGCACTTGACAGGGTATGGATTAATAGCTATGATTACTACTGGAGGGTGAACTCCAATGAATTGAACCAGCCTGGGTTTTTAAACACAAAATTGACCCTTGCAGATGAGGCAGTGGTTGTGGAAGCAGTACATAACAGCAGAACCCGTGGCCCTGACTATTGTTTTATTGATTGTGTATTACTGAAACACAGGAAAGAAAGCAATCAAGTTAAGTCTCAATCCTTCTCTGCTGACGTTGGCAGTGTGTATCAATCACTGATGGATGCATGTAGCAAAAAAAAGTGATCACTTAAATAATAGTCAAATGTAAACATACAGTCTTTAAGCCTGTTTGGGTTTTTTTTTGTTTTTGACATCACAATCTTAAACTTTAATTAGGGGTTTGTGTTATAGACAGATACAATTTAGCCTGTAGTTATGATTTAAAAAATAAAGTGATCTTAATTTTTTTTTTTACAAAGATATAAAAGTGTCCCATGCATCTGGATTCAGGCCCTCAACAAATCCATTGCAGATTTCCTGATATCTCCACCACATTTGCACACAGAGTCATCGTCTTTGCCCACTCTTCTTTTGCAAAAGAGCTCAAGCTCAGTGAGACTGGCTGGGAAGCATCTGCTAAATCTTAAATCATACAATTGCAGCTCTGTCTGTAGGTTTAGTGTTATTGTTCTGCTGGAGAGTCTGGCTGGTTTTCCTCTTCCCATCAAGCTTCTCTGTTGCACTCCCACAGCATGCTGCCACCACCGCCATGTTTCTCTGGGGGTGGATTGGCGGGTTCAGGGTGTTGCACAACATTTTTTGAATGGAAGCCCAAAAACTCAATGAATTTTCCATTTAAGAAGAGCATATTTTTCCATGTTACTTGAATGCCCTTTATAATTTATGGCATTTTGAAGTTTTTCTTTCCACTAGTCTACCTTAAAAGACATATTTGTGGAGTGTGAGACTTAATGCTGCCCCATCAACAGACAACTTATCAAGAATACTGCTTCATAATTAAGATAAAAATGTTATATTTGACTTATTTTGGAGGGGGAGGTTATTTATGTAGAAGGCTGTCTCATGAAGGCCTCCTTCCTTGTCACTTCCCAACAGGAAGCCAAGGGGTCAGGGTGAGTTTGAATCGCATGTCGGGATTGTCCCCACGCTGACCTGCGCCTGACTGGCCTCCCAGCAAAAAGCCCCTGTGAAGGTAAGAGGAACTGGGGTCCCCTCCCCTGGAAAAGAGGCTCCCTCCCCTTGACAGCTCCACAGAGCCCCAGCCACCTGCCTGCTGGGCTGGCCCCCACATATGAAAAGGGAAGCTCTTTGTAATCCGACGGGGATTACACCACCCAACAATGCGCCACTGAAAGAGCGACAAAAGCCCTGTATCAAACGCCGCTGAGGGGGAGCGCGGCTATGATCTCCCACTACTACCGACACTGATGACTCCTCAGCCACCTCTCATCTCCCCGAGAGGCTCTTCCCCCCCACATCCCCCAACCCAAATGCCTCTGTCCTCCTTCTGCCCTCTTCATCTCTGGGATCTGGCCTTTTATCAGCGCATTCCTTTTCATTTGCATTGCAGCGTGGGGAGGGATGGCAGGTCTCTCTGATCTGATAGCGCCAGGAGAGAGAGAGAGAGAGAGAAAACAGGAGGATCCTCAGGGCATGATATGTGCATCGTGTCCTGCAACACACACACACACACACACACATAGAAAAACACTACGCTGCATTCTCCAGATAGGCAGGAACCTTTCTGCAGTCTATAGGGACAAATAAAGCAGTCATGCCTGTCTGTAAAGGTCTGTTTGTCTTTATTTTAAAGAAAAGAAAAACTACAAAGGCAAGCGAGTCTGACATGTGGAAAGCTTCACTTAATTCTGACTCATTTAAACATTTATTCAAATGTGTCTGTCATAAGTGTTTGCATTGCTCAAGGGAATAAAAAGAGGCGTTTCACCAGGTTTTCCTCTGGTGGATCCTCCTCGCTGTAGCCGACTTTATTTAGGGGTATCAGAGGAAAAAGGAACAGAATGTACACCACATATAAGATTTTTAACTTCCACTTCATAATTTTGCACCATTTCATGATGGCAAATCACAGAAATAATACTAATAAAATACATAAGTTTGTGTTTGTTATTTTGTGGCAAACTGAAAAGTGTGAAAAAGATCTTAAGAGACTTTAAAAGTCTTTTTAAAAAACCCTCAGATTTCCAAAATAGGGACTTGAACTTCCTTCATTTATCTCTTAAATTAGCACATCTGTTCATTCCTTGTTTCCTCCGTTGAGTTTTCCATCCATTCTCTGTGTTACGAATCTCTTCTCTCAGCGAGTCTTGCTCAAGATGGTGGCATAAATATATTCATCAGAAATGTTAAAAGTGATAAACTGAGAAATGAAAGGGGTTAGAGGAGAAATTAAAAGCTGTTAAGAAGTTAAAATTATACCAAGTGTAGAATCCATTTCATGGCTTAGTAAAACCTGGACAAAATGCAGAAAAGTTCGAGCAAGGTGAACACTTTGCAGGTCTGTAATGTGTTAATCTTCAAGACTCTTATTGTTTAAGCTTAAATGTGACCTTAATTTTTAAAGAATGTTACCAAGACACCAAGAGCTAAACTCGCTTTACGAAAACTATATTTTATTAAGGCATACCAGAGTAAAAGGGGTGGATGCGGATGCTACAATATACTACAGATTTTTGATGGTAAAACCTTTTAAAACTGAATAATTTTCCTTTCATTTCACAGCTATGCACTGGAAAACCCAAACGTTCAAGTGTTGTGTATTCTTTGAACATTTGACGTGTGAAAAGCTCTTCAAAATAATCCTGGCTGGTGAATCTTAAGCGGGACCTTTATTTGCTAATTTTTAAGAAATTATGTTTACTTTACTCTTGCAGATGAAAAAATAAAGAGGCAGTTTGCTTTTCGGATATCCTCTAAATCATTGAGTACCCTGACCCACCCACTGCTCAAACATATGTTTGAGCAGTGGGAGGCTTTTGTTGCAGCAAAGTAAAGGAAAGTCCAAAAATAAAACAAAAACCCTAGAATGATAGATGGAGCACACAAAAATCCGAGCCTTCAAATCTGCCTCAAATTGACTTACTTGGATTGTTACCACAGCTCAGATCAATGTTAGCCCTGAACGCGTCGAATGGAAAATCATTCGGATTGTATTATGTTAGAATATATGAGCCATTTCAAAATATTAATTCGGCATTATTTGAGGTGTCTGTTAAGGATGGCAGTTAGAGCTCGCACCGCTTTGACACCACTGAGCGATTACACACCTCTATTACAAGTGATGTATGAATGTGTGAGAGGGACCTATTTTTTATGACCAAGACATTGTCCCTGGAAGGAGGTGAGAATACGGCTCCCCCCCCCCCCCCCCCCCATCCCCCCCATTCCCCCCATCCCCTGAACAACTGGCCGGCTGCAACCCGAGAACAGAGAGAGGGGAAGAAAAAGGGGAAGCGCAGCACTATTGGTATTGGTGGAAAACTGCGAAGACGTGTCTGCATTTTGCTCGCCGCTCCCCCTGTCCAGTTAATTGGAATACAAAGCAGAGCAGGGGTCGATGGGAGAGCCGCGGTGGCGAAGATGAAGAGGAGGAGGAGGAGGAGGAGGAGAGGAGGAGGTGTAGCCGCTGTCTGTCTCCAGCAACCTTCACTGCTCGCTGGAAATTGACTGTGGAAGCAGCAAGCGAGACCGACACACTGTCACTGGTAAAATGAACTGTCACCATGCATTTCTCAGCCTCCTGGCAGCGTCGAATTGGCCGCTTTGAACCATGCGACGTGACACTGATTGAGTTCTGGTTTTCCCCTCCTGGGCTCCAAAGGAAGCGGGCCGCTTTAATACCAAGCGCGCAGAAGAGAATCCCTTCAAAACACTCACTGCTTCCTTCACCGCCCCTCATTATTTCATTGCGGTGCTTCGTTACTCTGCTTCTCAACTAGTCTTGTTTTTATTTATTCTTCCCCCCCCCCCCCCCCCCCCCTACTGTGTGCAGTCATAGAAGTCTGACAGGGACGCAGAGGAGGAAAACTATTAGGGTAGCCATTTGGATCCTGGAGGCAGTCCCAGGGAGTATTAAGACGTTAACCCTGGCCGAGTCACTTGTCTCTCTCAGTTACCGAGCTGATGGGGCGGGGAAAGGATCCGGTCGCAAGGGGGGGGATCCAGGAGACAGGAGCTTTGGGTCAGCTGCCGCTTCCAGGTCCAATCGAGCCTGACTCGAATGGGGGGATGGTTGTCAGGAGCCTCCTTGGCTGGGCTTTTTGAGGAGGCTCGGCGCCAAAACAAAGGACAAAAAAAAAAAAAAAAAAAAACCAGAAAGTATGCCATCTCTACCCACACCGGATTCAGGAAGACTCACCGATATCTGTGGAAAAAGTCAAATAAATATGTTTAATTAATGTAATTTTTTTTTCAATGAACAAATATTGAACGTTGTGACTTTCACATTATTTGCAAAACTATTCATATCCCTTCTCACATGTTGCAGTGACATGGTGTGGTGTTTTATTGGGATTTAATGTGACGAATCCGCACAAATTCATCCGTAATTGTGAGAATTTTTATAGTTTAAGAAGTTATGGGGAAAACAAATATTAAAAACGTCTTGTTCATTTGAATTCAGCCCACCTGAGTTGAGACTTTGTCTACAAATTAATAACAGCTCTAAGTCTTTATATCTTCCAGCTTTGTACACAGAGACCAGAAGTCCTCCAGGATCTTAATGGAGAATATTTATATTAGCTTTAGGTGAACCTCCATCCCAGCCTCCAGTGTTTGTGTGCAGCTCCTCCAGAGTTACCATAACTCCCTCGGCTTACATCTGGAACAAATTCGTTCCTGGCCCAGTTTAGGGCCTCAGGCGTGTTTTTCTAGAGTTTCATACTCTTTCTATTTTCAGATGATGGATTGAACAGTGCTCTCTGATAAGTTTTTTTATTGTTTTATAATGTAATCCTGGTTTAATCTTCACCACAATTATCTTCCTGACTTGTCCACTGTGTTCCTTGGTTTTCATGATGCTGTGGGCTTCCCAGAACAGCTGGTGAACAATAGTTAAGTCATTTCTGAAGGAAGGTTGTGGTACTGAACTTTATTTAGGGATCTCAGGCAAAAGATACCGTTAACAACCATGGATCATTTTCCTTCTTCTTCACAGGTATGTGTTGCTTTGCATTGCTCTGTCTCACAAACTCTCAAAGAATATATAGAAGTTTGAACTTGTAATGTGACAAAATGAGAAAAAGTTTTGTCGAGAGCGAATACTTTGGCAAGATTTATTGTTGCCAAAAAATCTTTGCTCCTTGGGTAAAGGAGCATTTGGAGGATGATAAGACTTTATTTTATAAAGCTGTATGTAGGAAACTCACATATTTAAACTGATGAATTTGAGTTGAAAATATCAGGGAGAAATGTCCGTCCACACTTGATTAAAGCAAGCAAAAAATTTCATGAATATGGAAAGAAGCTCTTTATTTCTTACGTCCTGAGTTGACGTCATCAGACGTCTTCATCCAATCAACAACCTGGAAATCAAAGATATTCCATGTAATCTAACAAAGGAAAGCATTACAATTTGAGATCAAAGACATTTAAAAAGCTAAAAAAAAATATTTCAATTAGATTCTATCAATCCAATTGTTTTTAACGGGATTACTAGATTCCTTATTGCTGCCTCTTATTCCTGAAGTGGATCATGTGCTTTTTTTTCTTTCTAATTTGCTAATTTAATTCAATAATTTAGAACGGCTATTAACTAAACAAATTGAAATTCTGAAACGATACAAAGTCCATCGCATTTGATTCCAGAACTACAAATGGTTTGATCTAAAAATCTCATGTTTGATACCTGCCACTAAAAAGAAAATAAATAAAATCACCTCCGTGTGGCGTCTCTCAGATGACCAGCCCCCCTGTTATGCCATGAATACTGGATCCAGTTTCCTTTGAAGCCTCTGGAACCCCGCGGAGTGACGTGCGACAGAGGAACTGGTAGAAATCCAAGGAAGTGAGCCTGGCAATAGACTTGTAAAAGAGCCTACAAACAACTGCCAGCAGCATGGGGTACAAACTGCACTAGGCTGACCTCAAAGGGCAGAGGAGGGGAAGAAGGTGGTGGTGTGAGTGGATAAAGATGTGCAGGGCATCTATAGACAGATGCTGGTTTTTATTATCGCCCCGTTCACTCAGGTGTTTGTGTTTGTGGGCGTACGCCAGGGGAGGATGATTTCTCCTATCTCTTCCCGTCCTCTGCTTCTCTCCTTGTCCTACATCCTCCATTAGAAAGTAAGGAGGCCCGGCGCTGATGGGAAGGAGAAAAACATCCTCCTCCTCCTCCTCTCTGAACATCTGTCTCCTCGGTGTTGGCTGCACCACCGACTCTGACACCTCCAGATGGAGAGCCTGCTGGGAGCGCTGAGGTATTACCTCCAGAGATGGCAGGGATCACACCCCTGGAAAGAAGTCCCACACTTGCTTTCTGCACCGACTCCTTCTTCTTTTTTGCTGTTGTTGTTGTTGGATCTGTCACTGCTCTCCATATCCATTGTCACTTCCCCCCACCCTCCACCTCTACCCTGGCCCTGCCCCTCTGCCTTTGTGGCTCATCTGATGAGCAGGCTTTTGGGCCTTGCTAAGAAACGCATGACATCAAATGTCTGAGCCCTTCTTCTAATTTACAGTAATGGGTCGTGTGGTATTTCAACTGTAAATTCTATTCAAGGAACTGAATTAATTTTTAATACAGTTGTGAAAGAACTGCAGGCTCATGCAGATGTATTTCCAACGACCGCCGATTCCCATTTCCTAAATGCATGTTTTCCAGACGCCTTAAAAAGATTAAAGTTCACACAGTCTTCTTGATCATGACCCAAGAAAAAAAAAAAAAAAGAAGAAAGCGCCCGTACAGTTTATTAGTGCGAATATTAGAAGCAATACCTGTGAAAATCCAGAGCGTAAAAGCCTGAGAGTTTGCTTCGCCAGAGCCACTCTGCCGTCTTGACAAATTGACTCTGCATTCATTTGTGCCTGAACTCTGAGTGAACCTCGGTGTTGGAGAAGAAGGGCATCAGCAGGCCAGAGCTGTTGGGGCAGAAACTGTGTGTGCAAACCCATCACCCAGAGCAAATATTGAAACTGTGCCTCCCTTTACAATGAGAGGAAACGAGGTGGTCAGGTTCTGGAAGCCACAATAGCCACTGTTCCCATTTAAAATGCGTGTGTGGTTGTTTTTTAATTATTATTATTTAAAAATAACATTTCATTTAAATTCAGTCAGATAGAAATAGATCCGTGGTAAGAAGTGACCGAGTTGAATTTGGGTAACAAATCAAGAGTGAGACCCGACTTCCTGGAGTTTGTTGTCATGTTTAAAGCCCCTGGAGGTATTTTGAGGTGAAAAGGTCACTCAAGAACCACCCTGTGTGTTGTGAGAGATTCCTCTTGTCACATTATGCAAGCTGACATTGTTGGAGTCGAATAAATTCAAAATCTACACAACAAATCAGGCTTTTGCTGGCCATTACAGATCAAAAGGAGAGCAGAAATCGGATATTTTTAAATTTATTTATTTTTAATTATTTCTCTTTCTAAAGCCTATGAACACATAACAGAGAAAAAAAATATTCCACAGGTACTTTGATAGAAGTACAGTAGAAAATTAAGGAATTACAATGCACTCCAGTTTTTGATGTGCCTATAACCTTTATCTGATATTTACTGAACTCCGCAAGTGCATGCTGTTCGTTGAAAGTTGCAGGAGTTCTGATCTTTGATGCGTTTAATAAAAAGTGAAGAAAAAAAAACAAGCTGATATTGTAAGCATTCAACCAGCAGTTCACATGTCAGAGAAAATCAGGGAAAAATCCTCAGATTGACGCATCTCTACAAAAATCTGTCCAATCAAAAAAAAAAAAGAAAAAGAAGAAGCACCAAACTAGACTAAATATGAAGATGTCAGCTTTTACAAACACAAAAAACTGCAATGTTGTTCTTTAATATTTCATAGGCTTTATTAAGCTAAATCATCTGACCAAGTGTTGGAAAATACCCTGTAAATAAATAGTGCAAAACAATGACACTGAGGAGATCAGTGATACAACACAAAGCACAGCTTGGGCTCATTATGGAGAGGTAAAAAAATTAAAAAAGTTAATCGATGAAAATATTTTTAAGAAGCACCCAGTTCAGAGGAAAAGCAGCAGACAGTCATACCCTGTATAGATTCACAAGTCCACAAGCACTTTGGGTATTTATTTCCCACGGAATGGTGAAACCCAACCGCTTTTTTTTTTTTTTTTTTTTCCTTTTTTTTTTAAAGTCCCATCACAGTTCACAGTTTCTCCCCTTTAGTATTTGTGGACGCGGTTTCAGAGAGTTTCTCCGGCGGAGTGCTGCCGGCCAGGACGCAGCCGAGCTTCTCCCGCTTCTTCTGCTTCATCCTGCGGTTCTGGAACCAGATCTTCACCTGCGTCTCATTGAGCTCCAGGCTGGCCGCCACCTCCACCCGCCGCGCCCGCGTCAGGTACTTGTTGAAATGGAACTCCTTCTCCAGCTCCGTCAGCTGCTTGGTGGTGAAGTTGGTGCGGATCGCGTTGGGCTGGCCCGGAACCCCGAACTCCGACAGAGCAGCTGTGAGGAAGAGACGAGGGGGAAGTGAAAGGGGTGGATTGATGGATGGAGAGAAACATGGAAGTCATGGAGCTGGAGAAGCATGGTGGGTGGGTGGGTGGGGGTGTGGGGTGAAGATGTGAGTGGAAAACGTGAGAGTTAATCGCGCTGCTTTGGGCTGTAACGCAACAAGCGACAAGAACCACCGACCTGTTTTAGGGGGGTTCCTCTTCACTTTCATCCAGTCGAAAGTTTTACAAGTTTCCCCCTGCAGGTCTTTCTCCTTGCACTGGGGTGGCAGCCTCCTGTAAACACTCTCCGAGTACTCCTGCTGCCGCTGGTCCGGATACTGCCCGTACTGGCCCGGGCCGCAGGCGTCCCCGGGGTAAGGAGCCGCGCTCGTTCCGAGAGGAGACGCCTGCGCCTGCGCAAAGCTCCGGTCCTGGTCCGGGCCGAGGCCGAACTGGTGGTGTCCGAACTCCAGAGAGGAGCCGTACGCGGAGAGTCCTGCTGCTGAAAACTGCAGCTCCAGACTGGCGTGCTGCTGATGGAGGTCGTGCTGCGGCAGCGGGACGCTCGGAGGCACCTGGTGAGGCACCAAACACCCGTCCGGCGCGTAACTGTCACTTGTTGCGCAAGGGTTGGACGCCGCGTACCCGTGGTTTAAATTGGAGTATCCGGCTTTTGCGCTGAAGACATTTGCTCCGCGGCTGCATACCGGATAGTCTAAGTAGGAGTTCATCCTGGAACCTGGGGCTGATGGTGGATTTGTTTCAGACCTGATCGGGAGCGAGCCGTCATTAATGGTCGCTCCCTGTGCCCTGACCTTAGCTGGGATGTCAAAGCTGTAAGAAACACAAAAAGGAAAAAGAAGAAGAAGGAGAAAAAAAAAAAAAAAAAAAAACTACCTTCCACCCTCATATCACCTTCCTGACCACGCCACGTGACCAGCCAAACACCAATGGCAATAGAGCCACAGCACTCCGTCAGGTCTGCATGGCTCGTCCATCAAAGGGCCGCATTTACAAGACAAACGCTTCAATCAAAGTGGCTCATCTATCTGATGTCAACACAAACATCAGGACACATGTGCGCCAAAGAGGAGCGTTAACGGGGAAGAAAAAGGGGGAAATGACCACAACAGGAACCGTGATTAAAAACAAATAAAATAAAATAATAAAAAATAAATAAAAGACAGGGTGGGTATAATCAATTTAGACAATACTTTTACTACAAATAACAATCTTATTAATAATAATGAAAATAAATCAGAAAAAAAGATTGGATACAACACTAATAATAAATAAATAAATAAATAAGACTAATATAATTTGGTCGCACTGTATATGGTACCTGATGGTTTGTTTCACACATGTTTTTTTTTTTGCTTCCAATGCACTAATGAGAGCTTTGTATTTTTCTGTCGCTGTTTCTGTTTTTTAAGTACTGTTTTATTTCTTATAGTGATTTCCTTTTTCTTTTTCTTTTTGGGCTCTTTTCATTTCAGTTCCTTTTTTTTTTTTCCTGATCCCAATCTACATTTTTTGTGTGTGTCAGACTTGCAGGACGGAGGCTGAATGAGCCACGGTTCCTGAAACAGTCAGCGCAGTGAATTCAGTGATCCATCACGACTCCTTATAAACGCTGACAGCTTGTTTGGTCCATTTTGAGCCATAAAAGAAACAAAGGCCCGTTTAAGAGCCAGAGACGGAGCTTCTCACCCCTCCTCTCCTCTCTGCTCTGCTTAGGAGTTATAATAATGTGTGGATCTCGCTAGAATAGTCCTCCTAAACGGGCCCTGCAGTTAAGCACGAGTTTAGGTGCTCCTTAAGAGAAATTAACTAAAAAAAAAACAAAGGATTTGCCATTCAGCGTCGCGTTTCTTTTAATTTGTAGACCATGCATAATGGGTTGGAACCTTAACATGATCCGTTTTTAATCGCCTAAACACCAAGTTGTATTTATGTGCATCTTGAGCTTTTTGCGATGGACTAACCGAAACTTAAGGAAGCATGCTTAAAGTACTAAATCCGAATATGCTAATTATAAATAAATACTTTTTTTTTTTTTTTTTTTTTTTTTCCAAAAACCAGTGGATAACTATCTGCGCTGCGCGCAGAAATCCTAGAGATGAGTCAGTTTTGGCGCTTGCATGATTCTGTCCTGAGGTGTGCAGGCCTGCAGGAAGTACGACCCGCCGTGGCCGTCCAGTCCCCGGTTTGAGTCCGCGGCGCCGTCCCGCGCGCTGTACCGCGCCGTGTCAAAGTGCGGGTCGTGCGTGAAGCTCGGCGCCGTACATTTGGAGCATCCCACCGGGTCGGCCCGCTGCTGGGGCTGTCCGAGCGGAGGGGAGGGCGGCTGGTAATCAGCACCCAGATGGACGTAACCCAGGCTCGCCAGGGTGGGGCTGCCCGCGGCGGGGGGGGAGGGCGGAGGGGAGCTGGAGCTGGGGAGGCCCTGCACTCTCTGGTCCTTCTTCTGCTTCATCCTCCGGTTCTGGAACCAGATCTTGATCTGCCTCTCGTTCAGGTTGAGGAGGCTGGCCATCTCCACCCGCCGCGGCCTGCACAGGTAGCGGCTGAAGTGAAACTCCTTCTCCAGCTCCACCAGTTGCGCGCTCGTGTACGCGGTGCGCGTGCGCTTGGAGGCCTGGCTCGAGCACGGAGGCTTGTCGGCGCAATCTGCGGAGATGCCAAAGAGATGCGCCGTCAACAGCGACAGTAACGCTTGGTTTATGTCCTAAGGTTCAACGTGGTCCTTCATGTCAGTGGAGGCGAGGCCACAGCAGGTTAGCGGCGTGTCTCCTGTGTCTGTGGCCGCTGTGTTTGAAATGAGACGGGACTTGCCAGGCACTGGCACTTGAAAAACACAAAGTTGTGAATGTTTTTATTTGAACGTGTGAAATAAAATCTAACCAATGAAAACAAAAAAAAAAAAAAAAAAAAAAAAGCGGAAATACTAATTGTGAATATTGGAGTTTGATATGGGCAGTAAGGTTCCCCATCCAGGGCGCCACTGCTTCACAGGGTGGCTTGAAGGAAAAGGGTTATCTTTCAGAGGAGCAACAAATAAAAGCTTATTTTAATTTTACAACTTGAAATAAAAAATATTAGGTTCTAACAGTGGTGCTTTGCTTTCTTTGCAGATGCACCTTGAATTTTTTATCTAGTTTTTTTTTTCTTTTTGGATGCTTGTCAATTGTGAGTGAACACTTCCTGTGTTGTGCCTGTTATATTTAAAAAAATGCTGGCAGGCTTACTAATGACAGTGAACGCTGGCATCTAATTGAAAGATCACTAAAGGGTACAATTAATCAGAACGGGATTAATTAATGTTGAAAAGAGATCATTTAAAATATTGGCATGTATAAAACCTTTATTTGTGAAAACACATTTCAAATCCTTTTTTGTTTGTTTGTTTTAGAATTAGGAACTGTTTAGATGGAGACAACATCAAAAACCCTAATATGTCTGCATGGCTATCCAGAGTCCTGACTTGACTCTGAATGAGAATCTGTGAAGGGAAGCTCAAAGTTAGGGTGATGGAGTGGAGGTATTTTAGCCTGAACACCTTGGTGTAAAGGTACATCATCAAAGGTAAAATGAAAATGTCAAAAATTAAGAAAAAAAACATTTCTATATTGATTGATGAAAGGGGAAGAAATCGTTTCTGACATGCCATTTTTAGTGCAAATAATAAAGGATTTTTTTGTATACTGTGAAAAAAGGAGTGGGAATGACATTTCTTTTTTAAATCATATAAATATTATTTTATTGATTTACAAGTTATAAAGTTATAAAGTGCTTTATAGACATCGAATGAAACAGCTTTGTAACAGAAAGCACTCTTTCATCCTTGAAAAACTATTCATCCATACATCTTTTTTTTCATATATCTATTTTTGAAGTTTATGCAATTGAATTCGAGGGCTGGCAACACTGCTTTAAATATTGTATCATTAAGATAACTAGAAATAAAAGTTTTGTTTGCACAGTTATTACTAATATCCTAATAAAAAAGAATGTTGGAAACCTAATCAGAGCTCCCTGCTGGTTCAGAGAAGCAGCTGCTTAGTTTGCTTTTTACTTAGGCCGGCTCAGTTCTTGCAAATATTCAGGAAGGTCTCATTGTGACACTCAATTTCATCTTTTCTACAAATAAGGCTTAATAAGACTAAAGCAAAGAACTTCACCAGAGGATTGGGGGATGATCCCTTAATGAGATACAATGTTGTGTCGCTTTGTGGAATTTAAAGTCTATGTGGGCCTTTTCATTAATTTGTAAGTGCTGACTTAAAGGTTTTACATACTGAAGCCACTATATTTTTTTGTAGCTGTTTCATGTTCTTTGATTTTCTTCATGTGTTAATTATGTTTTGTCACACAACACTCATCAACATACAAGACATAAATCTGATTTCGGAATTAACCTAATGTGTAATGACCTCTTTCTTTGTGTGCCTCATTACAGCATAATTAATAACCAGCTGACCACTTAAACCTTAAAAACAAGACACAAAAGTACCTCTATAGCTTGTTGAGAAGATACTGATTGGACACAAATGCTTTTAAGCTAATTTAACAGTAATAATACTGGCTGTTATGATGTAAAATAATAAAAGTGATGGAACAATTTGGATAATTTTTGTTTGGCTACTGCATGTAAAATTCTTTTGAGCAGAAACTGCAAACCTGACATCTAAAACACACTTTTAAAAATAAATTAGGTTGAATTGCAACTATTTTTGATTATTTTTGCTCATCTGTTTTGCCTTTGTGTGTTATAAAAAGCTTCTTTGTGACTAAGGCACAGTAAATTGTTGGTAAAAGTAATGTACACAACTATAATTGTGTCGTTCATTTTACTATAGTAATCAAGGAATTGCACGTATAGTAACATGTAAAATGTATATCTTAGTCAAGTTTGTACCTGTAATGAGCAATAATAGTTACATTTCATCAGCTACTTTTGCTGTTGTAACAAAGCAAACAGAAATGATTTAATTACTGAAGATGGTTCAGTTTTAGCTGTACTTATTTATCATATTGAAAAAAAACACTAAAACTGTTTATATAGTTTGGATTATGAATAAATATATTGATTTAAGAAGCAATAAGAATTGTCATGAGACCTGTGATTGAGAGGGTTTGTTATGAAACTTTTAACTAAATTAGCAACAGTGCTAATTATCATGCTAACATAAAATTTGCTAGCAAACTTAGCTTTCAAACCGTGAGGCAGTCATTGTAAGTGAATAGCAAATTTTAGCTGTGGTTACCATCAAAGACTAACGCTATTTTGTTAGAAAAGATGTTAATCTTTTTTGTCAAGCATTAACTAGTTTAGTGACAGTGCTGTTTTGCATCAAAATGACTAGCAAATGCAGCTTCTTATTGCTAATGAGCCTTCATTTAGCATGCTAATAATCTGAGTTTCTAAGTCGCTGCTCATAATTTGATAGATCTGTCTTAAACTGTTAGAAAAATTTTATTTTCATGTACCACTTTTTTAGTGTGGATTTGAAAATGTTTGCATCCAGCTCTAGCAATAATGCTATATTGCAAGCCATAGTCAAGCTTGCGAGCAAAATATTGTGTTGGTATTGAGAAGGAATGTCTTATTTGTGGCATATCAGAGCAAAGGTTGATAATTAGAAGTCAACTTAGTTTGGTGAGTAAGACCATTTAAAAAAAATACTCAAATATAACTTAATTCCTCTCTAACATCAATCTAAATCAAATGTATGCTAATGTCAACAGAACCCACACCATGTTAGCATTAGCATTGCATATTAGCAGTGCACCTTGCCATGCGGTGAGTGTCGATTATGAGGAACAAATGCAAAAAGCTGTCGTTCAGATCATATAGGTAAAACAGTGTGACTGTAGATCATTTATCTTTGAAAATTGTTTTACAGTTATGTTTAAGAAGTTAATACTACTTTAGTCTGCTTTCTCTAGGCTATAGGCTATAGACTTAAATTCTTGCTTCAATACGTAGAACTTCTCAGCTGCAGTGTTTTCTATGAAGTCCAAATATAATTGTTCTCTGCTGGACAAAGGATAATAATCGAACCAACATCTGAATCAATGCTTTCTGTTAAATACTAATTAAAATGTGGATTTGTCACTGAAGACATTTTTTCCAAAAATAAATTAACCACCATTTTAATCATTTCAATGAAGTAATTCAAAATTCCCTTTTACAGTGTAAATGGGAAAAGGCCTTTTAAGCCAAGTGATGTCTGTGTGTTGCATCATACCGACCTGCAACCCCCCGGTGGAGATTCTGATTGGAGGGTCTCGAGTCTTTCATCCAGGAGAAAACCATTTTGCTCATTGAAAACTTATTGGGGCTTTGCGATTTGGACCTCCGTGGAAGCTCCTCTGCATGCTGGTGGGTCGGGGGTTGACGGGAGCCCCCAAAGCCAGACGCACCATCCACAGACTCGCTGAAGAATCCGTGAGTGTGGCTGCAACTGTGGCGGTGGATGTTGCTCTGCATTTCCATGAAATGTGCACCTCGGCCCCCTTTGACCTTCTGGTGCACTGCTGGCAGCCAAATGTCACATGGCAGGTTTCCAGAGAGCCGAAGGCTTCAGGCCTGAGAGGATCCAGGAGGGAGAAGAAAAGAAAGACTGAATCAGGGAGGAGATTAAATGATCCATCTTATCAACTCAATAGTGAGCTGACATGAATGGCAAGCAGGGCTGCGAGACAAAACGAGGATTTTGGTTGAGAAACACACAAAAATAAATAAAATAATAATTTTAAAAAAAACGTCAAATCCTTCCTTTTGCGTTTATGCATTTTTATTAATTATTATTATTTTTTTAGAATATGGGTAAAATAATATTTACATCGATGGAAAGAAATAACAACGTCTGGTTTTTCTGAATGCGTGTCTATCTGTTATTGTACAAAAATAAAAACTTTAAAAAGGCAACAAAAAAAAGAATTACATAACATTTCTGTAGAAAATCAATTTAAAAACTAACGAGGCTTCATTGTGTTCTCCGCCGTGTTTCCTTGGCATTACATTAGGCCTTAAAAATAACAGCCTTTGTTCTGTTAAAGGATAGGTCTGTTTGCAACGGGCGGGGGGGGAATTAAATGTTATATCACAATATGCTGAAAAACTCATCTATCAAATGCAAAATTATACAAATGTCTACTGTGTTGCAGAAGCTGCACGGTTTGTGCCCCGAACTGAGATAAAAAAATCCATCTTTCTCTGCAGCGTCAGAAAGAAAAAAAGAGAGATAGAAAGAGAGAGAGAGAGAGAGAGACAGAGAGAGAGAGAGAGAGAGAGAGAGAGAGACAGAGAGAAAGAAAATAAATTAAATTCGCCCTTCTTCCGAAATTAAACAAAACCAAATTATTTTTGAGCAAGAGGAGAGGAAAATGCAGTGTGTGAGCGAGAGAGAATAAGTCTGGAGGCATGCAGCTTTATGAACTCTGGTTGAACCGCGGCTGGAGTCAGGCTCGTAAATCATAAAGACACATAACCCAGGAACAACAGCTCGGCTGCCTTACCTTCAGCGCTCATTCCGGCGCGGGAAACAAAAAAAACCACGCAGGGCTCCTCACACCTTTAGGAGCGAGTAAAAAAACCCCCCAAAAAAACAGAAAAGAAAAAAAAAAAAAAAACAGTAAAATAAAATAGCCCCCCCCCCCCCCTCTAACAGGTCAGGATATAAACCCCGAGCAGAGAAAGAGGTGCAGGTGGATGAGGGGTGAAGAGCAGCAGAGGACACCGGGTTTTCCTTTCTGCAGCTCAGACCGCCCTGCGCGCGCTGTTAATCTGCACACTGCGCGTGTGTGTGTGTGTGTGTGTGTGTGTGTGTGTGTGTGTGTGTGTGTGTGTGTGTGTGTGTGTGTGTGTGTGTGCGCGCGCGCGCGCGTGGGAGGAAAAAAAAAAGCCCTTTCTGCTGATCATGCAAGCTCGGTTTCATGTATGGGAATAGCTCTGCGATAAGATCATAAAAACGGATTTTGTATCAGAAATATAATAACAATTTGACATGAATATATTTTTTTAAAGAAAAACGACACGGAACATCTCAGATATTTTTTCTTTTTATCACCATCACCTTCTGAAATAAACTACTTTTATGGCATTTTAGTCGAATTTTATGTCTGAATCAGTTAATTAATTTATTTATTAATAATCAGTATTATGTATTATGCCCCCCCCCCACCCCCCCGCTTAGGGCCGGAGAAGCAAGACACGCTCTCTCCATAACGAGACCTTCTCCCCATCCTCTAATTTAAATTAGTGATCAGATGGGCCCATTTCAGAGCAATAAGGTGGAGACAGAGCAGCGGCGTCCATTAAAAAGTCTCCGCGCAGAAAGAAGTTGATACTGTAATGTTGCTGCTGCTGCTGCTGCAGCGGATCGATCGGCGCTGCTTTGATCCTCTCTTCTTTACTTTCTTTTTGTCTCTCTCTCTCTCTTTCTTTGTTTCCTCCGTGGTTTTAATTGGGTCCTCGAGGTAATATTTAACCACGTACAGCGCTAATTAATGCAAATTGGCGTCTTTGATCTCCGAAGCGAAGTTGATCAAGCAGAAGAGCAAATCTGACACTACAACCATCGGAATATGAGATCTTCTCCAAACAGACTTTTATTGTGGAAAGGAAACACTTTTTGCGAAGTATGCCTCAATTAAACGCTTACTGTTAATTGTGAATAAGAATTGAGATTGTAAAAATAAACCTAAATTATACAAACAGCATGGTGATTTAATCGAGTGCATTGTGCGTCATTTTCCAGTTCATTCTGTGGGCTGTTTTTTTTTTTTGTTTTTTTTTTTAATGACGTTCAATAGAAAGCGAACGCAAAGTTCAATTTATCGCTTTTGGTTTAACCCTGAAACATTAAAACTCCCCCCAAAATAGAAATCAAAACGAAACGCCTTTGCCTAAAATGCAAAGTGCTGAATGCACTGCGGGAAACATGTGTTCGCAGCCAGACTGGTCAATAATCCATACGTCTTGCTGATGGCCTATAAAAGCTGCCATAAAAACAGAAAGAAAATCAGCAATGAGTGCAGCTGTTTAGAAAATAAACCGCCTGCTGATGTATGGGAGGACGCGGAGGCTGTTTGGGGGGTGGGTGGGTGGGTGGTGGGGGGTGTAGATGTGCTGATCTGATTCTGCATAAATACCCAGTCAACATGTGTATGCGGGGCCCCATGTGGGTCTGGATGGGCAGCTACTGAATGCGCCTTGGCTCACAATGAGCGGCTGGTACGGGGACTCGTCGAGCTTGGCCCTCTGTGCAGGTGTTAGCAGTTCAAAACGAGCAATGTGGGGTCACACTTATTACCCCCCCCCCTCCCCCCCAAAAAAAAAAAAAAAATGTCCGGCGTCAAACCTACCGAGTCAGTTCACGTGAAGCCATCAAGTTTCCATGGACAAGCCCAGTTTCCAACCATTCCCTGTTCATGTGGGACCCACAAATAAAAAGTTGTCTTCCTACACAGTAAAAATGCCAGTGTTGAATTAACACCCAAAAGTGTCTATATGTGTCCAAGTCTGCAGGTGTTAAATTCAACAATACAGAGTGTCACATTAGCATTACAGCGGTGCTGGTGTTAAAATATATTAAAAGTAACACCAGTGTATAGTGTTGATCACAAAACATAATGAGGTGTTAAAAAGGCAAATAATTGACCAACAAGGTGTCAATATCAATCAAATCCAGTGGAAAATATTCAAAACAATACACAGAAATGGAAAGTTTAACTTTTCTTAAACCGATTTCAATATTATAGACCAATGTTAATTTAACAAAAAAATGGGTGTCAATCTTTTAACACTTTCAAAAGTGTTACTTTCACACCAGCTGACTTGGACACATATAGACACTTTTGGGTGTTAATTCAACACTGGCATTTTTACTGTGTATTAGTGCGAGCAGAGGTGGTTCAAGCTGAGGCCCAAAGCAGAATCCAAAGTGTGTATGTGACACTTTCTGCCAATTTATTAGCAAGTAATATAATATAATAAATATCGCATTAACAGAATGAGGTTCGTTCACTTTAAGTGAGTTATGAAACAAATAGCAGTAAATAAACGATGGAGAAAATGCCATTTCTCTGACTTATATTTACAATGTGAGTCCAGCCACAGGCAGCACCACCAGGAAGTCGCCGGGGTCAATGGCCCCTCCCCCCAAAGCCGGAGAAAAAAACAGAGGACGTTCAAGAAGTTTTAACATTTATCTTTTCACGAAAATACACATTAAAGTCGCAGTAAAGCCCCTGCTAATTCTGCTGTGGCTTTCGGTTTTAATGTTCTGTGAGACGACCCGACTGGTGACCCGATAAAGACGGTTTTGGAGACGCCCCTGACTCCAGCACAGAAGCAAAAGTCAGAAATTATGTCATCAAATGTAATTGTTATGGTCGACTGTCTGAATATATGACAGATGAACTGTCTGAATATATGACAGATGAGCTGTCAGTGCTTTAAACCGTGAATACCTTTAAATATCAAATTGGAAAGAATTTAGTCGTCAGAAAACTGTGAGGTGAATTTAAAACTCGGCTGATAGAGGCTAAAGGTCATCAAGAACGTGAAGTTTTGGCTAGAGGACTGGTCTCCTACTGGACACCAATCAGAAGCTTAGCTCACTTATGCCTTCGGCCGGCTCTGGACAAACACACACACACACACACACACACAACAACACACACCACCACACTCGAAGTTGAGCAGACTGTAGTTATCAGTCAGCTCGTCACCTCACTGTCTGGACGTTTGATGGACACGGCCGCTTTCCAGCGGCCTCCATCCAGTCTGCAGGGGCCCCGCCGACAAACGCGGCTCTCCGCAGTCAGCCTGCAAGAGGAGCCACGTGTTTGAAGGCGCAGGCGATTCGTTGCTCTGAATGAATCCAGAGACAGTTGAATCAACAGTGGCAGCAAACTCGATTTCCCTCCGACAACACGAGCAAGGTAACAAATGAACTAATGCACTGATAAACATGCAACGCAGAGAGATCCACTTTCTGAGCCTTTTAAGAGCGGCAAATAAACAGATTTGCGACATTTGCAAGTTAGACACAGGAATATTTGTACAGCAAAAGGGATTGTGCACTAAATGGCATTGCCAACCGGTTCAATTTCAGCGTGGAAAATGGCGATTTAAATTAAACTGAAGACAATCAAATAATTGTTTTTCATTCAATCTGTTTGATTTCATTTAACTGTACGCTAGATTGCAACTGACTTTCCAAAACGAGTTAGAAAACACTTTTGCAAACCTACTTCTGTTTTGCAGTCTTCCTCCTTCCTCTCGTCATCTTCCTCTCCTCTCCTCTGGACCGATTCTCCTTCCAGCCGACCGACTGGGGTTGTAGCCGTTTGGTCGAGCGCCTCTTCGCATTTTTACCCAGCAAACAGCAGCTCCTCCTCGGCCACAGACAGAAAGGACGTGACAAATGATGTGCTGAACAATGACCACATTCAAGGCTCGCCCTGAAACTCTCCCAGATGCCATATTCACTAACAATGTGGCGCAAGAAAAGCAAAGAGAGGAAAAGGGGAGGAGGGGCTGGGGGAGAAAACTCCACTGATGGCCTACAGCTTAGTGTAAACTCAAGCAGAAATGTTGGAAGGTTTGTAGCTTCTTGTTGGGTTTCCGTTGTTCTTCTTCCGCGCTGACGTTGAGGCGTCGGCGCCTGCAGGCTCCCCAAGATGGGAATTTGCGACTCTGTTCGTGTTTACACTAATTCGGATCTACAGGGTGAATACAGGTGACAATGTCATTGGTCTGTGCTGACAAAAACCTGGAAAAAAAAGGAAATAATGTAACAAAGCAAAGGGTCTCAAAACTGCAAATTGAAAAAAAAAAATCTCTTGCTGGTTTTTTCATTTATTCTGCAATAATAAATATCGACAAACCAACCTGAATGAACATTTCATCAAATCCAAATTGCTCTTGTGACTGTTAATTAAGCACTAATAAATTGAATAATGTCTACAATAGAACTTTCTAAATGTTTATTAATATGTCAGAGTTTTTCCTTTCTGACACTATAAGGCATCCTGTCCCACTCTTCTTTTGTCCAAGCTGCCAGGAAAAAGACAAAAAAGAAAAAGTTAATTAAACAATTGATAAGGCATTTATTCACTAATAAATAAAAAATACTAATAATATTGGTTTAAAATTGGTAAATCAATTTATTAAAAACTGTAAAGCTATAAAATAAAATAGGTCAGAAATGTTAAATAAGACTTAATAAAGGATCTGGTTACATATGACACTATTAATTTTAGATAAGTATTAGAAAAGGGCCTAACTTATAGTCTGGGGATAAAATTATGTGTTATTATAATTTTCAATATATAATTTTAGATTAACAATCTTGAACACAAGCATATGAACAAGTCTATCACACTCAATCTTCTCTTCTTAATACTACTTAGGCTTTAATAAACGGCCTAATATGTTGTTAAAATGGTATTTACTCACCAATAAAGTTTCAAATAAAAAATAACAGTAGGTTAGAAATTTTCATATAAATGTATTAGAGGGGAATATTTTAAAATCATGCTATTAATATTACTTAAGTATTAGTTAAAGAGCTACTACTCGTTATCCATCACTTCTAACACATTTGATCCATAAATGTTAACCATATATTAATAAAACATAATTCATAGAGTTTGAAATGTTTATAAAGAGATTACTAAGTGGTCTAACATACTAACACTCATGTTATGTCACATCAGAAAAGACCTGATGAGGGCATGTGATATACAAATGTAATGCTTAAAATACTAACACTGCATTAATGCTAAATATAAAAACATAATGTTATATTGTATACACAAATCATCTTTTGTTATTTAACTAGTTATAAATTAAGTCTAAACAGGCGTAAAAGTTGTTAATGTGACAGATATGTTTTTTTAATGAGACACAACTAACAACACAGACTAAGAAACAAAATTACAGGTTAGAAATATATAAACATTAATAAAACACACTAATACCTGGTGTCACCTGTTAAAGATGTAAAGTAGCTGTGCTCTATTTAAAGGCTTAATACAAGTAATTCAGTTGTAAAATCTATTAAAGCATTAATAAATGATCTACTGCATTCAGGATCCATATGTTAACTTTACATCACAACATAGTCTGATGCTCTTTATCTATTGATAAACAGACAATTAAGCAATGGTGCGGTTTTTTATTAAAAGGAATTTATTCTAAGCAATAATGGGGCATTTATTGTCAAAAGATTATACTCATGTATTCTTGATCTTTCGTTTGTTTCAGTTGTGCTGGTTCACCCACAAATCAGTGCCTCACTAAAGTATTTTATCTTTTCCACGCTTTATCACACTACAGCCACAAACTGTTTAGTATTTTGGAAGATTTTATCTAGTAGACCAACACAAAATAGAACAAAACGGTGAAGTGAGAGGAAATCCTACACAGGCTTCTCTATTTATTAACAAAGTCATGCTTTTATCTCCCCTCCCCCTTTATTCTGCCTCACATAAACAGAGTCCAAAAACAGAGTTCACCTCTATATAATGTATCTTCAGTGTAAATCCAGCAGTTCTGTGGAGAAGTTTAAAGCAGTAAGGTTGTGTAAAGATAACTCAAGCGTTTGGATATTTCACAGCACTGTTGAGTCCGTTGTGGAAAGAAACGGTGCCACTAACCTGAAACACGGCTGTTCACTTAAACTGGCATGGAGAGCATTTATGATAGAAACAGCAAAAATGTTTTCAGTACCACAGGAAGATTTGAAGAGATTCACAGATCAGGTGTGAGAATCCATTTAAAGGACTCATTATTTAACTATAACTCTCTAGGACTGAAAGAAAGTCTTAAGTAGTCACATGTACAGTTTCCCCTACAGCAGGTCGGATGAGATGATTAGTGTGACTCTTCGGTCTAAATGCCAAATGCTTTGTGAATCAGAAACGCAACACACATCCCCCTGAACGGACCATCCCACTGTGAAGCATGGTAGTGGCAGCCTTATGCTGTGAGAATGCTTTCCTTCAACAGGTAGGGAAACTGACCAGAGTTGATTAGAATGGTAGAATTAGATGGTGGGCAAACCTTGATGGTAACCCGCTGAAGGCGGCAAAACTCTTGAGCTTGAGGCAGAATTCCTCCTTTTGAGCAACAAGAGTTTATAACGTCTGAGGCAACACTTGAAAAATAATCTAATCTAATCTAATCTAATCTAATCTAATCTAATCTAATCTAATCTAATCTAAAGTAATCTGACTGATGTGCAGCAATTTGGCAAAGGATAATGACCACAAATTTTAAATCTGCAACTAGTGGCTATTTTCACCAAACAGTTGTTAAATACAGGCTAAATACAAATACATGCCACATTTTTCAGATTTTAAATGGAAGAATGGAAATAAGTACTTTAGCAGTTTTATTTCATAATGTTATGATGTAATCTGTTGATCCGTCCAAGTCTGAGTATGGCACCCTGTGAAACAGTCAGAGGGGTAGGAATACTTAGCAACGCACTGTGTGCATAACCCACTGATTCTAGTTTAAAGGGTTGGGCTGGCAGCGAATAAACAAAGTTTCCCCAAGGCAACGTCCTTTATGAATATTTATTATATCCATCTGAGATATTAACATATTTGTTCGATGAAATATTTGTTCGTGTCTCTTTGTAACGCACTTTCACTTCATCATCTTCCCATTTCGCCACTATACGCGCAGTATTTTATTTAATTATTTATTCATCGTCCATCTATGGCCAATTTGAAGTGCAGAAGTCTTTCATTTTAACTCAAGCACTTTATTACTGCTTAGCACTGTTTGTTTTAAACAATAAATATAAATCTTTTTATGCTCATTCTTTTAAAGTGTTTGTCGCTTTAAAAAAAACAAAAAAAAACAAACAAATGAGAATCCGCAGACGCATCCCGCAGCTCAGAGAAGCTTTATTTGCGCCGCTGAAGCCAAAGACTTACGCAACAAACCGCTCGGCCTGCTGCTGCTCGGTAACCTGCGGCTGATAGGAGCCTCAGCTGAAAGGGAGGGAAACAAACTCATCCATCATCGGCCCGGTCGGTCTGAGGCGCCCTCTGCTGGCAGAGCCGCTGCATCACAGCTGCTCCCTCTCACACAGACAGATGTAAAACCGAGCAGCCCCACCTCCCTCCACCCCCCACCCCCGCCCCCACCCCCCACCCCGCCCCCCCCCCCACCCCAAAAAAAATGTCCAAGGTGACATTTGTTTCATCTGCTTTATCATCATCATCATCATTAATAAGCAAAAGTGAATCAAATTAATTTTGATAGGTAAATCTAACTTAAATGCTCTTTTCTTAAAACTTGAGTACAAGCAACACAACCTGTTGAAGTGACAATAGTTGTGATAGTTTAAAAAGAGCTCTCAAAATAACAATAAAAACCATTAACATGTTTTTTCTATTATTATTCTGAGGCATAATAAATAAAACAAGCAATTAATTCTCTTTTTTACGTTTTTTTTGTTTGTTTTTTTTTTTTTTTTGGAGGATTTTATCTAACTAAAAAAAAAATGTCGCCGATAAAAAAAAACCAAAACAAGTAATTGTTAACGATCATAAATAGAAAATTTCGCCTTTTGTTTTTTCCTGCAAACAGCCTTTTGTCAGCAGTCCTGAGGCTCGGAGTAGTGACAGTGCAAAGTGTGGCTGCAGCGCGCTTCCTTCCTCCTGACGCATCTGTGGCTGCAGTCTATCGTCTCCTGACCCGCCGATGATCCCGGCTTCAATGAATTATGCATGAGATCCGGGCACAGATTACCCCTATCAATATGCAATACTCATTACGCTGGCTAAATTGCCACTTAATAGTTATGAATATGTGGAAAATGTCTGGAACTCATATATAGCCCACCACTGCTTTTAACTTTTTTTCCTTTCTTTTTTTTTTTCTTTTTTTTTTTTTTTACCTGAAATTAGTTGGGTAATGCAGCCTCCTACTTCCTTCATTATATTTTATTATTGGTTGCTAGACAATGCGCGATGGGTTCAGGCTGGGATCTCAGCCTGAGTCCAGCTCGCAGTTGTCCGAAACTTCACCTTTGGCCGCTCAGTGACTCCGCGGAAAGGCATAAATCACCCGCTCAAGTTCGCTCCACGGCGGCCCGATTGTGCTTAAAGAGCTTTGTTTTTCCTCCAACTTTCATTGTTACGTTGAAAATAAAGCACTTTATTATGTATGTTTTTCTCATTTGGGGAAAAAATATATATATATATATAATGCTACTAATATTTACCGATGCGCCAAAAAAATGGAGCAGCACGAGTTTAGAAGATCTTTATTGACTGAAGTGGACGTGTTAAAATCTGCTTAGGAATCTGTATTTTATTTTAATTAGTAAGCCAAACATATCAGCCATGTCGTTTTCTCACACAGTAAGAGTGTGCGAAAGGCATTTTTTGTATTCTTCCTTAAAAGGTACACTATAAAAATAATTTTTAGTTTAATATGTATTTTTTTAATCAACTTTGTAAAAGTAGTGCTATAGTCTAACAATTTTAACAGCTTCCTTTTGGAAACAAATATCACGTAGGTTTTAAATTTGAAGTTAAACTTTAGTTAAGTTTGTCATTGTTCTCAGTTAGCAAACAATAAACGTGATTTGTTTATTTAAGTTATGTTGTGTTATGAATTAATATCTCAACTTTGTAAAAAAAAAAATTACATACTGTAATGAGACTTGTGGTCGAGATGATTTCCATGTTGGAGCAAAAATATAAGAATATCCCACCTTTAACTATTTTAGCAACAATGCTATTTAGCATGGTAAAGTCAAACGAGCTACCAAACGGAGCTTCTTAACTGTGATATAAATGCTGTCAATTAGCAGGACATATTAGCTGTGGTTGTCAGAAAAGAGGCTAACATTCCCTGCTAGAATAAAAATAAATAGAAAACCAGTAAAGTTTACCTACCTCTGGGTACTAGCAAAGTGACAGCGCTAATGCTAACATCATGCTAGCAAGCGGAGTTTCCTAACTCCAAACCTGTTGTTGCCCTTCAGCTTAGCTGACATATCAAAGGTGCCAATTTGCTGAAATATATTAAAAACTTTATAAATGTTTTCAATTGATCTTTAAAAAGCTGAAGGGAATTTAACTACTTTATTGAAATGGCTATTCAAAGCTACTACTAAAACTACTTTTTAGTGAAAGTTCAACTTCCATTACTTAAACCAGCATTAAGGTTTCAGTTAGAAATGCTTCAACACTTTGTAACTTTTACAAAGTTAATCAGCTCAGTCATAATGTAGCATGTATGAACACACCAGTTTTTCTGGTCTCTGTTGGACAATGAGGCTTTGTTTTATGAAAGCAGCATAACATCATTATTAGGTATATTCCTTCAAAAAATAATGTATAAAAATATTTATGCTATTTAATCTTTAATGTAATCTCTTAGACACAAATGTGTTACTCATTTCTTTAAGAAAGAGAGAATAAAACACGTGAGCAAAATTAATTTATGATTTAAACAAACTCGTGACTTTTGTCAGTGAGTCCAGTTGTCAAACTAACAAGTTAGAAATATTGAGCAGAATCTTCCAAAATATAACTTTTTAAATTGTTAATTACGTTTATTAGACCGTATCAAGGACTGAATCTAAAATAAAAATATAGAAACAAACACTTTTTTCACTTCTTCGCCGGTTCAAACTGACTAAAAACATGACTGGACATCTCTTCCTTCCCAAGTCCACCCTTTGCAGTCCCATCCATGCAGTTAAGCCGTCACTTTCATTCAAGGTTGTGAATTATATAGTACATTGTCTACTCCCCAAAACCATAAAACCAACTTTATGGACCTCACGTGACTTTTCACAGTCTGTAAGTAATATAGGCCTTTACAATCTTTGGTAAGGAGGTATTTTTTACCAACTTCTGCCTTGCCAATATACCTTTTAAGACCAAAGAAGTCCTTTTTTTATTATCATCATCATCATCATTATTATTATTATCATGAGAGATGGATTTGATCAGGATTTCTCCCGTGGACAAAAGAGAAAAAAAGCAAAAATAAAACTCGTCTCGCTTCACACAGAAGAGGTAAGTCTGAAAAAGTTTTCTCTTTCTCTTTAGACGGAGGGAAAAGTGCGTTTAAAACGCAACGCCGCCTTACGGGTTAATCATTACTTTGGCTGAAAGTTGATACGCCTTCCTGCGCTAAAGGAAACAACTTAGCAAGAGTCAGGGAGTTTTTGCTTATTTGCTTTTATTCTAACCGATAATTCACTGCGCGCGCGCGCACACACACACACACACACACACACACACACACACACACACAAAATATCGACTGAGGGAAAGTTTATTTTTCAAGCGCTATGAGTTCACGTACAAATACAAAAAGCTCCAAAAAGCTCACATCACTGCCTATATCCACAGAATAACCCTTTGCACTAAAAATTCATCACATTGACAGGTTGAATACACTTGCATTGCTTGTTATTCTAAACAATAATAATTAGAATAATTAGAATAATAATAATAATAATAATAATAGTAATAAACGCACAACGTATCCTATAGAGCTACACATTGGCTTGCTTATGAAACTTTTCTATGGATTTTGGCCACAAATAACCATCACTAAAAGCGCTTTACATTCAATGAAGAGCAGCATATGGTTTGGGGTATTTTTTTTTCTTCTTCTTCTTTAACTGTACAATGATTCTTACTCCTGTTAGACCGTCAAGAAGTTACAATAAAGAGCTCAACTTTAAGAGACAGAAGAGACAGAAAGAGAGACAAATTCCCAGAATGATATTTACATCTTATTATTTTTTACTCCCCCCCCCCCTCCCCCCAAATAGGACATCTAAACTATGATAGTACAACAACAGTAAACTAAAAATGTCATTTTAAGACCACAGAATACTTCTTCTTCTTTTTTTTTCTCTATCACAATGGCATGCTGGAAGGTGCTGCGCTTTCAAAAGCTTTATACAGTACTCATCAATTTTCTCTCTATTTTTTTTTTTTTTGGGGGGTTGGGGGATTTTATTAACACTTTTCTTTTGTTTGTTTTTTTCTTTGTTTATTTCTTTTTTGTTGTCGTTGTACCCTTGTCTCCCAAAAAAAAAAAAAAAAAAAAAAAAAAAAAAAAAAAGTTGCTCAGTTGTGGAAGGCGCTGCCTCCTGTCACAAGGCTCATACTTTTCAGCTTATTGTCCTTCTTCCACTTCATCCTGCGGTTCTGAAACCAGATTTTGATCTGTCTCTCGGAAAGACACAGGGCGTGGGCTATCTCTATCCTCCGCCGTCTGGTTAGGTACCTATTGAAGTGAAACTCTTTCTCCAGCTCTAGCGTCTGGTAGCGGGTGTACGCGGTTCGGGCCCTTTTCCCGTCAGGTCCAGTCATATCTACATTTTGCACACACACACACACAAAAATAATAATAATAATAATAATAGTAATAGAATAAAATCAAAATAAAAAAGTAAAAAATATCCAGAAAATTAGCAGAACATCTTTCTACAGGGGGAGGATACTGCCAGTTTATTTATTAATTGTTTTTATTGTAATTATTAATTTTTTTTTTCTGGCTTTTTTTATTTTTATGATGGAGCATGGGATGATGCAAAGAGTGTGTGTGTGTGTGGGGGGGGGGGGGGGGGAAGCATGCACACATGCAAACTGTCAGTTATTACCGCCTTTCCTTATTTGCAGCCCTGACAAAAAAAAAGCGCGTCCCAATATTTTTGCGCGCATTTAATCCAGATTTCACGATTTCCTGAAAGCAGCCTTTCTCTCTCTCTCTCTCTCTCTCAGCCGTGGGTTTATTAACCTCCACCGACAAAAACAAACACGCAAACAAGCCCACAAACACCTCACAAATACTGCCCTGTTTTCCACCAAAGCACTGCTCACTCATGCAACGTCTGACAGATTAATGGCGCACCGGCAGCGTGACATCCCCTCCAAACACAATAATATTAGACGTGTGTGGATATACCATGGCTTATGTGCAGTTTCCGCATCCAGGGGAATATTTGTGGCGTTTGGCACTCATTTGGTGTGGGAGTGGAGGAGGTGGCGTTGGGTTCCTGGTGCTGCTGCTGCTGCTGCTGCTGCGCCCTGGATGCCGCGCCGGAGCCTCCGCCGCCGCCGCCGCTGCTGTGCGCGCCGTCCTCGGTCTCGGCAGCGACGGCGGCGGCGGCGGCGGCTGCTGCTGCTGCCGCCGCCGCCGCAGCTGCGTCCTCTATCTCCGCGAAGTGCGCGCCCCCGGCTTTGCCGAGGCTGTTGCCACCCGATGAAGAGGTCGCGCTCCGGTCAGAGGGGGGAGAGGGGCTCTTGAGCTCCAGCGCATCCCGGCCGGCCGTGGCGCACGAAGGCGGCACCGGATCCGGGGACGAGAGCGAGCAGTTGGGCGTCTGTCTGTAGCGGGCGTCCGGCGCGAATCCCCGGGCGTCCTCCCGCACGGCGCCGAAGTGGCCGCCGGTGTTGTTGCGGTTCACGGTTAGGTCCATGCCATTGTAGTTGTAGCCGAAAGACCCGGAGTGCATGGTGCCAGGGTCTCTGAAGGAGCCGCTCACAGCGCCGTTAGTCCCATAATTTAGTAACTGATAGTCGGAGCCATTTGGATAGCGCCCTGAGAACGAGTTTACAAAGTAAGAGCTCATTTGCTTGGATTTTTAAAGCCTCGATTTGTAGATCTTTGTCGCTATAATCCTGTGTGCTTGCACGATTTATGGACGCAATCATGAATTATAAGCAATGAAGCCCTACTGTACTTTGCCAGGTATGCGGCCAAATATGGGAGAGCGCTCGGGAATCACGTGCCTTTGTTGACCAGTCGTAAATCCTCACTGATGACTTCAAGAGGTAATTCATGCTCCATGGTTACAAATGATGACGAAATAATGGTCGTTAGGCTCCAGTCAATGGTGCCTCCCCGCTGCGCCCCCGAGAGCCGCGCAGGCGGCGAGCGCCATCTGCTGGACAGAGGCGGCATCGCCGCGAGGCCGCGCGGAGTCCATCCATCATCTCTGTAAACCGGCTCATAACAACAGGCCACAGCGGGCTCAGGTAACACATAACGGAAAGTTTATCAGCCCCGCTGTTGTCATGTTGTGCTACAGTGCGCCGAACCGGAATTTATTTCACTCTTTGCGTTGATGTTTTATCATTTTATGGGCCTTATGGGTGGCATGAGCGGCAGCGCAGACGCCACGGTAACGATGACGAGGGCGATAATCATTTATTTTATTTATTTATTTATTTTTTTTAGGAAGAACGAGAGCAAGATTTTGCAGATTTACATCAAAAAGCCTTTATTTTTATTATATGTACAATTCCCCTAAAGAAAATATTGCACACAATATCCAGATGTGCATTGAACACGTGAGACAACAATAAATAACATTTGTACAAATTGAACTCATCGGTAAACAACAAGCCTAAAGACTATATCACAGAGTCACATCAGAGCAACTACACAACGGGGGACAAACAAACAAAACAAAACAAAAAAAAAAACCTGCTTTAATGGGACTGAGATTAAATAAAGGTGGCGCCCAGCGGGCCTATAGTGATGAGGTAACAACACTGAGAACTATAAACGCTGGGTTTTATTTACAGTTTGGCGGTTTGTTGCATAGTCCTCTAAAATAAAGACACGAGCACAAGGACAAACAAACAGAGGAGGACCTGATAAATGCGGACAGAGTCACCGTGCAAATACTCAAAGTCACTCTACACGTCTCTAACGTGGGGTTTCTGCAGCACTTCTTATATCTACAAAGAATTTATACATCATTTTATGTATACACACGCACACACACACACACGCACACACACACACACACACACACACACACACACACACACACACACACACACATTCAAGCGTTTCTTCTTCTTCGTTTTTTGTCTCAGAGTCCCCTTTGTAGTTTAGCTCTTCTTCTCCGCCTGCTCCTGCTCCTCCTCCTCGGCTGTCTTTGAGGGATTCAGGAGTTTGTTCTCCTTTTTCCACTTCATCCTGCGGTTCTGGAACCAGATTTTGATCTGTCTCTCCGTCAGGCACAGGGCGTGGGAGATTTCTATCCGGCGCCTGCGGGTCAGGTATCGGTTGAAGTGGAACTCCTTCTCCAGCTCCAGGGTCTGGTAGCGGGTGTAGGTCTGCCGGCCCCTGCGGCCGCTGCTGCCAAATGGGCCTGCAATCCCCCCCCCCCACCCCACCCCCCAAAGATAAACACATACATAAATAAAAGCACAAAAACAAAATTCACCAGCAAATTATTAGAACTACAAATGGAGATTTAGCTGAATTAAATAAAATAAAACAACAAAAATAACAAACTGATGGTCACGGTGAAACTTTGCAGATATGTGACTGAAATATATTTGCATATTTTCTTTTCTTGATATGCGTTTAACAGACTGCAAATATCATACCAAGACGACATTTTGAAAAAGGCAACTATATTTTATAGTAGGATATCATTTCTTTCCACCCGCCCCCCCCAAAAAAAATGACGCAAAATACCCACATCCACGTAGAATCATGTAAAATGACATTAAACCGACCCAGTATGGGGTGAACTCACGTTGCCTCATGCGTTTTATTTTCCTTTAGGCAACTGAACAACTGAGATCCGTGACTTCTGTTGTTTAGATCTGTTGTGTAGATCTTCTAGTGCACGTTTCTGACAGTAATGCACTGTGGGTAACTTACGAAAATCAACCTGCATGCTGTAAATTATCTCTATCATACGTCGTCATGTGTATTTCTCCGTTAGTGCAGCCAGCAAAACATTTACTTTATGGATGCTCAGCTGGCTTTGTTTTTATTCGTTCATATATACGATCACTGCTGCTGAACATTTGCGATTTCATTCTGTAAATAATAGGTCTTTGAATATTCTATTCTATTCTATTCTATTCTATTCTATTCTATTCTATTCTAATGTGGTACTTGACGAGTTTTTTGTATTAAAATCTGAAAAGGACCATGTGACACGGGCTTGGTGCAGGCCCAGTCAGTGCGTGCGTTGGGTGCGCGCGTGCAAGTCCGGCGTTTGCGGCCAAAACTGCGAAAGCGCACGAAGATCTGCACATACAGTCCTTCTTTAGTCTTCTGTCCTGCCCCCATGCGTGCTTAAACTTTGTAAAGTCGATACAAAAAAATAAAATAAAATACATATATATTTTTTATTTTTATTTTTAACATCAGAAAGGTAAAACAATTTAAAAAAAAAAAAAAAAAAAAAAAAAAAAAAGGAGCGCGCGCACTCACCGGCTGAGCAGGCGTTCATCCTCTGCATCCAGGGGTAGATGAGGGTGGAGGACTTGTCGTCGATGCTGCCGCTCATGCTGACGGTTTGCTCCGCGCACTCCGCCTTGCGCTGCTGGTGCTCCTGCGTGACGAACAGCGGCTGCTCCTCGCGGCCGCTCGAGAAGGCGCACGAGCCCTCCGCGTCCTTGTAGAACGTGCCCACCGGGTTGTAGTCGCACGGCGCTCCGCCGCCGGCGGCGGCGCGGCCGTAGATGGCCGCCGCCGCCGCCGCGCCCGACTGCTGGTAGTAGGAAGCCGGGTAGACCTTCTCCTGCATGTTGGCCGCGCCATACGTGGCCGCGTTGGAGTAGTGCCTCAACGGGTCCGTGTATCCCGAGGAGTAGAGCGGTATCTGACCCAGGAGAGAGTCCTGTCCTCCCGGTAGAGACACGGGGAAAGTTGAGTTAACGAAATAGGAACTCATTGGGTGGACAACGGGGTGTATTTACTCCGGAGGAATATGATTTGTTGTCTTTTATAGTCCAAGTGCTTTTGCCATTACTTTATCGGAGATTTGGTTTTTGCTGAAAGGGGGGCTGTGAGGTGCCACTGGATACAGAGGGGAAGTGTACCATCTGATCAACCTCTGGCCAATCACCGCCGTCTGTGCTTGCACTATTGCACCCATGGGGGGCTCTTGTTGCGCACAGGAGTCCCCGGTGAATCGAAATGAAGCGCTCGAGCCAGTCGGTCTTTACGCGCGCTCACATAAAGGCACACTTTAACTCGCCGAATTGCGTAATTAACAAAAACAAACAAACAACAACAACAACAACAACAACAACAAAAAAAGAAACACACCATTTGTTAGACACAAAGTACGTGTCTAACAAATATATAAGCAAAAATCAAAGCGAAACAATTATCTCTGCTTTGCTCTCCCTCTCTCAATTTCCACTTCCGCCCTATTAATTAACCCACTTTGAGCAGAACCGCGGTGATTAAACGCTTCACTCTCAATGCAGCGTCTTAACAAGCAGCAACTGACTGGTCTCATCTCACGCTTTCATTTCCCTAAAGGTGCGCGTCCCTGCTGATGTGTCCAGATGCAACTCTGACGTGCAGGAAGCCGCACGCAGGAAGGACTCGCTCAAGCACCACCACCACCACCATCATCATCACCACCACCTTCATCCCCGTCACGATTAACACACACACACACACACACACACACACACACACAGGCCGAGTGTGCACGACCATCTCTCACACAAGGTTCAATAAAAGAAAAGGTGGGAGAAGTTTCAGGTATGTGCGTCGTTTTGCCACATGCATCACTGTTTGTTCTGCTGATGGCAACACAAATGTCAAGGTTTCAGCAGATCGAACAGAACTAGATCGTTGCCTTTTTAGTTCGTTTTAACCTTGTGGGTCAAATCCTTAGCTCTCAGTTGAAAACATGCGGATTTTGCGAGTTGAACAGAAGAGTGAAAGAGTAAATAACTAAAGAAAGAAAGAAAGAAGAATACTCAAGTCAATACATGCAGTTAAAAGCTAATGATTTAAGTTTATTCGAAAGGAAAAAATAACGAATATCTAGTATTTATCACAAAATTAATCAGAGCAACATTTGCAGCAGGTTCAGATTTTCGCTTATATATAAAGAAGCCTCTGTATTTTTCTTTATAATTATATATACGCCACTTCTTTCTTTGTTCTTTTTAGAAAACATATGAAAAAACAATCGAATACGAATTTTCTGCATTACATCCAATGAACATTTTAAAAAAAAAACATTTTGCAAGCAAATTGTTCAGACATTAAAGGGAAAAATTATATATTTTGGCATGTTTTAGTGGATGTAAAATCCTAAACATTAATAACTGCTTTGTAAAAGCATGAAAAGATTTTTTTTCCTATTTTGAATCAAATTTTGAATGAATTTCTGGTTCTGAAAACAACGCATCGACGAGCAGCGGAGGCGATGGAATCAAATAAAAAATAAAAATGCATTCAGAACACCGGAAAAGACGTGAAGCTGAATATAAAATCAGAAATAAGGCAAAATAAGGCAAAGATAGGAGTTGTGTCGGTTCATTTTTGTCCAAAAAGAGGTCTGAACTGCTGTGCCATATATAAGTGCAGTAAGGAAACGGTGGTGCGCCAAATCACCAAAAAAAGGCTCTAAACGTGTTTTCCTGAAACAAGGTAAAAAATAAACAACGGGCGAACAACAAAACACGATAATAAAATTAAAAAAAAAGAAACAGAGCAAGTGGTGGGCAAATTAGGTTAATCTCAAATGAGAACATGCCCCAGTGGCGCGGGGCCTTCATGACCCTCATCTTTACCTCCATCATCATCATCAAAGTCAGGCGTGTGGCCTACAGCCACAAATTTCACTCCATCAGACTCCGCAAAGGGGCCACGAAAGCAAAAAAAAAAAAAAAAACAACCTTTTCTGCAATTCCCCCCTCATTTCAGCAGATAGATGTCGGCGGTTGGAGGAGCTGCAGCACCTCAGGGGTTAATCAAAGTAAGCAGCTGCGCGATAAGAGCGCCAACAGAAAGAGAAAACACGCTCGCTGAATAATTGCCCTTTTCTTAAAGGGGAGCTTTTCCCCTTTTCCCAGTCATGTAAACACCAGGCCTGCAGTGGCAGCAGCAGCAGCAGCAGCAGCAGCAGCAGCGCAAATCAGAACCAGGATGCCCTTACCTTTGTTGATAATCCATCATCACCAGCGTGGCTGCCACTCCGCTGGAGCTCCTGTCGCTTCCCCCTCACAGACACACACACACACACACACACACACACACACACACACACACACACACACACGAGAAAAAAAAAAAAAAGAAAAAAAAAGAAATCTCCACTTTGCCTAAGTGACAACTTGAAAATAATCCCTCCATCCAGGAGTGTGCTGATCCCTCATTTCCAAAAGCCACAGAGGTGCAGCTGGATGAACATGGCGCACGGTGAGTCGCGCAAGAGGCGCCATCATCCCTCCCCCAAAAAAAAAAAAAGAAAATCACACAGCGAACCTCCAGTAAACAGCTCTTCACCTAACACGCGTGTTTCAGCTCACGGAAGAACTCGGGGGAAAGACATATTTGAAGGGAAAAAAAATTAAATAAAATGGTTGGGACTGTGAAACAAACTGTTATAGGTGAATGAGCGGTGCAAAAAACAGCAGCTGCATTATAACCTCATGGGGAACAAGTTCCCATTCCTGCTGGCCACATGACCGCCACGGACCAATCCCAGCGCGGGACGAGTCGTAAACTTCCACGGGAAAGTTGTAAATTTTCATAAACCGCAGAGGGTTTTTTTTTTTATATATTCTTTTGGACGAGGTTTTCCTTCGCCATAATTGTTTGTCTGTGTGGGGTGTGTGTGTGTGTGTGTGTGTGTGTGTGTGTGTGTGTGTGTGTGACAAAGCAGGGATGTTTGGCTTAAAAGTTGCATTAGAAAGGAAAGCGGAGATGTGATAAGCTGCACAGGAAGCGCGTTTGACTCCGCCGCTGCTGTGTGAAAGGTTTGTTTACCTCCTTAGCTCTACTTTGGACTCTGCGCTCCAACAAAGGCGTCACCGCGATGCGTCACATTTCATATGTTCTCTCTCTTTAAAGGCAGTTTTTAAGACAGAGAGCCGCTGCAGATACATAATCAGGAACGTTACTGTTTATTAAAACTATTTGTTGTTTAATTTAAGCTTTAAAGACGTTTGCGTAATTAAGCTACATAATAATATAATAATAATAATAATAATAATAATTAATAATAATAATATAATAATAATAATAATAATAAATAATAAACATATATTCACAAACACAGAATTCAGTGTTTTGGTAGAAACACTGAAGAAATGTTCAACTCAATTACGTTCTGCAGAGAAAATGCAAACAAGCATTTTCCCCATATATACTGACTCATTTCTGGTACAAAGTCTGAAAGAATTATTATTTTTTTTTTATCCTTTCTCCTCTTTTTCTTATTGTTCTTTTCAGGTCTCATTTCCGTTCTGCTTTAGTCACAGTGCGTCTTTTCCGCTGGCCTGCTGGTGTTTTTCCAGCACTAAAAGAGGATTTCCGACATTAATAGACGCAATAAAACCATAAATTCCTCGAGTGCCTCTAGTAATTAAAAGCTCCCAGGACTAAGTAGCTATTTATTTATTGAAACACAAAGTTAAAAAGGGGCGGAGGGGATGCGATAAAGGCATTCCGAATCAAAGTTGTGCATTAAATCTGTTTTTGAGGACTCAATCCCCACAAAATAACGAGTGAAAATGAATTGACAAAAGTAGCCAAGTTTTCTCCCAGAGGCCCAAGCTGCGCGGCGTTAGTGGCGCATTCAGCTTAGTAATAAATTCATAATTGTGATAAAACAGACGGCGAGGCCTGCAAACATATCTGCTGCAAAGAACAGAAACACAGAAATGTTTCAAATTCACTTTTTGAACTTCTGCTCCCACCAATTTTATCAGAAGTTTGTATTGCTCCAGACATTTACAGAGCTCCACGAAATTGTTTTTGATCACCTTTTGGGTTTTATTGTTTTTATAAAATGCGGAATTTTGGATTATTTTGACCATTTTTATCAAACCATCTATATCTTTTTTTTTACTTTGTTGGTATTCTGTTATTATTATGATTATTACTGTTATTATTAATCTTTTTGTTTTCAATTTGTAAAGCAAACAAAGAAACTTTGTTTTTTAAAAAAATATGGCCTTTAAAAACAATGTGAAGAAAAAAAATCCAATTTAAATACTGCAACAAAAAGAAAAAAAATCCAATTTAAATATTTATCTAAATGCATTTATTCTCATTATTATCCTTTTGGAAAACGATTACATGTATTTTCTTACAATCAGATCACTCAAATATATAATCAAATTCATTAATTAATCTGTTAAAAAGGTTTTGATGGTGATTTTCAAGCATTTTTATGTTGTCTTGAGTAGCAAGCAGAAAATGTGATACCAATGTGGCTGTTTTAAAAGAATTACTTTTTAATCAAATGACACTTCAAGAAATTCTCTGATTTCAATAACCCAGTTTCTTTATTTAAAATGTTCTCAGATTAATACATATCTCTTTTTCTATATAGCAGGTAACTGATTTTTTTTTTTCTTTTATCATGGCACTCAACGAGGGTTTTATCCGATATAAAACTTCATATTTGTGTGGGCCGTTTTATTGAAGGAGTGTAAACTTGAGCTTTGCAGATATAAAATCCATTACAGCATTTTTTTTCATATAGGCACTGTGTATTTTACTTTCACAGTTAAATATCGCTCTGCCTCCACCACCACCCAGGTGCTTTAACAAATCCTGCACAGACCCCGCCTGGATCTCCCGGTCCTCCTTCGAGGGGCTTCAGAGGTCGGCGGCCCCGCTCCTCAGAGTCTTTTATAGGGCCGGGGGACTCTCCGGGGGGAGCTCTGGTCGACTGGAGAGAAGCCAGGCCTCCGGAGCAGCGGGACGCGCGTGGAGACGATGAGGAGGCTCGGCAGGTCTGCGGCGTGGTTGGACGAGTTGCTGCAGTGAGGACCGTTGGTGGGGTTTATGACGGGGGCCTTTCCTCTGGACTTCAAGGCGTTCGTGGTGCTGTTAACTGAAGAGAGGAGGAGGAGGACAATGAGAGGAGCGCCAAACAAAGGCTTCTCGACTGACTCACACAGTCTACAATTTATTTATTCATGCGGCTATGAACGAGCGTCGATGGAGTCGACGTTAAGGATTAAATTTTATTCCACTTTTTTTTTTCCTTCCCTCAAAGACGTTTTTTGATTTAGGAGTCATTAAAAAGCTATTTCTGTTGTTTGTTTGTTTTTTCCAACCAACAGACAAGAGAGAACGCGTATCCATATTGCATCAGGTGCTCTTGGTCCAAAACATGTGGGTCCGGCGGTGCCTTGTCAGGACTGGACTCTACCTTGACAGGGTCCCAGGTGGGCGCCGGAGGTCCTGCGGTCCTCTCCCATCCTGCAGAGGCTCTCCATGTCTAGTTGCAGGCAGGCGTGCTCGTTCAGGCTCTTCTGTTTCGTCGTGGGACAAAAGCAAATACCTTTGAGTCGTCACGCGTCACTGGGACGGGGCAACAAAACAATCTGCAATGTCATTTGAATTATCTCACAAGGATTTTTTTTATGTTGTTCGTTTTATTTCGCAAATAATCTGTGTGCGGCTTGAGCGTCCGTGAGGTGCGGACCTGACTCCATCGTTCTGATTTTCCACGGGTGTTCTCTTTAATCACAGAGCTGCAGGCCTGGTTGTTCAATTCTCTGCCATGTTTTCAGATCAAGACATCAAACTTCAAAATTAGGAATGAATATTTAAATGTTGTTAGCTTATTTGATTCAGGTTGTTCTTTGTCATGAACACTGAAAAAACACTCTCTTTGTTCATATATATATATATATTATATATATATAGAGAGAGAGAGAGAGAGAGAGAGCGAGAGAGGGAGAGAGATATTCCTTTTTACCACTTTTTGTCAAGTGACATATTATTAACCAACAGAATTATTTGTAATTGCAGTTATTTTTAGAACCAGGTTTACAGGCAGTAAACTGGGGACAATCAGAAAAAAATGTTTCCTAATTTTTTTTTTAAATGAAGTTGTATAAAAAGGTGGATTCATTCCCAAAAACCAGTTACTGCCACCCCATCATGCTGACCTTGTGTCTTTCCTCACCCTACTGGCTAGACGTATCATACTGATGCATTGGAAGAATCCTCTCCCAGCCTCACATTCTCATTGGATAAAAGTTGCCCCTTTTGTTCATGAAACTGGAAAAAATGAGCCATACTTTCAAAGGCTCTGAAATGACATTTTCAAGAATCTGGCCACCGTTTCTGGACCATGTTAGGTCTTTGACACTCAATGTGACCCATGAGTGGTGCTCCCCTTACTTTCCAGTTGTATTGGCATACAGCATTTATGTAAGTCTTACAACAATTTTAGTAGCACAGAATACATTAAGCCCTTTAAGTGCCCCCATTTCAGTTGTCTTCTGTTTAATTTATATTTTCTTTTCTTTCTGTTACCTCTGTTTGTTTATTTTTTTTAATTATCTACTTTTTATCCATGTACTTATGGAATTAATTGCTGGATTTTTGTTTGTATGCGTCTTGTTTTATTTTTGGTTCTTGTCTTGTCATTTATTAGTTTATGTTTATTCTTCAAAGTTCTGTCTCAAGTATGACTTGAATGTGTATGTATGGTGCTTATTGTTTTGTTAAAAATCAGAAATAAAAAAATTAAAAAACACCAGAAAAATAATTATAATCGGAATATCTATTAAGAATTGGCTCCATTTAAAAACTATCAGATTGATTCCTGATTGCCGCTTGCTTGAACTTTCCGACATTTCTGTCAAGTTACAACCACAAATCTGTACTGTATTTAATAGAAATGTATTTTTGTGCCTAAATTAAATTCATAAGAAAGTATCATAATTTTTTATAAGTAAAAATCTTATTTATATGTATCTTTGTGTTTCTCTCACTTTGTTGAAACACCTTTTGTTCCCATTACTTTACACAATTAAATATTTTTTTACCAATTCTTCTTTGAGAAAGAAGCTTAATCAGCTTGACTTTGACTGGGCCATTTTAAAATTTGATCTAAATCATTCTGCTGTAGCTCTGCCTCACTCTGTAAACTTTTCCAGCTTCTGCAAGGTTTTCTCCCAGAACCGTCCCGTATTCAGCTCTATCAATCTCATCCGATTCATTTCCATGCCTCTGCTCCATGCTGCCATTGCCATGTTTTAAATATGACATGCAGTGTGATTTTCAAGCCGCAAACAGTTTCAGTTTATGGTGATGACCATGTCTTGGTAGGGTTGTGGTTGTTTCACTCCTTCTCTGAAGAGTCTTTGTATATTTTATCACCTAAACCTGCTTTAAACTCATCCGCAGCATCGTCTGCGGATGAGTTAGTGTTTGTTCACTAATGTTCTCTAGCAAACCACTGAGGCCTTCATAGAACTGCTGGGATTATACTCTGGATGAAATTACACACAGATTAGCTCTATTTTAGGTGTCTCTTAAGGGCGACTGTTTGTACTTTAAAGCACAAATCAATTATGTCTTTAAAATAATAAAGTCATCTTTTCAAGATTGCAATCCCCTCCTGTTGTAGAAAAGTATTTCCTGAACAGGGAAAGCTGAACAACGTTACCACACTGTGGACTTAATCTCTCCGGAGGGAAGAGTTTGAAATTAAATTGGATCTTTATAAAAATTAAAAATAAAAAATTGGACCACTTTGTGTTGTTGGTGTCACATAAAATCCCATTAGAATAAATTGCAGGTTATGGTTGTTAACGTGACAAAACGAAAAATAAAAATAAAAACCCGGAAGCTTCAGTGTGAGGAGTGTGAAGGTGTGGTGTCACTTACATGATATCTGTAATTGTCAGGGTAGTGCGTTACAAAGTTCATCTGCAACACAAAGGAACAGCTTCAGAGACGAGAGGATGAATATTTTTTTACACCAACAGCTTTCACTGTTCCTGGATCTGCACTCACATCTCTCCTCTGATGCTGACTCTGACAGCCAGTGTCTGTGGAATAATGGTAGAGGCCCCCTCCCTCTGTCCGGTACTGCAGCAGCTCATGGACCTTGCCCACCACCCCCAGGCCCTCCACTAGTTTCTGTCTCTGGAGCAGGGACTCGTGCCGCTCCTGCTCCTCCTCCTCGTCCATCTCATCTAGGAGTTCTGGAGCTTCTAAACCCACAAAAGCTCCAGAAATATTCGACTGCAGAGACACAGAAACGAGTGATTTAATTTTGTTTTTACTGCATTAGGCCTACATTTGTAATATACATTTGCATTCATCCAATAATATATATGGAAAACATTTAACTTCTGCTATTTAAATTTGGTAAGGGAGCATCAACTGTGTGAGGTGGGTCAGCCAGGAGAGAGCATTCATCTCAGGATGAAGGCTCTGTGGAGCCCCCCAGTGGCTGCGTGTGGACACTGCACCTGAACGCCAACGTGGGGCAGATCCGAAGGCAGCAGGTCACGGGGAGGCTGCGGTGGCGCCGGCCGGGGTTTGATCCGCTCCCCTGCCGTCTCCCCCTGCGTTTCTCTCCTTCTGTTCACCTTCAAGTGGCGCTCATTCTCCTCCTGCTTCAACCGCAGCTCCTGCAGCTGCAGCCTGGAAACAACGTCACACACCTCAACCAAAACGTTACCATTGGCTTCATCTAAACGAGGAGAGAGATTCGGTTTCAGATAGAAGTCCTAGGCTGTGTAGAGAAATCAAAATTACATAATAAACGTATTACTTATTAAATTAACCCCCCCCCCCCAATCCCCCAAAAAGGTGAAAATTCACGTAACCTCATTACAACCTAGCAATTATTTTTTGTAAATTTTACACTTTTGGTTCAAAGACAAATTTCAGGTTTTGTTGGTAAATTTGAATATTAGGTTTCTGTATTAAAACCAGTTTTATACAGAAATGTCGGTATTTCAGTTCGGCTGGTGGGAGATCAGCTTGAGGTTCGGCTGAGCGTTCAGGAACCCAGATCCGTTTTGTATTAACCTTCAGCTCGTCCAGGTTCTTGCTCTCCCTGTGATGAAGCTGAGAGGACCAACACCAGCAGATGAAAACCTAATTTTTTTTGTAATAAAAATCATTTTTATTTTCCTTACCCGAGGTTCTTCTTTTCTGAGAAACTGAATTTTCACTAAATATTTTTTTTTAAATCCACCATTTTTACAGGGTATGTAGTTTTAACAAGGGCAACATATGCCAGGATTTTAATTTAGCAATTTCAAATAACATAATCACACAGCAGATTATGTGATCTGCTATGTGAGAGGACATTCAGCTAATGGTTCCATTTAAATAGCTGAAAATCACACCACAGATGATGTACTGGAGCGGGTTTAATTCCTCCGTTCTTTTCAGTTTTCAGTGGATGTCTGCTACAAAGACGTGGATACATGTTTTAATTCTCCTCTCATTTTTCTTCTACAAGTTACATCTTCGGTTTCTTGAGAAGACGATCGAGCGAGGGTTAAACTCCCTCGTTTAGCTGAATTTGGGTTTCAGCTATAGACCCAGATTTCATCCAGTGGATCTTTAAGGACAAATAAATAATTTGGTTTGCAATATATGTCAAACTAAAGGTGTAAAATGTTTATCATGGGCCCATTTTCATACACGAAGAACAGCTGGCATTTTACTTGAGGTTCTACATTCACATTTTATTTAAGCAGATTTAGTTTCCCTCTTTTCTCTCCTGACCTCCCTTATTCAGGATTGGTCAGAAGCAGGACACCCTCACGCTTGCCCACGCTTCCTGCGCACGCCGCAGTTACCTGGCACACTCCTCTCTGGCCTTGGACGCAGCCGTTTCCTGGAAGAGCGAGCTGCTGTGTTTGAAGTACTTGTCGTATTTCTCGCCCCCGTCTCTGGGGTAGATCCGTTTAAAGCCCCCCAGGTGTTGGGCCTCGTACTCCTCCATCTGTTCCACCGTGGCTGCCTGACTCTGCCGCAGCTCCTCTGACCTGGCGGCCGAGCACAAATGAGCGCAGCAACACACACCCGCACACTGCGTGTCCACTGCAACGTGTGTGTGCGTCATTGTGTGACCGCGGAGGGGAAATTCCACACTTCATTTCCTCACCTGGCCTCTCTGGAGCGGTTTTGCTGCAGCCTGTCCTTCACCCTGCGTTTCTCCTCCATGATGACCTTGCGTCGGTCGCAAGCGCCCAGGTTGATGAGAACCAGAGTGTCTAACAGGAGCGCGTCCTTCACCTCCCGGTCCAGCTGAGAGTCCGTGGTGAAACTGGGCGAGTGGTTGACCTGGACGGAGACCAGACCACGCTGAATGTTTCGCTATGTCAAACCAAGTTGTGGACAAACATTTTCGCGTGATGTTTTACCTACAAATTGCTTGAAAATCAAAAAGAAAGTAATAGGGTTGGGCTTAGAGTAGGGCTGAGTGAGATGAATTGATTATTAAAATAATCGGCAACTAATTTAGCAATCGATTAATCGTGAACAGGAGAATACGAGCTCAAAAAATGGCAATTTGCTGAAAGAACAAGATGGTTAGAGTAGCAATTAAGCTAAAACTGTACTTAATATATTTTTCATTAAGATAAAAAAATAAACTTTCACTGCAAATATGTTCTACCCAGAACTCCTCAAAGGCATAGTTTTAGCTTCACCCTGTTCAGATTCTGTAAATAAATAAATAATAAAAATAAAAAAAAATCAGCCTGCTCAGACAACACTTCTGCTGACTTTACATTCATCTTGATGTTACTGTGTGATGAATGGAAAACCAAATTCGATGTGTTGAACAAAAGTCACCTCATTTGGATTTATTACCAGCTTCCTTGTGCTTACCTTCCTTCATTTAAACTCTTTCATATATTTTCCACGTGTAAATCAATATAACAATCGTCAGCTACAAATCCGAGGATAATTAAATAGCAGAAGTAGTAAAAAAAACAAACAAAAAAAAAAACCATGTGTCCTTCAGGTAATTTTGAGCCTAAGCGGACAGAGAGCCATTTGACGAGTTTTCTATCTCTCTTAAAACTGGGTGAGCTTGAGCTCTGACAATCTGAGCGATTTGCAGATTCCACATCGAAGCCGGGTTCCCGTCACCTCTCACCTCCAGCAGCCAGGGCTTGAGCCTGTGGTCCAGCAGCACGTCGAAGCCGAGGATCTCGAAACAGGCACTGCAGGAGACGTGGTTGGGAAAACACGTGTTGTAGTTGTGCTTCAGGATGGGGTGAGCCGATATCAGAGTCTTGATGATGATGTCCTCGATGTCGTTCCACATCTTCTCCGTGTTGCAGTTCAAGTGCTCGAGGTGCTTGTTGAGGCTGGACAGCTTTCTGATCGGCCGAAATCAGAACGTGAGAACACAGACGGGCCTTCGGCGGCACAACACCGCAGCGTTTATCGAGGCAAACCTCTTTACCGTTTGCTGCCGCAGTTTTCGTCGCGGACAAAGTTCGCACTGTTCTTGTTGATGGAGTAGTTCGTGAGGTGCATGCATACGTCCTCCTGCGGTGGCAGAGTAGAGTTCAGTTTCACACATGGAGGAGGAAGGCCCTGTGTATATTTCTACGCTTTTACTTGCAAACAATGTTGTTTTCATTTGACCTGGACTTCGTTTCATTTGGAAATATTTCTATAGGTTCTAGCTGCCTACTTGCGACAATGAGGAGCCCCTGGCATCACGTTTCTTACCACGTTGTTTTGCGTGGGCTCGTTGTACTTCCTGGTGCAAAAGCGAGCCAAGCCTTCCTTAAACATGAATATCCTGAACGGGTCGCACGATGTCACCAGCACGTAAACCCTCAGGTCAAACTTGAATCGGTCAATTATGAATGGCTGCAGGAGAAAACAGAGGCCAGGCATAGGGCTGAAACGATTAATCGGATTAATTGTGATAAATGGATGATTGAAATAATGGTTAACTAGTTCAGGAATCAATTAATTGTTAACTGGGGAATACAAACTCAGAAAAAAGACGAGTTGGTGAAGGAGCAACACACCTAAACATAAAAGGGCACAATTTAATGTTGCGCTTTCTTCCACTTCACAGTTTTGCACGACATTATCACCACCATAAAATCCCAATTAAATACGTTGGAGTAAAAAAAAAAAGAAGATTTAAGAGACATGAATACTTTTGCAAAAGGCTGTTCGCAAAAGCCTCACCTTAGAGATGTAAACCTGGCAGATCATGTGCTCCCCAGGTTGTATGTCTTTAGTGGACTTTGTGATGAAGATGCCTTTACCTTGGCACCCTGTATCTGGCTTGCAGATGTAAGTCTTGTGTTTTTTGGCTCTGGTGTAGGCTTGGAAGTCACTGTAGCTGCGAAGGCAAATCGGACAATCAGTGACGGATTCGAGGTGCGTCACTGATTGACACAAAAGGAGAACTTACTCTGCGGGGAGGCACCATGTTCGGGGGAAAATATTATAGTCTTTAGGAAAAAGCTTCAGCATGCGGTTCAAGTTCCTCGCCAAGAAATCTTTGCGGCAGATCTCACTCATCCCTGGGAAATGGTTGATTTTCTGCAAAGACAAGCGAGTTTACGCAGCATGAAAGGCCCACCTCCACTAATGTAACACGTTTTATACGTATGATTATGGCCGCATTCAATTCAACTTCAAGAGGAGAACCAGTTGCAATTTGTCTCAACCTGTTAAACAGCCTGGATAAGCACATCACAGTAGATTACAAATTAAAAGCCTGACCTGAGAGAAATGCTGGGAGCTACCAATGCCGTCCACGAACACGAGGCTCTATTACAACAGAGGAGCCCCATTTCTAATTCATTTCTCTCCGGCACAAATGGAATTACATGGTTAATTTGTAAAGCCGAGCTCAGCTGCCGCGGATTGTCCTGATGATGGCGGTAATGAGGTGCTTAGTGAAGACCGCCTGGCTTAAATACCTGGTAACGCTTCATGTCCCTAACACGGTCCAGAGACACGGAGTAGTCAGTCCAAACCAGAGCCCAGTCTTCGTCTTCCTCCGTCTCCTTGAGGCCGTACCGGCGGGCCGCTCGCCGCACTGAGGCACAGCAAAAGGTAAATTACTAAAAAGATATGCCAAATGTTTCGATGATGAGACATTTCCCCACAAACTTTGGCAAAAGGTGAAAATAAGAATTAAAAACATTATTAAACTGGGTTTAAAATGATTATTCAACTATAATGTTTGAAAGGTTCTGTTTTCAATCTGCATGTTTTCATTGATATAAAATGATATAAAATATCAAGGAGGGTGTTTGTAAGCATTTGAGCTTATTTTTATATCTTCAACCATGTGTGGGTAAGAGAAAATTGACAATAAATTAAAACGGGTGCAATTCTGTTCTTATGTTTTCAAATTTATTGAAGGTGTGTGTTGTATAATAACTTAACCCCGAAAAAAGAACAACTCCAGCATTTCTTTAAAGGTTCAGAGGATGCATAGGGGGAGAACTAAGGGTGCAGGAGAGGGACAATAATTCATTTGTCTTAAAAATAGTCGCTAACATTTAAATCACTGAACGGTTTAGCACCACAATACCTTAAATATCTTTTATTGCTGTACCAACCGTCAAACCCCTCAGATTTTCTGGTTCTCGTCTGCTCTGCATCCCCAGAACCAGAACCAAACGAGGAGAAGCAGCATTCAGCTTCTACGCACCACAAATTTGGAACAAACTTCCAGAAAACTGTAAAACAGCTGAAACACTGAGTGCCTTTAAGTCTCAACTTAAAACCCACCTGTTTAGAGTTGCTTATGGCTAAATTGCGAGTTTTAATGTCTTAGGTTTGAGAATCCTAGTAAGATGTCGGTCGCTCTGCTAAAACTCTGTTCGAGGAGATCCCATAAGGGCAAGTCCTCACGTAGATCGATATTTTAATGTTTTTATTTTTACTTTTAATAATGTTTCTATCTTTTTTTAATCTTTTTCAAAATCTCTTTCTCTGTTTAAAGAAGTTTTAAAGGTTTGAGTCCTTGTCAAATGGCGGTTTGACTAAAGAAGTTTTAAATGTTAAAGTTTTTATTTTTACTTTTTAATTTATTTTTATTTCTCTTTCTCACTGTTTTTTTTATCTCTTTCTCACTGTTTATTCAATGTCACATGCTGTTTTTGTTTTAATTATGTAAAGCACTTTGAAATGGCTTGCTGCTGAAATGTGCTATACAAATAAAATTTGATTGATTGACTGATAAAGTGCTTGTGCAGAATTAGTGGTAGTAACTTGTAATGAATTTGGCTTCCAACAATCTTGATCTGTCTACAAAGGAGATTTAGGATGCCTCAAATGTAATAATAATCTTTTTGTAGAGTTTGACACTGCAAGAATCTACCTTGATTTAAGCAGATGAATGTTAGGCTTTTATAAAAAAAGAAAAAAAAATCAAACGTACCGCTTTCATATTTGCAACTGGTGAGGTTGATAGCCAATCATCTGAAAGAGAAGAGAGACAGAGAGAAGGACAGACGCCTGCTTTGCAGTGTCGCCGTCTTGTCAGAAAATGCCTCAGCAGTTCACTTCCTGCAGGGACACATGCGTCTAGAAGTTAAATCCAACATGATCAACGGGGAGAAAAATACCTCCTCTTGTATTTCCTTCTCTTCTTGGTTGTGGGTGGCGGCTGGAAGGGGATGTAGGTCTCTGTTTGGCTTTCACCTCCTTCCTCCTCCTCTCCCGGCCCGTTGTTTGCATCTGGGCCGTCCATAGTTAGTCCCATCCTGTGCCGGAGCAAATTGAGGGGGAAAATGCTAAAAACTAAAACAAATATGATTGCGCAGACATAAAAGAAAAGTGATAGTTTGCAAAAGTGCTCATACCTGAACCTTTCCACATTTTGCTACATTACAACAATAAATGTCATTGTATCACACTGCTAATTTTAATGTGACAGAGCAGCTAAAACTAACCTGAGCTGCCACCATTTATCATTTTGCAACTGTTTCATTGAACAGTTATGCGCAACTTAAGAGTATCACATAAAATCACCCCCAAAAATTCAAATGCAAACAAAATGTGGAAAAGTACTAAGTGGGTGGATACTTGCACATGGTGCTGTAATGTCGCTCTATTGTCCACCACTCATTTACATGGTTCTTTTATAAAGCTGCCTTGCTGAAGCCCCTGACACCGAAACTCAATCAAACAGAACGAAGAGCATGCTGTAGGAGAACGAATGGAGTCGTGTTTCTGTTTCCACTCATCTCATCAGACGAGTGCCACGGCTGTCAGCATGTAGTCACACCGTGGCATTTAAAAGGTGTTGCAGCAGAGCAACTGGTAGCGCAGCAGCGATGACGAGAAATAATCCAAACTCTGATTAAAATCTCATAAAATCCACTCTGCATATCACAAATCTGGCCCCTATGGAAGATGGAGGTTCATCAAAGGTATCCTCGCTCTTTCATTTTTCAACCATTGCGGTGCCGTGAACACGAGTCCCACCGGCAGCCAGCCGAGTCTTCAACATGATTTTAACTTGAATCACTTTTGTAAAATATATACTTGTTGGGGGAGAAAAAGATACTTTTAGAAGTACTTTTACTATGCTGTACATTTTACTTTTACTTGACTAATTTTATCATGAACCATCGCTTCTCTTAATTCAGTGAAATTTCTGGATCCCCCACCCACTGTCAGTGACTTTTAAAGTTAAAGTTTAATAAGTTTTATATCGAAAGAAATTGATTTGGATAAATGTGTATTCTGCCTGATTTTGCTATTTTGTAATCATGTTATTTATTTGAATTTGTTTCATTTTGGTCCTTAAAATACCATAAATTTTCATGTGGCCCATGTGACGATGCAATTTTTAAATATTAAACAATTGATGATGTGAGAAGCCTGTTTATCAAATTCTTTTTTATATAATTTCATGGACTGCAACTTTTTACTTTTACTTGAGTAAAAATATATTGAAGGAGCCAGGAGGAGGGATTTAATGCTGTCAATCACTCATGTATGCACCACTCACTTGGACAATCAGTGACGCATTCGAGGTGCGTTTTTATGCAGACACTAAGGAGTAAGGAGAACTTACTCTGCGGGGAGGCACCATGTTCTGGGGACGATATTATAGTCTTTAGGAAAAAGCTTCAGCATGCGGTTCAAGTTCCTCGCCAAGAAATCTTTGCGAGTTGGTTCACCGTGAACATTCAGCCAAGTTAGCATGGCCACAGATGACGTCGGATAAACAGTTTTCCTGTAACTGTAAGTAAGTATTAGTATTAGGATATTAAGCAGCACATACATGAGCATGACATACAGTGCTAAAACCTTCCTCCTGGCTCTGATTGGTTGTTTTTGACTGGGAGAGGTGCAAGGAAGAGATGGAGGAGCTTGATTTTTTTTCACATATGATCCGTCTCATACCATACTGTCACAACGTGGTGACAGTATATTAGCAAATTTAGAAAAAGCATATTTTTGTAAAGATTACTTCAGGTTTAAGCTAGTGTATGCAAAAGACAGCGCAACACACATAGCCAAGATCCACTTCCCAGAACACCAGAAAGTCCAAATATAAGGGAAATTAAAGCTCCACTTGCTCGTCTCAGTCTGTCCTCTGATCCGAACACAGCAGGAGCCGTGCACCTCCGCGTCCGATCTGGTGTCTTACAGGGTCTGAGGTGAGTTTGACTCAATCATGGTGACAGAAACCCGGGGTGGTTGTCGAGGAGGGACATCCCAGGTACACGGTGGGAGGCTGCGGTGCCAGGTAACGGTATTCCGATCCAGTGATCTGGATAATCCTGGTCTTCAGCTGTGAGTGTTGCACCCAACTGAGACGCCCCACTGACCTCAGCCCAGATTCGGTTACGGCCCAAGACTCTCCCTCAATGTGCGGCGACAACAGGTGCATGAACAACACCTCTGGTTTGTTTTAGGAGCCGACCTCACGAAACAAAGTGTCCGGTTAACGTAATGCGTTCAGAATTCACTCTAAACGTTTCGTTCACAAGAATACCTGAGTTGGTGATGAAACGTTGAAAAAAAAGAAAAAAGTCAAAGAGTTTAGAAAAATCAAAGAAAAAATATTTAATAATAGAAAAATAAAAGTAAAATATGTCTGTGTTCATTTGGTACGCATCAACATAACTTTCCCTTGAATTGCCGCAATCAATCAGATTATCGTATTGATCAACATAAAGCAGTGCAAAACTATTATTACAAAGAGCAAAGAAAGTGTTTCACTTAATAAATATATTAGAAACAGATTTGTGATTTAATCTCAATATAAATACAACTACATATAGATAAAGTGACAGAGACCTAACTCTGTGGTGAAAGATGTTCTCTGGTAAAAGATGACATTTTTGTCCAATCTGACTGAGCTGGAGTTATTCTGTGACAAAGAACGAGGAAAGATTTCAGTATCTAGATTTGCAAAGCTGACAGATGTAACCGTCCTATGCATCTCTCCGTTTGACCTAAATACAAATGCCCCCAAATGATTTGTACCTGGAAGGAAAATTGAGAACAGTGTATCATTTTCCTTCAACCTCACAATAACGCTGTACTTTAAAAATCCCAATAAAACCCGCTGAAATTTGTGGCTGCACCATGCGGCAAATTGATTTTAAAAAGACATAGAAGTAAACAGATTGCTAATATAACAGCTGTCTGCGCTGTTTGTGTTTTTATGCCCCTGTTTAATGTTTAATGTACTTCAACCAGCAACAGTTGGGGCTCCACGTCTGTGTCACAGTTATTTCCTACTACCTCAAAGCAGAAACTGGGTTCCAGAGCCTCACAAAGAGACTCGAAGTGTTCGGCTTTAGTTTTCAGCTCCTGTACACTCTCAGACATCGTATTTAAAGAGAACAGCGTTACTCACCCGTAGTGTTGCTCCTACATTGATGAGGAAACTGGAGACGCTGCAGCCGTTTTGTCTCCACGTCTGTTTTCCGACTGCTTCAGGAGCTTCTCGAAGTGCCACCGTGCTCCACAGCAAACAAATCAGTGAAGAACCTCATCCCACCTCCACACACCAACTGAAACTGATGCCCTGGAGGAGACGGAAAAGATTCAATGTTATCATAACAGTGGTTCAGCTCCAGACCAACTTAAAGGCTGAAGAAGATGAAGTGGATCTGGTAACCAGTTAGAAAAACCCGATACGTCTTGACATGATGGAAGAGAAAACGAGCAGGGGACCTTGACGTGGCGGGGGGGGGGGGTAAGAAGAGAGGGATAATCCCTGATGCTTGTTCACTGAAACAGGAGAGGCACCTTTCAGCGCCACGACTTGTTCGGTTTAAATCTGTGCTGAAAAGCTCGGCAGAGCTGCGAGTGAACGATGTTGGCTGGGCTCAAATAAAGCCGGGCTCTCCATTAACGACATTAAAAATGGAGCAAGGCGAGAGGGGAGAAATGTTAATCGGAAGACGAGGAGAGGAAAGAAGCAAACAAAGGGCAGGTATATCAGTCAAACTAAAGAGGGACGGCGAGGAGCGAGACGTGACAAGGAGGCACTGATGCAACGCTTTGATTCTGTAACTAATTAAGGATTAATTAATCACCCACTGATATCCTACACATGTCTATGACATGCTCCGTTATGAGACGTTCAAGGTTAGCAACTTAGCTTTCATGGAGTTGAAATGAATCACATTGTGTGACTAAAGGCAATTAATTTGTGCATCTGCATGTTTGACATTGAATTAGGTCAGGAGGTCATTTGTTATAATATATAGGCTAGGGACGCAATAAGCCATTCAATTGATTCATATTTTATAACAAGAAAATAATCCTTAATTGGAGTAATGTTACTAAGAGAGTTTTTCAGTTTGGTCATATGCTGTACAGCAGGATGTGGGCTCCTTGTCTGTGAATTATTGCATCAATACGGTTTTGGAGTGGCCTAGTCAAAGTCAAGACTTATATCTGATGTAGATTGAGGCTGCTCAGGTTTGAAACCCATTATATTAGAGTAATGGCTGATGGCTGTTTTTACTGCCTGCGTGGTACAACCAGTTGTCAGGTTTAGGGGCAGATTACTTTCTCCCCATAGGCTAATTGGAAGAATCATGAGTTGATTTTTAAAAATGAAATGCTCACTGTTGACTTTCACCCATCTCTTTACCTTCAGCTCTCTCTGCTTCTCACAGACTCACTTCCTTCTTTAAAGTCGTTCTGGGACATTTTTGTCTCCTTGTGATCTTTTGTTCCTCTATAAGTTATTTACACTGTTTGGAGCTGATTTGTGTCCTTCTAAAGCCATTTAAACATTATTGTGCTTTTTGTCTTCAAATCATACGTTTGTCACTTTGCATGTATTTTTTATACCTACTGCCTCTCTTTATGGTCATATATGAATTATTTATGCTTTATCTGTAGCTTTTGTTTATTCTGGCACTTTGTGGCTTATTTATGGGGTCATCTTATTTACTTGATTTCCGTAACTCTTCGTCTTTCATAAGATACAGGTAAGCTTAGCATTCCCTCATCGTTTTATTGAACTGACTTTTGTTTCTTTTCTCTGTGCCAAGTCTCTGACCTCACACTTATTTTGTCTCCCTTTTACAGCAGTTTTGTCTGTACTTATGCTTATTTTTGCATGCATTTAAGATACTTAACTTCATGGGGCTTTGTGTATATCACCCTCTTCCTTTAGAGTCTTTTGAAAAGCATACAAATCCCTAGAATATCTTCATTTCCTGGTTAGAACAGTCATTTTCGATTCATATTTAGATTTTATTTATCAATCAATCAATCAATCAATCTTTATTCCAGACCAAAAAGGTCCATAATAAAAAAGGTAAAAACAAAATAAGAGAAAAATAATAAAATAAAAATAAATAAAAAAACATGACATTCACTGAGTCACAAATAAATGATGACACCAATGTTTCCACAATCTTGAGAAAAATCTCACTGTACTAAAAACAGGATTTACTAAAATTGCAATTATATTATTGCATGACACAGAAAATCTGCACATACATCTATACATGAGATTCCTGAGCACAGCTGCACATGTGGGAACATCATTATGTACAAACATATGGCTGGTGCTGCTCCATCTAGGCACTCTGAGTAGGAGCCTCATGCCGTCATTGTAGGCCACATAAAGTTTCTGCAGGCTACTTTTGTTGCATCTTCGCCACAGATGGGTCGTGTAAAGTGAAGTGCAAAAAGCTTTAAAAAGAGCTGAACACATACTAAACTTTCTGACCAAAGTATTAGCTTGTGCATCATACATCATACAATACTGCCTACGAATGTCACAATCATCAGACAGGTCATCAGTTATGTAATGTCCCAAATATTTAATTTCATTGCATCTGTTGAGGACAATGTCAGATAAAGAGAAGTCAGGGGTTATCAGATGCTTATCTGCCCTACTTCTAACAATCATAACATTGCTTTTCTTAGCATTATATTTGATGTCAAAGTCACAACCATATTGGGAACAGACCCTTAATAGTTGTTGAAGGCCAGCACTATATGGACTTAAGATTACCAAGTCATCTGCATACATTATGTGATTGATTATGCGATCACCAACTATACAGCCTGTTTTACAACAATTCAGGCGCGTTGATAGTTCAACCATGTAGATGTTGAAAAGGTAAGGGGTATTTAATAGACTCACACAAAATAACACATATTTCAGACATGGAAGGAAAATTTATCACATTTTTTTTTTTACAAATGACAATGTGAACACTTTTGTGTGTGTTCACAAAAGGTCCCCTTTTCAGCGTTGTCTTATACTGTGAGGTAATCCTCCATCTCACTCTCTTATTTGCATCCACCATTATGTCACCTCTAGCTTCTACATCTCTGCTGAAGACAGTAATTACCACAGCACACTGCTAAGGAACGATGCAAGTTTTACTAGTGTCTCGTCTCCAGCTACTAGCACCCGGTTGAGGAGGAATGCCAAAAAAAACCTGCTTTAACATTTGACGTAAACAAAGTGTTAAATGTAATTTACATGAACGGAGGAACATGAAGCCTTTCATCAAGTATTTGCTACAGAACTACATTGAGCAAAGTCTTCATAACTTAAAAAAAAGACATCCTATAAAACAAACCCTGCAGTTAACCGCGCAGCCCATATGTACGGCGCCGTTACTATGGTAACGGAATGCCGACCTCTCCCAGCTCTTGACAGCACTGGGCTAGCTCCTATTAGCAACTGACTTTTCAACGCGTACTTTCAAAGGCAACAAAAAAGTTGGTCGAAAAAGTCACATTTACCCTCCAAAAATCGTTTCCTCTGGTTCCCGCTGTGAGCCTCTAAAGCGCGCTGCTCTCTCTGCAGCTGTTCCCACGGATGGTCGTGAAGTGCTGGCTGGACGCTGAGAGGACAGTAAACCTACAAATGTAAACATGAATCAACTCGACGGGGGTCAGAGGCAGCCAATCGTGAGGCGAAGGTGAGAGAATCTCGTCTGTGATTGGCTGGCGGCTAACACACGTAAAGACTGAAAGAAATCGGCCAAAAAAAGCAAAAGGAGGGGTAAATTTGAGATGTTTTAAAGGGTTTTGAACTTTAAATTGGCATTTTAGGCATATATTCTTATTTGTGGAGGGAAGTACTAAAAATGTTGGACCTTATAGTTTTTGTTTTATGGATAATCTCAAGTTTAACCAGAGAAAAAATTATAAATTTCTGCCTCTTTTTTTATAAATGTATAAATTTCTCTCTCTTTTTTTATGCTTTTTTCCTCAGTAGATATTATTTACTGCTCTGCTTGGGTTATTTGGCATATTTGATGAGTTATTTAGGAGTTTATTTTATTTTTTACTTTTTGCCTAATAAAAGTAGTTGTTTTTTAAATGTATGACAAGATGTTATTTCGGCATATACTTTTTAATTTGTAGACAAAGACTGTATTGTAACAGGTAATGCTGGCTAAAACAGAAAAATGAGAACTGTGATAGTTTGTAAAATACAATAAAATTTCATGATAGCTTAAACAATCTCAGAGGGGCAAACCTGAAACACTACAGAGACACTGTCTCTCCATTTCGTGATCATTCTTATTTTAAAATTAAATGATATAACTGTCATAAATGTAGTTTTTATTAAAGCTTTATTAAAGCTTTAGTATTATATAAAACATTAAATGCATAGCAGGATTTTATTGCATTCTTGGAATGCCTTCTTTGTGTATTATTTTAGGAAATAGTGGCTAAACTGGAGAATAATTACATATTTTCAGCCAAGGCCATATGTAGGATTGTCTTGAAAATTAGTTCTTCATATTTTCATTTTGAGGATCATCATCATTCATTATTATTAATAATAATAAATGTAACATTCTCAAAGCACAGCAGTGGGCATGTGTGTTTTCACAATTGCTTAGATCTCTTGAACATTTTGTCATTGTTTCATGATGCAACCACAAACCTTAGTTTATTTCATTGGTAATCTGTATGACAGAAACACCACAAAAACAAAATTATGAAGTGAAAAGAAATGATACCTCTTCTTGACAATGCTTCACAAAACAGAAAAGTTGATATTGAGATCAGTTTACACAATTGTGACCTCCAGTTTCTAATCAGTTGACTTCTGATTAGACGTCAACTGATGAAAGATCATATTTTCTTTCACTCCCCAAACAATATAAACTTTGTCAATCAACTGCATCAGCAAAGCCAAAAGCTAAAATAAGATCATGCCGCTTTACTCTTTAACAACAACAAAATAGAAAGAAAAAAAACAATCCATCAACATACGAATACGTCCTCGAGATGTGATTTTTATTTTTATTTAACTGTTTTATTAAGTTGTTTCTGTAACAAAGAGGAGTTTGGCTCCACCTAGCGTGTTTGAATGAAACAGTCGTGGGCTGATGTATTCGTAACAATCTGAAATAAAGGGATCGGGTCTTGTTACAATCGTAAATAAGGAATATAAATGTGTTAAGTGTAGAGTTAGGCGACCAGAGCTGTATCTGTTTACGGTATGTTGTTGTGATTTGTTTTGTTTTTATTTCAGCTAGAATTATTTTTTTCTGAAGTACCCCCCCCCCCCTGCATTTTTTAAAGCCAAGAAGCTGCAACGGTTTACAATATCGATGTGAATACTTATAATTTATTGTAAAATACCATTTTTAAAAGAATATAAATAGTTTATATGTTAGGTTAAATGACATTTTCGGTTTTGTTTTTTTAACGTGGGCAGTGTGTCCTATTTTGTATTTTTTTACATGCAGTGGCAGTACAAAGATCCGAGTTGTACTTGAACACCTCATTCGCTGGGTCTGAAGAGAAACAGACCGGGAATCTCAAGACTGCGTCAACTGTCAACAAATGTAAGTTTTAATACTTTATCTTAGTTTTCTTATAACCAACTGGCTTTTTTGAACGAACTAACGCTTAAAACATAATATTTTGCCGGTTTTAACAACATGTAGTTGCGGCACACTCTGAAATACTATTTTGGTTTCGGTTTTAAGAAGTTTTTGGGTTTTTTTTCTGTCGTTTTTCTATAATTCTTTTAGCGTGTAGAACGTAATTAAAAACAACTTGAGTACATTAAAACTGGTCGCTTATGTTTGTTGTAAAGTGAGTCGTTAACATGAGTAAGCGGGGTTTTTGGAACAACCGAAAGCAAAATTCTAAATGCGCAATGAAGGCGTGTAAACAGAGCCAGGAACAATGTAGGCTGGCAACACAAGGGAGCTGCTTTCTGGCGTTCAATCAGCTGCTTACCGCAGTCAGTCAAGCTCATGGGATGTCGGTGTTTCGTTTGCAAGACGGTAGGTCGGTATGGAGACCCTCCCGGAGGCAGCGGCACTGACTGGCCCCCCGGCTCACACCTTCTCTCAGGTGGTCTTCATCGACATCCCGTATTCATACCCGCCTTCCAGCTCCATCACCTGCTGCTTCACTCTCAATGCTGCCTTCCAGCCGAATCCCAGAGACTGGGTGGGCATCTTCAAGGTAAACTTTTTGTTTACAGCCATATTTTTCTCCTTTTTTTTTTTTTTTTTTAAACCAGACTCACGTAAGACGTAGATTATTACTTTTATAGCAGTTTACCATGGTGAGGGCCTCCATACACACAGGGCTCTGGTGGCAGTCACGTGAAGATAAGGAGGCCTCAATGACCTTTGCCCTTTGTCCTCCCTGTCTCTCACAACCCACTTTCCCGTGTGACAACTGTGAAATAAAGGCCACTAGAGTTGACAAAACCTTTAAAAAAAAAATCAGAGTTGCTCATCCTCCATGTTTAGTTATGCTAAACTTTAGCCTGTTGTGACGTCATCAACCCCAAAACACAGAAAGAATAATTAGTTTTTTCCCCTTAAGGTGTTTTGTAAAATCCTGAAGTGAAAATTTATACTTTGTCAATAATTTTTTGTTTTATTGCTAGTGGGGGGAAAAATAAGCCTACCACTGGATAGTATCTTAACTGAGTGTGTTTTTCTGTTTGTTTTGTGTTTTTGATCAGGTGGGGTGGAGCTCAACGAAGGACTATCACACATTTGTGTGGGTGGAGCCGGTCCATGATGCTGAACAGACAGAGATGAGACAAGCTGTGTTTAAAGGTAAGTTTCACTTTCTCTGAAAGACCTTGTTTCCTGTTTGTCATGTACACGCCGCGGTGTGTGTCATGTCTACACTTTGTGAGCAAGAACGATCTTCAAATCTGTCTTTGCAAAGAACTGTAAACATGAAGTCGGACCCTGTTTAATCCTGTTTTACATCCAGTGGATTTTCGTCTGGGAGAGATTTACTTTAAACATAGAGTTCATAAGATGGTGGAAAATGTCAAATATTTAGAATTTTCTAATAAAGTAACAATTGCAATATTCAGATTTTTTTTGTTAAGATGTCCCAAATAATTTTGGTAAAGTGGGGAGGATTTAGCTCATACTCCCTAAAATTTTCTGAGTAAAACTAGAATAAGAGGTGATTTTTTTTGGGGGGGGGGGGGGGGGGGGGGGGGGAAGGAGGAGGGTAATGGATGTGCTGCACTTGACACCTTTGCTAGAAAAAGCACAATAGTTTGGAAAAACTATACTGCAATTGTGCAACCAAGTGGTAGTGGTATCTGCAGCAAAGCAAAAGAAAAAGTTTTCATTTTATGGAAAAAAAAAATTACTTTTTAAATTTGTGTAATTTATGGCCATCCCAGTTCCTCTTTAAGGGCCCAGGAAAAATGCAATAGAGTTGGATTTATGGCCCAATCTTCCAACTAGAAGACAACCAATTAGGCGCAGCAACTCTTGCATGCAGAAATCCTCTTGGGGTTGTGATAAACGGTTGAACAACTCAATATTTTGTGTTTTATAGTTGATAATTGGAGATTTTTCTAATAAAAACTCTTATCTACAATTTGCTAAACTCTACAACAGTTTTCTTTGCATATATTGTCTGAGACGTCTGATCAGTTTTGATGTTGAGCCATCTGTTTATTTACAATTTGTTGCTAATTTTAAACGCGTTTTTACATTTTTACTCTCTAAACAACTATGTAACAAGGTCACGATCTAGCGTCAGAGTTCATCCAGTTTGCTCTTTCGCTTTCCTGCCAGATTACTACCTGCCTAAAGACGAGATCGAGTTCTACCAGTTCTGCTACATTGACAACAGTGGTCAGGTCCGAGGAGCCAGCACTCCTTTCTGTTTCAGAAATCCATCAGAGCAAAACGCAGAGAGCATCGCAGATGACGACCTGCTGGTTATCACCACTCAGGTACCGTATGCAAATATGTACATAGATTTAGTTATGTGAGCTTGGCTTTTGTAACTGCTGGAAATAACCAAAACTGGACGGCACACTTAAAAAATCGTTTTAATTTTCCTGATTTAATTCTCAGGGAAGTCAGGGAACTCGGAAGTCACAACTCTACAGTTGTGATAAGAGCGACTCAAACTTTCCAAATGCTAAGAGATAATCTATAATAAACTGAATTGGAGGTGAAGGTTCTGCATTCATGCTGTCGTTTGGTCATTTCCATAAAGTTGTACTGCCTGGGATTTATGTAAATAAACATGATTATAAGGAAGTGAGCGTGTACATGTCACCCATGGTGGTATTTTATTAATCTTTTTAAAGTGGTTTGAATCAAGTGGTCTTCGGGTTTTCTGAAGCTCATTCAAAGTTTTCTTGTTCAAAAAGTGACTAAAGAGCCAATTTAACACTTATAAAACAGACATTCCTCATGATACAACATGACTGTTATTTCCACTTTACCTCTTTATAATTGGACTTCAACCTTATTGGTGATTTATACATTCAGGCTTGTTGATTTCTGCAACTTATATTTAACCACAGGAGCAAGTTGAACAGAGTCAACGTGAGAAAGCCGAGCTGCAGAAGCAGCTGGATCTGATGAGAGTAGAAAACGAAACCTTGAAAAGAGCTTTGCTGAAGGATCAGAATGATATCAGCAGCTCCAAGGTAAACCCGTCACTGTTCCTTTGCTCATTGTGCAACACGGAGGGTCATTAAACTTTAAAGCGAACTTAGATAAGTTGACGGTTTGATTTGTTCAGGAGCAGAACGACCAGCGAGAGGCAGAAATGGCTAAACTGACCAAAGAAATTGATCAGGCGAAGGAGCAGAATGACAAACTCAAGCACACGCTGCAGCTGCAGATGAAGGAGAACGACCGCCTGAAGGTTCGTCATCAGTTCGTGGTGAAACCTAAGCTGAACTGTCAGGACCAAAAGCTAAATTTGCTGCTGCTTGCTAGGAGGAGATGGAGAAAGAAAAGACCAAGCAAATGGAGATCCAGAAACAAAACTCCACAGAGCAGGAAAAGCTGAACTCTTCGTCATCTAGAACTAACGAGGTAACATGGCTTCACTTTGTCATTGTTGAACTACAACGTACGCCAGCCTCTTCCTACTCTCATCTGTATCCACGTTGTTTCTCAAGGAGAAATATGATCGAGCCGTGATGAAGATCAATCAGATGAGAGAGGAGCGCGAGGAGCTGAAAGGGAAGCTGGATGCACAAAGTGATGAGATTGCCAAGTAATGTTTTCACTTTCTGTTTTTTCTTCTGGAAAAAGAAAATTTATTTTAAACGTTGGTGAATATTTTATATTCTGCCCCATTAACTCTGTTAATCCAAAAAAACAAAGGAGCATTTCCTGCCTTCAGGATATAACTTAACTTAATAATTTGATCGTAGTATGAAATATAACTGTTCTGTGAATTATCTTTATTATTGATAGCTGCCCATAATAAGAATATCAGCATTGAAAACCTGGTTAGTCATGTGACCAAACTGATTGGCAAAACTATTCATGCTTTTCCGTAAAGCTCTGTTTTGTGTGTTTCAGGCTGAACGCTAAACTCAGAGAAGCAGACCGGGAGTTGTCTAACACAATGGACCGCTTTGAGCTTCTGCAGGTAAACCTACAGTTCTTCTGTTTGTTTTTTTTCTCATTACATTTAAATAATGACAGACTTATTCCCATTGCAAACTCTGATTCAGCAGAGGCGAGTGTGAATGAGGACATTTTTTTTTAACAAAGTGAGGATATTTGGGACCAGTTTAACCAATATGGGCACCTGAACCTGGAAATAATGTCCGAAAAAGTTCAGAAGGGATTAGCTGGAAGCAAAATAAAATTCTTAAATTTTCTTTTTTCAGAAGTTTTAGCCTTGTAGAGGGTTTAAAATGCGTCTTAGGTGAGGCTAACAGGAGGTCACCGAAACATCCATTGATCGTCGTGAAACGTCTGTTTCTCATTACCAGGTTGATCTTCAGAGCAGCACCACAGAGAAGGATCGGATCGCTTTAGAACTGCAGAAGCTGAAAAGCGACAAAGGCAACATGGACGAAGTGAGAAGGGAGAACAAGGAACTGAACAGGAGGCTTTCACAGCAAGATTCACTGCAGAGGGCTCCAAAGGACGACATCGTGGTACTTTCTTTTTTTTTTTTTTTTTTTTTTTAAACGAGGAAACTGAATCTCTCTTCAGAATACAGCTGAACAGATTTCAGGTAAATGTGACGAGGCTTAATGAAGCGTCCTCTTCAGGCGCAGTGTGAGGCCTTCTCCAAGCAGCTGCATGATGCGCAGGCGAAGCTGCAGGCCGAGAGGGAGGAGATGAGGGCCATCACCAGGCAGTGCAAGTTCACAGAAAACGAGCTGCAGGACGTCAAGGAGCAGCTGACGAGTTTGGCCAAAAACTGTGAGATGGAGCAACGTCAAAGCAGCAAATATGAGGCGAGTTTGGGTTAATTGCATCTCAAAGGAAAAGATGCTGCTTACCTTTAGCAATCTGAAAAGGGAATTATTAGTGCACTAATTTCATCACACATTTAGAGAAGCAACAATATCTGTATCTATAACTATACTTCAGAGTTAAATCCACTGAGAACTGATGATTTATGTAGTGAGGGTTTAATTTTATCATTATCCACACCAAGGCCTATTTCTTAATGACTTAATTAAATAAAGAAAACTACAAAAAAGAAGCCAAGATAGAACTAATTCACTACTCTAGAAACTAACACTAAGGGGAAACGTTTTCTGAGTATGAAATGAAATATTCAGAGCATTTTCTAATATAACTAAAGTGTTATTTTAATCAAAACTTTACTAAGATTATAAAATTGATTTATGGTTTTTGTATCTCATTTTCTCATCTGATTGCTTTTTTTTGTATAAAATTAATTTAAGAGCTGGTGACAGAATGATGCTCATTGTGTTTTTTCGTTGTATGATGACAGTCGTTCTCCTTCTGTATATTCTCAGATGCAAATCAAGGAGATGAATGCAATGTTCGCAGATAAGGACATCGCCATTGAAGAGAGGGAACAGCAGATCAGGCTGATCAAACGAGAGAGAGATGAGCTCAGCAGAGAAGTCCAGGTACATGTGGAAAACAAATCGGCTCTAAATCTCCTGCATGGTTTCGGAAATCTGAACCGTCTTCATTCTTTCAGACTCTCAAGGGCGAGATCGAGAGGCTTCGCTCACATTGCGGAAACATCACGTCACCTGTGGCTGAAGAGACGCCCTACTTGCAGACAGACCCCATCGTACCAGGCAGCGACGCTCCTGCCAGCCATAACCAGCAGGACGTCCTGGGGCAGCAGGACCACGTATACCACACCATAGGTGAGGGACGGACGTTGTGGTCAGGCAGAACCAGGGGGGTTGTCTGCTGTTCTGAAAGCTCACTCAAATCACAAAGTATTTAGTTGAAAAGATTTTCAGATGTTTTTGTTTTTCAGAAATGTTTACTTGTCATAATGCTCAGTCCTTTAGCAAAATGATATTGGTACATTTCTGGTCATTGACCTGCTGGTTTTAATTTTGTACGGTTAGTATTTCTTATTAGGAGCTTTTTTACAAAAAACTTTTAATATGCTTTCCAGAGAAATTTAAAATGGAATCAGTAAAACATTTATAGTCAAATAAAGCAAAGTCACATACCGTCTCTCTCTGCATTACTGAAAATCCAGTAATCCCCATGCCATAATAGCTCGGAGCTCACTGCATGAAAAAAACTCAAACGCAAACGATCTTCTGTTTTGCACATCTCAAAATGTAGACAAGCTTAACTCTGCAATCACCTTCTACCTGCCAGCTAAATCCCAGTATTTCACCTGCTGCTTTCATCTCCATGAGCCGCAGTGGCGCCACCATGATGTAGCATGTCGTTGGTCTGTGTAGCGATTTGAACTTTGCCCTTTTACTGCATCCTGGAGGCCTCTTGTTATCCGAGTACAGCCTGGCTGGGTCACACATAACACGCAACACGTCATATTTGTTGAGTTTGCCAGTGCGGCATTAATGAATCTCTAAGCGGTTCTATTTTTAAGCTCTCGGCCAAACAAAGTGACTTATATGTAGGTTGTTTTTTTTTTTTGGCACAAAAAGCATCATTTCCACCAGATTGATAACTGAAAAGACTTTCACAATGCCAATAAATGGCATCGGTCAGTATTACCTGTTGTGTGTTGCAAAATGATTCATATTGAACGTGTTTTATTGGGATTCTGCATAGCAAACCAAGACAAAGTAATGCACAATTATGGAGTAGCGGGAAAATGATGCATGGTTTTCAAACGTTTTTACAAGCACGAGCCTGAGAGGTCGGTGTTGTTTACGCTCGGCGTACTGAGTCAGCTGGTGAGACAATGGTTTACTGCAATTCACTTCCTTATTGATCGTATTACTATTTACAGTCTTTAAAAATGTCAAACATCTCATTTTGTTTTTCACAAAATGACTTTATTCCTTTTCTTTTACAGATAGCTTGGTGGTAGAACCAGTGGAGGAGGTGAGCAACGTAATTTTCTTCAGCACAAAACATATCAACTTGTGAAACAAACACATTATATGCAGTTAAAATACTTCCAATAACCGATCAGGAGCTGATAGTCTGTCGATTTGTACTAGTCGGGTCTTTTCTGTAAAGTTCTCTGTATAAATTTACACGTGAGTTTAGTTACATAAATACATCAAAGAACATTTATACCAGTCTGCTGCAGACATATTTTAGTATTTGTTTACATTTCCATGTTCCAGATGTTATTTGTTTGCTTTGGACTCTTTAGTAGCGACATCTGATTAATGCAGGTTAGGAACAGAGATACAGTTTCTACTTTCTTGGTCATTAAGTTTGTATCCAATTTTGCACTAAGTTAACCAAAGAAATGCAACAAATTGCGTCTTTGTGAAAAGCTGCTGGTAGTAAAATCCCTAAAATTGCATATTTAATTTCAGTTCGTTGATATTTTTTTGTGTGTGTGTTTTCGCAATAATGATTCATCCTTTGACTTTAAGCGCCTTTATGTCGGAGTGATTAGGTCTGGGTTAGGAGACCAACATGGAAAATATGCCACCTAAAATGACCAGGTTCTGAACCATGAATAAGGGACAAAATGGAGCCCAGAAAGCACTGAGTCCTTCAATGCATCTTTTTAAAGATTACAAAAACTATATCTGCTTGGAAGCAGAGAAATCCTTTTATTTTAACGGGCACAATTTAGACCTGAACAAGAGGGAGAAAACGGCACGAATTTAAAAAGCAGCATTGATATTTTTGAAACACTCCTCCTGTTCCAAAAGAAATCCTGAATGTTTTTGGAAGTAGAATACAATCATTTGACTGTTACATTAATAAGTGACAACACACAACTGTCTTAGACGAGTCACAGATTACATTTTATTACATATCATCAAACATTTTAACTCATCGGCGTAGAAAAGCTCGAACACATCCCGCAGACCTACCAAAACACATAAATGGGGAAAACATCCCTCTGCACACATGATCCCTGGACGTCCACATGAGCGTCTGTTTACTGTTTATTTTTAAAGCGGACCTAAAACATAATCCCTTCCCTTCTTCCCTTACCTCTCTCTCTGTCTCGTGACGCCCCGTTCCTGGCAGCAGGCGCTGGAGTGTCGTCACTGCCGGGAGAGCTTCCCCGGCATAACCCAGCTGGAGCTGGAGCAGCATGAGCAGAGCCACCGGGTGTGTCCGTTCTGCACCATGATCTGCGACGGCATGGAGCAGTCCATATTCGAAGACCACGTCTACGGCCACGAGCTGTGAGAAGAGCCGCGTCGTCGCTTCGGAAGGGTCTCGTTGGTTGACAAAAAAAAAAAAAAAGAGAGAGGAAAAAAAACCAACTGACATTAGTATAAGCTTGTCCTTTTAGTCGAGACCTGAAACCTGCTAGTGATGAGCCGTCACGTCCACGTACGGAGAGCTAAACATCTTGAAATCATATCCCATTTATTTCTGCTTATTTTTTCCAAGTGATTAAATTCAATGAAAAAAACTGTATTGCGTATAAGCACGTAGAAAATGCCTTATAAATAATATTAGTAAATATCAAGATAGAATAATTTATTTGTAATCATAGGTGAATGACCCTTAATGACTGAAATGATTGAAAACCAAAATGATAACCCAGCAGGATTAGTCAGATTTAAGTTTGATCAGTTTATTGACTTACCTGTCACTTATCAGTGTAAGTGGCAAATTAGTCCTTTTCCTTCTGAGAGGTTAACTGTTCTCATCAATATCTGTTTATTAAATCTTTCAATTTGGCATTATTAATTATACATGTTCCATATTTACAGGCTAACACTGAGCAGGCTGTTTATGCAGGACAGAGGTGGATTGTTATTTTGTTTGGGAATTCTGATTTAATATTTGAAAAAAAAAAAAAGACTAAATCCAAAGCTTTTCTTGTATTTTATCAACCTGTTGAGATCTAAGGTTTAATTCTTGTTTTTATTTTTATAGTAACTTACTGTTTTGTTTTGAAGTCATTGCCAGCAATGTACAATAGTCTCATAAAACAGGATGTCAAACCAGTAAAAATATGTGATAACTGTATTACTTTCTACTTGTTTTAAAAATGAACAAAATCTGTTAAATTTCGAAATAATCAAGTAAATTAGCTTGTTATCTTAGTTGATATTATTGTACTGTTTTTTTATATATAAAAAGTGATTGGAAATGTTCAGTAAACATCCATAAAATTAACACATTGTGTTCAATAATTAGACTTGTTTAGTTGTTGGAAGTGACTAAAAATGAGTTGGGTTTCTGAAATTTATAGATAATTTGACCAAATTTACTTTGTTTGGTCTTAATTATCACTGAAATGTATCAGTTAGTATAATTGTCATTATTATTAAGTGCTTTTGTTTGAGCTTTCTCTTACAAAAAAAATACAATTTAGAAAATCCAACCAACCAAAAATCTTTTTTTTTTTTTTCAAAGCCTTAAAAAGTTTCAAGCTGAATAACCTGTGGGACTCTTTGGGAACGGGGCAGTTGCAGCAAACGATTAGGGTTTAAACAGGATATAGAGGTTATTATATTCACCAAAGCTTTGCACCTTTCACATTATAACATAAATCCTGGTCTGCCATACTGAGATCACAGTGTATTTAATATTATCTGATGAATGTCAAGCGTATCCTGGGTGAGAATGAGCGTAACCGACGAGAAGTGCGCATCACTGGAAATACTTTCTGCTGGTTTTGCTGCGTAATAAAAGCTTGTACAACAAATCTGGTGTAAAGCTTTTTTTATACAAGAAATGTCTAACATTTACATGTTTAGCACACAGAGAAATTCTCCAGTCATAAAAAAACAACCCTCCACCAAGATGACGCTGAATTTCCCATTCAATCACGTGACGATAAAGTATTCACACTCCTTCCCTTGAACTTTTCCACATCGTCTCACCGCTTTCTGAACACCCAGAAGGTGAAACATGGTGGTGGCATCATGCTATGGGGAGAGAGCAGGTTAATAGGGGGAAAAAGGATGGAGCTAAATAAATGCCCACAGTCATACAAGTCATTTTGCTCGAGATGGTGTGCATTATTTATTTAAATGTAATTATTTCTTCATGTTTCATTAATGCGTTAAAGACGGATTTAGGTTTTGCAGCTGTAGGCAAGTCTTATAGTACAACAATGGCTCTTTCCTGGTTTAGATGAAAGCATATTCATCTGCTAAAGTCCAGAAATCAATCCAATTGAGAATGTTGAAACTGGGATTTTGAAATTAATTTTCAGAGATGCCCTCCGTCCCATCCGACAGAGCCTGAGGCAAGAAAGCTGGCAAAAATCTCATTCTCCTCAGAGCTGCAGGTGTAACTACAGCTCTTAGTGTTGAGCCACGGGGCTAAATACTAAACACAGCACATTTTTTTAGATTTCAATTTGTATAAAAAAAAAGCATGTACAATCTTTCTTCCCCTTCATGTAGAGCTCCTATAAAATACACTGACTGTAATGTCACAAATATGAGAAGGTTCAAGGTGTGTGAATACTTCTGTATCCATGAAAGGGAAAAACCGTCGCCTTCTCGAGTCCGATGCTTGACGTGACGTCCGTCCGTCCGTCAGCTCCAGGCGGAGAACCCGCCCTTTCTGGTAGCACACCAGTGAACGCCCCCACAATATAACAATCCACCCACAAAATCTCCTTAAGGCGTCATCTGATTGGCCTCCTCGGGCGTGACATCACGAGAGGTCAGCTCGGAGAAGAGCGCTGGCAGCCAGTACTGAGCCTCGCCGGCTGCTTGAGAGTCCAGCCAGGCCAAGCCTTCTTTCAGCAGATGATCCTGGAAATACGAGGAGCCAGACATGCAGAATATGAGAACGCGGAGGTCCGGCAGGGGGCTCCGTGTTTATTTAGGTAACTTGTGGTCAACCCTGAAGACGTTTTATTGCTACATTTCAGCCCTGGTACATAGTTTGGGGGGAGGCTCTGTTTGCTGTGTATGTCGTTACATTTCCTGTCTCCATCTGTATTGATCAGGACAAAAAGTCTCGGAAGTCTTTCTACCAGATGACACATAAAAATATCATGAGTAACAAAAAAAAAAAAAATAGCAACAAAATGTAAGAATGTTGAAATAAAGAAATGTTGAAATAAAGAATTTTTGGCAAGGACAACCTTGTAAAAGAAATTTAAATCTGAAGAGGATTTTCTGGTAAAACAAAACAAAATACAGACATCTGGAGCCCTTCTTTAGGTAAGAACATAAAAACCTTAAGAGTCAACGGTTGAGAATCAGATAAGGATCTACTAAAGTCCCAGGCAAATATATTGATTTTTAAGACTTTACCAAATGGCATATCCAGAATTTGGTGGTTAACAAAGATAAAATACTTAATCACATTTTGCAATCTAATAATAACAAACTTACAAAATAACTGCATGCCATAAAAACAAAAGTTAGTGGGAATCGCCCCTTTATTAATGCTAAAAGGTTCAATTTGACTTGGTTGCTTAAGCAGACTGTTGGATAAACTCACCAGCACGTGACACGCCCGTTCCTTCTCCCATTTCAGGCTGCCTTTGATCTCGCTTACAGTGACGTATCCTTTTTTCTACAAACCGAGAAAGAAACTAATTACACTGCAGCAAACAGACACAAGTTTGGTTTTGTAATAAAAAAAAAAACAAATTTTTCGAACAGGAAATCAAAGAAGCAGATCTTTTTTTGTGATTTACTAGTCCACCTAAGCTTTAAGCCTCACCGATGGCAATGAGATGCTGATATGCAGAGCATAACATCCAAAATAGTTTGCAAAGCCTCAGCCTCACTTCGTCCCTGGACCTTTCTGAATTTACAATCTTTCATCTAAGTGGTGCATAACATTAACAGGTTAGTCAGATTTCGAACTTATTGATTTTTTTTTTGGTTTTAGATGCCTCTATCTGTAAGAGTGTCTCAAGCTCACATATAGTGAACTTCCTCATTATAATTTTTAATCATGAAGGAGAATCACAAGTGTCGGGCATAGTTGCACCTAGTTCTTTAAAACAAGGACGTGTAAGAGCATCAGACTCTGCTGAGTGATTTATCAGAAACCGTCATCATCTTAATGAATGCTCACAAAATCTCTCCAAATGGTCTCGACTCTTTGTGTTACCTCTGCAAGCTGCAAAACGACAGTGTGGTCCATGTTCAGTTCTGCTGGGACTGACTGGACCAGGTAAGAGCCGCCAACGGGAATCATCCCAAAGCCGTTTCCCATCACCTTCAGTTTCTTTATGGCTCTGACCAAGTCGTCTCTGCGGAGGACGAGTTCAGCATGGATCACCGAGACGTGACGCGGATCGGATCGAACGCAATTTGACCCGTAGAGGAACTTACTGGCTCACGTCCTGAGCATATTTACCCCGACCCTTCAGCACCCTCTGGTGGAGCTCGTCCAGAGTGATGAGTCCTGAAACACACGCAAACACCGCAGAGGGTAGGAATGTGTGCGAGACGTTTCCACTCGGCAAGTTCGTTTTAATAAGTCGAGGCACAAAGCAAGAGTGTTCACACGCTGGGAACTTTCTCAGAGCTTGTTCCGTTAGAATCTCGAACGTATAAATATTCGACTGGGATTTCTGGTTAAGTCTTTCGTTTTTGTGTTTGTCCTGCATTAACTTCATCCATCTTCGTTATCAGTATGACTAGCTTTACTGTCCCTGTTGACAAAATTCACAATAACACATAAATTAATTGTCCCGGTAATTATTTTGATAAATGATTAATTTTTTTTAGACCATTTTCAAGAGTCATATTGACAACATAACACAGTTTTGCTCCGTTTACGACCAATAAACTTCACTCTTGTAAAGAACGCTTAACACTGGAATTGCAAGATATTTTAAATGTCCAAAATAAAACACAACAACCAAAAACAACAAATAAAACAGAATAAAAGAACAAAACACTTGCAACCAAATGCATAACTAAAATAGATTATGGTTTATTTGTAAATAATATTGGCCAATGAGAAATATTAATCATCAAAGTGAAAATTGTAAAGCTCATTTTAATTTATCATGTGGTTACTTGATTAATTGGTTATTGTGACATAATCATTTGAAGTTGTTGTAAAAGTTCAAAGGCTATGAATTACGAAAAATTACTGTAGCTATCTCTGGAGGTAGCTATAATGTTAAGGACTGAGTTGACACTTAGTTGTAACTGTGAGTTGTAACTTTGGGGATCTGGTAAAAACATTGAGAACTAATCATCTTTTAAAAAAACCTCAAACCTCCGTTTCTGTGTTTCAGGGCGAGACACACTTCGATGATCTGTACGCCCAGCTCGTAGTAGAAATCTCCCACACCAAGCATCTCAGACCAAAAGCCTTTACCAGCTGTGGGGAAGCAAAGGAGACGTTTCAAAGTGTCAGTTGAGGCTTATTTGGAGGGGAAGTGAGGAAAACGTGCAAAAAAAAGAATCAGGATTTTTCTTACAAGCTAGCGGGTCAACGCCAATGGTGGCACACATCTCCTGAAACTGGACCCGGAACTGGGAGTTCTTACGGATCTCTTGTTTGTGCTTGCTGGCAAACTCCTCCAGGTTGGATTTGAACGTTTCCAACTGTTTAGACATCTGGCCCATAACAAAACACACAGACTCAGTGAATAAGGTGATACTACTGTGTGGTAAATGTATGCATCACATCAAACAAGGCAGACTCGCACACAAGCTCACCTGAACTATCTGGTCCTCTGCCAGTACAGTTCCTCTTTCTTTGTATTTGGCCTAAAGAAAAGTAACAAACAGAGTAGGCATACAAGGCACTGGAAATTTTAGAAGTATAAATACATTTATGTAAAAGAGCAGGTAGCCTTGAGGGAATCATCTATGAAACATACAATCACAATCTATAAGTGAATAATGAATATCCAGGGTTCTCTTTAGCTTTGATCACAATGTTAGACAGATCTTTGATATAAATGAGCTTCTGAGAGCTACAAAATGTAACCTTTTAACTCCACAAAACATTGTGTAACCTTAAATCACTGTCTTTATGATGACATTTCGGCACCACAGCTGATGATTTACATATTTCACTTCAGAATTGTAGTTAGTTTAGATCACTTTTGAAAAGTTCTTGCATTCACCTGTATATATATTGGATTCAATTGATCAAACTATATTAAAACAAAGCACTATTCAAGACTTTTCGTTGTCTTTTAAAACCAGACTTAGAAGTCACTATAAACTTACAGACGTTGAAATAGCGACGTAAATCCTATAAAAACTGCTGTAAACTTACCTCTGCTAGCTTCTTTTTAGCTATCGCTCCAGCACCAACACCTCTGCGATGCATTTTGTCGAGATTTGGACCAAATATTCTATATAGCGACCCGAACGTCGGTTAATTTCACCACACGAGCAGTGCAGATATGTTTTATTTCATAGTGAACAATAACGAAGGTCTAACTGTAGACCATAGAGTGAAGCTCCAACGGAAACTTGTTACTTTCACTTCCGCTGGCCTGGCGAGCCGCTACCGGAAGTACGTAACTCTCCTAATGACATTTTGTGAACGCGTTCATATTTATTTATTTATTTATTTATTTATTTATTTATTTATTTATTTATTTAAGGTATGTCATTTTCTTAACAAATGTAGTCATTATTTTTTCAAACCATGTACTCCCGTTAACGTTTTTTGCGTTTACATTTTGATAGATATCCTGAAAGAATTTTGTGTGACCAAAAAGCAAAAGACGAAGAAATATACTTATTCTTATTTTATTTATTTATGTTTTGGGGGTTGGGCGTGTGGGGTAAAATTAGATTCGGACATATATGTACAATAATCGGACAAAAACGTCATCATAATGATATTTTTAAAATATTCAATCAAGGAATTTGAGTTTTTAGATTTAAAGTCATGAAGATGATGGGACTCAAAGTCGTAAATGTGATACCAATAAGGCATCGTTTAAAGTTTACAAGTCCTAGTAATTCTGTGACCCTGCAATGTTTGTGTGAGATTATGCAATGGATGGATGGATGGATGGAATAAAATAATGGAGAATACTGAAATTAAAACTCAGAATTATGAAGAAAGTCAGTTCAAATGATAAATCACACTCCAAAATTATAGAATTTAATAATCATAATTTTGAGTTAAAGTTATAATAATGTGAATCAAAAATAAAAATGATCAACCACTAAATCAAATTTGAATCTAAGATTCTCAATTACAACGAGTTTTAAAGTCGGTATTGTGATATACGGTCATTATTTTAGTCTCAAAATCAAACTTAGGAGACACAAAGGCAATAATTGTCAATTCCATGTCATATTTGTGAGATTCAATGTCATAATTTTGAGATTCAAAGTAACAGTCTCTGACTGACAACATAAAATGAAAGAAACACTGTAACTACGGAGTTTTGGTTCTCCATATGTAACAACATTGCGTCATAGCTTTAATAAAGCCATACTACTGCCCCCTGGTGGTGCCTTTTCTGAATTAAAATTCCGAAAAAAGAAATGGCCATCTAATACTTCACGCATGCGCTGTAGGCAGCGTTTTAAAACAAGTCTTGAGGAGGGAACATGAAGACACTCTGAAGTCTCACTCGAGTTGTGGTCGAGGTAAGCTTGAAACCCACCAGAATATGTTAATAAAAGCGGCTCTGGGTTAATGTTGTCTGCTACAACATAGTCATAACACGCTGTTTGCCCCGCAGACACAATTTGTTCTGTAAAAGCAGCCGGCTAACATTAGCCAGCTAGCTGGCTGTTATTGTTTTTCATGAAAACCAAAATGGAGGAGCTTGGCTGCTGCTGCTGCCTGTGTCCTACAGAGCCACTCCCGAGTCCTTGTTGGAAGCCCTTATTTTAAAATGTCTGCCCGACTACAGAAATAGAAGGTTACATTCCTTCAAAACTAAATATTTTGTTTCGGACTTACTGTGTCGCAGACGTAACACAACTAAGCGTGAATTTGAAATGCGGGAAAAGATTTTTTTTTTTTTTTAAAGGATGCACTTTTTAATCTGTCACTATTCTTTAGTTGGAGATTTTATTGTACATGTATGTGTTTCCCTCCCGACTTTCATAAAGCAAGCCGTCTGGTTAACAAACAACTATATCTTGACTTCTGAATCTGCGTGCGTTTCTGTTTGTGTTTTTTTTTTTTTTTTTTTTTTGCAGCTGTTGCGTCCAGATGGGAAGTCGGTGTGTGGCTGCAGGATGAGAAGTGGCCGTGATCGTAATGACTCTGAGATCCAAACAACTTCCACAACGGGGTTTCAAACGTAAGGCTGACACGGAAGACTTCGGAGTCAACAGCGTGGGTCCTGTGAGCATCAAGAACGAGCCCTGCGACTTTGCTGTAGATGTTCAGAAAGTGCAACGAGGGGAGATCCCAAGCAGATCCAAGGACTTAGATCAGAGTTTCATGACAAGCAAAGTTGCCCTAGCTGTCACAGCTCCAGAAACGGTTCAGGGAGACAAACCGCTGGGGATAACGTCCCCTGTCAGACCAATGGGGGGTGAGGGAACCCCGGTGAAAGGTAAACCCCTCTCCGTTGACAACATGGATAATCCTCAGATGGCAGTGAACAATAGTCCAAAGGATGCCGGTGCTGAGGATAGCACAAAAGGGGTTGTTCCCGAAGTCCTGGGCACCGCTTCTATTGCACTGTCCTCCGAAGGAAAGTGGAGGAACGTCAGGAAGACCCCCGCAAGTCCGCATGCACAGGCGAACTGCCTCCGACAGATTCTCCTCCTGCAGCTGGACCTCATCGAACAGCAGCAGCAACAGCTGCAATCCAAGGACAAGGAGATCGATGAGCTCAAGGCCGATAAAGACACGGTGCGTTTAATTAATTGATTAATTAATTAATTTCATTTTGAACCGCTTTGATGTCCCTCATGTTCTCTTAACTTGTGTGTCTTCTTTTAAATTTTTCCACGCAGTTGCTCGCACGCATTGAGCGCATGGAGCGTCGCCTCCAGCTCACGAGGAAGGACACGCCGCGCGATAAGCGCCTCTTCCAGCCCCTGGAGCCGTGGACCCCCGACAAAGAGGACATGTGGGATCTGGACATAGAAGAGAGTCCACAGCCCAACGCGCCGGCTCCCCTCCCATTCAGCCGGGGAGGCAAAGGTCAAAAAAGGTAAAATAAGCAAGCAGCAGACGCTGCTCATGTCATTAACACCTGGGTTGGATGTTTAAAAAAAAAAAAATGTGCTGGTCCGTTGCGCACACAGGAAAACTTGCTTCGGAGATGCAAAGGTTCAGAAATCCCGGGGTAAAAGTGCAAAGCTCAGCCCCCTGAAGATTGAGACGCAGCCCTGCTCTCCCATCCAAAGAGAGCTGCGCAGTAAGGAAACCCCGGAGAAGTCTGTCCCAGCCAGGTCCGACGCAGAAAGGGACACTTTGTTCCTCTACAAAGATGAGCCCGAGCTGAGCTGCCAGATGGAGGATCTGCCCTTCATGTCAACCACAGAGATGTACCTGTGTTGCTGGAACCAACCTCCTCTGTCCCCTCTGCGTGAGACTTCCCCTAAAAAGGAGGAAGAGGTGGCCAGTGAGTGGACTCCTCATGTAGTACATGATATACTGATTGTTTGTAAGCTTAACCTAAATCCCAACTTCAATTACTTTAGCAATCCACTCTGCCGAAGTCACCGTCTATGAATAACTTCCTTCCCTTTTCTTTTTTTTACTACCCTTCCACCTGTCAGTTCCCTCTTGGAGAGTAAACCACATAGAGCCTTTGGAGGACGATGCCTGTAATATCCCAGAGGTGAGGAAAATCAAGAAAAAAAAAAAAAGGAAACCATTTTTTTTAAAACCGCCCGGACGCATTTCAGGTTCTAATGGAAATGTCTGAACTTGTGTTCACTTCAAGGCGCTAGACGACTGCATGTTTCTGAAACGCCACACGAAGCTGGAGCTGGATGAGAAGAGGAGGAAAAGGTACAGCAATAAACGTATTAATGCAGTTTGATGTTTAGAGTTTAACCAAGGCAGAGTATTGGAGTTGACACCAAGTTATGCAGAAAGAATGTTTTTTTATTATTATTATTTCAAATAAAGAGGATGTTCACAAATCAAATTGAACTAAAACTCCAACCCAACATATTACAAATTATTAATTATTGCAATATGCAAAAAAAACTACCCTGACACCTTGACTACACCTTCTTTTTTTTTTACCTAATAACACTTTTAGGTTGAATTTTACAGTCTTAATTCATTATAAATGAATTATTGTAGCAATTAATAGTCCCTTTACAACATCCAGCAATATTGCCAGCACACACATTAAATATCCTGCAACCTGGATTTTTATTTTTAAAAATACAAAATTCAACCAGCAAATCTCATTCTGTTTGAAAAACCTTAGAAAATCATGCATGGATATGTTTTGTGTTATAAACATGTAACTAAGGGGCCAATGTTTCAGTGGTCAGTGTGGCAAATCAGCAGATGGATGTTTGGTTCAAATTTTCTTTTTAAATATCTTTACTTTTTTGCATGATGACTTTTGTGTGTTCGGGTCACTCCAGCTCTAGAAACCAGGAAATAATAAGTTGTGTTTAACCTTCCTCCAGGGATTTTGAAAGTATTTAACACTAAATTCAGTTATTTTTATTTCTGTATTTATTTCTTCAAGAATTTAGCTTAGGAAAACAATAACAAAAATTCCATTAACACTTGTTAAATACACTGAAGAACCAGTTGCTTAGTTTTTGTTTTAACTTGTCCTCCTGCAGTTTGCATGTTGAATTTTCCTCTTTCATGTTTTCAGATGGGACATCCAGCGAATCAGAGAGCAGCGCGTGTTCCAGCGTCTGCAGCAGCGCATGAACAGGAAGAAGGTCGTCCAGGAGACGGAGCCTGAGCTGTCGTCCTTCTACCCCGAAACCGAAGACGGTACTACTGCAGGGTTTATTATGTAGTTTTGGAAAAGAAAAAAAAACAAAGAACTTGGCTACTGTAGGGGAAAGTTTTTGAATTAATTTAGAATCCTAATTGTAACTCTTCTCGTCTCTCCTAGTTGAAGCTATAGTGATCACTCCGTTTTTGCCTGTGGTTGCATTTGGTCGTCCGCTGCCCAAGCTCTCCCAGCGGTAAGTCTGCAGGTTTTTGGATTTTTTTTTTTTCTTCCTGGTTTGAGACATTCAGAACTTGGGAATATATTCACTCAGTGGATGAATTGTGAAATCCGAAATTATGAACTCACCAAGTTGTATTTATTCCTGTATTTCATAGAGTTAATTACTTTAACAGATTTCCTTTCACCTGCACAAGAAATGCCGAAAGGTTTAACAACAAAAGGGTGGCTTGACAATTATTCAAATACATTTTTTTCCCTCCAGGAACTTCGAGTTGCCCTGGCTGGACGACCGAAGCCGATGCCGCATCGAGGTGCCCAAGAAACACACGCCTCACCGAACCTGTCGGAAGTGAACGCCGGCCGGACCGCGGCTCCATGACTGAGTTTTGAAACGGCCTCCAGTTCAGGGCGGGGCAGTCAGTTAGTCGGTGTGTTCAACTTGCTGTTGTGTTCAGTCTGTGGGGTATGAAAGCACAGACTGGTTTTCTACAGTTTTCTCTCCTGTTGTAAACTTGGGGGGGAAGAAAAAAAAATGAGGCAAGATTACAGTCAACTGGATTGTTCATCCAGGAGTTCAGAGCATGTTTTTTGTTCAAGCCGTGCCATTAGAAATCAGTTTTCATCCCTCAAAGTTGTCGTTTCAATCAGTTCTAATGCGTATTGTTCTGGCAGGATGAGACGCCTCATCTTCAGCATGTTGGTGCGAAATATTTAGTCAGGCAAAGAGGAGCTTAAGCTCTGTATTACAAGCAATACAGCCACATAATTGCCTACAGTCCATGCCTACATGGGAAAAAAAAAATCAAAATTCGATTGTATCGTGTTGTTCTTATTGTTTGCACACAAATTTAATAAGATTTTGCCAACTTTAACTGTGATATGGGAGTTTTGAACAAGCCTGACTGCATATATAAAAAATAATCTCAGTACTTGATCCAGTTCAGTGTACGGAAACGGATCGTCCAGCTGAGAGGTTCGTTCACGGAAACAGAGGCGAGGAAATAGACGCACTTGGCTTTAAACTTAGGAATCTGTTCTCTGTTTTGTTCATTTTTCATGTGAGCTGCATGGATTGTTTACCTGTTGCAAAAACAAGATGGTAGCATGGCTTCAGCCCAAGATGGGAGAATCTTTACTTCTCACTGGGTTACTAAAACTACTAAACATATAGTTATTTTCAGAAGCATGACGATTGAAAAGCAGAGTCCTTTTTCTGCTTTCACAGCTTCCGCTTTACATGTGATTGATTTCTTTTTTTTTTTTTTTTCTATTCCCAACCTCAAGACAAGCTCGCGTTCAGCAGATTTTAGGCAGGTGATGTGTATGCGTTGCTCTCCTGAGTTCGGAGATGTTTTAGATTACTAATAAAAGCTTTCTGCTGTAGTTCTAGCGACCTGTACGCTTCTCAACGCGCTTTCTTCTCTGAGCTCCTCACAATCACAGCGACGGATCTCTGCAGGCGTTCGCTCGACCTGTTCAGCAGTCTACGAAGTTTGGAAATACAAAATGTTTTGTTTTGTTTTTCTTGCCAGTGTACATAGCTTTCAGAAACAAATGTACATAAAACATGGCTGTTATTTTTTTATTATTTAATGTTGGAAGTGTTCAGTACATTCAATATTGTTCTATGTTTGTATGTTGACAAATTGACAGTTTTGAAAAAAAACCTTTTTGGAATAAAATTAATGTCTATGGCACACATTTGTCTTTTTCAATGTGTGTAGCATTTCATGATCCATTCCTGCCCGTAAGTGGATACAAATCACACGTCTTTTAATCTCTTTCTCACTGACCTTTAACCCTCGGGGTTAAGGTTTAAAATGAGACGCCTATTGTGTCCCTTTTAATTGGTTCTGATCAATAGTTTTTGGTTCCTTCTGCTTTGTCTTTCTTCCCCTCTGTTTATCCCTTTTTCTGTTCTGCTTCATTCCTTCTATCCTTCCTTTCTAGTCCTTTGTCTTCATTTTTCCATCCATCTTTCATGTATTCATTCTTTGTGGGGTTTTTTTTTGTCATTGTTTCTATAGTTTCTAGCAGCCACATTTGTTCACTTATCCTACATATTCCTCATTATTATGCACATATCACACCAAAGGTAGGGAGTGGTTAATCTGTCATCTAAGCAATGCTGCTCTGATGCCGTTTATTTTCCACAGGCTTATCTGACAGGCTATGACTCTGTCTATAGCCGAAGGAAGTCGTCTTCTAACAAAAAAGCACAAATTCAAAAGTCTTCCCTGCCTAAATGAAGGTTATAAAGATTCATAGAAGGTGATAGTTCCAGCTATATTTGAATGCCAAATGGTCTGTTAAAAGGAAAATATACTCTATGACCAAAAAAAGCTACAAATCTACAGCTTTGCATTAGTTTTTAAAGCATGTCAGTAAACTTTAAACAAACACTGTTGAAGTATGTCACTGTTTTTTTCCCTCTAATAGAAATGTGCCAAATGCATGTGTGGTGACTCAATAACAGCAAAAGTAAAAGGGGTCTTTTATGCATCTTTGATCATATACGGAAGTATATTGGTAGATGTTGGAAATGTTATTTATCCCAGGATTATGAAACAATTGGGATCTACTGAACAATTGGGACCCATCAAATCATGTAATTCTCCAATCTGCTCTCCTGAGAGTGTCCAAAATATATCAAATGATGATGTTTTACACATAAAAACTGATCCATTCCCCAGTCTTCTGGAAAAAATGTTTATTGAATAAAGCCAAAATTAATATTTCTCAAAAAAAAAAAACACCACAAACTCCTTAACAATTTGCAATAAGGACACTGCTGACTTCATAAATGTCAGTAAAATAATCTCCAAGAGTGTTTTCCAGTCTTCTTTGACAAATTTCAATAGTTATCATAATAAACCATATTTTCTACTAGATCCTTCCACATTTAGAGAGAATATAAATGCTGATAAAGTTTTAATATTGATGATAGAAAAAGAACGCCTAACTCACCTCATGTACAAAATGCGCTGACACTTCTAAATGTCAGTCATATAAAATTTAGCCTTCTTTAACATCTCTAGATTTTTTTGGTTTTCCTTGAATATTCAGTAATTAGTGTTGCTCTAAACCGTAAATACATCATGCTTTGAGAAGTTAGTATGTACAGACAACGTGTGTCATTTGGCAAAGTCTTAACTGAATCAAAGAGGACTTTCTAGACCTATGGAGGGTAACGACCCCCCGTAATGATAAGATACATAGCACACACAGTAAATGAAAACACCTCAAACAGAAAGCCATACACCTTATAGCACGGCCTGTTCGCTGTTAACAGTCGGCCACTTGTGCCTCCTTAAGAATCTAGACGCAGAGATTCGAGTGCGTTTGTATTGGTGACCCTTGCCAAAGTGCGCTTCTCTGACAGTTCTCGCGCATTTAGTCTCTCCGCAGGTTATTCAGACGCTCCTCCAGGTCCGCGTCCGCGTCGGCCAAGGCGGCCTGGGGCTCGGCCTTCTTCCCGCCGGCCACGGAGAGGCTCCCACCGGTGCTGGGAAGATCTGCAACAAAAACGCAGAGGGGGTTCAGCAAAAAAATGCTGAGGAGGAGAATGCGTCGAGAGACGCGAGCCGCTGAAGATCGGAGGGCTTTCCTTACTTGACAGCTCGTCGGACAGGTTGAGACCGAGCTCATCCAGCACTTGGGAGACGATGGCGTCGCTGCATGAAAAGAACGCGTCAACAAACACCATATTCGCTGTGTTCTTTTTGTTCCATTGCCCCTTATTTCTGGCCTTATGCTAAGCTAACTAGCTGCTGGAAAGTTTCACATCCCTCACAAACAAGGACAATCCTTAAAAATGTGACCTTTAAAGTGTTCACTTTGGACATCGTTTCGTTTACCTCTCCTCTTCGTCGTCCTCATCCCCCATGGCGTCATCGATGGCGTCGTTCATCATCTCCTCCTTCATGTCCATCATCTCGCTCTGTTTCTCAAACTCCATCATGATCTTCTGAATCTGAGGGAGCTTCAGCTGTGGGAATGTGGGGGGTGGGGAATGACATCATCAGAACAGGAAGGAGTGCTGATAACTTCCGTCACAGAGAGCGTGGCGCTCAGACCTGTCTGTTCATGGTGGCCATGGCCTTGGTGACGCCTTTCATCGCCTGTGCCATGCTGTTGTTGGACTTGAGCGTCTGGATCTTTAGGCTGACGGCCTGAATGTTGGCTTTCATCATGATGAACTTCTTGACGTAGCGCCGCGTGCGAACCAAATCCTTCGCCATGATCTTTACTGCGTCCTGCAGAGATTGAGACAACACAAAATAATTCCTTATGAAACAGAGATATCCGTTTTTGTTCTCTTTTTTATATAATATATATATATATATATATAAATGTATTTGTCGCAGCGTGTCCTAACCTTTATCTGGTTGTTGTTAACTCTAAAAATGTGTCATGTTAGTTTATGTGTTTATTGGCAAACAAATAGTTGGGAGTTTTTAGTTTTTGCTGCAAGTAATGAATAAGCAAAAAAAAATAAAAATAAATAAATAATAAATGTTTTCTCAGTATTTGCGCTGCCAGTCACCGATACTGGTGAACTGGTGGATCTCTGCTTCCTTTTAGCTCACCATTTGTCCCTGTTTGGCCATCTTCTTTATGTCAGCGATGATCTTCTTCTCCTGCTGCTCCAGCTTCATTCGCTCTCGGTCCAGATCCCTCATGGCCCGGTTGAGAGCCCTCTGGTTCTGCCTCAGCATCTCCTCCGGGGTCTTCCTCTTCCCAAACAGGAACTCCATCTGTGTAAGAAAAGCAAAGTCAAAAATATTCTAAAAACAAAATTTTAGTTTAAAAAAAAAAAAGAAAAGAAAGATGAGTGAAACATGTTCATTAATACTGAACGGATCCATGAGGTTGTTTTCATTAATGCAGTTACTATTGTAATGATACCTTAAGAGGTGAATGAGGCATTTGGAGAGGATAATATTATAAAACGATAAACAATTCCTACAGTGTTTGTGACAGTGTATGCGACTTTATACTCACTTCAACATTTTTGTTACCATATCAAGGTCCAAGATAAAAATGAGGCAAAATATAGAATAGAAATCCTTCAAAAAATGCAAAATTGGGAAAAAAAATATTGACTAATGTAAACAAATGTTTGAGAGTGTAAAGCAAAAAGCTGTTCCAACAGATCAGTAACTTGTCAAATAATTGCTCATGTCTGTGGTCATTTCAAAAACTATGATAAATAAAAATAATTAATGAATTAGACAATTAAAATTCATTTAAGTGTGTAAATTATACAAAATGTCTCAGCAACCCGACCCAATGACACTGATAAAATCCAAAACAGGATCATGAAATAATGTCATTAAATTGTTCAGATAATTGTGTATGTATATTTGAACACATAAGAAATTAAAGCATTTTAGAAAATTATTGAAGGCTTAAAATAATTACAGATAAATGTATCCATTTATGGTATGCATTTCAAACTGAATCTAAATTACCACGTCTATAAATACTTACTTACCAACTTATTTGATAAATTATGGGACTACAGTCCGGATAAGATCACATTTCTTTTTCACACAATCGGGTGGAAAATTAAGTGAAACTTAAAAGTAGTCTGGAATGTCCTGAGTCACTCATCACTTGACCGATGACATCATTACAACCAGATAAAAGCCTCTGTGGGCCGGATTTTATTTGTTGTTCAGCCACAAGTCTGCACCATAGAGCAGAGAACAAGATGTCCTGACAAAAGAAAGATTCATTGTATGTTGATGTGCTGTGGACCTACAGATTAACTATGACTGTGTCCCAATAAAATAACTTTTTTATGTTATCCAGCTACTTAACTGGTAGCTAGCCAATTATAGTTTTACACTTTATATATATATATATAAATATATATGTATTTCCTAACATTTAAATTTGTCTTTATTGTAGGACAGTTTTCAGCCCACTGGTTGAATGTGCAGCAACAGGTGAGGGAGGGGCAGTGACTCTTCCTCTGTGCTCTTCTTCAGCTTCTTTGACATCTCGCTAAAAGGACTTTAAACCAAATAAACAGCAAGACAGAAATGTTCAGTAACTATGAAGAAAGAAAGTAAAAACTACTATGAGTAGTAAATTAAAGCATTTTCTCTTCTGAGGTGAGCAAAATGTATGTACTTACTGCAAAGAAAAGCCACTTTCAACAGTCTTACATTGTTCTTGTCTCCAAAATGACAAGATAACATGTTAATAATCCAAATTAGTTTTTAAACTATGATTGAACTTTCAGATGTAGGTGAGATAAAAATATTTTTAGAGAGATCTGACTGAAACACGAAAATGTGACACTTTCCATCCTTTTGCCAGAAAAAAAATACTGATATATATTTAACGAAACCTGACGTCATTTCTGAAGTATCATCTAACTATTAGGCCGGTTCAGGATCTTTACAAGTAGTTACATAAAAACAGAGGGGATTTCCATCTGAACATGAGCTGTTCACCACAAAAGCATCTCGTTTTAAGCGTCTTTAAATGATTTCCAACATGTTGTTTTTTTATGTTTACTTATATTAGTGAGATTAAATCCTGGGTTGTAAATCTCTCAGCTGTTAGTTATGTGACCTAAAAGGCCTTAAAGTCAGGTTCGAGTCCCGTTTGACTCGGTTCTGTTCCTGCCTAACCTGAGACGCCGAACCCACCGGAGCCGAGACAAAGTCACACTTACCATAGACCACACTTTTCCTCAAAGACAGGGAAACACAGAAGAAAAACGGCGCCCAGTAGCTCTTCTCTGACTTCAAATCGACTCTAAATTAAACGCTTATTTGTTTTCCTTCCAACGCTTCCGTGTTGCTACAGTAGCTCTTCCGGGAAGTGACGTAGCCACGGGAACAACGAAGAAGACGTCAGTTTTGCCGTTTCGTCATACGAGTCAAGTTAATCAAATTGCCGGAAGTTGATAGAAATAACTTTTAAAACACAAGTGTGAATTTGAACACACACCCAAAAAGAAAAATCCACAGCTAAAAATTAACAGTAACAGATTCAGATATGGTTTTGCGCGTTCTAGTTGATGTTGTTTTAAATAACAAATGTACAATGACAATAATAAAACGCAGCTGGGTAATAAAGTTTGAATGTTCACAACAGAATTTCACAGTTAGTATAATTTAATAAACAAATATAACAATATAAAAAAGCAAAGCTAATTCTGCAGGTATAATTAAGAGCCAATGACAAAGCAACTAGAAAAGAAAAACAAACAAAGCAAAAAACAATAAAAATATACAGAATGAAATGGCATTCATACATAGTGTAGCCATAAATTAGAAGTAAACAAATAAATAAAATTGCACTTGTTTTTTTTTTACATGGTCCATTTTAAAGAGGTGAGGTTTTAATTACAGTTATAAAACTGTTGTAAAATTGGTGCGTGACCTCAAGATGTGACCTGAGGTCACCAGCTCAAACACTCGTTGTCCTGGATGGTTGTTTGAGCTGCTACCCTCGGATCACACAAACCATATAATAACCAGCTCATAAGATATTATTACCTAATAAGTGATACTGGTAAACATCTCTTATTCGCAAAGTTGATTTAAAAATTAAAACAAATGAGGAACAAAATATATAGCATAAAAAAATGGACATCCCAAAGGTATAAAGACAATATTTCTAACAATAATTGATGAATTCATTATTTAATCATTTATTAATTATTTGTCCTTTCATCTGTGTTAAGAAGAGCTGTTTTTATACCTTTTCATCCAATGTATAGCTATTTTTTATCTTAAAAACTACTGACCCTCATTTATTTTTCAATAATTTATTCACTAGTTAGTGTTGTGTTTTCTCATTGATTTACGTTTCACATTGGGTAGTTGGATTGAGTTTTTGCTTTATATTACAAAAAAAATCTTACAAGAACTTCTGAGTGAACTAGTAGGCTACATACTCCTCCTGCTACGTTAATATTACATTTTACTTGATCCCCCCCCCGACAGAATAACTTCTGATGATTTCAGATGTGAAGAAATGTTCTGTTTTGTCTTTTTAAATAAACGTTGTGCCAACAACGCTGTTCATCACGCTTTTATTTTATTAACTAAAACGTTTTGATATCCGGTGCTAACATTGTTCACTTGACATAGCGTCGATCGCACATGTGCGTAGTTCACGTATAAGCTGCAGATATTTCTTCCGTAGGTGAAAATTCTCCCATCTGAGACTCGACTGCTCTCTGTAAAATGTCTGACCACGTGGAGTGATCTGAGGATTACAGACGTTTTTTTGGCACGTTTCATTTGGACGGACTTCAATTGCATCTCGACCTTTTTGCAGCTATTTTAAAACATGTGGCTCAGCAGTTCTACCCACCAGCACAAGTTTGTTCTTGACTGGTGCAGAAAACTGTCCAGACCAGTGTCCTCTTTGGGGCCTCCAGCAGAGACTGTCCACCTGAGCCCAGAGGACAGAAACCGGGACCCTGCGGTCAGAAGGCGCCACAGAGGGTCAAACCCCTCCACTGCTCCATGTCACTCTGCTGTAGCTGAAAGGATGTCAGACCGTAAGAGGTCATTCAAGGATAAATCCTCAAAGAATGACATCCCACCATCACAGAATCATGGGAGGGGGGGAGTCTTCAAGGTATCATCTGAGCTCAGGAAACTGAGTCTGGAAGACCTCCCTGCAGACAAAGAGAGGAAGCCGAGACCAAAGCAAGAAGATACGGCTGAAGTTGTATTTGGCATTGCTCCCTGTCTCCTGGCTCTCACTCAGGGGAGAAGGAAGGTCTACCAACTGTTGGTTAAAGACGGTGAGACCTCTCTGAGGGCCTCCGTCTTATCGGTATGTGAGGAGGCACATCGACGAGGCGTACAAGTCAGCCGGGTGAGCAAGAAGGATCTGGACAAGATGTCCTCTGGAGGAGTACATCAGGGAGTATGTCTGCGAGCCAGTCCCCTGAACTTCCTCACCTTTGACTCTGAATCCGACACAAACGGGCACATCATCCCTCTGTGGCTCGTCCTGGAAAGAATCCAGGACCCGATGAACCTGGGTGCCGTCCTGCGCTCCGCTTATTTCCTCGGCGTGGACAGGGTGATCAGTAGCCTCCGCCACAGCTGCCCGCTGTCTCCGGTGGTCAGCAAGGCCAGCTCGGGCGCCATGGAGGCCATGAGGGTGTACGGGTGCGACAGCCTGGAGGGCATGTTGAGGACGAAGGTGAAACAGGGTTGGCAGGTGGTTGGGACAGTGGGAGCCGATCCGGAGGCGTCCCGGGTCCCTGTTATCCCTTGTTCCGACTTTCAGGTGACCAGGCCGACGATGCTGCTGATGGGGAGCGAGGGGGAAGGCCTCTCCGGGAAGCTCCTCTCCATGTGCCAAACCCTGCTCACCATCCCAGCTGGAAGAGACTTGGCACCCGGCATCGAGTCTCTGAACGTCTCTGTGGCCGCAGGCATCATGCTGCACTCTCTGCTCGCAAAGTCCAGATGTTTGTCGCAGAAGGAAAGTAGACCTTAACAAATCAATATCTGGATGAAGCCTGAAATTACGAAGCTGGTGATTCACTGGTATTATTATCAATAAACCATTTCCAAAGAATAAAAGCATCAATATATCTTAATATAATTCACACAAACACACCGACAAACTGTATCCAGTGACATATACTGCACATAGAAATTAGAAAAGATTCAAAGAGAAATCAGTTTATTGCTGTCAGCTGTATATCGTTGATGATCCTTTCTCACCTACTTGTATCGAATCCGCAAAACTGGCAGCTTAATTAGTTTCATCATAATTCTCTACTTACTTCGAAGGATTTGTTTTAATATTTATCAAGAATAAATGTGGGGAGGACTTAGTAAAGGTATTCACAACCTATTTTTGACCGTTTCCCACAGAGAGCATTTAGCGCAAGTTAAATTACACATGGTTTTCAAACGTTTTGGAAATAAAAATCTTTCTTTAATGTTAGAGGAGGCCCCGAGGAAGACCCAGGACACGCTGGAGGGACTATGTCTCTCGGCTGGCCTGGGAACGCCTTGGGGTTCCCCCGGAGGAGCTGGAAGAAGTGGCTGGGGAGAGGGAAGTCTGGGCCTCCCTTCTGAAGCTGCTGCCCCCGCGACCCGATCCCGGATAAGCGGAAGAAAATGGATGGATGGATGGATGGATGGAAGTTAAGATTTTTTTGTTTTGGGGATAATATGCTTTTTTCAGTTTTCCACCACTTTTATTAGACATATAAAATTAGACATTTTATGTCTAATAAAAACCGAATTCTTTGTGTTGACCTAGTAATATTCTTCCCCATATTTGCAGCGTCCACCACCAGGATTCACTTTATGCCGGGGAAATTACAGATTTTCTTTTCACTGTTTCCGTTCAACGACAATACAACAGTGAAAATTGTGGAGAATATGAGCTATGCTGTAAACAGATCCTCCCACCTAAACTGTGGGCCTCTGCAGCTCATCCAGAAAGACAGTGGAACTCTTTGCTCCTTCTCTAGTTATCACTCGTATGGTCCTCCTCCATGCTGTTTCTTCCCTGTGGCCCTCCAAAAACCCCTCTGAGGCCTTCACAGAATAGCTGGACTTAAAACTGAAGCTAGGTTGAACACAGATGAACTCTATTAACTAATTACTCATTTTGTGACTTGAGAAGGTTGGTATTTGTTTTACTTCTCTCTAAGGCCCATGCTGAGCTTCTTATTGGGTGAAAACGTGTGTGATTTGCTGGCGTCTCAGCGTGTTACCTATTACGTATAGAGAGTTTAAGAAAATGACTTACCAAAACGTTCTTTTAAATGGTGCTTAAAACCTTGACGTCTGAATCAATAGTTTTCGTGCAGTAATTTGGTAACTGATTAAGTCAGTGACGTCTTTGTTCCAGTGGAGGATTATCGTTCTCAGAGAACTTCACTGGAGAGATTGGATGTTTTTTTATTGCAGGAAAAACATGAGTCACAGTTCTGATTCATCCAGTACCTCTGAAAGCTACGGTGATGTAGCTGCAAGCTCTGCAACATAATCCCCCCCCTTCAGTTGAATTTAATTTAAAACGGATGGGACCGTGTGAAGGGCTCAGATATGAGTTACTTTATGAATAAATAAGGAAAAAAATTGAACTGCATAGGCTGCTGCTGCACTTTACACATTTATATTTATGTTTAAATGACATCTTCAATTTTATGTAACCCAAAGTGTTTTCACTTCTTTTTCTTTTATCTCCATTGGCCTGCATTTACACTGCTTTTATTAGCACTTAATATCTTTACTTTGCTGTTTGGTTTGTTAACTGAAGCATGAAGAAAATGTAGAGTAAGGGTTAGAAGCTGCCTGCAAACGATCATCATTTGGTCCATGGAGAGTCTCCGTGACCATCCTTTTTCAAATCTGTCAGCTGGATTTAGGTCTGGACTTTGACTGGGCCATTCCCAACAACGCATAAATATATTTTCATCTAAGCTATTCCAAGGTAGCCCTGGCTGTATGTTCAGGGTTGTTGATCTCGTGGAAGCTCAACCTCTGGCCCAGCCTCAAGTCTGCATCCTTTAACTGATTTTCTGCTAGGATTGTCCTCCATTTAGGTCGATCCACCTTCATCTTCAGACAGCTTCCTTCCTCGTAGGTGTATGTTATGATCAGGGTGATGCACAGTGTTAGTTGTCCTCCAAACTGTGCAGTTATGTTCAGCTTTGGCCCGATCTGACAAGAGTGTCCTCAGAAAATTCACCAATTTTCTGTGGCGTACAGAAAATTGAACTTCTTATGTCGCTTTCTTCAATGGTAGTTTTCCTCTGGCCACTTCTCCATAATGACAAGAATTGTAGAGAGCTCAAGATGACTTTCATAACTTAAATTGGATTCAGCAAATTCCAGGACCTTCACCTGCTGAAAAGTGAGCTATAAAAACAAGTTGCTGGCAATGTAGAACTGGTTGAACAATGATGAGTATGAATGCATCTGCTTCAGAAAAAAAGCACAGACTGACAGTTGCAGTAAATACAAGGACAGACTCTAGAAGACTGGTGTAAAGTTATTTTCTCAGGGGAAGCCTCCTGATTATTTGAGACATCAGAAGAAGTACTTGTCTTTGGAAGAAAAGACGAAAGCTTCCATGAGACATCAGAACATAATTTCCTAGATTACATTGAACATCTGTGTTCACTTCTCAAAAATGAAGAGGAAGAGCAGAAGCAGAAGCCAGCAAAACCTTGACCATTTTCAGTCACTGATAATGAAACTGTTCATCTATGACATCAAACACGTTGCTAAGATAGAGATGGGAAACACCAAGGCAAACAAAGACTGCTGGTATTTCGGCAACCTGGGCTTTCTTAACAAATCAGCAGAGCCACAGCCTAATGGACTCTATAACATGCACTTTTATACAATAGCTCATACAAAAGAGTCCAACAAGCACTGAGATCTTATTTTGTAGAATACATGAACATAATTTTCAGCTGCCTTAGGTTACTGTATCACAACCTCTTTCATTGGCCCCATTTCATTCTCTGTGCAAATGAATTTTATGTTTTCATTAGGTGTAAGAAATTCTAAATCATAAAATACAGAAAAAAAAACTTGACATATATTGTCGTTTGCTGGGATGCACTTGTAAGCTGATTCGTATTTACGATTTTACTTTGGTGAAATTACTGTTTTTACTGGAAAAACCTGAATTTAAGCGCAGTGTCCGCTTGGGGGCGACACAGCTCAGTACAGCTCTAATCAGCCAGCCAGATGACTGAGGAAGAAGAGCTGCGCACACAATGCACAGCACGGCTGACAAGGGTTGTGTCTGCCTCATTTTCACCATTAATTCCCAGTTCCGTGGAAACTTGCGAAAGAACAGCGGAGCCATTCTGTATTCCTCTCGCAATATGCGTGGATTCCGAGCTCAGCGCGATTGAGACATCGCTGAGCTCCAGCGGCGGTTCAACTTCTTCCAAACATTGGATTATAAGGAGGACTTCATGCAGGAGAAGACCAGCCCGAAGGGGGCTCAAGTACCGACACCCTGTAAATCGAAATCGAGGCTTTAAAATTTGGGCCTCAGAGGTTTTTGTTGTTACGGACGGAGAACGACGGGGGAGTTGTGTTTGATAAGGCGAAACATTAAAGCGCTACGCTTGTTTCGCAGTTTAAAATATACGTATGTTATATTAGCCTTCCTTAAAATCTGGGAGGTTCTTGCGGAAGGCTAACAGCTAGCTGCTGTGGTAGCGACGTTACGTCTTTCTTTTGATGAATTCAACCATCACCATCGGCCATTAAATCTTCAACAGGAGGAATATTTGCTCTTTTTTGGCGGATGGATCCAAGTCCAACTCTACAGCTCGACCTGTCAGTCTTTGGAGTTATAATAATAATATAGGCATATTCTTAGGTTCCGAGTATATATATAATAATGTATCGCTTTAGCTATGCTATCCGAAACAGCTAAAGACTAATTAACGAGTTCTATTAGGCATTGCTATTTATAGTTAATTATCTTGTTTAACTAGTTACATTCATATTCATTAACTTTGTCTGTCAATGTTAAACTTTGACATTAATGTTAAATATTATTGGGAATTGTAGGTTATTGGCCTTGCTAGCCAGCTAGTCGTATGTCATTATTGCTAATAAATTTGTCAGCGTGTACAAAAAAAGAAAATCCTGAGAAAATCGGATTGATTGTGAAAAGGATTTCTGATGATGTCGTACTTTTTAATGTGTAACATATAAGCAACCTGCTTTGGCCTGTCTGCCCCTTATCTGGACTTGTCTCTTTTTGTTTACATGCGTCCTGTTAGCTCATATTAGCCTCAGAGGAGACACAGTCAGCTATGTCCTGACATCTGCGTGACGTTCTGAGTGTCTTTGATATTCCCATGCGGATCCAAGTCTGCGTTCAAATTCAGTGAAATGACTCTCAAAATTCGCAAAAAGAAAGGCGCTGATGCCAGCAGACTGCTGTCAGGGGACGGTAAATAATAGCCACTGGTTCCATTAACGCCATTTTAACAGGGGCTCCCTCTTAGGGCCTGTGTGTGGTGTGGTTGTTTCCCCCCCCCCCCCACCACTTTTTCCTTCTTTTAAATTTACGGTTCGGTGCCTTTTCCGCCGGACCGGGACCGAAATAAAGTGCCTTTGGTCCCGTCGGAGCTACAAAAGGAAGGCGGCCTCCGACTATGGAGGGTCCGAGCCGAAGCGCTGGAATGAGAAAGAGCCGACGGTCCCGTTCGCAGCGCGACAGGGAGCTGAGGCGGCGGAGGAGAGTGAGCCTGGCGGAGGAGCGGGCCACGTCCCTGTCCTCGGGCTCCGACCGAGAGGGACGCGGGACGAACAGCGTCCTGGGGCCCGCGGGGCGAGAGCGGCGGCCCGTGTTTGGGAGACACAGGCCTCCGCGTCGGAGGAAGAGGGAGTCCGTGTCCTGCGAGGAAGACATCATTGACGGCTTCGCTATTGCGAGCTTCGTCAGCTTGGAGGCACTGGAGGTAAGAGTCTTAATTTGACAGCAGCTTGTCGTTCGTCAGCCGGACGAAGCGGACCTCAGGGATGGACTGGTGTGGCCGACTCTTTTGTTTTGTCGTGATGTTTTGGTTCAGTTTTCTTTGGAACGGTTATCTGTCAAAAAAAAAAAAAAAAAATGGACACATTTCACCAGAAAGAATAGTTTGGACATTTAAAGGGCAAGAAATTCACGTGAAGCTGAAATCTGGGCTAGTTTATTCCTTGAGTTTATATAAACCCCTATAAAACACTGTGACTCAGTCATAAAAATGTTTAGTTTGGTAATGTATTATTATTGTTATTATTATTTAAATTAGTCAAAAGGTCATATTGATTACTCTGTAATATATCCCCCTAAATCTCCACAATATACTGAATCGCAGTTGCTCTTGCAGTCTCTTTCTGCAAAACCGCATTTGCAAAGAACTGCTGGAAGCAGTATTTGGTTGGAGAACCTCTCAAATTACTAGCATTGAAACTACATATCAATAATAAATTAATTGAAACAAGAGGCACTTTTACTATTATTTATGCCCACAACTGATGTAGATCTTGGTGGTCAAACTCGGACAGCTTTGGGAAAGCAGTGAAGGACCATGGAATAGCAAAACGAGAAGTGAAGAAAATATGGGTTAATTAAAACTTAAATTTCCGTAGCAATATTTAACAATAATTATTTCAGTGTCGTTTTCATCCTGTTGAAACAAAAATAAATTCAGTTCCTTCATATTTCAGTAAAATATTGCCTGAAATTAATCTGGCATTAACCATTTTTGATGAAGTCTGGCATTTAAAAAGGGCAATAATAATAACTTTGAGAGAACTGAAGTGACAAAGTTCAGTTTTTTAAACCCCTGATGTTACTTAAAAATTGTGACCCATTTTGAATTTATTGGTAATTACTCCTCGTTGCTATGAGAAATCGATTGTTTCTGACATGGTGTTAAACCTAAACTGTTACTACTACTTGAAAGAATCGATAAATCAGTAGGTTGGCGCACCAGTTGCAGCCGATAATTCACTGATACCAACACACCCCGTGAAAGACGTCAGATTAAATTGATTAGTTTTTTTTAGACGATCCATTTCTCGGCGTAACCAAACATATCCCAGGAGACCCCGGTACCCCACCCCTTCTGATGGGTTTTGGAGATTCCTCAATAATTTATGGCCTAATTCCTGCAGGCATTGATGAGTTGTCTAATGGCTCTTTTGTTAAGGAGGCAGAAGTGGAGTTAAAATGTGTACTTCCTCTTAGTTTACGTTTTATTGTCCAAATGGCTGAATTAGGTTTCTTGAACCAACATTTTTGGTTAATAATTTAGGTCAGTTGTACTTAGAAGGACAGAGCCCTTCTAAGCCCTCTGTCAACTCACACACACAACACACACACACACACACACACACACACACACACACACACACACACAAAAAGGCAAATGATGTACAAGTCCTGATGTAGACACACACACAGTCAAAGTGACTCTGTGTTCTCCTGGACCAGCTTTATTTTCCAGTCAAATCAACCAGCGAATTTCACGACCGCTGATTGGTTACCTTTCCAGTCTGATGCACTCCAAGGCTTACCTGTCTTCGCAGGATTTGTTCAAATCTGCCTTGAAATGATGCAACCCAATTACTGAAATTTAGTCCCATTGAGTCCAAATTTTAGACCCAATCTATTTAAATGATTCCACTCCTGATTAGCATGTAGGGCGCTCACACATCTCACCGAGAAGAAACAGATGCCACAGATTAAGTTCCCCGCTGTGGTTTGGGAAACTGCCTTGTGTAACTCAACTTGTTTTTAATATTTTAAGCTTCCGACATTAAAAGAAAACGCCTTACTCAGATCCATTCTTCAGCAGCGGCTTACATTTTCTTAGAACGGTTGAGGTTCTGAGTAATCAGCCCATTGTTTCCAGTGTTTAAGAGAGGAGGAAAAAAAAAAGAGGGTTTTGCTTTACAAAAATTCAGTTTTCTTTTATACTAACCTCTTATTTAACACTTAAGCAGGAAGTCAGACACTTGGATACCTCTGTGGTGTAGTTTGAGAAGCGGAAGTAATTGTGTTTGCATGACAGCTACACCTGTCATCGGGGTGCGGCTGATAAACCACAAGCAATGTACCTGCATCTGGCGTTAGGAGTTCCTGTTGAAATGTAACTCCTGAAAATGATTATTTAAAAAAAAATGCTGCGATCGAGATGCTGGCCCAATACTTGGGCTGACAGCAGGCTGATTTTTTAATTTTTTTTTTGTTAATTAAATCATTTTACCTTTTCAGGTTGGCAGCTTAACAGAGATGCAGCTCGATAGCTGCAGTGCTCAGAGCTTGATTGAGTCAGAAAATTTGAGTCACTCTGGCACCTTATCTGGCATCTCATAGAAAGGACTTTGAGCAGCATAGCAGGGCTGCAGTTGACAGTTATTTTAGTGATTGATTATTCTGACGATTAATCAATTAATCAGATAAAAAAAATTGCCACATTCTGCATATTTTTTCAATTTAGCCTTATTATAAATGTGTTATAAGATGCATATAAACAAATTAAATTAAATTTTTAATTTTCAATTGTTTTTAATTTTTTTATCAGATGTATATAAACAAATTAAATTCAATTTTTTTAAATAAGAAAATAAACATTTCATTGAATAAAATCCAATGGCGTAGCACTTCTGTAGTGAATTTGTCTAAAACTGCTCCGTTTGAGAAGCTTTGAGTTAAACACATTCACAGACAAAGTGCTATCTTAAATATTTATATATTTTGTATTGTTTTGGCTTAATATCTGCTCCGAGTATGTTCTTTCAGAAACTTTTTTTTTTTTTTTGCCAATTAATCAATTAAATTAATTGACAATGATTTCAACAATCAACTCGTCAAGATTAATCCGATTTATTGTTTCGGCCCTACAGTGCAACATGAAATTTTGCGGGTTTTTGAAACCGTTGCTCGTTTAAACATTGCTGTATAATGTTATTGGTTATTTCTGAGTCTACACAATCTTGGGGAAAATATGAGATTGCCGGTGATTGTGTTATTGGAACTAAACCATAACGTCTTCTCTCCACTTTTTCTTGCGCGTTTCCACAATACTGCTCCCCCTGAGCTGCAGCGTCACTCACCAAGCTCTTATTCAAGTGTGGTCAGTGAACGTAGCACCCAAATAAGAAGATTTTGAGTCTTGGAAATCGACTGGCCAATCAGATATCGCATCCAAAGCAGTCGTCCACTATTGCAACATTTCAGTTCAGTTGTACTCTGCAGCTCGTGTTATCGTTGTTGTTTGCAGACATTCAGACTCTCGGTTCTCCTCCCTTATCAGATGGACTGTTCCTTGAAGCCCAGTCAGCGCACTGACATGCTGGGAAGGCAGAACAAGAGGAAGAGGGGCCCGGAGAACGGCGAAGGGCCGCTCTCGGAGCCCGAGGAAGGGGCCCCGCACAGCTACTCCAGCAGCTATTTGAAGAGGAGGAGCAAGAGACGAAAGATGGAGGTAAAGGCAACAGCTCAAGACGGGGTTTAGCGCTCCAGTCGGCTGCACAGGCACTTAGTCTGCTCGACGTGCAGATAATTCCTGATCAAACAACCGTGTTTATAGTTTTGTGGCGCTAATGACCTGTATATCCTGCTATTCACAGTGAGCCAGTAAAACTGGTTCACTGTCACGCTGTTGAGCAACACCTTTTGATACCGGTGTTTCATGGAGTCCCGAAAACTATTCGGCGTGTTGTCAAAGTTAAATCCGCTGTGAAATTTTCCACTTTAAATCGTAACTCGCCACAACCCTCTTGTATCGTTTGTCTTTTAGGGGTCGCATTTGGAGACGGGCTACATTGTAAGTGTTTCCTGATATTGCAGTCACAGTTATTAATATCTTTTTTAACGTAAATGTTCACATAGATGCTTATTTTTCTTTTTTTCTTTTTCTCGCCCTTCTTTCAGTGCGACACAGAGAGTGACACTGGAGATAAGGTGTGTGTGACCTAATGTCTGACGAAACATCTTTGTTTTTCTTCAGATTAGCTGATTAGTAACGTTAGTCATCTGAGATTATTGCTGTTTTTTTTCTGATTGGTGGAATAATTTGCCTGAAAACAGAGTGACGATTTGTGTCCCTTCCTTGTTTATTTATCTCTTACTTTTTGCTTGTGCAGGCCTCCGACAATGAAATGGATCCAGTGTTCACAGTCAGCACCAGAAAAGGTTTGAAAAATCTTTAATGTTCACTTTAATGAAGAGAGCACAAGGAAAGACTAGAAGTTTGTTGCATCTCAGCATGTTTTAGTTTTTGCACCGTTTTCTGAATTGGACTTCGTCAGCGTGTGCCCGGCTCAGCACATGCTCCATTTTAGCTACAGTTGTGTAAAATGTGAAACGGTTCCTTCCTTTTCATAGTAGCATCTTAGAAGAATCGGCAGTGTCACTGTGCGGCTTTGCCTTACACCAGAATAACTGGTAAATATAAATAGTGTTGAACTGAGAAAAGTTGCTGCGGTGTCTTCCTTGAAGTTTTTCTTTTCTTTATTCACCATGAGTTTGTCAGATACAGCTTCCTCTTTATGATAAAGGTGAAGTCAGCTTTCCTCTCTGCTCTCGTGCCGATGGAAAAACGTGCCGTTCTGGCCGTTTTCTGCGAGGCAGAAAACAAAGCTTGCTGCAGATTTTTCCCAGACGGAGCAGAGTGAGTTCTGCCGTCCTGGATCTTTTCCTCTCCGTATCGTCGCGGCGCTCTGGGTGTGAACGCAGGATTTAACAGCATGTAGAGGAGTTCCTCAGGGTCTGGAAAGGTCTAGAATTTAAATGTTTTCCAGGCTGGAAATGTTTGTGGAAAGAGTTGTTGTATTTTCAGACTTTTTATCTATCCATCTATGCATCTTTCCTTCTATCCTTCCATCCTTTCTTTAATTTTTTTCCCCATCCTTCTTCCCTTTTTTTTCAATCCTTCCTTCCTGACCTTTCCTGCTCTGGTTTTTATCCTTCTTTTGTCTTATTTTCTTTCCTTCTTTCCTCCTTGTTTTTCATTCCTTCTGCCTTTTTCTACCTTTTTTCTTATTTTTGACTTCATTCTATTTTCACCTTTTCCCTCCTTTCCTTTCTTCATTCTTTCCTTCTCCTAGTTTCTTTTTTCTGTTCTACTTCCTTTCCTTAATTATGTATTTGTAATTTATTCATCTTACCCGGTTCTTACTTTTTCCTTTTCCTCTCTTTTCACTTTCTTTCTCCCCACCATCTATGCTCTACTGCTTCATCCTTCCATTCTTTTACTAGCCTACCAGCTCGCACTTTTCTTTCATCAGTCTTTCTTTTTTCCTGTCACTTGGTCTTGGCCTCTTTTGCAATTTCTTGTTCAATCACTCCATCCTCCTTTTATTTTTTCTTTCTGTCAGCTTTGCTTTTTTGTCTTCCCTTCTGTACTTATGTTCGCTTCTATATCTTTCTCTCTTTTTTTATGAATTTACATTGAATTCTTGTCTTTTTACTTTAAAAATGATCCAGTCCTGGGATGAGAAGTTTGTGGAATACGAGTCTGGCACATTTCTGACATGAAAATGTGTTGAAACTTTGTTGCAGTTCTTTTGGATAGAGCTCACCCTCTAGTCTTAAGGATGATCTTTATCGGCTTATGCAGGCTTGGAAAGTTCCTCGTAATTGTTATCATTAGACGTTTTAAGTTTCAGAGAACCAGAATGATGTATAACAAGTTAGTTGTGTGAAACTCTAATTATTTCCTTGTCGGCTGGTAGTACAGCAGAGGAGGAAATGTCAGACCTCTAAAATTTCAGGAATATTTTCTTGTAGATCTGAAAAACGTCTGCTCGCATTCATGCCTGTTCGTCTGTTTCTCTCAGCTGTGGATCCGTCCCCTTCAAACCTGGCCACGGCGGGCAAAAGCTGCCCGCCTCTGTCGGCACGCTGCGGCGGCATCTCGCGGCTAATGGTGACCCCGCGAGTGTCCGGCCTGGAGCGAAGTCAGGAGACGAGCCTGGAGCCGCACTTCCTGGAGCCGTTTTCTTCTTCTACCTCTCCTGGTCTCATTTGCATGTCTTCCCCCGTCACCGCCTCCGTCGCCGTCCCTCGGCCCAGTCCGGTCAACGGGAACGGCACTCGCCACAACGGGAGCCCGCCCCTTTCCAAGCCCAAGCCGTACGGTTTGCCTCCTCGGTCTCAGTCCATCTACAACAGGTCGGCTTCTCGCAGGCGTCCGTCATGGTTGAACGTCGTCGCTGCTGCTCCCTGGTTCCCTTCAGTGCTGATTTTCTTGTTTTTTCTCAGCAGCGGCGCTCCAGTCAAAACTCCATCATCTGCGTCGTCTGTCGCCACTTCCTCGGCCTCCATGCGCCCTCCGACACCTTCCACTAGCGTGTCTCTGCCCTACAGTCGGGGCTCGGGCTCCTCGGGGCCTCTCCGACCCCCGTCCCGAGCCAACTCCGGGGCCTTGTTCAGGTCTTCGCCCGGCCTGCCTCCACCGCCGCCTTTGCTTCCTCCCGCTCACTCAGCGGCTTCAGGTAAACTCAAGAGATCTGTCACAGTTGGCTACTAGTTGGTTAGCTTAGTTTCTTTTTTTCATTTTTTTTCAAGGTAACAAAATGACTGCAATGTTACAAAAATAAACCAAAATTTAGACACTTCCTCTGAGGGTTGTCTGGGTTCGTTCATGGTGTTGGGGAAGTAGGACGTCTGTGAAGTGAGAACTGATCATATTAGTTTAGCAAGTATTGCCTTTTCTTGATGAAAAGCAGAAGTCTTTCTGTTGTCTTCACTTGGAGGAGTGAAAATTAAAAATTTCTTGAAACAGTAACTAATCCAAGATTAAAAAAAAAAAGATGCTCAGATCAGATTTGGTCAATTTCCTTCATCTCCAGGAGCTTCGTTCTGCAGTGCAGGTTTGAGCTAATTGAAATTTTTTTTTTAAAGACAATCGGCAAAAATGATTATTTCTTCATATTTTGAAAGGGGGCATCAAGACTAGCGAAAGAAGCTGATGTTAATAAAACATTGCCTGGTTTAAGAAAAAATATTTTTTCAAAACTTTGATATTGATATCAATCTGAAAAGCATCAGTAAGTGGCACTGTTGTTAGTGTAATGTGGCAAAACACTATTACATTCAAAATAATTTTTTTGCGTTTAGAAGAATTTTATTTTTTGTAAGTCATGTAAAAGTCTTATGTAGTCGCCTTGCAGTCATTCTGCAGCAGGCGGGGCAGATTTAGCTCTGGCTTTCGTTCTCCATCCATCTGGAGAATAAAAGCCAGAAACCTTGCCGTCGTCTAACGTCACAATGAGACGACTTTGACGTCTCACTGGTGGTAAATCTTTGTGGTTTTATCTTAATCCAACTTAATCCAACTTAGCGCATGCCTTGTCACAAGTGATGCAACTTCCCATTTTCACTTCCTGTCTACTTCTTATTTAACAAAAAAAAAAAATTAAAAACTTTGCAATTTAGGTTAATCTCCATATCTTGGGATGCTCTTAAGAAATGTCGGTTTCTGTCAGCTGCATTTCTCCAGCAAAGTGACAACACACTACCGTTCGATTCCCGTTCTTCAGCTCCTAATGGCGTCTGCAGCATCAGCAGCTCATTGGCATTACTGCCCTCAAGAGGTCGGTTGTAGAAACTGAGCACTCTTCCTTTCAATTAAAACTTGACGTTCTGTTTTATTAACATTTTCTTATTAGACATTTACTTTGTACATTTATTTGCCTTAGGAAAGAGGCAGTTGCAAAAAAAAAAGAAAACAAAGAAAGAAATTTCTGGTGTTTATTTGTTTCTTTTTCCATCACATTATTAGTTAGATAGCCAAACCGTTCTAGGTTTTATTTCTACGCGTCGACTCAAGTCATAAATCTCTATTCCCTCCAGAGCGCGAGGGCAGACGCAGCCTGCCGGGGGCCGAGAACAACTCCGCGGCGGGCCGCAGCACCCCCGGCGGTCCGTCGGCGCCGAATTCCTCGTCGAGCTCGTCGGGCAGGACGTCCCAGAACCAGACGAGCGTGCCGCCGCTGGCTTTCCAGTTCCATCAGCACAACCACCAGCACCAGCACACGCACACCCACCAACACTTCACGCCCTTCCTGCACCCCTCGGCCACGGCGCCGCCGCTGGTGAGCCGGGCCTCTGCTGCTCCTCCGAACATCTGTGTTGTGATTTCCAGCGCGCCTGGAATGTTGACTGTTCTCAGTTTGAGAGGGTTTTTCAAGCCACGCGATTGTTTTCTGTTTTCCAGTTTGAGAAGTTTCCAAGCAAAATGGACGGACTGTACCGACACCCCCCCGTAAGTGTCTTTTAAAAATCCTGCTGATTGCGTAACTAGTGATAACTCTAAAGTTTCGGAACGAGTCGTGCCCGGTTTATAAACTGCGTAGTGTTCCAGTCGGTTTCGTGAGGCCTTTGTTGATCGCTGACTTGGATATCTTTGTGTGTCAGTTCTTCCCACAGTACCCTCCGCCCTCGGTTTCGAGTATTCCGCCTGTTATTCCTCCTGCCGGGCCCTTCGGCTCTTTGCAGGGAGCATTTCAGCCAAAGGTAAGGCAGAACGCTGCCTGCGTCTCCGCCGGTCTGTCTCATATATCTTATATTGCTCTGCTTTAATCAGGGTTTGCTGGAGTGTCTTGTTTATTTAATCTCCCACACTGAGGGAGCTGACAATGAAATGTAGAAAAAAGCTTGTCTGATAACATTTTAGAGTAAAAAAATAATTTGAGTTTTGATTCTGCTACTCAAGTTCTGCTGGTCAAATGCATCATAATTGCTAGATTTGCATTCATTTAGCAGGGCTGGTGGATGATTGGGGTGTGGCTCATGTGTGTGTGCTGTGTTTGACAGCCTCTTGTCCCTCAGGGAACGGCTCCTGATTTAACGGCACGACTCGGGGTTGTGTCTCACCACCTGCAGACCAAAGATCACAGGGTAAGGACAAAGAGCCGACGGCAGCTCCTGACTGAAATGTAAAATACTGACATGCATAGCTAATTGGGCCAGGATGTGCTGTAAAGCAAGTCAGAGCAGCAACTGTTGCAAAATGTCATTTTCTAAGTGACGTCAGTTGATTAAAGATGATTTTTGGTCTTCTGTTCTCTCGTAGCTAACTGATCCATTTGGGACGTCACTGAAAATCAGTAATGTAAGCAAACAAAAGGTTTTTGAATCTGTTGGTTCCTCTGAAGGTGCAGTCGAGTTTTTTTTTAAAGTGAGGTTCTGTTGAAAGGTACACGGAGTTGGACTTAAAGCAACTTGAGTAAGAAATGACAGTTTATGCAAATGCTGTTTTATGAACTTTTTTCTTTACCTTGTTTATTGATCCAGAGCACTTTTACTTCAACATTTAATGCCAATCATCAGCCCATTATACTGCTGTAATTTTGCATTTACATATTTTGCTGTTTTATATTTGCACAATTGAGAATTTTCCTCAAGCTCAATAAATTCGTACTTTCCTATTTCTGTCGAGCTAAAAAGATTTTCACATTTTGTAAAACTATTTTTTAAAACAGGTTTTATTAATAACAGCAGCCTCTGTGTAACATTTCTAGATTAATATTTGTATACTGTGCCATTCTGTCGATTTCCAAACCCATTAAGCTCCACAGAGGAGTAAAGGTTTAAACCAAAGTAAATAAACTTAAAATACATTTTGAATTACAATTAGTTTTCCTCCCATCTGCGTACGTCTGCCCACGTTTAAACTTCCAATAATCTGATCAATTTTAAAAAAAAAAAATCTGTTTGCTATTGCGAATTCAAGCAGCCTGTTCCGGACAACCAGAGCTACTTAACCTTTGACCTCAATAAATGAGTCATTAGGGTTGCGCTATATTGGTTGTGCATTGGGAGGTTATTGCTTCAAACACTTTCTGACCTGAAGCATCTTGGGATCTATCATCTGCGTGAGCTGGGATGCATAACAGCTTTAAATAATGCATAATATGGAAGTCCTTTGCAGCTTTGTTAATGTACACAGATTTTATGATGAGGATATATTGTCCATGAAGTTAATTTATTATTTTTAAAAAAACCTACAGTTCATGTTAGTGTTTTGCAAAAATGCCATTTTCATCCAAAAATGAAAGCGGCATATTTGAATGTAAAAATCATGTTGCGCTTTGGGTTTTCTGTCGACGTGTTCAGGATGTGTACTGGGTCTTTACTTGGCCTGTAGTGCAAAAAATGCTCAGGTCTTCTTCTCACCATTGCTTTGTTTTCACCGGGCTGGTATCTGCAAAGATGATTATTTACGCAGGAAATTGAGGTAGGAGGTGGCGCACCACAAATAATGTTCCTGCATGAGAGAGTTGATCATGTGAAGCGTTTTGGTCAGACAGGCTACCGAGTTTGAATAATAAGTCGTGTAAAAATCAGTAAATTAATGTTAACCAATGCTTTGTAGTTGCTCAGGAAGCGTAATGTTATTGTGTTATGATTACCTTGAGTAAAATTACTCGAGTATATATCCATTACCACATTTTTTTTACGTTTATGTATAACATTTGAATGAATGTATTACGACACACAAACTGAGAAAACAAAGGCGAAGGCGTTTCTTCGTCAGAAATCACTCAGCTGTTTTACGAAACGAGTAGCGTGAAGCGAATCTGTTCCAAACATCTGGAGAGAACTCAGGTCACTCCAGAAGTTTCTGTAACATCAGACGAAAACGACATTAGCGATGCACTGCCTCCTGCCCCAAACTCCCCCTTTTAAACAGTTATTGCCCTAAGTGAACGCGGTAGTGATTTAGAGGCTCATAAAACGCCGTTTGCATAAGCTGTTTTTTGAGACTAGAGTTGTTTAAAACTGTAGAAGTCTGGGACCAACTTATCTGGATTTCTTCTAAATGGAAACGCCAGGAAGTATCTGCTTCACGGAAGATGTTGATTTCCTGCGATCTTTAAACAGAATCTCAGTTCTAAAAATCCTGGACTGTCCCCTTAAGTTTCAATACTTCTTTCACTTTACACTACTGTCACATCCACTATTGACAGGTCTTTTCTGTCCTTGTGCACCAACTCCCAAGTCTGTCAGACCAAGAAATTGTGAACTATCTGTAACTTTTTCTTTCATTCCAACTGTGTTTTTCCATTCTGCTGTGTGTGTAGTTGTATATATGTGTGTGAATATACCAAAACCTAAACTGGTCCGTAGTGAGTAGCCTTGTCTCCAGCTGTAAAGTCAGGCACTGTGTCGAGTTATTTCTGAACTGCATGAAGAACGCCTGACTTGGTGTAAAAGCTCTAAAACTGCACATGCAATATTCATGGGATAACGGAGCAAACCTGTTTGATTTTTGTGCTTTGCAGAAACCAGGAAAATGGTGTGCTATGCATGTTCATGTGGCCTGGATGATTCTAAGCCATCAGAGAAAAGTCAAGGTAAAAAAAAAAAAGGCTATGAACGATAGCATATTTTGATTATGCACCGAGATGGTAAAATGTTTTTCTGTGGGCTTGTGACAAATGAACTGTTCAAGTCTGATCTTTTTTCCTTTTCTTTTAAAGCTGATGCAGGCCGATCCTCACAAGTTGGACTTCCGAAGTGACCTGTTGTCCCGGTTTTCTGGAGCTGTGGGCCTGGGAGGAGCCTTGCCTCCGACTCATGATTTGACTAGACCTCCGAGTCTTTTCCCAGCTGCAGGTACTGCAGGCCGAAGTAATCCTAAAAAGGACGATTGCAACCGTCTGCCTACGTTTTTTTGCTGATTATTAAACAGATTTTGGCATCTGATAAAGATATGGAGTAGTAAATGTTAACCCAGTAATGGAGTTTTAATAGCAACAAGCTAAATAATTATCTTCATACAATATTTAATGTGGTCATTTTTGGCTGAAACTACAACTAGAATTGGATGATTTGACAAGATGTCAAAAAAATCCTTTCTGAATGATTTTCTCTATAACTACAAGGCCGTTTTTGACTTTGTATTCTTTACATGACAATATTATTATTTCCTTGCTTTAACTGCATAGTGTTTAATCCCTGCTTACATGTTTCACCTTTACGCCTCTTGTAAATGTACTTTTTGTGTGAAGTCATTTGATGCGATTCGATTCGCTCTCTTTGACAGATTTTGTTTTCTTTCTTCTTTCCCTCCCTCAGGCGCAGTCAATCCCTCGTCGGCACCATTCATCTCCCCATCAGCGCCGCCTTCCTCCTTCCTTCCACCGGCTGCACATTTGGGTATTTTAATTCAACTTGAAATACTTACGTTGTCCAGCAGAAAGTTTGTGCCCACCTGTTCTGAGGGTTGTCCTGTGCTTTAGATCCTTATGGTCGATCCCCTCCGTTTGCTCCACTGGGAGCCCTTGGTTCTGGTGCCTTTGGAGGACTTGGCAGCCCAGCACTGGGTCAGTTTTGCAGTTTCAGCACACTTTTAAACACGAACCCGAAAGGATGGGTTAAGATTTTCTAAATTTCTTATTTTTTTCCGCAATCTACATGTCGAAAGTGGGCAATCTAAACTAGAGAACGACGTTCTGTGGGAACTACACATGGTAGTCGCCCAGGAAGTTGTTTATATGGAGAAGGCACTGTTTGAGTAAACCAAGGCTTTTCTTAATAATACAAAAATGTACTCATTGGCGTTTATCTGAAACTTGGAAATGTTTCAGTTTCATCTCTGAACAATCTTCAAGTTTCTACCTTTAATTTGTTTTACTACTAAAATCTGAATTGGATGCACTTAGAAATCTGTAGAAGTCCTTTCAATTTTATGACTCGTCTCCTGTGGATGTTACTCATAAACAATGTTGAAGGTAGGTACATTTAGAATGTACTGTAAGAAGATGAGCTGACCAGGCATTTGAAATGTCAGGATTTCTGAACCAAGACTCTTTCAAAAACTTCAAAGTGGTTATTGTTATTCTCTAGATTTTTACTGAATGAAGGTGGGGGGGAAAATACATATTTATTGAATGTAAAACATAAACTGCTTGAGCATTTGATCCTCACTTCAGAAATCCCAAACTATCCCGTTAAGCAAGAAGCAAGCACAACAATGGGCCTGAGCAAATTTGTCTATTTTAAGTAGATGTCTAACGTTGGACCGCCCAGCTTCACCGTCCACTTTGAGGCTCTCTGTTGCTTAAATATAATCCTTTCCTCTCACAAACAGGAGCGCACAGAAACTCAACTAAAATTCAACTGAAACTCATCCAGCATGATCCAATCAAAAGAGCATCTGTTAAATGTAATATTTCCAGGTTCTTCGAATATCTAGAACAAGATGTTTCCAGACTTGAGTTTCTATTCAAGGATATATAAATAAGAAACAATCCATATAATACAGGTAATCCAGGTTCACAGGGATAGGCCATTGATGACGCTGCCAAACCAGAAATGAACAAGCATTGTGTTATTTTATGATTTGGGAAAACATTGAGAAAATTTAAGGAACAAAAAGGAAAGCTGTTACGTTTCCAAATGTCATGAATGGTTTTAAAGAAAAACTTGATTTTTCAGATTTCTGATTTTGTAGGGACTCTGTATTTTTACCCTCATCAACAAATAGTTGTAAAATGAATTTCAGGTCTTCTGGACAATTTGAGTGAAACAAATAGTTTCCCTGTAGTCGCATGATTAACTCAAGTTAGACATCAATAATGTGCACAGAATAATACAAATACAGAGATTAGTGGCTCATTTCCAAGCTATGGTTTTTTTGTACAGATATACAGCTTTTTATTTCTTTTCTAGAACTAGAATGTGTTCGAAATATTTCTTTCCTGGCTTTCTTAAGGTCAAAGCCGACAAATTGTTTACATTAGGAACTAATATTCTGGTATAGAGTACAAAAATGAATTCAGTTTGTCATGTGTTCACTTCATGATTACAGTAGTTACTGAAGGAAACAGTTTCTGATGTCCAGCTGCACAATGTTTGACTGGAGTAGGAATATCCTTTATTACCCCACAGTGGGGATGTTTCTGTACAACAGCAGCAAAGTGACCGGCAATAACAGCAAATAGACTCAAACAAAGACGGAATATAAAAACAAAAATACTGTACAATAAATACGGTAGTGGGCAAACTTTCAGTGTAAATACCAGGTAGTAATAAAAAAAATACTCCAGTCCAGAGGGATGTGCAAATGAGTTGGTTGATTTTAAAAAAATAAAATAAAAATCTACAAAATGTGCACATCTCTTTCAGCATTAAAAGACAGACAATTTACAATTAGTGACAATAAAAAAACAACAACCTGTGCAACTTTGTTGGGAAACTTTGTGATCATTGAAGTGAAGATATCTTTTGCAAACAACAAGCATTTCTTTCCCTCCTCTGTTTCCCTGCTGTCATCTTAACGTACCAATAAATTTATTTTGTAACGATCAGAGATGTTGATGCGGATTTTCAGATCGCCACTTTTTGCAAAGCTCTGACCTTTGGTGGAGTTCACATCTACTTCAGGAGTTGCAGATGAGACATTTTACACATCCCGGATAAATTACAAATGATCTGACTGCAAATTATTTACTACTAAATATCTTGCTACAAATGTTTGTAGTAAGATACAAGTTAAGAGATTGAGGTATTTGAACCAAAAAAGGAGAAAACAATGTAACGGTGCCAGGTGGAAAGAAGCAGCCTATGAGGACTTCAACATCCCTCTGCTGACAGCAACCATGTCTCTTTATATAAAATACCTCAGAGATATTGAAGATGGCACCCAAGTAACCGCATCCACATCTACGATTGTCATATGATTTGATGGTACTTAAGTTCAATCTATCAGCAGGGGTGGACGGCGCAGAGTCTGTTTGCCGGTTCAAAAATGCGAATACCTGGGATTTGATACAAAATGTCACCCAAAATGTTCTTTTCCACAATGTTGTGCATTAATAAAAGAAAATCTGTTGATTGATGGGGTGCTATGGAGATGGAAATACAGCCTAAAGACATTTTAAGTGCAGTTTCAAAGATGAATAGTTTGAGCTCACAATGAAGAACAATATAAAATCGAATTGTTTTATTTGACTTCTACTATTGAAGGTTTTGTTTTTATGGAATTGTGTTATTGCTGGAGTTAACAGAATGTCAGACACTAGTGTTCATAAGATGGCAAATATCTAAATATGTCTGAACATGCAGAGTACATTCTGCTTCTGTGAGCAAAAGAAATGAATCGATTAAGAGATGTTTGATGGAAATCAGACTGATTTGATCCCTTCAGTTTTGTCATCTGAGGAAACTTAAAGTCTACAAAATCCTCATTTGACCGTCCGTCGTTGGTTCCTCATTCTGTAGAGAAATGTCAGCAGTTTGAAATATGGGTTGACTCCTGGCTGCCGTTGTTTAAAATCGCACCAATGCATCACGAATAATTTGATGCCTTTGGGTAAAAATGCGGCTAACATGCAACGTATGTTGTGTTTTGCGTTCTCCCATTCCTTGTCTTAACTCTGCCTGAAGTTTGTGACCCATGCTTCTCTCCCCTCTTAATGTTCTTCTCTCCTGTCTCATAGCACAGCTACAGCTCAGCTGTCACAGCGACATGCTGTGAATGGCTGTGCTGGGGTTTGTCATTGATATACAAGCAAAAGGTTGTATGCATTAATTTCAGTAGCTGCCAGTTCTGGGTGCAGTCCAAACGCCAGTGCACCGACAGGGGTAAACACGTTTATGGCAAAACCGGAAGACAAATGTGGTGTGTTGGGAAGCGTTCCCAACGTTTAGTTGTGTTTAATCAACTAGACCTAACTGGGTGAGGTAATAGAAGTACCCAGTACTAAACTGCAACGTTGCAAAAAAAAATTTTTTTTTTGATTATTTAGCAACTTATTTTCATATGCAAGTTTTTGCTTTCTTGCAGTAGAAGTGTTTTTTTGTTGCAAATTTTGCTAAATCGTTGCACACACGTTTAGAGGCAACATTGTGATCTCTGTGTGCTTTCCCCCCTGTTACTAATTATTTTATCTGTATCGTATTAGATGCTAACAATAAATTGATGGGAATTGTATTTTTGGTCACACATGATGACTCCAGTAAACGATTCCCTGTGTCAGCAAATTTTCTGCAACGTTTAATGATTTAACTGGTTCAGCTGCTTGTTTCCTAACTATAAAATATCTTTGCCACCTGTAGCCGGCTCTGTGTTTAGCCCTAAAGAGCCTCCACCGAGCGCAGTCGGGGGCTTGCCCACCGCCAACCATCACATTGAGACATGGAACCGTCTACATGGTGGTCCGTCTGTGTTTTCTGGAGGTCCCTGGATTAAAGAAATGGACAAAAGGGATGAGAGAGATCGAGGGAAGGACATGGAGAGGAGAGACATCCCACACATCAAGGATGAGAAGGACAGGTATTACCGACTTTCATGTTTAAAGCAGTAGATTTCATAAATTTGCACGTTTTTCAAGTTGCAACTACAAATTTCAGTTTTTCTTGGGATGTATATTGCATCCCAATAATAATATAGTGAGAATAAATACAAATAGACTTGAAGATGATTGAATCCTTTGGACTTTAGCAATAGGAGCACAAATAAAACTAGAACTGCACTGCAAAAATACAAAATCTTACCAAGTATTTTTGGCCTAGTTTCTAGTACAAATATCCTAGTATACTTGAAATAAGACAAAACTAAACTTACAGGGAACTTTTCAGCAATAATTAGGATCTTGTTTCAAGTCAATAATTTAATATTGATGAAAAAGTACTACTTTTAAGTGAAATAATCTGCCAGTGGAGCAAGACATTTTTCATATATTTTAAGTTAAAACATCTTGTTCTACTGGCTCATCTACTACTCATCAATAATAAGGAATTGTTGATGCCTATACTGTGCTGAACATAAGTTAGTTTTGTCTTATTTTCAAGTGTGTTAAGTTACTTAGAATAGAAACTAGACCCAAAATACTTGGTGGTTTTTTTGCAGCATGTGTCAAAAACACATTGAAGTCATAATGTGATAAAAGAGGTGGGGGGCCCCTAGATACTCCTGCAAGGTTCTGATTGATGTAATTTCAGAGATCGAATACACAGTAATGAGGAATGTGTTTTACACACAGGTTTCCTATTAGTTTTCCACAGTTTGAACTTCGGGCTTCTTTGTGTTGCAGGGACAGTTTCCTGTACGGCCGACAACCTGTGAGAATGTCTCCAGTTGGTCCGCCCTTCAAGCCCCGCAGTAGCACCCCGGTCAACCACGTCAATGGCCACAGCAGCGCCCTGGGAGGGGGCGGCGGACCCATCGAGGACCTGACACGGAGCTTGAACAGAGACAGAGACCGTGAGCGAGACAGAGATGGAGACAAGAGGCCGTTGCCAATGATGTCCTCGAGGGCTCCTCCGCTTGGCTCTTCGTCTTTAGTAGCAGACAGGGACAGGCCACGGTCTTCCTCATCCTCTGTGCTCAACACGCCGCCTCCCTCCCTCCGCTCCATCCCATCCCCCTTGGACCTTTATCCCCGCTCCCAGGCCCAAGCAGCACATAACCTCCACAACGATCATTCCCAAAGAGACGGTAGCCTCCCTGCTTCTTCCGCAGCTTCTTCCTCCATTTCGTCTTTGTCTCACGTCAAGAAGTCCGACCGCACCACGACGCCCGTTTCCAAACCTTCCCTCTCTCTGCCGACGGTTAAAGTCAAAGAGGAGAGGAAGGAGGAGCCAGAGCACATCCCCATCACTCATCCACCTCCGGCGCCCAGCCACACCTTTGACCGCCCCAACAGCCACCCGCACCACCACAGTTCTGGCACCCCTTCGTCCTGCTCTTTGTCGCTGACTCCCACTCCCGGGGTTCCACTCCCGCCACCCACTCCTAATCCCCCTCCTCACCAACCAGTGATGGACCGCTCACGGCCGTTCGAAGCAATACTGGGAAGCACAGCAGGACTCCTAGTCGGTTCGGCAGGGGAGCGGTTTCCCCACGGACCGCCTCCGGGACAGCCGCAGGGTCCGCACAGCTTCACCTGGGACCCCTGGAGGGAAATCATGGCCCACCAGCCGCATCCGCATCGGAGGGAGGCTCTGGCACTTCGGTCAGATCCACACCTGGCCCTACGACACGATCCACACCTGGTTCGGCTTCTCCAACATCAAAGGCACATGGTGGAGGCGGAGAGGGCTGCGGTGGTAGCTGCCGCGGCTGCAGCCGCGCCTCCACTCCCTCCGACATCTACCTCCGCCTCCGGCGTTCGCCCGGAGTTCGGCCTGATACCCTTCGATCGCCCGCCTCAGCTGGGACCCCCTGGCGGCGGGCTTCTGGACGAGGAGCAAAGAGCTCAGATCCTGAGGGAAGACTTTGAGCGCGCTCGCTACTTTGCAATGCACCCACACCTCTCTCACGGATCCCATCTCTCGAGCCCGTCGCACGCTGCCGCCGCGGCGGCCGCCGCCGCTCATCTAGAGCAGCTCCATCCCGCCCTTCTGCCTCACTCGCTCCCTTCGGGAGCCAGCGCCGCTTCCCAGCACCACCCGAGCCTCTACTCCCGTCTCGGCCCCATCAACCCGCACCACATGTCCAACGGCATCCTGGCGAAGGACTTGGTGGGGGCTCTGTCGGTGGGGGCGCCGCCGCCGCCGCTCATTCCGTCCATCGCCAGCCGGTCAGCCACGCCGCCGCGCACTTCGAGACTCAGAGGACCGAGCGAGCTGGCGCTGTACAGCACCCACAAAGACGGAGAGTCCAGATAGTACTGGGACAACACTGGAGGAGACGAAGGGAAATGTCAGGATCACTGTGCTGCTCTCAAACTGCCCCCCTTTTTCCTCTTGCAGACTACTAAAGCCCTGCCTTCCTAGTTACACAACCAGACCAGCTCCAGTCGTCACACAAATTTACAGAAAAGACAACAAAAGAAAAAAAAAAGTGTAAACTTATCTGGCTGGAGCTGATGGTTTGGATGAATACGAAAGACTTGGAATATGCTCAGTGGTTTTATCAGTGCAATTTAAAGGTACATGGTTTCTGTACATCTTTGATGTATTTTTTTTTATATATGGACTGTTGGTTATTAACAGTGCTCAGATTTTGAAAGCTGTAAGAAGAGGCAGAGGACAGCTTTTTTTTTCTCCCTCATTTATCAGGTGAATTATAATTCATGCTCTTAGGCAAGCCTTCACAAAGTGGATTGGGAATGATTTCCAGAGGGTTGCACACTTTAAAGACATTCATCCTTAACTTGGTTAACTTATAAAATATTTTCATGCTCTCTTCAACATAAACCAGGTATTTTAGATGGGGCGTTGTTTTTTTTTTTTAAAAGAAAAAGAGGTAAAGTGGTACTTTTTCCTTCCTTCTGGATCCATCGTGGTGAAAAGACAGATTACTGGTGAGACCGTCGAATTCTGATCATTGAACATCTTACCTCAGTTTTCTGCTTTACCCTAACCCTCATCTCTACTGATAATGAGACTCAACTCTGTTCGGCGGGTTTCTCTTGACAAAATGAACTGTGCTGCGCTGTGAGTAAATGCAGCATTTTAGAGCTTCCTGTTAACTGTTCTCCCAGTTTCCTCTCATCTGTAAGAGCAGGTCCAGATTATAGTAGTCTAGAAAAATTGCCTTTGTAATTATTATACTTAACATTAATTATCTTCTATAATAATAAATATATTCATTGTTATGTTATTTGTCTTTGTTTGGTTACCAACCAGCACTCTTCCCCCCCATCCCTGCATCCCCCAGGCAGGAAAAAGGCTTGCTTCGTGGAACGCTTTTTAAATGCTTGTGAACATTAAGCCTTATCCATTGCAAACCTCTGGCCTCTTCAAGGAACTGAGCTGCGACTATTAAACTGAGAGCGAAGTTTGCCTGTGAGTCACTGGTTCTGTGCCGTCTGTTGGGACCGCGGGAGCCTTGTACATTGAACTGTCGAGTTGGTTCATCCACAAAAGTAAATTATATACATGGATAAGTGGGACATCTGCTGAAAAACTGAAAAGAAAAAAAAAATAAAATAAAATAGGGACTTGTGTCAAAAGGCAATTAGAGATGGTGGATATCATGAGAGGGGAAAAGACTGGGTCGATTATTTTAATATGACCATTTTATACCTTTCAAACCCTCCCCTAGAGACCACAAAGAATAATTATTAAATGAATTGTTGTCTACTTTGTTGTGTTGAGTCTTTATTCTCAAGCTTGATATGTATAATTTTTAATGATTGCTGGGAGATTGGGAATATTGCATAAGAAAATAGATTTTGATACAGAAATTTCTCCAAAAGCATGCCTCTGCATTATGCAGTTTATTCATTTAGCAGTTGGGTGGGGCTCCTTTTACATTAATTGTTGCATTAATGCAGCATGGCACGTGGTGACCACCAGGATGCCGTTTGTGTCCTCTTTCTCTTTATGATAGCTCAAATTCAATCACCATTTTTTCTAATGGACCTCTGTCAAGTCAGAGGTCATCTCCAGAATTGTAAATGATAAAATGTCTGTATTAAAAGCACTTTTTACTGGACTTGCACAGTTCAGACAGTGGAAGTCATACATTTATTTCTAAGATTGACAGTTTATTTAATATGGCTTACATAAGTGACAATTCAATAACTTGCATCAGGTCAGGTGAAAAAGGTATAACGTTATGTCGCACACAATTAAGGAGAAAACTGTCCAGCAGTGAGTGAAAGCATCTTACCAAATAAGATGCTACATAAAAGAAGTTTTATGCAGCACAAAAAATAGTGTACAATGGCCAGGGGGTAAACACAGTCCTTAAAGGATTGAGAAGCGAAGTCCTGTCAAGGGTTTCCTGGAGATTTACAAGATGTGGACACAGCCAGTGTCTCAAAACCCCCTCCCCACTGCCACATCCAGGGCAGGGTCAGAAGGTGAATTTCTTGAAGAAAATCCCAGATTTAGTTTCTTGAGAAAAATTATGTTGCATAACCCAATAAAACCTTATCACAAAAGAGTCAGCCTTCTGAAAAGCCTGTGGCTCTACTTAGGTGTTAAGGAACTCTGACTTCACTCATTTACATTGTCGTTTTCTTATATCCTCTTATAGATACTGGTACTGGTACTTATAGGTATTTATTTTTTGCTTTCTTTCCATTCAACATCCTATTTCTATGGTTCGGTACAGAGCTAGATAAAGCCACCTTCTTCATCAATGAGCTTTTTGCCAAGGTGTCTGGCTTTCTGCTGGATCAGTTTTCCCTGAAGGCTCTTTGTATTGGAATGCTTTCTTTGTGTGTTATGTAATATAATTGTCTAAAAAGTAAAAATGTAGGTTTCTATTATCTCTAAGCCATAATCATTTAGAATAACAGAACTAATAGTGTGAAATATATCACTATGTGTAATTAATCACACATAGTGATATATTTCACTATGTGTGACTTTTTAAATTTCTAAGTGCTAAAATAAACGTTTTATATAAGAATTAATTGATTTTTACATGTAGGGCATGTTACCCTCATGTTTCCACTAATACTTTAATGCAAAACGTAATTTCTAGAATTGAATGTTAAATCAACTTATTTAAGTTTATTTTCATACAGTCTGAGTAAAAAAAAGCCCTCAACCTTGGGGGTGGAGCCACTATTGTTGAAGCGCCTCAAAGTCACGCACTTACCTCGGACCTCCTTTGTGTTGAACAGAACCAGGCACTTCTCTGCGTAATTGATTGACCTGTTCGGAAACTAAAACGAGCAACAAAAAGTACCGCATTTTAAACACCTGCCTAAATTGGCTTCTTTGTTGCAAAACTTGTCTGAGTGAAATATGACGCACTGTAAATTTCTAATTTGAATCTGAATTCTTGTTGAAACTTGTCTAAAAAAAACGTTTAATAAAATTGCATTTCTTCATCAGGCATATATGGGTAAAATTGTTTCAGGTGTGACGTACCTATCCTGCTACAGAGGCAAAAATAATTCGCACAGTTGTAAAGATTGGTGTTTCCAAAATTTCAAGTGGCGCGCTTGACTCTATCTCGCGAGATTACGGAGTGTTGTGTACTTTGTCAGCAGCAGCGCTCCGCCACCATTTCGCTGCGTAAAGTCTCCTCCCCGCGACCGCTACATTCTGCGCCGAAACCCAGTCTCTCCCGCTCCGGATTTTAACTTCTTCCCACAGTCCTAGGTGTACCTCGTTGGGTACCGAGAGCCAGTTTGGACTACCGGCATCACGGATTGAGTACGATTTTGCGCGGATGACGACTCCTTCAGCGAGAATTTAGTAAAAGAAAATCAGTCGGAAATTTCAGGTAGGTGGGAACTTAAGATGGCGGCCTTGAGAGGGAGGGGGGCAAGGAGGAAGTAATGGGGGGGACTCTAGGGGGTGCTGAAACTAACGGCAGGACGTTACCAGGGTACTTTTGACCTAGTGGCGTGTTTTAAAGGAAATGAACTCACAATTTGTTTGCATTGCACTACTGAATGCTTACATACAAAGTAGTAGCACGAATGAGGGCAAGTGTAACGCTGTGTAACAAAAGGAATTTCTATTTAAGTCATGATTTGGAGGGGAGGTGTTGTTAACCCCCTTGAATCCCCCCACATGTTCATTGCAAAATTTATATGAAACTTTATAATGGCGTTTTATACCTTTCTCTTTTTCGGTTTAAATAAATATTTCTCAATATTCAAAATTAAGTAAGTAAATAATAATTTTCCAGAGGTTTGACCCCACGCAGTGACGTCACTTGCGATCCCCCACTCCCTCCCCCTTCTGTTTTACGTGCACAAGCGGTTTTTAATGTGACTTTTTTTGGTGTTTTTTGTGTTGTAATTTATCAGATGTGGTGGTTTCGACGGGCTGTGTCAGAACCCGAGCATTACATAACAAACAGCGAGAGGAAAGGGGCGCCTGCGCATTAAATGATCGCACCCTACTAACTCTTCAAGCTTTGCTAGTTAGCAGCTTGCTTTCCCTTTTTCGCGCAACACAACCCACTGTGTTTATTGTAGAGGCTAGCGTTAGCTAGCTAACCGGTAACGTTAGGCGTTCACTGTTATTTTTTTTATATATATATATATATATATATATATATATATTTTTTTTTTATGGTGAAAGCTGCTCCGATCGCTCTCGGACGGGAAGCAAAAGTCCGATTCATGAATCACATGATCGGCGGAACCGGTGCTTGCAGATATACCCGCTGGTAAAACGCGATTAGATTTTTATCAGGGTGGGATCCGAGTACATGTGGCGACTAGAACTAGCCACGGCGAGGAAACGTTACCCAAATCAAAGATTGAATGACTAGAGGCCCAGCTGCGCGCGCTGGACCACCGGCTTTTTTTTTGCCCGTTGGAGAGAGCGCGTGCTGCAGGATTCCCAGTAGCTTCCTGTGGGCGACTGCAGCATGTTCAACTTGGAGCTGCTGCTCCGGTTTTTATCACTGCTGCAACATTACCCAGTGAAACACGGCCCCCATACACTGAGCAGGAGCAAGGAGTTGTCCAGCTTAGCAGTGCTGTTGCTTCCCTACAGACTTGACATCGTACTCACCCTCCTTACACACACTCATACTTGTTTTGTTTTATCGTTTCACTCTCTAATAAAGCTGCCTAGGCCCTCAGGTGTCCCCAGAAAGTTTTGTAAAGGATGACCAGATGTGATACACTAATAATCACAGGAATAGTTATGAAATACGTTTTCTTTTTTCCTCCAAATCCCATTTTTCCCCATCTGTGTTAAAAAGATCAAATGAATCGGGATGTTTTTTAATACTAAATGAGGTTATACAGCTTTTTAAGCGGTCAGTTTTATGTATATATTTGGTAAAAGAAAAAGTAGCACGCATGTTTATTCTGTGAGTAAAGCTACAGTCCTTTATTTTTTTAAATTACACTATTTGATCAAAGATGTTGAGGTCACCAATCCATTATAATGACCCTGTGTTTCACACACTTTAACGGCAACAGGTGTATACAATCCAGCTCCTGGGCATCCTAAAAGTTTCTATAAACCTTTGTAAAATAAGGAGTCACACTCAGTCAGCACATAGCATGCTGGCTGAGCAATAAGTCCAGTCAGGAAATTTAAATGCTGGTAAGCTATTCTTTAGTCAGCTTTTAGTAGTATATGGAAATAGAAGTGATTGGGAATGACAGCAACTCTTCCACAAAGTGATAAACCACGTAAACTCACAAAATGTGACATGGTGTGCAGAAGTTTCCAGTGTTCACCAGGTCTGTAGCTACAGACCTTCAAACTTTGTGCGGTTTTTATATTAGTTCAAGAACAGTGGACATGGAGCTTCATTGCATAGGTTTCAATGTCTGAGCAGGTACACTGAAGCCCTACATCACCAAAACCAAGGCACACTGTCAGATGCAGTTGTGGCATAAAGGACACCAGCAATGGACTCTGGAGTGATAAATCGTACCTCTCTGTCTGGCAATTCAGTGGAGTCTGGTTTGGCAGTTGCTAGGATACAGACACTTGCATTGTGTCAAGAGCAAAGTTTGGTGCAGAGGGGACTGTCTTTTTTTTTTTTTTGTTTTAGTTGGACTCTGCTCTTTACTTCTCATGAAAGGAATGCTTAATGCTTTAACATACAAACACTTTTTGGTATGTTTTATTTTCTTCTGAGATATAGAGATGCAAAAGTTACTCCAACAGAGAAACCCAGAATTTGTGAACTGACTGCAGCAACATTCCCCAAGTGCTTGGATGGATGGACCTAAAAGTATGAGGACAATCAGCCATATTACCTCCAGCTGCTCAGCTGAGTCCCGTCAGTTTTGATAAAGAATGTTGCAGAGAGTTTTCCCATGAAAGGTCTCTCCAGGTGTAGCAACTAACGGAGGAAGACTATTTTCAAAGCTTAGAGGCATTCCTTTTCAGCATTCTCAATATTAATTTCTTTATGCCATTACTGTTTAACATTGTCACTATGAGGCATGTTCATTAATACAGTGCTCATGTACATCTTGCATAGTATTTCAGTCATTACCTGAATTATATTTTTTTACGTTCATGTCAGAAAGTGAAAGTTGTGTTTTGTATAGATTCATTACAGATGGAGAGGAATATTTCAAGGCTTTATTTCTTCTACTTTTGATAATTGTTTACAGCCATAAACATGCAGTGTCTCAAATAATTAGAGTATTACATATGCTCAACAAAAACTGGATATTTCAAACAAATGTCTGACGTCTGAAATGTGTGATCCTTTCTATGCACTGAATACTTGGTTGGACTCCTTTTGCATGAGTTACTGCGTCAGTGTGGCACGTTATTTATGCTCATTACAGTGATTTACTTTAAATGTTAATTTATACTAATTAAAACAACTATGGCTTGCAGCTAAAGAAATCTAGAAGTCAGATTCTCAGAAAATTACCTAATTAGGTGAGGCCAATTAAAAAAAAAAAAGATTTCCATAAATCATGGGAAAGACTGCTGACTTAACATTTTTTTCAGCAGGCAGTCATCGAGTCTCTCAGAAAGGAGGACAGTAGTGTACAGTCCATGTACTGTGAAGTCAAATTTTTCCCAGTTGGAAATGTGTCAAGAGCAGCCCCTGAAGTTGTAATTCCAATACGCACCAGTATGAAAAATGTATCATTCCCCCTCCCCTCCATTCCCGTTTAATTAGAAACATGTCACAGAGCAAAATATTGTTTCACAAGAGTCATTAATTGTGAAACACAGCTGATCATTTAATCTTTTTTTTTTCCCCCACGTCCTCAGAACATGTGGAAGGGAGCCTAATTTCAGCAACCTGGAAGTAGAAAGCACAGAAGACCTGTGTCTCACACCACAGACAGGTAAGACGTCGCTTTGTAAACACCCCCGATTCCATCAGACAGCTTTTAATCTCACTTCTCACAGAAACGTCTCAAAACGTCCACAGAATCTAATGTTGTCTGAAGGTGGCTACAGGGTTATGATGGAATGTTTTGTTTGTGTTCAAACTGCGTAATGATGATACCTGCTGAATAACAGGATGTGAGTTTGTGTTGCTCAACACAGACCTAAGCCGCCTGCCTCGGAAAGAAACGGGGTGAGGACTGCAGGTAGAAATTGCAGGGTTATCACACAGTTGGACTTCTAGTTACTTAAACTCGTTCAGGCTTGTAAATGGCTAAAATGACTAGGACGGATAGTAAATATTCAAATTGTAATGCCTTTTGAAGTAACTTAAGTACAAAATATGGTCTTCTTGTGAGTAATTTAGTCTGTTAGAGAACATTAGGGAACAAACATCATCATGGAGGTCAAGGAACGTGGCAGATGAGTCGGACAGAAAGTTGTGGGGAAGTTTAAACCAGGGCTTGGTGATTAATTAGCATAGTCAGTGGCTAAAGGATACGGTTCAGTCTTGAGCTTCTTAATGTATAAAATTGGCATCATAATCACATCAGAATGTGTGAAACTGTGATGTCGTGGTAACTTGAATTCAGTATTTGGTAGATCTTTATATTTCAAATATTCACACACTACAAACCAGTAACAGTCTGTTGGATGAACACTCAATTCCCCATCTAATGTTGATTTCATTGGCCAAGACCCTGAAACTCTTTCAGATTGACTGTGTCATCTTGCTAAAGAATAAGGCAAAAACTTGGGTTGATTTCAAAATGAACATAAAATATTAATTAAAAATATCACGACAGTTTAATTTTATTCTAATATTGTACAACAGTAGGTTTAGTCATCATTTGAAAATGTAAAGAGCTTTGCACAACTGCAAAACATAGCCGCCCACACAAACTAAGCAGCCATTCAATGGGTATATTAATCAGAAAAGCATACCGGAGGCTTAGTTTAACTCTGCAGGAGCTGCAGAGATGCACAACTCAAGTGGGAGAATCTGTTGACTGAACAACTATTAGTTGTGCACTGTACAAAACCCGGGCTTCTGAGGGCGAGTGGCGAAAAGAAATCAAGTCATATTGGGGGAAAAAAGCCCTTAGATGTTTGGTTTGCTGCCCGCCACAAGCCTTGTATTGCTGCAGATATGTTGAAAGTGTGGTCTGGTGAGATAAAATCAAAATTAACACGGCATCAGTCTTAAAGAACAAATCTCACAGTGAAATGTCGTAGAGGCAGAATCAGTGGAGCTGGTCAGAGTCGATGGGGAATTCGGATGGAGCTAAATGCAGGAGTATCCTGGAAGAAAACCTGAGAGACACTGCAAAACACTGTCCAGGAGATAACAACCCTAAACATAAAACCAGAAATAAAATATGATGGCTCTGTGAAATCAGAATCTGATCAAGAAAGCGCTGAAGTGAAAATTTGGGCTAATATCCGATATTAATATTCCTGTGTCGGCTGATAACTGATATTTACCAATATATCTTATAATTTGCCTTTCCTTTCAACACACCACACACCTCTCTGCTTTAGTTAACGCCTCCAAATCCTGTGCTGCATCACTATAACTGTTGCATGAGCAAACGCAAAAAGCAATAAGATGGAAATGAGAATTGGCACATTTTTGCATGTCTTAAAAAAATGACTTGCATTGGTTAAAATTGATGTCCCTAAATCTAGAGTTCAAACATGCACTCCATCCAGTCTAGCTGAGCTTGCACTATTTAGCATGGAGATGTGTGCTCTTAAATGAAATTACTACTAGAGAATGATCTTCAAAGATTTGCCACTGTAATTACAGCAAAACATGGTTCTTCAAAATGTGGACTACAGGAGCTGAATACAATTTCACACCACATTTTAAATGCTTTTTTTTTTTCATAAAAACAATCAGAAGCAACGTCATCACAAGAGAGTTGTATAATTATTTTACTGTATAATAGTATACAGTATACATTCACTTCACAATTCTACTTTCTGTGTTGTCAATCTCTTTAAATCTCAATAAGCTCAATTTATTCTAGTGGTTGTAGATGCGAGAAGAGCATATGAAGACTTTTACAAGGCATTGCATATGAGCGTCTCACTACCAGCCTTCTGCAAAACGCTATGGGATTTGAGGATGCCATAGCGTTTCATCAGAGTCTGGTCTCCTTGAGCAAGCACACACCCAAGACCATGCATGATAGTGGGGCCTTTGGCACCAGAGTTGGGTGCCTAAGGTCCCACTGATCTTCGTCATTCAGATAAATCTTTCTGACGTCTCAATGTCTCTACTCTCCATAGGGGCAGTGTGTGGTCGGAGCAGCTCAGAGGAAGGAAGATCTGGAGAGGAGGCGGAGCGGCAGCTCGCCTCCCCGGCTGTGGATGTGCTGGGTGCCAACCCCCAGGCTGCACAGAATGTGGCTGGGGAGTCGCCTCGGCATGCCCCGCAGCCGGTCGCAGCTGCCCACCGCCCGGTCCCTCCGTTCACAAATCCGTCAGCAGTGCCGTTGTCAGACTGCAGCAACACCACGTACCCCAGCATGGAGAGCACCCCCACGAACACTTTGCCTGGGACTCTCCCAAGCAGCAACGTTAAGGCCATCATTTCACAGGAGGTCCTTTCTGAGGAGACCGCGTCTGGGACACAAAGACTTCCCACTCCCACTCATCCTCCTCTCACATCACAGATTGACAGCACAGTGGAAGAGCATCAATACGGGTCACAAACTATTAAAGAGAAAAGCCTCACAAATAGTCAGGAATACCAGATCCAGACACCTCAACAAGGTCCTGGGACTGTGGTTGTTACAGAGTTCAAACCAGAGACTGGAACAAATGTGGAAATTACCAGAGAAAATGTTCTCCTACAACCCCAATCGCAAATCTGTTTCACAGTCACTTCCTCTGCTGGTTCCCAGTCAAGTGTTGGATTTAAAGTCCAGGAGCTGCCAGCTCACACAGTTCAGCACAGCCACGAAACTCTGTCAGGGGTTGCAGAGTCGGTGGGAAGTGGACAGGACTCAAAATCTCAACTCCAAACTGAACAAACTGACCTATCGGAAACAAAACCTAAAGCAGTCGGAGAGATTTCACACGATGCAGTGGAGACGAGGAAAACAAACTCTCTGGAATCAGTCGAGACATTTCTCCACTCGAAAACACAACCTCATCTTTTGTCAAAGGCCGGACAGTCCGCACCTGGAAGAGAAACCTCAGTGTCCTTCTGTGGCGACCCGGAAGCGACTCCACAGAACACAGGGGACGAACCGACTGACGCCACCGCCAACATGCTGCCAGAGTTCTCCTCTTTGAAGGAGAGTTCCTCGACTCCCCCTGCAGGGCCATCGCTGCCTGACACAAGTCTAGTGGTCTCACTGCAGGCGGGAACGCCTCATACCTCAGATCAAGTCTCCTCAACCGAGACGTCACTGATCGCCGAGATCCTGCGCTCCGGCGAAGCTCAAGAAATTGTGGTGGTCAGGGACAGTGGCGACTGGTCCAACGTGCACCTGAATCAGAATTACCTCCTGCAGCGGGAGGACGGCACCGTCTGCCAGGCCGCCATCGTCAACCAGCTTTCAGCGGGGGAACCAAAGCTGTACGAAGATGACGTCCAGGCTGGGGTGGAGCTCCACTCCCAGCCGGTGGAGGTGTACGAGTTCTGCAGTCTGGTGGAGGAAGTCGCCGAGGAAACCATCTGCGTTGGAGGCGGCGGGCAGATACCTCACTCACCAGGCTACGAGGTGAACCTGTTCAACGCGCTACTGGAAAACGCAGAAGAGGACCTCGAGCCTTCTATTCACGCAGTTGCGCAAGCTGACACCATCATCATCTCCCAGGAGGCGCTGGCATCGCCGAGTGATGATGCTCATAACCCGGTGGGACAGCATTTAGTGCTAAAATCTAACCAAACTGTAGAAGTGGCACACGGAAGCGAGGTCTGCTTAGTTCAAGTAGCTGCTGTTACATCTGACTCGTTCGCCATCGAGGAGGCCGACGTCACTACGCAAACTGGGACGCATTGTTCACAGACGAGTTCGGCAGACTTGGGTTTAACACAGATGAGCGGCTCCGCAGCGGTTCAAACAGTTTCGCCACAACAGGAAGCGCTTTTATCGTCAGTAGGTCCAAGCGGGAGGCCAGAAATGTCCTCTCCCGTATCGGTGCGAGTTTCCAGCACTACAAGTCAGACCCCAGGACTCGCCGTCGTTAATGCGGTCAAGCCTGAGTTCTGCGTTTCTTCTCAAGAAGGAACTAGAATGAGTCTCTCTCTGACTCCATCTGTTCAGAACGTTGTAGTGGCCACAGAAACCACTTACTCCTCTGCTGTTATAAATCCAAAGCTGCTCCTTTTTAAGCCAGGAGAGACTCCTCTCCTGAAGCACCCACCCTCCCTTCAGGCAAAGGTTTCCCAGCAGCAGAATGTGGATGGTGCCCACATAGCTCTGTCTGGCACAGTGTCTAAGGAGTGCCTTCCCCAACCTGTTTTAGCTGCCGATTCTCCGTTTGTGTCTACAGCTCTTAGCGTTCACAAAGATCAGACGCCGTGCTCTGTGAAGAAAACATCAACGGCAACAACTCCCGTCAAAGCTCAGCAGACTTCATCGGTCCGCCCTACAGCTTCAACCAGCAAATCAGAGGCCTTAACTTTTACCGAAGCATCAACAAAAGAGGCAGATGCCCCTCCGCAGGATGTCTCAGCACCCCAACCCATCACACCTCAAACCTTTGTCATGCTTTCAGCTGCCGAAGAGAGGGACGAAACCGAGACGGCATCTACCAACCCCAACGACTCAAACAGCTACCCCGACGATGCAGAAGATGAGAGCGAGGATATGGACCAAGATCAGGACGAACAAGCAAGTGACATCCAAGAGGGCGAGTTGGGCGGGGTCAGCAGCGCTGAAGAAGACAGCGACGATGAAGCAGACCCCGACAGGAGTGAGATGACCACTCCCAGCTCTTCACTCAAGGTACTTCAACCAAAAATCACATGCGGCGTGATCAAACTATGGCTGGGTAGTGACGTCATTTACAAAAGTAAAATACACTCTTTTAATTTTAAAGTTGTACATAACTGGACATATTAAAAAAAGTGTTGTCAACGAGCTATAGTCATGGTCAATAAGTTAGAATACTACGGCGTCTGACAACACATCACAGCGCTGTGATGACACTCACTTTTCAGATTAACAATACCTTTTGAAAATAACCTTTTAGTAGATGTTAAACATACTATTAGTTGTATGTAGAATCTCCAAAAGCTCCATGACAGACTACTGTGTACAGCTGGTGTGTTAAATGTTGAAAAGTTTGTGAAAGTACAATTAGGAGAAGACTGAACAGGTAGATCTTGTTTGGAGAGTCAAAAGAGTAAATCTCTTTGAAAAGAATATGAACTTGTTTAATTCAGTGCAGTTCTTTAAGCGCTTTACAAAAAAAGGTCACTTCATTCCATTTATCTGTATATTCCAATTAATCCTAGTTATCAAACCGTGCATAAAGTTCAGCTTATTATTGTAAAAGGTTAAAAAAAGGTTTCCTGTCTTTGGAATTCCAGCAGATTGCTTCAAATCATTGACTTGCAGCATTTACAACTGGATAAGTTTGTAGCGACGGCAGACGATCACTTGCACTGTGTCAACTTTACAGCAATCCCTCATACTCAGCATGCGTGTGGCAACAGTGGAGAGGAAAATCTCCACTTTAACAGGAATAAAACTGCAACAGAAACTGGGTCACTGTTTGGCAAAGCGGTGGATGGATGATGCTTTGGGCAGCCATAACATCATGCTGCCAAACTGTTAGCAGGACAATGATTCCAACCACAGCTGAAAAAGAAAAGTGGAGACCCCACATTGATTGAAATGCTGTGGTGCGACCCCAACAGCTGGGAGGATATCTGCAAATCTCAGTGGGCTAAAGCTAGCTATTAAATCATAGGGTGCACTTAGTTTTTCTGCACAACACTTTTTCAATTTGACTTAATTTTAAGGAAATTACAGTACTGTCTGTCGTTCTTTTTGTACACTTGATTAGGTTTAAGATGAGTATTGGTAAATTATCCTTTAATGCAAAATTTCACATCAGTTACGTTCATTAAAGCATCTTTTCAGTCGAAGCTGGTTTCAGTTTTTCAGCTGATGTTCAACGTTTTCCGGTTTTACTTGTAGGTCTGATATTTATCCCATCGTAGAACCTGGAGGAATAAAATTGTTCTGTTTTTATCTAATAACAAAGCTTTGGTGTGCAACATTGTGATCATGTTTACTGGCATGTTTTCCACTGTCTTCCTCCTGCACGTAGCCCATCAATGCAACTCATTAGCATAGTGTTGGTTTTATGTGGCTCCTTTTAAGTTGGCCGCATGCTTAAGCCATGTGTGTTTTCCAGCATGAAGAGAGCAGGACTGACACACAGGCACTGTTCCTTAAGGTAAGCGGTGGTTGCCAGACACCCACATAGGCTCATGCTCAGGACATTCAGTTTGGGTCACTGTTAACACAAATGGGCATCTTTAGTTTTCTTTTTTTTTCCTTTTGTTTTGCATGAGGATGACCACAAAATATCTATGATGGATAGTATAATGGTGTTTTCTAGTAAATTAGATTATTTTGATGAGATCAGATCATTTTAGTAAATCAATTCATGTAGTTAAACCTATAGTATATAAAGTAAATACACACAGACTATGCATAAAGGAATTTAATGGATGCTTTCTTTTAACATGTTTGATGATGGGACTTTGTAAACGGCCAACTTTTCAGACTCTAATGTGTGGCGAGGTCTCCTTTTGCTTGAGTTACTGTATTAATGCAGTGTAACATGGAGGTGATCAGCCTGTGGCACTGCTGTTGTGTCAGATATTTTTTACTGATGGTCTTCAGCTCATCTGTGTTGGTGGGTCTGATCTTGACAAAACCTCACTGTTCTTCTTGGTAGTTCAGGACAGGTGAGTTTGCTGGCCAGTCAATCATATCATATGGTCATCAAAGCAAGTTTTGGTATATGTGGCAGTTTGGAAAAGTACCAAGTCCTGCAGGAAAATGAAGCTCATCAGTCAAGGGAAACGTGAAGCGCTCTAAAATTTCCCGTGATTGCTTTTCTCTGCTGCTTTTGCACCTCTCCCCACTGCATTTTTTCCGTCCACTTAACTTCTCAGTGATGTGTTTGGATACTGCAATCTGAATGGCTAACTCTTTTTACCGCTGGCCTTCTTTGGCTTATTTTGTAGGTGTAGAGTATACTTGGTAGCTTGAAAACTGTCAAGTCAGCAGTCTTCTCTTAGTTAAAAGATTTTGTGTTTTCATTAGCTATAAACCATATTTCTCGAAATGAAATGTATGTAATTACAAATTACTGAAAAAAATAAATGATCTACACGGATAATAAATCACAGAAATAAAATCACTTTATGCTTTGATGGAGCGTGTTCAACTCTGCTTTTGCATTCATCACTTTTTCACATTAAAGTAAAACTCTCTTCAACTGTTTGTCTCAGGTGCGCCAGTGGATCTCTGATAGAGTCGCGGTCAATTCGTCTCCCTCCTCACCATCTGCCTCCACTTCCTTCCACTGCCCCTCATCCGCTCCTGATTGGACGACTCCTCAACGGGAGAAGAGCTCGCCTCTCAGGGGTCCTCACGGCAAGTTTGTTTCTCCTTCCTCTGTGGGCTACAGTTCCTCCTCTTCGCCACCAGACCAGACCACGCCCCATCGCTCCCGTGGAGACCGGCACGCTGACATGGCAGAGCTGGCAAAACATGTGAGTAAGATGTATAGGAACACAATTTTTTCTTTATCTCACCAAAAGTAAACATGATTTGGCACAAAACATCCATTTGCATCTTTAAGCTAATCAAAGTATTTGCAGATTAAAGGAATATAGTCCACTTTTTTTTTATATGCCCTAGCTGTGGTATTTCTGACAGGAACACGGTCGAGTTTTGTTCTTGGCCCAAAAACTTTGTGCCAAAACAACCAGGAAGTTGATCTCTGAAAAAGGGGAAACTAAAAGGAAATAAATACCCAGAACAATGGAGCTGGCTGTGGTTAAGGCCTGGACAAACCATTATGAAAGAAGAAACGTGCAGAATATATCTTTACAGTTATTGCAGTTGCTACAAGTTTTGTTACAAACAATACTGTACTCTAAATTGTGTAAATGAGGGAGAGAGGGACAAAATACTGACCTCTTGTTTCAAAATCATTGTCATCAAAGCCAAATGCTCTCTGAGTTTAAGGGGGAGGGGAAGGATAATGAAACCCCACGGTATTGAAAGCTAATATTATGAAATCGAACCAAGTCAAATTTGCAGCTGAAAAGCCCCAAACCTGCACATGAATGACCATAATTGAGGCCTTTCAATTTATTTAAACTGTCTAGACAAATCCTTTTGCCTGGGAATAATTTCCAGGAAAGCGTAATTTCAACAACTGACTAAAATGTGTTTGTCCGCTGTAGGAAGCAGACATTGAACATCGAACCCAGGCTCTCAAGAAAGAAGGTTTCTGGTCAACGAAGCGCCTCTCCCGTCTGCCGGAGCCGCAGCGGACCAAGGTTCACTGGGATTACCTCTGTGAGGAGATGCAGTGGCTCTCTGCTGACTTCGCTCAGGAGAGACGGTGGAAGAGAGGTGTGGCCAGAAAGGTAAGCATCGGTCCAAAACAGAACTACAATTTTAGTACGATAACGTTTTTGTACGATAAACAGGGATGCATCTCTGACGTACACGTTAAACATTTGAGATGCATTTTGCTGATGCATCGCTAGGTGGTGCGAATGGTGATGCGACATCATGAGGAGCTGAGGCAAAAGGAGGAGAAAGCCAAGAGAGACGAGCACGCCAAAATCAGAAGAGTGGCCGCTTCCATCGCCAAGGAAGTCCGGGCGTTCTGGAGCAACGTTGAGAAGGTCAAAAACATCCCTGCTGCATTTCAAACTTAAAAATACTACTTTTCATATCCAGTTCTTAGTTGAGCTGTTCTGTAAAAGATAAAACATAGTTTTTATCTTTTTATTTGAAAGAAAATCATTTTAAGTCTGACAGAGTTTACTTTTGGGCTTAACAGTTTGCATGTGCGATTAATTTTTAGTCGGTGATCAAATAAACAGACATGTTGTAAAGGGGCTAATGTTTTGATTTTTGTGTTTAAAGGTGGTACAGTTCAAACAGCAGTCGAGACTGGAAGAAAAGCGCAAGAAGGCTTTGGACCTTCAGCTCGACTTCATCGTTGGCCAGACTGAGAAATACTCTGACCTTCTCAGCAAGTCGCTGGCGAGGCCAGTGGACACCGACGTATCGCCGCATAAATCTCTGCCACCTCTCGTCGACGAAGACGGTAGGCTGTCCCTTTGTCAACATGGGCAAAGAGCGCTTTTAGAGCCAACTCATTGGATCAGACGGGTGTTGTCATAGCAACACGCCATTGGCAGGTTATTCAGGGACACAAAGTGTTTCATAGAAACAAAAAGCTGTTCACATTGCCAAGGTCGCTGCAACTTTGAGTGATGTAGTAATGTGACTAATGCCGAGTGGGCCCCGTCAGGCCTGATTCGGGCTCGTCAGACCTGCCCGACTTCTTCTTCTTCTTCAGCTTATCAATGGCATCTGATTACAGAAGGTCAGAGAGTATACGTTTCCACTACAGCGAGTTAATGGCTTCCTAAAAGCATTCTCTGTCTTTAAAACACAAGGCAAAAACAAAGCACTTTATGTAACCCTTTTCCATAAAGAACACCCAGAATGGGTGATTAAGAGTTCATCAGTGCTGGATCTGCTGCAGTTCTGCTCGGATCTACCGAGGCGTGAACTTCTTTACGTTGAGGCTGCTGCGCTGGTCAGACCACAAACGGTCAAACAAGCAAGGAAGTACATTTCATTTGCGTTAAAACAACTTCTCTGAATGTTACACATATTTGTGTGTCTCTATTTGAACCTTACATAACCTTTCAATACATTATAATGTTACAGAAAAGTCCATTTATTTCAGGAACTTATTATGTGAAGCACTGAATTGCACACAGACAGGTGTTTGAGAGCCTTTATTTCTGTATGATGATTTTCTGCTTATAGTTAATGAAAACATAACATTTTAAAGTAGAATACCACATCAGACCAATAAAAAAACATTTTTAATACAGAAATGTGGGCATACCTGCTTACAAGTGTGTCGATTCTCTAAAGGGACTTTTAATCTGACAAATAAGCCTCATTGGAACACATTGTTTATGGAATGCGAGTGTAGATTATAATCACTGTGTAGATTATCGCTTTGCTTGTCCAGGTGTGTATTTTTACTACTATTCTTTCTGTTAAAACTTGTATTTTCCAATGAAGTTGGGTTTTAGTGGCTAAAATTTCTTGTCTACATAAAAACATCGTGGGCATTTTGAGAATGTCATGTTGCAGCTACAAACCTCTTATTAGGATTTTATGTGACAGACAAGAACACTACAGAAAGTAAAAGGAACACAATAAATGTTTTTTGTTTGTTTTTAAGAAATAAAAATCTTAAAATTATGGCCCTCATTTGCATGCAACTCCATTAACTTCAGGGTTTCTGTAGGATCTTAAAAATGGTAATTTTACAACTTTCCTACAAATATGCAGGTTATCAATGGCATTTAGGTTCTGAAGCGTTGTTTTTTTTATTTGGTCAGGAAATTTAAATAAAAAAAAATTGTTACCCAATCCATAGTTGGTTTCTTCATCATTAAAGTTTGTATGTTTAATGAGGTTTAGGAGGGGAAAAAATTGTTTATTAATTGGTCAAAACACATTTTGGGTAATGAAGCTTACTGCATATTTTTAAAGTCATTAAACAAAGGTGTAAAAAAAAAAAAGAAACGCCTACAAAATATTCAGTTATATTTATCTAAATTAGAACAAGTTATTAATCTTTAGGTACTCTTGATTTTGCAATAAAACAATTTCTCTTTTTTAACTTCTCCTTCTGCAGACAGAGACTTTGAGCCTCCTTGTGAAGAGGATGATGATGAAGAGACCATAGAGGTGGAGGAGCAGCAAGAAGGCAACGACGCGGCGAGCCATCAGAGGGAGATCGAGCTTCTAAAGGAGGAGAGCCTGCTGCCCCTGGACCAGCTGCTCAGCACGCTCAAACTGCCTCCCCCACAGGTAGCCCAGGCAAACGGCTCTGGAAATGCTTTCACAGAGCAACGAGCAGACATTAAGTTTATTTTAAATGTTTATCTTTTGTTTAGGAAAAAGTACATTTCTGCTTCAAGTTAGCTTTTTAAGCTGGTTTATGAGGGCATCTTTCACACAGAATGACATCTGCCAAGTCACCTAAAATCAAAGCTGAAGGTTTAGTCTGGAATTTGTTTCAATTTAAAGAAATCATGCACTTGAAAGTGGGTTACTTTTCTTCTAGTAGTTCAAGTTCGTTGCATATATTGATTCAAAATGTAAAGATGAATGAATATTTGCAAACACTAAGCTTGCTGGGATATCCTATAGGTATCTTATTTTATTTTTCAATCCAAGCCTCATTGAAATCCTAAGTGATACAAAGGTTCTGTTAAAAGTCTGGATTTTACTGGTGAAGGAAAATGGCATATGCTGGCCGAGGTGCAAGTGTGAAGTTTTGTTTGCTTTGGTAGCTGTTTGCTCCTGTTGTAAAATGTCTTATTTCAGCTGCACAACACTTCCACAGCAGGGCGCCTAATGATCACTCAATTAGATTGTGCTCTGAGAGTTACAAAGCGTGCAGTGGAGCTCTTGCAAGTTGGAAGTTTTAGTGTCTGCACGAGAAATTGAGCTCTGTAAATGTACATGTTTATTTTTCTCCTTTCACATCATAGCTGTGAAGCTCATAAAGAGCTTTATAGCTGGAATAATCAAAAGACAATCCCAATTGTTAAAATAAGAGGCAACCAGATATTTCTCCTCCTTCAGAAAGCCTTGTTCAGATCTGATCATGAGTTAGGAGCATCAGACTTCAAGTGGGAGTCGAAGTGTGAGTGTCTTGTGCCCCTTTTCCACCGACCCGGCCGGTCCGGCTCCGCTCGCTTTGCTTGCGTTTTCACCGACCTTTTTAACCGGGCTGGCGCTGCTATTTTAGGTCCTGCTTCAGAGCAGGGTCAGCAGAGCCAGCCCGGCCAGCACTGGTGACGTAAGCTTCGCTGCTGTTCACTGATTGGCCGAGGGCGTGCTGAAGACGCTGTAAAGCATGAAATCTCCGGCGGATAACAGCTGTTCTTCTGCGTGCAACAATCGCAGCATCCTGAGCATTTCTTCCACTGCGCCTTTCTTCCTGAAACTTCAGGAAGATCCCAATAAGTTTAAAAAATAGCAACAACACGGACCCAACAGTTGTCCATAGCTCTCTCCTTTCGTTATTTTCCAAGGACGCAAAAGTCTAGAGGCGTGGCTTGCAGCGCCCCCTTCGCTCCCCCTGAACGCAAGGAGGCGTTCCTCTCTGCACACCAAACATGGCCGGTGGAAACGGAATACATTTTTTACAGAGCCGAGCCGAGCCGTGCGGAGCCGGGCCGGCCGGGTCGGTGGAAAAGGGGCATTGGTCACCTGACTTGAACGGTTGATGAGTGAAATAATGTAGATGCTGAAAAATGCAACATTTAAAGTTTGAAATGAATGATGTTAAATTAATTGAATGTGCAGTTAGAGTCAGTATTATTCATACTCCTGATTGACTAAAAGTTTAAAGTAATTTTACCAACATGTTTCTTCTGATTTGAGATTAGTATGATGGCATAGAGGCCTTCCAATTTGAAAGACCTGATCTTTATTAACATTTTTCTGAAACATCACCATCTTTCATAGCAGTTTCACAAACTGTCATAACAATGAGCTAAATTTTAGCTATTAACAATGATGCCCTCTACCCCAACAGCATGCTTTAGAAAGCTTCTTCAAGGACATTATGATGATGGCTTCAAAAATTCAAGCAAAGTTGTTTCAGTATGAAAACAGGCAGCTTTAGTCGAATGCAAGATTTTCAAATAAGAGCCAACCAAGAACGAGCTTCTTGTTTGGATGAAAGGGCAGTGAGCCTAACTGTTAGGAAAACCTTTTCTAGTCATGTTTGATGCCTTTTGATTATCTTTTGCTAAAACATGTGAGCCCCTTCCTCTCTCCATGTGGAGATCCATCTGACTGAGCATGAATGTCTGAGACAAATATGTTGGGTTGACGACACCTTTGTTCTGTCTGGGTTTTATTATACAAACAGCCCTGAACGTATTGAAGTGTAATAGACATGCTCATAAACCCCTTAGGATTACAGCTCTTAAGTTTTACAACTTTGAACTTTCCTACAACTTTGCTTGTGAGGTAGGACTTTTTAAATTGCTCAGTTTAACCACATAGCAGCTGCAGCTGAATATACAGGAAGTTTGTGCCAGTTTTGTGTTTTCTTTTTTTTTTTTTTTTTGTTTTTTGCTAAGTAATCACCATTTCTTTGGAAAACTTAGGAATCTGGCTCAGAGGAAGAATGCTCAAATGAATCTTCTTTATCGGCGGAGGAGGATGAAGATGGAGAATTCGCTGCCAATGAGGAGGATGGTAAGATTCATTTAAGATGGTGCAAGACTACAACCACTTGTTGCGTATTCTCTACACTTTAATACTTTAGATGAGGAGGAATAATACCAAAGCTGTAGAAGACAAATAAATAATAATAATGGTGTTTCACCTCCTGTTTTCAGCTAAGGATGAAGAAGACACCATAGCAGCTCAGGAGAAAGTAGAAGGAAACATCAACCATGCTGAAGAACTTGATGACCTGGCCAAAGAAGGTGGGTTGTTTTTTTTCCCCCTCCTTCATACCTTCCCACCAATTTAGCCTGCTTTATAGCTGATAGGCCTTTTTTATCAATTACCTTCATCATGACCTAGATAACTTTTGCTACCTGCTTCATGTGGTGTTTACATGAAAATTACTTACAATTTTAGTGTTTTGCAAATGGGTCCATTCCTTTTTTCTTTTACCTTTTGTGATAAATATTGAGAGCTGTGTGTTTTTATTTTTAACTACGCAATACGTTTGTGTTTATCACACAAAATCCCAATCAATGCATAAAACTCTGCATTTGTAATCTTAAATTGAGAGAAGACTTGAGAAAAAAATAAAAATTCTTTTCCAAGGAACTTTATTGCAGGTCTCGTGTAGAAGAACGAATAACTCCAACCCGACTCGTTTCTGGTTCTCTTCCAGGCGACATGAGTCTGGAAGAGCTTCTGGAGAAGTACAAAGGAGCATACGCTTCTGACTTTGAGGCTCCTTCTGCTTCTGCCTCCAAAGCCAGCTCCGATTCGGAGGTGTCTGGGGACGAGGAGGTGGAGAATGAGGAAGATGAGAGTGATGTGGAAAGCAACACGTCATCTTCGGGTATCGGCACTCCCTGAGAATCAAGAATTATTTAATAGCTTTCCTTCTTCTTTTTTTTTTACTAATTTGAAAGTTTTAAAAACTTTCAGTCATTAATTTGTTGCATCTTTCTGATGCATTTTTTTCAGACTCCCCTGGAGAGAGCGCAGATGACGACTCGGAGAAAGATGTAGAGGAGTGTGACGAAGAGGAGGAGGATGAGTTTGGAGATGAAGGGATGGAGCTATTACTGAAGGAGGGAGACCACAGCCCGCCTTCCTCCAGCTCGCGTCCAAAGAAAGAGATCAGCCACATTGCTGCGACGGCGGAGAGCCTGCAGCCCAAAGGCTACACTCTGGCTACAACCAAGGTCAGTTGCTGCAACATCTACTACTCAGTCTTCTAATCTAGAGATGCACTAATCATCATTTCTGTAGGTCGGCTATCAATTTAACTGGATTCCAAAGTCTCCTTTAAGATCTAAAATAGAAGAAAAAATAAAAACAGTATTTACTATAATTCGTTTTTCATGCCTTTTGGCTGCAGGTGGTATTTAATTATGCTTGTGCAACATTTCCAAATCCACAATATTCTTCAAGTTGAAAGCCTTAAAGCATAAACAATATGCAGCTTTATTACATAAATCCTTCCTATTTATGAAAATATGCTGAAAGTCATATTCTCTCTTGAAGCCCAATGAACCCCAGACATGTTGTAGAATGTACATTATTTTTAAATAATAGTTATTTCTTAGTCTGTGTTTTTAAACCTGTCAGTATTACCTGGCATAAGGGGTGGATAATCTGAAACTGGTCCGATTCTGGTCACCGGTCTGTTTTTCTGTGCATCTTCGTTCTAACCTGTTCACATCTGGGTCACGGCTTTCTCATATTTTTCCCTTCTACAGGTAAAGACCCCATCCCTTTCCTCCTTCACGGAACACTGCGGGAATACCAACATATCGGACTGGACTGGTTGGTCACCATGTACGAGAAGAAGCTCAATGGGATTCTGGCTGATGAAATGGGCCTGGGGAAAACCATCCAGACCATCGCTCTGTTAGCCCATCTGGCCTGTGAAAAAGGTAACAGCCCGTATTTATTTATTCTTCAAGCCTGTTTTTAAAATCCCTCTCCACGTACACGTGCTTGTACTTTCTGTTAGCCAGTTTTTTTTTTCTTCTTCTTTAGGGAACTGGGGTCCCCACCTCATCATTGTCCCCACCAGTGTGATGCTGAACTGGGAGATGGAGCTGAAGCGCTGGTGCCCAGGGTTTAAGATCCTCACCTACTTTGGAAGCCAGAAGGAGAGGAAGCTGAAGAGACAGGTGATGTTTCTCTGCTTTATTGGGTTTGTCTGCAGCGTTTTTCTTTTATCGGGCGAATGGCGGCATCATGTATGACGTGGGGCTGAAATATTGAGAGCATGAAGCAGAATGGTAGCCTAGGTTACGTCCTTATAATACCATGAGGCAGCAGAGTCCAATCCACAACTTTTGGAAAGTTTTCGTGTCAATTGTTCATTTCCACGTTACAGCCACAGACTTCAATATACAGTATCTTACTGGGATTTCAATGTGACAAACACAAAATAGTGCATAATTCTGAAGGAGGATTCAAATTATGATTGTTGGATTGTATGATTAAAAATATCGAAACGGTGGCTTGCGAGGAATAGTTTTGTAGTTTAGGGAGACTGAATGCAATTTCTCACCATAGATCTTTGAAAACCACACATCCTTCTTTTTAATATGCACTACTTTGTGTTGGTTTTTAAAGCCTCTTGTTTTAAAACCTAAACTGCTTGAGTTCATTATCTTAATAGTTAAAAAACTGATATCAGATGTCTAATTTTGAAATGGATTATTTTACATTCCATTTTTTTAACTGCAACTGTTCAGAGATTTATTTTTATTTTTTTGTTAGAACGTTGCCAGTGAAAAATGAGAACAGCCCACTTTTTATTCTCCACTTCTTTTCACAGGGCTGGACGAAACCCAACGCTTTCCACGTCTGCATCACGTCGTACAAGCTGGTGCTGCAAGATCACCAGGCCTTCAGGCGAAAGTCCTGGCGCTATCTGATCCTCGACGAGGCTCAGAACATCAAGAACTTTAAGTCCCAGCGTTGGCAGAGTCTGCTGAACTTCAACAGGTCTGTAGAGCCCGTCGAACCTCGCTTGGTGTGTTTGGAATATTTCACCTCTTTTATTATTATAAAATAGCGCTACTCGTATATCAAATCTGTTATTGTTCTAAACAGTCAGTGGCTGGAATTATTGTAATGAGCCAGTCTCTTTTGGCTCATTCCTTTGTCTATAAGGTGACAGTTGTGAATAGACTCTTTTACTGCAGTTTTTTAATTGCAAGAGTAATACTATTGAGTCAAAACTACTACATTCTGGTCTTTTATTTTTCTGTTTTTCCTGGTAATATGATATTTTTACGGCTCATTTCATGAGTACTTCCAAGATCCAGGCATGTTTTGAGAAAGACATCAGAGCCTTGCGCATCTCGTCACACTGCGATCCGTCCTGACTCTTGATCCTTCAGCTGAAAGTTGAGCTGGACTCCTCAGGTTGAAGTTCATTTGTCACAGGTTTCTACCTGTGTCTCATGCTGCCCTCTGGTGGCTTAAAATGAATAGAAGCAAAATGTAAACTTGCAGCTTAACAGGTTAGGCTAAAACAAAGTTTTTCTACATGAGACGAAAGAGTTGATAAAGTTGTGTGCCGCTGCTTTGATTCATCGAGTTTATATGAATTGAAATCACTTGCAAATAGAAAATATTGAAGGAATGTCTGTTGATTTATTACATGTAGAAGAAATAATCAATATTTTTAATTTTTTTATTTCATTGTCAAACTATCATTATCATTGTCATTCAAATTAAGCTTTTGTGTCTTATAAAAAATGGAATATTTTTGTCATAGCTTTGGTGGATGAAATGAATAATGCAACTGTTGACCTTTTTACCGTGGGAATGGTGAACCAATTCTATCTGGGCTGCAAAGATGTGTAAAAAAATAATTATTTTCAGCAAATTTTCATTATGAGATGTTTGGCTGGAGGTCTGTCAATGTGCATTATGTCACTGGAGAGTCGTATGCAAAGATGTATGAAGCAGAAGGAAAAGTTGGATTCAGGCTACTGGACTATATTCCAGCTAAAATTACCAAAAGAGAGGAGATTTTTTTTTGTCGTCCAGTAAACTAGAGATGTACCAATGTGGATTTTCCTGATTTTCTATTTTTCTTTGAGGTCTGACCTGCTGATTTAGCTGTTTTTTTCTTTTTTTCCCAAAGGTCCATTACACACAAAAATAAAAATACATAAATCAGAATTTGTGTTGCTGATAAAAATTAACAATTTTTGACCACTTATAATGTAAGATGTAAGAACTTTGAAAATTTATATTTTCTTTTCCAAGCATCCAGAATAAGGATTAAGAGTAGTTTCTTTTAAGCTCTGTTATTTACTGGAATTATTTTAATGTAACGTGTAAAGAAAAAGTCTAATTTCTAAACAAATTGCACAAGTGAGATTTCCAAAGGGCTGTCTGCATTTCCTGTTGCATAACAGACAGGTTGAAAGGTCAAAAGGTTAGAACAATCTACTTTGCTGCCTTCCTATTATATGCTGAAAGTCTTGCTCTCCTGGAGTCTGAATTGGGGGATTTTGAGTTGCCGACTGCCCAGGCTTGCTAAATTTAACCGTCTTCATGTTTGCTGGCTGAGTTTTTATCCTGACCTCGCTTCTACCCATCTCTCCATCGCAGCCACCGCCGGCTGCTGCTGACAGGAACTCCCCTGCAGAACAGCCTGATGGAGCTCTGGTCGCTCATGCACTTCCTCATGCCTCACGTCTTCCAGTCCCACCGGGAGTTCAAGGAGTGGTTCTCCAACCCGCTTACGGGAATGATCGAGGGCAGCCAGGAGTACAACGAGGGCCTGGTCAAGAGGCTTCACAAGGTGCTGAGGCCGTTCCTGCTCAGGAGGATCAAGGCCGACGTCGAGAAGCAGATGCCGAAGAAATATGAGCACGTGGTTCGCTGCCGCCTCTCCAAACGGCAGAGGTTTCTCTACGACGACTTCATGGCACAGGCCTCGTGAGTTCCTGAAGGATCGGAAAAATATTTAGTGTCTTAAAATACTCACGCCGCTTGAACTTTTTCACAGGTTTTTATGTGATACACTAATACAAAGTAGTGCTTAATTTTAGAGGGAAATGACTCTTACTAGTTTTCCTCCTGGAAAATGAACCTCCAGCCTTCTCTCTCTGATCCACAGGACGCGGGAAACACTGGCCAGCGGTCACTTCATGTCCGTCATCAACATCCTCATGCAGCTCCGCAAAGTGTGCAACCACCCCAACTTGTTTGACCCTCGACCCATCCAGTCGCCCTTCATCACGCAGCCCATCGTCTTCCGCACTGCCTCCCTGGTGCAGGAAGCTCTGGAGGTTTCTCCTCTGAAGGTTAGCATGGATGGATGCGCGACAAAACTTTTATTTGCTGCTCAAATGAGCTGTGAAAGGATGGCAAAAAAAAAAAAACTGTTTTACCTTTCCAGCGCTGTGACCTTTCTGCATTTGATCTTGTCGGTTTGGAGCACCATGTCACACGTTACCAGGCGGACATCTTCCTGCCACGCCACAGAGTCAGCCGCCAGCTTATACAGGAGATTACAGAGTCCCCTGAACCACCGCCGAGACCCAAACCGGTTCGCATGAAGGTCAACAGGTACATGCCGCAGCCAAGATTATTATTATTTGTAGACAAATGCAGAATAGGAGAGATATTCAAGTTATGTATGAATGATTCCATGATTCCCGCCAGGCATCCTATAAATAATGACGGCTATGGCATGAATATTCAGTATTCAGTATTTTTTTCTGTTTTCTGACATGGTGAATCAGAAACATTTTAAAGTCCTTCCACTGACTCAGAAAACAGAAATATTTCCGTTAGTCTATAAATTACTGAACAACTTGGCACCAAAATACATAAAGGATTTTTTTTGTTGTTGTACCAACCCTTCAGATCACTCAGGTCTTCTGGTTCTGCTCTGCTCTGCTGAACCAGAACCAGAACCATATATGGAGAAACAGCATTTAGTTTCTGTGCACCACAGATCTGGACCAAACTTCTGGAAAACTGCCAAAACACTGAAGGCTTTAGATCAAGTCTAAAAACCCATCAAAGTAGTAAAATGGAACATTGATCAAAATTTTTGTTGCTTGATGATTTTAATGATGGCATTTAACAAAATCTAACGTTTGATTGTTTCATAATTAGTGACTGTATTATGTTTTTATAATGTAAAGCAGTTTGAACTGCCTTGTTTTTGAAATATGCTGCTCAAATTAAACTTTTTAGAGAGAGCTTTCAGAGGTAGACCTTCATGAAGTTGGTTCTGAGCAGTGTTAATTTTGACAACACATTTTAGTTTAAAATATAGTCTTGGTCACAATCTGGTTTTTGTCGTCGTTTTCTAATTGAGTAAATCTCTCTAAACCTTCTTCTGCTGACTTTCTGTTTACAAGTGTTTTTCTGAATGATCGTTGTGTTACTGTAGGATGTTCCAGCCGCCTCCTAAAGGAGATAATCGACCTGTTCTGCTGATGAACAAACCCACCTGCTCCGTTCCACCTGCAGCCCAGACCCCCAACCCTTCTCCCGTCTCTGAAGCCGCTCCGGCTCCTGTTCCTGCTCCTCCTCCTGCTCCTGTTGTTCAGCAAGGTCGGTGCAAAGAAAAGAAAAACATTAAAAAAAATAAGCCTTTGTAAATCTTAGTTTATTTTTAAATTTGCATGCTCACAGCTTCTTATCCATGTCTTCCAGTGGTGTGTTCAGTGGCGCCCACAGCTCCGCCTCGCCCTCCGATTCATCCCGCTCCTCAAACCGCAGTGAGATCCAGCGCCCCGAAGCCGATACTGACCGTACGGCCTCCCGGTGCGCCCAGTGCAGCCGGCATACCGACCCATCCCAGTCCGGCTCCCAGCAGCATCATGCCGCAGAGGGTTTTACTCAGCCCCGATATGCAAGCAAGGTTGCCATGTGAGTGTGTTAACTTTAGGGGAAGTGCTTGAGGGGTTATCTCTCTCTCTCTAAAACTCACATTTATTATCAGCTGGTAAAAATAAAGCATTGATTTCAGGGCAGCAGCTGAAATCTCTGCTTTCAACTAAAAGAATAAGCCAACATTAGTCTTGTTTCTCTTTTCCAGCCGGTGAGGTGGTGAGCATCGCACAGCTGGCCTCGTTGGCAGGACGACCCGTGTCGTCGAGCCAGGGCAGCAAACCCGTCACCTTCCAGCTTCAAGGCAACAAACTGACCCTGTCTGGAGCGCAGATCCACCAGGTCCCAGCAGGCGGCCCTCGCCCTGTTCAAGGTTGTCATTTACACAACTGCACAGTTTAAATGACGTCATGGAGGTTCTAGATCTTCAGTAGTTAAACCTGGTGTGAGAGCAGATTTAGTGTTTGCTACGAATGATGGAAACATCTGTCATGCGTTTAAAATTAGATTTATTGAGATTCTTGGATCAAACAGACACTAAACCATGTTTAACAACTGACTTATTCAAATAACTCATTTCACTCATAGTGAAGAATTGGTTTATGCACTAAGCTGTATGCTGCACTAAAAAAAAATAATTATACATTTTTAGGGTTTGCATTAGAAAAACAAACTGAAAATCTGATAGTTTGCTAAAAATTATAGGAAGAAATATGCTTAATATTGCTTCATTACGTCAACCTGTTAATCGACTAATTTGACATGGGAGAAATTAAAGATGAGAAAACAAAAAAGGTTAAACCATCTACCTCAAACCCACCATAATGGTGATGAACCTCACTCATCTGGACATTGGTAGGTTTCTGCTGCACTGGATGCATCTGCACATTTCCTCCAGATGTTCAGAAATGTTGACTTCCATGTTTATTCTTATGGAGATTAATTGCGTCTAGTGACAGAATCCAGCTGGAAGAGGCTTCATATGAACAGGATGATCAGAAAACATTACTGTTATGAGAGACTAGCATGATATTATGAGAAAGATGCTGTATTTTGGCTAAAGTTGGGTGTTAAGTTGTCTAAATAAATAAAATTAGCTGGACAGTCAATTGAGCAAATGAGAATAGAGTCTTGAAAATGTCCAAGTTGAAAAGTTGGTTCATGCTGCACATAGAAAAAATAAAATAAAACAAAAACTTTTTAAACGTTTGTACTTTAATGTCAGAAATTGCTTATTTTAATGTTAGTCTTGAGCAGTCTGAATTTTTGAAGTGTAAGATGTGTAGCTACCAGGGGTTTTGATTCTGTCTCATTTGCATCCCCCCTCCTCCCCCTCCCCGTTTCCTCTCCAGGTAACGTGATGCACCTGGTGTCCAGCGGTGTGCAGCATCACCTCATCAGTCAGCCTGCACAGCTCACTGTCCAGACCACAACGGCCATGCACGCCTCAAACACGCCTGTCGCAAATCCCGCCGCAAATAAGCTGCCGCACAACGCCTCACCCCAAGGTATTTCACCTTTGACCTTCTGTTAATTTAACCCAAGACGTAGAAGTTGGTCCTGAAGTTGGGAATTGTCCCCGTTTCATTTCAGTGCCCTCCACCACGGTGAGCAGCCCTGGAGTCGTGAAGATTGTTGTGCGTCAGGCAGCAGGCAAGGAGGGTGGGCCTGTGCCCACACTGGCAGTTGCCCCTTCCCCACGTCTTGCTCCCCAGGCTCCGCCCCCTTCCCTGCACCCTCACACCAACACCGCCCCTGTCCGGAGCACAGCTCTCCTGCAGATTGCCCCACGCGCCCCCGGGCCCGGTCCCGGCCCCGCTACAGCTCACTACACTATTGCCCCCCTCAGACCTCCGAGCTCCACCCCAAACCAGCCCCAACCCCCCCGGCCAGTCCTCAAGGTAGTGCAGCCGCCCCCCTGCAGCATAGAGCAGCCAGGTGAGACAACATGCTAAGAGGATCTGTTTTCCTGAGGTGCTGCAAGCTTCCCTGGATCCACATTTTCTTCAGATGTTCCCTTCCCAGCAAGCCTGTTGCAATTTTGTACTTAATCTGTCAGCCTGCCTTGTTTGATGTTGCCAGAATAGTGCAGGCCCTTAAAATGCCTGAATTTCAAATTAAATGTTTTCAACATTTGGAAACTGCTTGATTTGTGTATAAAGTGCTTGAAAGTACTTGATAATCAAACTGCACAGTTTGAGCAACGATGTAACAAATAGTTGCATCGTTGTTAAAACATCGATGTTTTGATTTATAATAAAAAGACGGACACGTTTTTTTTCCAACTGTCAGAAGTTGAATTAGATTAAACTTTTGTTGTTTAGGTTCACCAGAGTTATTTCTATCTGCTAAATCCCAAAAAACTTAACCGATATATTTTTTTCTTTTTTGTAACTTTCTTTGTGGAGTAAGGTAATTAACCGTAACACCATTTGTTTGGGTTGTTTTAGTGTAATAAACATTAATTATTCCTAATGGCCCAATGACTTGAAATAAAAGGTTGGCTTATATTTTATAGATTAAACATCGTCAGTGAAACTAGACGATGTTTTTTAGGTGCATAATGTGTGTGAGGGATACGTTTCAAAACATTATTTTGATATATTTTAGTTTGCCTAAAATACTATCACAAGATTAATAGTACCAGTAATAAATTTATATAATATATTAGTGAATTAAGACAGATTTATTTTTAGTTCATTTGTGTTGTTTTAAAACACATCTGCAGCTGGAAAAGTTTGAAATCTTCCATTAAAAATGCTCAAAAAGTTCTTGAATTTTACTGCGGGAAAATCATACGAATCCTGTGTGACGTTCCAAAGATGCGCAAAAGTAGAGTTTGTATTTTCTAGGTTATTAGCCATATGTTAAGTGTTTCTCCATCCTATCCTTAGCTCCAACTGTGGTTGCTGCATCGCCTTCTGTGGCCAAGCCCTCAGCAGGACCTCGAGACAGCAGCAGCAGCAGCCAACCACCGGTAAAGTCGAAGCCCAGTGGGAGTACAAAGACCAACCCCCCACGCAGGAGGGCACCCCGCCCGCCTCTACGCTCTCCTTTCCATGTGGTGAGTGGCTTCTATATCTTTAAATTCAATTTTACTTCAGAACTACAATCTGATGTTCTGTAGATTGTCTTTGTTTCTAGTCTCGATTTCTGCAAAAATAAAGCATGCATGTGAAAGAAATACCTCCTGATAGCATGTGGGATTTCTGTGGGCGCATCTCGTTTGGGTCATTTATTAGACTGCAGTCTGATTCTGCTCTGATCATGTTTTTTTTTTTTTTTGACATTCCTGCTCACGATCATGTGACTTTCTGTGGTTTAACAGTCATGGTTGGCTGATGAGATAAAACGGCAGCGAGACAGTCGGCTCGACTTCATCTTCCGAGTCAATGAGCGCCACTGCGGGGCGACGCCGGTGTTCGGCCGCGAGGTTTTAGACTTTCTGACGTTTCTCCCCGACCCTCATCCGTCGCCAGCGGCTCTGAAAGCGGAGGGGGAGTGGAGCCGCTCGGGCCACAGCAGCTGTCTGCTCACACAGCAGCAGGACTGCTGGTTCCAGAGCCCTGCGTTAAGAGAAGCCATCCACACCCCCGATCAAAGGGTGGAGTTCCTCAGCCATATAATTGACAGGTAGACATTAACAGATGCATATAAAGCTAATAAAGCAGGGAGATTTGTTTAATGCTTTTTTTTCCTCTACATTTAGGTTTGTGTTTGTGATCCCTCCTGTGGAGGCTCCTCTGATCTCCATGCACTGCTGCCATCCTCCTCCATCTCTGAGCCACAAGCAGGCGGTGTTCTCCTCCACGCTGGCGGGTCACGTCATTCCATTAACACGCAGCCTCCACCGCATCCATTGCAACATGAGGACTCAGTTTCCTGACCTGAGGCTCATACAGTACGACTGCGGTGAGTTCCAGAAGGAGTGCTTTCCGCAAAGAGTGGTGGAGAGGCGAGTCCAACAGCCATCTGAATCGTTGGTCTATGCAGCTTATGCAGTTTTCCTCATGTTGTATATCTAAATCATTGGAGGATTTTTATTTGTGGAGACAGATAAACAATACGTTGCAATATGTTGGTCAGAGTCCAAGAATCAAATCAACCTGCTTTCTTTTCTAATTTGTATTGCTTCTCTGACTTGTTTATATAAGTTCATGTAGCACATTTCCACCACTTTTGCTTTACAAGCTAAAATCCAAATAAAATAAATAAAAACTACAACAATGATGTTGCTAATAGACAAAAACAGCTGTAAAAACAAAAATCTTTAGGAGTAAAAGAATGTCTTTAGTAGAGATAAATCAACGCCATAGAGGTCCCTCTAACTTTTTTAGATGATTCTTTAATATAATTTTTTTCAGTATTTAATTAATAAATAAAATTTTTCTGATCCCTAGAATTCAATGATAGAGTACTGTTCAGTATCATTTATGTAAACAAAACAATTCACCAAAATCTTGTTTTGCTCACACACATCGTTCAACCTGGCAGATATTTGTAAGCCATAGGGGGGGTTCAGAAAAAGTTTGGGAACCACTGTCATAGTGAATTCACATAAATTGTATTTATATAGCACATTTCTCTGTAGTAAAAAACAGAAAAAACATCAAAACATGGCAGGCCAAAAATGTTTGTTTACAACAAAAAAGGTCTTAAGTTCCTTCTTAAAAGCACCAATAGGATATTTTACCTCATGGACAAACAGTCACTCATTCATCTTTCATATTATATTCAGGATCACACCTGGGTCCAAACAGCACTTCGGTGTTCTCCTAGGTTCTGTTTTCTCAAACGTGTGTCCTCTGCATGCAGGTAAACTTCAGACTCTGCACACTCTGCTGCGAAAGCTGAAGTCTGGAGGCCACCGAGTGCTGATCTTCACTCAGATGACGCGCATGTTAGACATCCTAGAGCAGTTCCTCAACTACCACGGACACATCTACCTCCGTCTGGACGGCAGCACCCGCGTGGAGCAGAGACAGGTTTGGCAAATGTTTCCATTTAAACTCCTACTAATGACTGAAATATTGTTCTGAAAAGAAGACTGAGTGACAATGAAACTCTAAACAGTTCTTAGAAGCACTTTCATTAGCCGTTTTTAAATCTGTTACACGAGTAAATGTGGCATTTTGACATGTCTTATTCTCATCGTTTCTCACGCCTTCTTCTGCAGGCCCTCATGGAGCGCTTCAATGCAGACCGACGCATCTTCTGCTTCATTTTGTCAACCCGCAGCGGGGGCGTTGGGGTCAATCTGACCGGGGCTGATACTGTGGTTTTCTATGACAGCGACTGGAATCCCACCATGGACGCTCAGGCGCAAGACCGCTGCCACAGAATCGGCCAGACCCGAGACGTCCACATCTACAGGTGATGCACTTAGTTACATCTGCTTGTCCATAAAAAGTCTGACTTAACAAAAAAAAAATGACACCGATAATTTCAGTTTTAAGTCATATTTGTCCTGTACGATTCAACTGCTGGCTGAACAAATTCATGTTAATTGTTTTTTCCAACAGTTTTAATTTTTCTGCTTTTTCAGACTAATCAGTGAGCGAACAGTAGAGGAAAACATTTTAAAGAAAGCCAACCAGAAGAGGATGCTGGGAGATATGGCGATTGAGGGAGGAAACTTTACTACTGCCTTCTTCAAAGAGGTACCAACATCCATCCATGTTTGAGAAGGTGTTGATGAAAAATGAAAGTCTTTAATCAGCTAAATGATTCCTTTATTTTAGCAAACCATCAGGGAGTTGTTTGACGTCAACGATGGGGAGAAGAGGGAGGTGGCTGTGGAGCTGTCTGTCCCTCAGGCTGAGGAAGAGGAGAGTGTCAACAAACAGAGCACCACCATCCTGGAACAGGTGAGCTTTTATCCCGTCATCTCCCAGCAATACCTAGGTCCTCATCTCGTCGCTGCTCAACTCATCCCGTTGCTTTACGATCGGTCCAGGCGCTTTGCCGAGCCGAGGATGAGGAGGACATCGTGGCGGCTTCGCAGGCCAAAGCGGAGCAGGTGGCCGAGCTGGCAGAGTTCAACGAGAACATCCCGCTGGATGACGGAGGGGAGCAGGAGGAAGTGGAGGAGCTGTCCAAAGCCGAACAGGAAATCGCTGCTCTAGTGGAACAGGTGACTGATGAAGCGGTTCTGGGTTTCCAGATGTTGATTCGGTTCTGTTCGGCTGTCTCACATCTCTCCTGCCTGTCTGCAGCTCACTCCCATTGAACGCTACGCCATGAACTTCCTGGAAGCTTCTTTGGAAGACGTCTGCAAGGAGGAGCTGAAGCAAGCAGAAGTAAGTTCTCACTCTACATTCTCTTGTTGTGTTTTACTGAAGAATCGTTAGAGGGGAAATATCTGGATAAGATGAGAAGCAGATTTGTTTTTCCTCCGAGTTCTACACTCGCTCAAGACAAATGTGTGAATTTTCTGTTTTTGGTGGCTGATTAATAAACATTTTCTTAATATTTAATCAGCCATCTGCTCTTAACTTTAACTGATCATTGTTGAGAGATTTTTGATTAACTGCAGCGAGAATTAGGCTGGTGCAACTCCAGAAATAATTATGAGCAACCAGCTATAAAATGTATCTTTTCTGATCAACAAATGTCTAATTTTTACACTGAATAAAGAGTAAACACAGGTTAACATGTTGTAGACAAGAGCTTCTTCCATCTCTCTGCTTCCTCTGACTTCACTTTTAAACACTGATACTTGAAATACTCCAGCTGAAGTCTTCGCTCAGAGAACTGCACTCTGATGAGGCGTTGGTGTGGAAAGTTCACTGAGCAGAAAAAGATCCAAGTTTTCTGTCGAGGCTGATCATGCTAAAATTTGCGCATCTGATAGTACGATATGAGTGAAACAAACTTACATGAAATAACTAGTTTAATCTTCCATTAACTGCAAACATTTCCAACAAGTTAATGATTAAATTCATTCAAAAATGTCAATACGCTGATAAAGCACAAGTAGCAATAGTCTAGTTCAGTTTAACCAGTTATCAATCAAGAATCAGACTCAATCAGTCGTTAGAAGGTTTAGATCAGTGTTTCACCTGCTTTACATGTTTCAGGTGTTTTCCTTCTGCCACACCTGGATTGAATCTGTGGGTGATTAACAGCCTTCTGCACTTCTTGATGGCTGCAGAAGAGATCATGCAATCATCTGAATCAGCTGTTCTAAAATAGAGGCGCATCTAAGCATTTCCCTAAGAACACCATAAAAAATTAAAAGCAAGTGATTTGAAATGATTTAAAGTCCACATGCAGCAGCCAGCTTTACACTTCCTTGTCTACTGTATGCCCGGACCAAACAATAGGCCCTGCCCTATTTTTAAAAATCTCACAGGATTTCATACTTAGGCCTAGCGTGGTGGGCAGAATAAAAAAAAAATACAAAAGGAGACATGACCTCAATTATTAAAAATATCTGGTTTGCACCAAAATAACCAAGATTACTATAGGCACAAAACAATGCAGTAATTTTTAAATAAACACTTTTAAGATCAAAGTAATATTGAAAAACTTACCATGAAACTGCTCAGAGTGGAATTCAATTCAGAAGCCCGGCAGCAAACAAGCCAGCAGCAAAGTGGCTGTTTGGTTGGGACAAACCACTAGTGTTAACGGGGAGGCGGACCGCTCCACTCCTTCTAGTGACTTGTAGATGTCTTTGTGTCAACACATTATGCACAGTCAGTAATAATATTTATAGACAAGTAGGAAATTGTACAGAAAGGAATCACAACCCACTGTTCTCAACATATAGTGCTTAATTTGAAACATGATTAACCCCCACTAGTAATAAAAATGTTTTGACACAGAGCTGAAGGGAGGAGTAAAGAGGGGAAGGTTGGGAGGAGACAGGTGAATGGGGGGAGGGAGTGAAAAGTGGGGAAGGGTTGGAAGGGGGGTGCAACAAACAGCATACTTGGATTAAAAATTGATTAGACACTGGTCCTCGAGGCAAGATGACTTGCATGTTTTCAGTTCAGCAAAACCCTGTCAATCAACCATCAATTAAAATCATGTCTGCCTAATTATGGAAATGCCTAAAACTTGCAGGTCAGTGTGCTTGGAGGACCAGTGATGAAAAACACTGAAATAGATGCGGGCATTTTAACTATTAGAATTCGACCAGAAAACAACATTGATTCAATGACATATTTTCAACATTAGTTAATTGACTAGAATTGGATGATTGTTTGATGGTTTATCCGCATCAGTCATCAACCTTAACCATAAATTCAACCTTTGGGATCATAATTCAACATTGAACTAACATATTTTGCAAACAAGCCAGCAGCAAAGTGGCTGTGTGGTTGGGACATCCCACTCAGGTAAATAGTGGGTGTGGACCGCTCCACTCCTTGTAGTAAGTTGTAGATGTTTTTGTGTCAACACAATATGCACAGACAGTATGTATCAGACATCGGCATATCATTCATTAGATTTCAACCACAAAACGACATTGATTCAATGACACATTTTAAACATTGGGTTCTTGGTTAGAGCTGGATGATTGTTTGATGGTTGATCCACCGTCAGTTATGTTGACCTCAACCAAAAATCAACCATTCTGATTATAATTAAATGTTTAATTACCATCCTGTGCTATCTGGGGCTAAAGCAATACTTTTATCAAAGTCTACAATTATGACACCAGAAATAAACATTGTAAATACATCATTCTCAATATAATCTGTTCAAGCTTGACTTTTTGAATTGAATAACTAAAATAAATCTACTTCCTAATGATGATATAGTTTATCTGTATTTTAAATGTTTGCATTCATATAAAAGAATTGGATCAAAATGATTTAAGAAATTAATTTATTCTGAACATTTGCTGAAATCAAAAACTAAACGGTGAGTTCTGCTCTTGTGTTTTAGGAGCAGGTGGAAGCTGCCAGGAAGGGTCTGGACCAAGCCAAGGAGGAAGGACTAATGCTCCACCCTACATCAGATGAAGATGATGATGACTTCACGTCAACGCCTGTTTCTACTGAACCTGCTCAGCAAGCTCCTGCTCGCCGCGGACGTAAACCCAAGGACAAGACCCTGACCTCCACGCGGACCAGCGGTCGACTTCGCGGAGCTTCTCCTGAAACCGAACTTGAACCGCTGAGAGAAGTGCCTGAAAGACTCCGTAGCGGTCTGAGAGGACGAGGAGCTGCCAAAGACTCCACCCCCGTCAAAACGTCCACATCCACCAGGCTTCAAGATTCCAGGTCTTTCAAAGGCTCGTCTCCTGCCAGAGATCACCAGACTGTGAAAACGAGGATTCAGCCCAGCCGTTCCCATCCCAGTCCATTGCCATCCCCTTCTACGAGCTCTCCTCCTGGAGGGAAGCAGCAGGGCGTCGGAGAGTCCGACTCCAAAAGCTTCAAAGCAGCCAGAGAAGATAAGGAAGATGAGAAAGAAAGGAGAATGTCTGAGTCTTCATTAGACTCCAGCTTTGGAGCAGAACATCTGACCAAAGATGACGATGGGCACACGTCTCCTCCCTCCACAAGCTCCAGATCGCCTCGCAAACGCCAGTCGGCAGATGGCGAGGTGCTCCGGGGCCTGGTGGATGATTCCCCATTAGCTAAAGTCTTGCGGAAACTTCCAGGAAGGCTCGTCACGGTGGTGGAGGAGAAGGAGCCGCGAAGGCGGAGAAGGAGAGGAAGCGAAGCTGGAGTCTCCTCGGAGGAGGTGGCGGTGGAGGAGCACGCCACTGGATTTACTGACGAGCAAAGCAAGGACAACACGTCCCCGAGCCCCAATGAAAAGACTAAACTCACTGTGGACAGATCCCCCCAGGAGACTGACTCCAGCCAAGGTCTGACTGTCCACCCTCAGCCTGTCAGAGGTTACCCTCCCTACTCCCCACCGCACCTTTCTCCTGACATGCCGGTGCTGCGAAACCTTCCTGTGCGACGCAGGCTGGAGACCGAATCCCGCATGGCGGCTCAGCTGGGTGAACAGCAGCAACTTCAGGGTCGAGGAAGAGGATCACCCCAGACCAAGAAATCAGAGACTGAGTCCAGCATCAACTGCCTTGGGATGCCTTGTAAAAGAAAGAGAGGCCGGCCCCCCAAGATCCCCACTGCTTTACCTGAACCTGAAACCAGAGTGACTCCCTTGCCTTCCTCCCCAAGCGAGGACAAGAGTCCCCCTCTGTCCCCGAAACGGAGGAGAGGTCGTCCCCGTAAAGACTCCACAGTCATGTCAGATTCTGTTGGTGAAGCTCAAAGCTCCAGTGTACCAGAAACCGGAAGCAGAGTCCCCTCGGACTCTCCATCCACAGCTGTTCCCAACACAGTTACAACAGTGTCTGAGCCCACCAGATCCAACGAAACACCAACAGAGGCTTCAAATTCAGCACAGCCCTCTAATGAAAATAAAGTTGAAACATCCATATTTGATTCTCCTGCGGTTCAGGCACCAGCCGAATCAGCACCAGTTCCTGCTTCTGCTGCCACATCAACTCCAGTTGAGAGTCTCCTCCCATCAACTCTAGTTTCCGCCCCGGAGGCCACAAGTCCCACCTCACCTCCATCAGTCTCAGCAGGATCTCCAACCACTGTTGTTTCTACAGCTGCTTCAGAACCAACCTCTTCCCCTGTACCTGCGCCTTTGGAACCGACAGAACCGGACTCTTCTAGATCCCCTGCAGATGACGCAGCTTCAAACGCTAGCCCTCCATCTGCCACTACAGTCCAAACACTTCAACCTTCATTGGAGCCTGATAAAACAGAAAGTGTCGACACAACAGACGACTCGCACACAACTACAACTCCTGCTCCACAGGAGGACTCTGCTGCACCTCCAGAACCGGCTGTTACCTCGACTCCGCATGGAGGTCAGGAGGTTACAAAGGCGACTTCAGAAACACTTCCAGGTGCAGCGCAAATGCCTCAGACCAACCAGTCAAACAGCACAATTGCAGAAGAAACCGAGCAAAGAACCTCACCAAACTTAAACATGTCTGATGAGTCTCCTGCAACAGTTACTCCGTCTGCTGAAGACGATACTCCGTCACCAAAGACTGAAGAGACAACAGCCCTGATCCAGTCAGCTTCCACACCACCGCCGACTGAACCGACTTCAGAGGCTCAGGTAGCGCCAGAACATGAAAGTTCTACAGAAGCATCTGCAGAGCCAAACCCTGAAGAAACCTCTGACGCAACGTCTGCTGTGACAAGCACGTTTGCAGAAACTTGTTCACCTTCAATAGAGGAAGTCAGTGCAACGTCCTCTACCACTGCAGCAGCAGCCGAGAGAATGATGGAAATCTCATCATCAGAAAGTCCTTCAGAGATTAGATCTACATCAACCTCTACAGCCATGGAAACAGTCCAAATATCAGCTGCCACCCCTGATTTGTCTCCTCCGGTTTCCACGACCCAAACCGCTGCAGCCATTTCCCCAGTGGAAGAACTGTCCGCATCCACCGATGCTTCTGAAGAGACTCCCACTGAGACGCCTCTCCAGACGGACCCAACCGCTGAGAAATCAGCTACAATAAGAGAAACTAAAGGAGACTGTGAAGTAGAAATAGTTTCAGATGTTATGAAGGATGGAGCAGAGTCCAGTAAGGAGGAGAAGAGCTGTACACCACCGCCTAAGAGGAGAAAGATGGAAACTTCCTCTGACCCAGGAAAGGAAAAAGAAGAAGAAGAAGAAGAAAACCAAAAGCTGCTCCTTTGAAAGATAGAGATGGGAAAGAAGCGGAGCAGGAAGCTGCTGAAGATCAGAAACTTTCCAAGAAGAAGAGATCCATTAGCCGTGAGAGCAGCCAGGAATCGGTGCGTTCCTCTTCTCCATCGTCTGGGAGCTCTTCATCGACCCTCACTAGACGCTCTCACCACAAGAAGACCTACGAGAACAGACATCCTGGCAAGAAGAGGCGAACAGACGCATCTGAGGGAGGGCCGGACGAGAAGGAGGAAGATGAGGAAGAGACTAAGAATGAAGGTGTGACGGCTGCTTCTCGCAGGAGACGGTCCGGGTCTTCCTCTTCCTCCTCTGACTCTGACAGCAGTGAGAGCAGGACCCGACTTACCCGATCCGCCAAGCGCCACCTGCAGGACGAGGAGAAGGAAGTGGACAACAAGGAGGGTAAGGGCGTGAAAAATACACACGGCTCTGACAAAAGCGCATCAAACAATGCCACCGCATCCACTGGGGGGGAGTCGGGAAGCGACACTTCTTCTGTCAGGATGACCAGGAAGTCCACGGGACCTCAGCCGCCACAGGATAGCAAAGCACAGACAAACTGCGCCCCCTTGTTGCCGCCCGAGCCGGAGGTTTTAGGGAAGCGCTGCTCCGCCCTGAATGCGGCTGCCAAGCTTCTCGCCATGAAAGGCAGAGTGGACACTCCTGGTCACACTCCGCGGAAAGATTCAGCAGCCAAAGCTGCTGCTTCGACTTCCGACAAAAACCAAAAGCCTAAAGCCCCGGCCTCTCCTCAAGCTAACTCTGTGAATCCGAATAACAACAAGAACAAAAGTGACAAACTTTCAACTCCAGATCAGGCGAGCCGCCCCTCTTCCCGCTCCACTAGGCAGTGTCCCGGTCAGCTGGTTCCGCCGCTGGAGGTGGAGTACAAGAGGCCCAAACCCGAAGAGAAGGACGGCAAGAAGTTGTCGAGAGGGAAGGAAGGCGAAGGCCACAGCGCCTGCAGCAGCATGAGCAGCGACTGCGAGGGCGACTGCGGCGGGCGGAGCAGCCGGAGCCGCAGCAGCAGCAACAGCAGCCAGCGCACCCGCAGCATCAGCTCCCAGAACACGGAGCGCCGAGGCTCCCGGGCCGCGTCGTCGGGCAGCGAGCGGGACAGCGACAGGAGGGAGAGGCGGAAGGACAGCAGGAAGTCCCAGGAGGTAACGAGCAGCCCGGGCGCAGAGGGGATGCCGGACAGGGTGCTGCGGAGCGTCGCCGCGCTCGCGGCGGTGCAGGCGCGCTCTCCGGCCGCGAGCACCCGCTCCTCCTCCAATCAACAACGCAACAAGACATGACCAGAGTGCCAAAGATTTACAGAAAAAGAGTTGCAAGCAGAAACGAGAGCACGTCACAATCTCCAGGGCCTGCTGTGCAGGGAGCGCGTGCTGCACGACGCAGACGCCTCCCTGCCTCCCTTTCTGAACCGAGCCGGTCCCCCCCTCCTGCCGGGTGGTGCCTGCTGGAGAAGGGGGAGGCGTAGAGATGCTGGACCGACGACGGAGGAGGTGCAGCAATTTAATTCACCTCCAGGGACGAAAGGTGCAAGGTTAAACACTTAGTACTGTAATTATTGAAGACTGGAAGCCAGAGGTGGGACTTTACAGCGCCCTCTGCTGGGGATGTTTCACATAGAAATTAATTTGTCAAACATTTACACCCTGAAGTGACCCGTTTATTGTAACTTGGAGGTTTGAGAACAACTGCTTCTGCAACTTCCACCAACTTGTTTCTTTTGATAAGTTATGCATATTTTTATGATTTCTTCCAGGGTGTTGGGAAGAGAGCAGGTCTGTCAGAGCGCTGGATAACCCCCCCCCCCCCCCCCACCCCACCACCTCATGTTACCCCCAGTCAGTTCTGTTCATTGGATTAATTTGCACATTAAGAGAAGATAATGTGGCTTTTTCAGCACGTTTTGGTGTTTCACATGAACTGGGTTAATCGGTCCTTAGTATCTTGCAGTGTGTATCTACAGTTTGAAAAATGTGCTGATTGAACAGTTAACGCTAAAGTCTTGTATTTATACTGAATAAAGGGGGTAAGTGTTTTTGTGAAGAGTGCCTGTTGGGCTGATGGTTTCCTGACCTCAGACCACCTTGAAGCTCCTGGCGTGGAGCGCTCCAGCCTCTCGTTTAAAAAAAGAAAAAATACTCAAAACATATGATCAGTGCTAACAGGTTTCTTCTCACCCCTGACATCACTTCGCCGCCCTCCGTTCATGTAAGAGGAAATATGTGAATAAAATGAGCGGTACAGCTCCAGATGACGATGAAATTTAATTTTGATATCTGTCGGGAATGGGTGATTCCTGGTGATGGTCTTACTTTTGGTTCGTCTCTTTGTTTGTTGCATTCCTTTGATCCCTTGTTATTCCACCTTGTTTTACTTGAAGATTAAGACAATTGCAGTTGAATAAAAAGACCAAAAATTGCTGCTTTTGTGAGTTTTTGGAGAGGGATTAAAGAAAAAAAAAAAACTGAGTAGTATAACTTTATTTAAAAACATTCATGCAACCTTTATCAGATGTAGTATTACACAGTAGGAACTTTTTTTTCTCTGCTACTTAGTGGACCTTTCCCAACACATTAAGCATTTACCTAGGTCACCGATATCAGCCCAACTTTTAATGAGATGCTAGAAAATGTGAGTGACCTCAATTTCATCTGAAGCAGCCCCTCCCCCACTTGCTGCTGGAGGCAACACCACCATTTCTCATCTCACAAGGACAAACCTGGCTTTTTTCTTTTGGAAATATTTCCCATCAAAACAATTAGTTCATGATATTTTTACAGATGCAGTGGGTTTTGATACCGGCTCATGCCAAGGACAGAATCATCACGATGCCACGAACTGAAAAAAAAAGTAGTTGAAGCAGGAGTACTGCTGTGATGCAAAGACTGAATTAAAACACAAAAGGTGATTTTAAAAACTCAACTCCCATCCCTTCTCAACAGCGTTAGTGCATAACATAATGTTCCCAGGCCCATGTAAAGAAGAAGGCACAGTTTTAAAGACTTTCCTCATTTGTATTTGTCGCAGAAGCTTGCGCAACATTCCGGTCATTTATACAAGCTTCTTGGACTGAAGTGTTAACGTCTTTATAAGAGCTTCTTACACCGGGGACCGAAAAAAAAAAAAACAGTCTATTTACACTCGTTACACGAAAGCAGTTTGATCGAGTTAAAACGAAAACAAAAAGACAAACAAATGTAAATCTCCAGCATTACATTATGTACAATTATATTAGTCTCTTCTGTAAGGTTATAAAAATTGTTTTTAAGGTCTCTAATTTCATGCAAGAGGCGTAACAAGAATCAGTTTTTTTTTTTTTCCTGAGAACAGCATAATCAGTGTCGGGGGGGCTTAAATACTGCAGCGTGCAGTCAAGGTCACTTATAGTTCCTCTTTTGTTTCCCCCTTCTGCACGGAGGAGGAGAGTCTGAAGTAACAGTGAAGGCGGCCTCTGAGTCGTGGAAAAAGAGACCCGACAAAAACCTGTAGCACGAAACGGCAGGCGAGATTGATGCGCGAGCGCGTCTCTCCCCTCGGGACGTAAATGAGGATGGACAGCTGTGTTGGAGGAAGACGAGGACGTGGAGAAGTGCAGGAGGGAGGTGTGGACACACAGACTAAATTCGCCCGTGCTTCCTTGTGGGCTTGATGAGTTGATGCTTTTACGCGACGTGCTTTGAGCCTGGCGTCGCTAGGCGAAGGAGGTGATCACTGCGCAGACTATGATGAGGATGAGGACGGCCAAACAGATGGCAATCCAGAACTTTTTCTGCAGTGGAAAGAAAAGCAAAGACGTTAAAATTGAAACAAGAGAAGCAAAGAAAACAGGATTACAACCCTTAAACTTTCATGTTCATGTAAAACGGATCTTGCAAAGTGCAAAATGAGTCAAAACTCTTAACGTTGTACATCACTTTGAACACGTTACAGAGATGCTGACATTTGAATGAACTTAGCAGAGACAGATTTTCTGAGATAATGGGAAAATAGAGGGAGCTAAATACAGGGAAACTATGTTGATTCATAATGTTCTGCAACATTAATACCCAGGGAAATGTGCAGTGCTTTACAGGACAAAAACAAGTAGAAAGTAAAAGAGGGAAGGTAAAAAAAAAAAGGGAAGCTTAATATGTCACGTACTTAAAACTATTGCATAGAAATTATGCAAATTTTAAAGGCCGGTTTAAATCCAAGCTTCAGTCTTGCACTTCCATCATTGGAGCAGAAATATTTGTGTTTTTTTTAAAGTCGATGATCATTGAACTTTTACATTTGTGTTGTCATAGGTAGCCCTGAAACCAGGCGGGTGGAAAGCGGACCGCGTTTACCTTGCGGGCTCTGCTCTGATACGTGACGGCTTGCTCTAGGTTCTCCTTCGCTTTCTCCACGTAGTTCGAAGACTGGTTGATGTTGTTTTCAATCCTGTTCACCATTTCCCCCTGGAGACGACAGAAGGCGTCAGAATCAGACCTTCCTCAGAGAAGGCTGGAGGTTCGTCGTCGCTGCGGTTTACCTGGGCCTCCACCTCCATGGCGAGGTACTGGAACATTTCGTGCAGATCCCTGATGCTCCGCTCCAGCTTGAGGATCTCGTCGTGTCTGGACTCGATCTCGTTCAGGGCCTGCTTCGTGGCCTGAGCGTCGATGAGGATCTGGACACCAGAGAGGTCTATGTTTCCGTCTCGTATTTTGATAAGACAGGAAATCCTCACTCTGAGCTGCGGCAACACCAAAACGCTACGGCTGATTCAACCACAGATGTTCATGTTGGGTTGTTATGTGAAAGACCAACTCAAAGGGATGCAAAACTTAAAAAAGTAACTTTTCTGCAGTTTTTTTGCAAATAACTTCAATACATGGATATGTATTTATCCATATTGACTCTGATTAAGCTGTCGCAGTAAATTAATCATATGATCAATTAAAATGAGCTCAATTTGCACTCTGATGATTGATATTTTCAGCTATTTCAGTTGCATGTGTTTTTATTTTCACCTTATTGGTTTTGGTTGTTGTGTTTTACTTGGAAAATTTAAGATCCAACGTACGAAATTAAACTTTATTGGTTTTTGAGAGGATGAATTTGCATTATTATGGTCTCAAAACAACGGTGTTAATGTTAATTGCAATAATTTCTGAGACCATTTATGGTCCAGTAATATTTGTTATTGTGACTGGCCCGACTCTGATACTTGTCAAGGCCTCAGGAAGAAGGCGATCTCGGCAGACGGGACCAAACGCGGTTATGCCGCGTTTAACCTCAATGGAGGACAGTAACCGTAAACGTACAGCCAGAGGAACAAAGGAACGGTTTATGCAAGTGTTTCTATACGGCAGAACGGCCAAGTCAAAGTCTAGATTTAAATCCGATTGAGGGTCTGCTGAAATAATTGAATGAAAAGCTTTCAGAGTTTTGTTCACAATAAAACGTCCCTCATTTCTCATCCAATTCTCACGTAGGACACCTTTGTGTTGGTCTGTGGCATGAAAACCCCTAAAAGAAGCAGAGAGGTTTGTGGTTCAGGGGTTGAATACTTGAGGGTATTTAATCTGGTCTAACTAGGGTTTTCTTACCAAATCTGGTCCAGTTTTAAGGAAGAGAAAAAAAGAAATCAAACCCGTCACAACCTGACTGACAGCAGCTAATCTGTGTTCCACGGTTACCGCCCATTTCCCTTCCAGAGGACTCACATTCTGAGTGAAAACATCCGTCTGGCCGCTTTCGAGCATCGAGTCCAGCTCCTCATCGGTCACGTTGGCGCCAGCTGAAATCGGAGAGTGAAGCAGATCAGAGTTTGGAACAATAACAGAGCTGCATGCAGGTCATCGTGGACGACTGAGGAATTTCAGAGCCACTCCAGCTGAAACCAGCCTGAGGAGCCGCCGACGTCCGGCTCGGGGTCAAGACTCTTCGGGAGGCTGTGACTCTTTCACAGCCACTTTCAACGCAGCTGGCACACAGAGTACTGCTTCAAGCGTGTGTGTGAACAGATTGTGTGAAGGTATAAAGTCATGGGACACGAGTTTGTTTAACTAGAACCGATCAGAATTGATACATCAGACTTTTCTGAGACAAACTGAGCAACAAAACTCAATCAGAAGTTCAACAATTGTTCATTTTGTGTTTACTGTAAGAGTAGCTCATCTGCCTCCAGTACAGAGAAATTCTGATCAATCATCCCTGAAACTTAATATTTTGCTTCATTTGTGGCAATACAAGATCATTAGATTTGCAACGCAACACCAACCTTCGCAGATGAAAGAAAATAACTTTTGCAGCTCGTGTACAAAAACGGTTTAAATTGGTTTACTAAAGTTGGGAAGAATCTGCAGCTTTTTATGTCGTATCACACACAATTATTGTTTTTTTTTTTTTACACTATACATGTTTGAGAGCAGAAAGAACAACATGACTTGTAATTGAGCCTGTGTGAACAACGCTGAGAAAATATTACTTTGACTAATATGTCAATATTGGTAAGAAAAGCTCAACCAACAGGTATTGATTTTGTTTGGTTTTTTTTAAAAACGTACAGATCAGGACGACAATCTGTGCTCTTGAGAAACGTTGAGTAAAAATGTAAATCTACATTTACACGTTAAAGGTAATCAGGGCTGTGTTTATAAATGCATCGAATCCATGTTTGTCATTATAAGCAGATTCTCATCCGTAACTCAACTTTATCCTGAATGTAGCAACTGAACGTGCAACGGCTCCGATTTGCAAGCCTTCATCATCTTGAATTCCCAGAAGCAAAGTTCAGATGAAGAAACAGAAACAGAAACGAACACGATTGTTGCGTCATCTGGGAGAGTTGAGAAATGTCACCAGCAGCTCCGCCAACTTCAAAATGTCACCGTGGCTTTTTTTAAACTTTAATTAGTATTTTTCTAAATTTGCATTAATGTGACGCGTATAGATGTTAATCGGTTGTAGCCGTTAAAACCGATGTGATGAAGGAGTCTGGCGATGACTGTCATGACAACCGGCAGCAGCTGAGCCAAAGAGGAACTGAGCCCTGATTTTAATTTTTTTCCGGGCAGAATAAAACCACAGATACAAACTGTAGAAAGAAAAACTGAGCTTGGTGGACTCACTGATCTTTAGCTGGCGCTGTATTCGCTCCACGTTCCGGTCTCTGTACTGGGACTGGATAGTGTTGCAGTGGCCCATCAGCTCCACAAACTCCTTCGACAGAACGCCGTGCTGAGGAAAGAGACGCGAACCAGTTCAAGTCGGGGGAAACGAGCAGCAACGTCGCTCTTCTGAAGAGCGTCTAATTAAACAGCTGCCGCTCTAAAACTTATGTGGTGAAAAAGTTCATTTATTTATTCAGTCTTCTGCATCCTAGCATGTCAATGGAAAGTTGAGCGGAAGGAAAAAGTGTGGTAATGTTCTGTGGTCTTCTTGTCAAATAATTTTTTTTTTAAATTTGGAAATCAGTTTCTCAAACATTATAACAGAAGATTCTGTGGAAGGAAAAAGTGTAAAAAGCAGGCTATTTTAGAACGCTGTATTCTAGTCCATGTATTTGTTCTTCTGGTCTTTTCTCAAACACCAAATTGTACATGGAGCCTCCAGGAAAAAAAAAAGTTTCCCTGTTCAGACGCTACCTGAGTGCGCTGCATCCGAATGTTGATTGGAATATATTTTCCATCCTCATCTCCCTTTTAGGCTCGATACCTGTGGGGCGGGAAAAAAAATGTCGACGGTTTAGATCTGGCGGGCTGGAGACCGAAAACGTCCGCTTGAAACCAGCACTCACTCTTCAGCTTCCTCTGGATCTGACCCGCCAACGTTTTGATCTCGTCTCGAAGAGTTTGGAGCTCTTTCTTCATACCTGGCCGAGGATTCGGAGAAGGACAAGTACCGGTGTGATTATTCTATCTAGACACGCATCACGTGTGTTCCTGGGGAAGTGTTTAGCTCAAGAATAGAGAAAACATTTTGAATGACGTGGATAAAAACACGTACTCTCCTCTGGCAGCGCCACGCCCAACACGGTTTTCTGCTTGTTCTCCAGTTCGGCGACCATCTTCTTGAGAGCGTGAAGGCACTCGTGAATATCTTGCACCTGCAACACAAAAGTTACTTTTTTCTTCTTCTTAGATTTCAGACAGTGGTTTTGGTAAACAACGTAAAATGCTTCATAAATCGCTTTCGTTGTCTTCCCCTCCATCCACCACTGACCCAGTTTATATTGCTTCTAAGAGATTTAAATTCATTAATGAAAGGAAACATTGTCCCTGAGGAACCTTTTGCCCCTGAATTACAAAACAGCTGGACAGAAAACGCATCTTTTTTTTTTTTTCCACAGCAGTTCTTAGTTTGTATGTAACCTTATCAGAAAACATATGCGGAGGTCTTCAAAGTAACATTTTGACAGCTGCATCGTTGTAGTGCAGTTTCCAACAAGAAAAGCACGGACCAGTTATGTGGCGAAAAGTGAGACCAGCGTAACAAAATGAGGGCCGACATCTGTGCAACGGGGATGTTCAACTGAGCGCTTCCAGTTGGAGACGTAGTTATAAGACTCCATTTCCTACCGTGGAGAACGACAGGCGGACTGGGTTCACCTAGAGCTCTTATAAGTCACTCAGTAGGGTGCTGGTTTGTTAGATTTCCAAGCTACTGCACCAGTAGTTACTGCAGTTCTCCTCAGTGAATAATATAATTACTGCAAGAACTAATAAATTGTCAAGAAAGGCTCAGTTATTCAGCGATTTAAAGTTTTGATGGTACATTTATTAAAGTTAGTGAATATGACAGTAAGACATTTATCAGAATAATAAAACTGCATTATTATAGTCCAGGGCAGGTGCCATTAGTTTTCCTATTTTAAATTTTTTTTTTATTTGCCAATAGATGACATTTCCTAGCTCCTCCTCAGTGGATGGTTGTTTATTATGGTAACAGAACATGAGTTTGTCACAGCAGATGATGACCCTGCTTGGCCATGTTGGTTGGTAATTTCACTCAAACTGCCATGTGAAAAACAGAAAATGCCTCTTATTTTTATGGCCACTTGCTTTTCTCTCAGTAAGATCTTTTGAACTGAAACCAAAAATTCCCATCCGTGGCCTCGGTCAGAGGAAACGGATTACTAAGGCCTAACATGTTGTCAAAACAACCAGTCTGTGCCCATTTAAACCCCTGGCACTGATTTTAACACTGTCAGAAATTGGATGCTGCGTTCTTTGAAGGACAGTGCGTAAATTATAACAACAAAGTCACATTTTTCTCTTTTCGTGCTTTTTGCGCTCCAGTAGCTTGATTAGTAAAAATGCTCCTGGACTCACAATCACCTCAAAAAACATAAGTCATGTCCAATCACAGGTTTCAGTTTTGAGTTTTCTGATGATAAAATTAAATACACTTGCTTATTGTTGCCCATTTTTATAGTTAGCAACGCAGCCAATCATCATTCTGATTCTTTTTGTGTCATTACAAATCTTATGCATATTAATACAACTAAAGCTATGGAGCAGCTGTACAGCATGAAGTCGTCTTGCGTTTGTTTTATAGTCACAACAAAAACAAAACTAAATGTTTCCAGACTGAAAAACCTCTGTGATCAGATGTGATGGGAACCCAGACAAGCCAGACGAAAGCAACTAAAATATGTCATAGAGCAGATATGAAATGCAAACTCTTGCCAGCTGTTACCATGGTAACCGCGAACTTGAAAGGTTGGCATCCATTGGTCAACGAAAACAGAAACTGAAAGTGTGTGACATCGCAAATGGCTCCTCATTTCCAGGCTGGAAAAATGTAATGCATTTTGGTGAAGCGCAATATAAGAGGGTTTAACTGAGATATGGGAAATAAGACTAAAATGTGATTTTTTTATTCTACTTTTTATAACTTAAACAGAGCATATTCATAACAAATGTAATCTCGAGCCACTTGGCATGCAAATCCAAGTTAAATAAAGAAAGATGCACTAAATTCAACCCAACCACACAGTCAGATTTACATTCAATTGCAATTTAATCCTAGTTATAATGAAGTCACATTCAGTTTATTAAGCCAGCTGGAATAAACAAAAGGTTTTGCGGTCAAAGGGAAGCCGGTCAAGTGCAGTGAGTCACCAACTCTGCAGCATCACCTCCTGCTTATTTCAAGCTTCCTTAAGTTTATTCTGGAACTGAACAATGTACTCCTGAAACTGCAAATGCAGCAAAAACTTTAGCTTGGATGTACAACAACCAGACGTTCTCTGGTCAAAACTTAGTTCAGTTTTTCTATGAAGTCTGAGCAGCGTTGTCTTTCTGAGCGTTGTTGGACATAAATGAGAGAAATCTTCTGCAGGTCATTTGATAGAGGTTTTATTTATGAATCCAGTATGAAATCCTATTTAACCCTAAACAAACAAAAAAACTGATTTCTTTTTTCAACAAATCTGCAGATTCCCACATTTTTTCCCCCTGATTTTTCCTGCAGATTTTTCTCAAAATTGGCCAAAACCTTTGGGTTTCAGTGACTTCCTCAGCCTTCCTTGATGACACAGCATTAATGAAAAGTCACGCTTAACGTCTCATATTAGCACAAATACCATAAAATTCCTTTACAAATATTTCTAAATTAGCGCCACAAAATCTTTGGTTTTGGTTGTTAAAAAAAACATCCTGAATGGACTGATCAGTGTGAAAAGACGTTCAATATTATTTAAATTTAAGAAACACTTGAAACAAACAGCTATTTATTGACATTTTAACAGCTGAACTGGTTTGTTCGTTACATTCTAGCACAACTAGCCCTTTAAGTACGTTCAGGTTTTTGAGAATGACAATGAGTTTCACACCCCTGCTGTAAATGAAAGGTCCTACTTTTCAACCCAACACACACGACAGTGGTCATTTCCAAAACTCCATCCATCCATTTTCTTACACCCTTGTCCAGGCGAGAGGCGGGGTTCGCCCTGGACAGGTCACGAGCCTGTCGCAGGGCAACACAGAGACACACAGGACAAACAACCATGCACACACAGTCACACCTATTTAGACAGACCAATTAACCTGACAGTCATGTTTTTGGACTGTGGGAGGAAACCGGAGTACCCGGAAAAACCCACCATGCACAGGGAGAACATGCAAACTCCATGCAGAAAGACTGGGGCCGGGAATCGAACCCAGAACCTTCTTGCTGCAAGGCAACAGCTCTACCAACTGCGCCACTGTGCAGCCCTCATTTTCAAAACTCTTTCAATGTAAAAAAAAAAAAAATAAAAATCTCTTTAAAGAATTCGGATAACATATTTAGGGATGTTTCGAGTCGTCTGGATGAGGTTTCACACCTCCACTCAGCTGGCCTCACCTTTTTGAAGAAAGCCTCGTTGTCCTTGTCATCTTTCGCTGAAGATGTTCCAGTCATCAGAGCTTTGCTTTCGTCGTCGTCGTCTGAAGCGTCGGCTTTCTGTAAGGAGTGTAAAAAAACAAAACAGATCCACAGAGACGTGAGCCCCCCATGCCAGAGTTCACCGACCCTGTGCTGCTTCCCCTGCCGTCCTGCCCAGGCTGACCCCGGCCTCACACATCCTTAACGGAAGCTCTCAACACAAGAGCCGCCCTGCTCCCCAAACTACTCAAAAACAGCCATTCAACACAGCCGCTTTGACACCATAACCCGTGTTGTCATTTTTAATAAAAGCCAGTCACCGCAGACAGGAGCTTAAAAGTCGCTCCTCGACGTCGCCATTAACTTTTTCTTTTTAGCAGGTTAGCTCGCTAACGTTTAGCCGCTAACTTTGAAAACTCACGCTTCCTAATTCTTTTGTTCGGTCCCGCATTTTTCCGAAAGAAGTTCACAGTCCGACGTTGACACCCGCTGCAACTCGACGCCGAAAAGAAACAGTGGCTGTTCCCGATTAGGAAACTCCCGAAATGTTTCCTCTTCTGTCATTCAACAAGTAAATTACGGTGGTTCACTTCTTCTTCTGCGGCCAACACAGCAGCCACCAACTCTTGGACGCCATCGTGTGGGCAGATGTTGTTATTAGATAAAACACATTGTTGCGGTTCATAACGCTTTGATTTTTTTAATATTTTGACACTTTGCTGCAGGAGTGGTCAGACTGGCCAAAAAGAGGCATAGGTTAGAGTAAAAGTATTACAAAAGCAGAATAACAGTAGAGCAGAATAGAAAATAATGGCTTTTAATGTCATTTTATGCATCAATGAGAGTAAAAGGAACCATTCTAGGACAGATGTAGGATATATAGTGATATAAAATACAGTAATAAAATACAATAAAAATACTCACCCCTTTATTGAGTGAGTAGCAGGATTTCATATGATTTTATTTCAACAGCCATGGGATCCTTGCCACTCTTTCTTAAAATGTTGATATTTGGAGTGAATGAGTAATGGTGAGTTAGTTGTTTAGTTGTTTCTCCGATTTATGTTTTATGTTTTTCTGGTCTGTTCTTGAAAGATTAGGAAATCCATGTTCAGATGAGAGACTGGAGAATGTTCTGTAAGATAATTAAAGATTTTGGCTATAGTTTGGGTAAAATATATCCACGTCTTTATTCCTCGTGATGGATTACCTGCAGATTAAAATACACACAGGTATACTCCATTATTTAGTTATGAGGTGACTGAATTGGGTTTTATGTAGGAGTATCAAAGTATCCGGATTAAAATGGACGCTAACACTGTAAAGTTTTTTACCTCCCTCCCAATAGAATAAATGAAAGCTTGTGATTAACGTCACGAGCAATGAAGTCATTCGAAATTTAGGAATATATTTAATGTTGTTTCCTCGCAAACTGGCCTCGAGGTGGCGCTGTTTACCTGCCTAGGTTCTGCCTGGTTTTCTCACAAGAACTTTTTTCCTATCATGATTGCTCATTTGTTCATACAAAAAACATAACTATGTTGTTTTAGACTTAAGGCACTATACAAAGATGGAAAATATTACTGATATTTTTACCAAAAACAACATTTTAAAATGAAAAAGAAATAATGTTTTGAGAATATAAAGTGACGGTGGATAAGTCAAAGTGCACAAAATGATGAGCAATTTAGTTGGAGTGACAATTAGCATCTTTGCATAGTTCTTGGCCATATGGCTGGGGGGACACGGACATGGGAATTTACAGAGGAGCTTTAGAAGTTAGTTGGAGAAAGGAAAGTTTCTTGATCACAGATTATTGCTTCTGTGGCCCCAGATTAATTGCATAAACTAAATAATGGTCATGTTGTGTTATGCTACGTGTTCCCGACTGAAAGGTTTTAAAAATGGAAGAGCACAATATAAGTTTCACTGGTTAGCTTAGTCATCTAGATATAATATTCTTTAGCTGACACTTCTGTTATTTATATATCTGTCAATATTTTGTGGTGTCACTGAATACTGCTTATAATGAGGTGAAAATAAGTGGCTTCTGTTCATTTTGTCACTTTTGCCACCTATGCTTAAATGCAGGAAAACTGACCTAGTACCTGAGAACAACTCCTTTTGTCTTTTGTGATTTTGAAGTACTTGCAGCACTATGAAAAAAAATTATTTGTGCCACACCAGTATTTTTTTGGTATTTCTTTTACTTTTTTGTGATGATCTGATTAATTACTGGAAAACAAAACTATCCAAACAAACCCAGCCTTTACGTGAAAATGTAACTGATCCCTAAACCTGCTTGTGCCACCACTGGCTGCAACAGCTGCCATCAAGGATTTGCATGGACTCTTTACAATATTTGCTTTCTATGTTGTGAACATGAACACTGAACCTAACCGAGGCAGGTGAGGCCTGTGATGCCTCAAATATTGTTCTAGGCTCTATTGTGACTCCTGGATAACTCTTTAAAGTTCTCTTAGAGTCTTCAAGAGCCCAAAGACGCGTCAGGCTCTTGTGTCTTCAAGTTAGCCGACTGGATTCATTGGACTTTATACATAAAAATAATCAAAATAAAATAGAACAGAATGCAAGAGAAGTAGCTTTTAATGTCCCACATAGGGGAAATGAAAGATATGTAGGTTCACACAAAGCTTCCACAAACAAGATTAACAACAACAATACAATTATAATAACAATATTGTACAAGATAATAAATAATACAGTGCAGTTACCAGAAATAGAAATACTGTACATGATCCAAGGGATGTGCAGCTGAGAAGGATGAGGGTTTTTTTTTCTTAAAATGAACATAACAATGTGCATCTGTATTGAACATCAAAAAGATAGCAGACTGATACATGCTTTAATGATTTTTTTTTTCTTTATGCCAAACTCTGACACGTATTAATTAATGTTGCATCCTGACTGTTGCCGTTTGTGAGCAACACACTCACAGCGGGAGACGTTTGTTAGAGGGGGAGACGGGATCACTAACCCACAGCAGTGTGTGTGTTGTGTGTGTGTGTGTGTGTGTGTGTGTGTGGTGTGTGTGTGTGTGTGTGTGTATTAAATTGATTTATTGTTTAGAACGGAACTACGTTTCCCATGATGCACCAGCGGGGAGCGTCGGGCTGTCAACGCCGCGGGGGGAGAGGAATCGGTTGAGCATCTCCGGAGCTGCGGAGCGAAGCGTAGGACAGAAACACAGTGTTCACAAACACAATGAGCTGGAATTAACTCACCGACTGTCCGCCGCGTTGGTCCGCCGCGATGCCCGAACCGGATATTTAACGACCGGAACCTCCTCGTCTGCTTCGGATCGGCGCGGAGAGCGGACTTTAATTCATCAATGAGATCTGCGGAGAGGCTCTGCCGCTCGGTGGAAACGCAGACAAGCACAAGATGAAGAAGCAGTTCAACCGCATGAGGCAGCTCGCCAACCAGACAGTGGGCAGGTAAGAGAGCCGGACTTGATGACACGAGGTGTGGATTCATTGGCGCGTCCTCGCCGCGTTTCAGTTTGCGCTTTTGGAGATCCGTCCCAAAGTCGTTTCCTCGATGCCGCAACGTTGTTAGGCTTGGTCCGCACAACGCGCTGACTGTCAGGGCGATTGATTGAGCTCAGCAGGGGAGGAGCGGATACCCGCACACTGATGAGGAGGGAGCCGACATGGTACCCAAGAAGCTGCTGCTGCTGCTGCTGCTGCTGCCCGCTGCCGCTGCCGCTGCTGCTGCTGCTGCTGCTGCTGCCGCTGCTGCTGTGCTGCTGGCAGAGCCTCCAAGCACAATACAGCAAATGGGTTTTAATCAGGGAATAAGAGCACATTTCACCGGTGATTAGTAATTGTGAAGTGATGGATAGCTAGAGGTGGAAGGGTCAAGCGTTCAGCGTACACTCTCCACTGGAACTGTCTCAGGTGACGGAGATCTGTTTGAGGGGAAGGGATCACACGATGCCAGGTTGGGCGTATGGGGATAGAATTATCCAAGCATGTCCAAAAATAATAAACTGGACCCGGCCACACAATTTTGGTTGAAGTCCTGACTGTGACTTTTCTGTTGAGTTGATTTGCGTGGCGCCACTTCACATCTAATGTCATCTTGAAGGACTTTACACGATAAAAAAAAAGGCCCATTTCATATTCAGCGGATGTACATCCTGTTACACAAATTCATAAAGTCGGAATAAAACCTTTTTCTCATGAGTTGACGTGGATATAAGAGCCTTATCAAAACTTTATCAATCAATCTATTACAAAAAGGGAAAATCCAAGTCAGGCCATTGATTTCCTTGAATGGAAAATTGTTAAAAGTTCCCATAATAAATTAAATATGATTGCTTTGTTTAATCAGATTGGACTGTATTGAATTTGAATAGACTAATATGAATGCATCCATTTTTGTGTACAACTTAAATCTGTTTTATGAAGTGCTAAAATCAGTTTATAACACTACTTGGTAAAGTCATATGCGTGTGGATTGTTTCTATGATTTTGGAGCCATCTCTCTTCCTCACTATGCATGTGGCAACAGGGGGAAGATACAACTCACCTTCCCCTTTTCCACTTCCAAGGAAAGTTGAATTACCCATACCAGGCCAGTAGGAGGCAGTAATGCTGACACAAATTCAATGTCAAGTATGTTAATAAACAAAGTAACAGCCTGAGCCTGATCTCTGAAGCTCTATTTCTATGCTGAAGATTGGAAGCACAGATGGGAACACCGCCTGAATTCAGAAATCCGATTTGGAAAGTCGGTCTCCAAGCAACCCAAAATTTAATATTCAAAATGGCTGCTCCTCCGTCAGGGTTTCAGATGTAAACTATTTGCTAGCACTTATGGTAGTTTGCATTGAGTTACACCAATGTGACATGAAGTTGAAATACCATACCACCTTTGTTGCGGACATGCTTGCTTAGTGTTTGAATCCATAAACAGAAATGCACAGATCAGGCATAACATTATGACCACTCAGATTAGTGTTCTAATGCCCCTTGTTTTGATGTTGATGGTGTGTATCTGGTCCACACAAGCAGCAGATCCTCTAAGTCCTGCAAGTTGTGAGATGGAGTCTCCATGGATCAGCTTTGTGTGTCTAACATATCCCACAGCTCCCACGCCTTATGTAGACTATCCCATTTAATAACAGCTGCCACGATGAAAATGCAACGTCTTATCCTCTTTGCTTGTCTGTGGTCATAATGTCATACCTGATTATTGCAAATAGTTATTGAATTTTATTTCCACTGGTAGCTAGTACCACCAAAATTGGCCCACAGGTTTTCCAACTCGCTAGCAGAACAAGTTCAACTCGAGCTTGACGCCATTCCCAGATCTGAGCTTTGACTTCTGAGACAAATCAAACATAGCATAGATCTGCGTTCCGCAGATCTATGTGAAGTTGAAAATCTGGGAATGCCACCACACCCTGGTTGACAAGCGTTCCAGCTGTAAGTTGACAGACCTGTCGATTAGCTAATTGTTGTGCTTAGAAACCTGTTGCTAACTATGTAAACCAAAACAGAGGTGCTATTAAGATCCTGAAACTTATTGGGACTCAGCCCAGAATAGTTTTCTTTTCTTTTGTTTTGTTTTGTTTTTTTAATGGAGAAAAAAATATCCTCTTTAAAATATGCACATTACCTATAAGCAATGATTTTTCATTTACGATTGAAAATAGATTTACTTGAGAAATCCCATGTCTTGTTTTTCATAGACGGTGGCCTAGTATTTCCAATTTTTAACAAAAAAACAATCAATTTCAGCTAAGCGTAGTGCCTCACATAACATCAAACTGCACAATAATGATTGATTTATTTGATACTTGTGGACTTATTTGAGGTGAAAGTTGATACTACAGCTATATCTGAATCCAAATGCTTATTTAGCTCCTTTAGTTAGAAAACTAAACCAACTGTTAGTAAAGTGTTGTTTTTGGCATTATATTCCTGTTTAGAGGATGTAAATTCACTTTTCCCTAAGCGTGTCATCAATACCATGACTTCTTTCGCCTCAGATTTCTTAGTTATGCTTTTAGTAGGTGTTGTAAAGTCTTTGTCTGTCTCTATTTGTCAACCCCACCCTAAGCTTTTTTCAGAAAGTCAGAGTCATGTGTCAACACTGCACCCCGGGCAATTTGGGTCACGTGTTAAGTCAACTCTTTGATGATGTTAGGCAAGTTCGAAACACATTAATTGTCATTTTTGCAAATGACACTTGCTGGATCAATGATGCTGATTGAAACTTTTTTTCTTTTGTTTTTTATTCCTGATTAGTTGAGGCTGGTACAACCCATTTGTTTTGTTTAGCTCGCATAGTAATAACTGACTTATCACTGATTATAGGTTTTAAAGTGACACTTATGTGATATATTCATATATTAATATGCTTAGGATAGAAAAGTGAAAATGAAATCAATAAGTAGATGGGAGGCGGTTACCTACAGCGGTTCTGGGCGGCAGGCAGGAACTGGCTGTAAATATCTTCATCATAGTTTCATGTTGATTCCTCTGGTTTCAATTTAGCTGAAAGCAATGGCAACATTCTTTCAAATTATATTTCCTCATTTTTCCTGGAGTGTGTGATGTACATTAGATTCAGTTGTTCTTTATTTGAACAACACTGAATAGTTTGGATACCAAAACGATGACTGGGATTAGATCATGCCTAGAACAGGGTCTGCAACCTGTACAGTGACCTTCCACAATGACTTTTATTAGCTATGTCTGAAAATTATACATACATAAAAGCAACTAACACTATTAAACATAAATTTTAAAACAAATTAAACTCTTTACTGTTTTTTTTTCTTTTAATGATTTAATTGAATTTCCACAAGAGAATGACACAAAAGTACCAGCAACATTTTTATATCTAAATTTCTTGTCAGGTTTTTTTGTTGCCAATATTAACATTCGTATATCTTTTTGCTAAAAAACAAACAAACAAACAAAACCTCTTTGTTTTTCTGTATATTAAAACCAAGAAGTAGAAATAGAATGGTGGCTCTTTAAAAAAAAACTAATTTCCCACAGTAGATGTATATCAAAAATTAAAAATTGTGATATTTAGCTGGACTGGGGGCAAAATGGCTCTTTGAATGGTAAAGGTCACAGACCTCTGGTCTAAAACAACTTAGAAAAAGCTTATTTCTGTGATGTGATGTAGAAACTGGTGTGTATTTTTGCCTACTTTAACTAATCATGTAATTAAGGCCTGTTGGGATATTTGATTTAAAACGTTGAATATTTTATATTATTACTGGTTTTTTTGGGGTTTTTTTTATAAAATAGGCCCGAATATGCCCAAATTTCTATGTTTTGTTAACCTGCTGAAGTTGTTTCCAATTTTTTTTTTGCTGCTGTTTATTTACAAATTAACATTAGCACAGTAGCACAGCTATTTGCTACAGGAAGTTAGAAAAGTAGCAGCTTAAAACACAGATAAGACATTTGGTCACTATATCTGATTTATTACCTGTTCTTTTTCTTTGCAACCTTTTAAGTAAATAATATAGAATTTAATTTTAGTCGTTATCTGTGGTGTTGTTTCTCCATGTCAGCATTTATCATGATAAAATTATTTGTATATTCCCAACAGCGCACACAATTTTCTCAGAGGCTGTAGCCTTTTATTGATTAGCAATAATCTGAAAGGTCCATTAACCCTCTGACAACATTAGACTGATTAGTCTTAGATTTGGTTATGAGTGGAAGTCTGAGTATCCTGTTCCTCTGCTTGGCATTTTCAGTCATCTCCACATCCCTGCATCTGTTTTGTTGTGCAGACAACAAGGGCATCCTTGCTCTAATGAAGTGTGCCCCCTTTAGGGCGGCACTGCTGCACCGCTCCAGTTGAGGATATAGGTCAAGAGAGGTTCAGACAAAGTTAAATTCATCTCTGAAACAGTCTGCCTGGACCATTAATCCTGTGTAATGCTGCATAAACTGTGCGACTGAATGAAAACGTGTAGCTCTGTGTGTGAGCACAGCGGCGTTGTGGCAGTAAGGGAACGGCCTCTAATCCTCTTTTGGCTCTGTCACTTTTCCTGCTGGGTGTTTCGACTCATCTTCTCGTTTCCATGTTTGCGCTGCTGATAAAAGAATGTGTCTGGGTTTCTCATTGGTGCGTTTGCTCGCGTCGAGTGATACGGTTTTTCCAGGGCCGGCACGTCAAAGGAGGCAGAGTAATTATTTAAAGACGGCAATGGATTGAAATCTGAGATATGATGAGACACAGATCTTGATCTAACTACATCAGATAAAAAAAATTGTTTATACTTTCTTTTTGTTTCTGTATAATATTCAAGCTGCAGGTGACAGGACATAAGGAACTGCGTTGACATTGTCTGTCAGCTTTGGTGATTGAGGAGAACACAAGAAATTGTTTTCGTTTTTGTAAAGCAGCATATCATTAATGGCTTCATTTCCTACACCGCTGTTTTCTTTGTCACATTCCAGGCTGTGGGAAGAAATAGTGACTGAATGATTAATTGATGAGCGAGTGGCCAATGATTTTTTTCGTTCTGTACGCTGTTTATTTCTGGGTTGGTTCCTTCTGCCTCCATTCGATGAAACCTGAGGAGCGACCTCGTAAAACCAGCCTTGCATGTCAGGTTTTATTCGATTGCAGGAGGAGGGATGTGGTTTCCCTGCAGTTCTCCACAGGATCACAGTCTTGCGCTCTTGTCTGTGTGACACAGCTGGAGCCAAAAGCTTGAACGATTTGGTGCTACGATTAATCAAGAAAGGGCACATTTTTTCCTCCTCACAAGTCTTGAAGTTTTGGTCCCGCTTCAATATGAAGAATTGTGGAGAAATCAGGGGAAAATGTGAGCTTGAAACAGTTTTGACTCACCGTTTAGCTCTTTTACGACAAGCTGTGTTTGAAGCTTTTTGGAAAAAACTGTGTAATGTCTCATATTTTTTCTCTACTGTATATGTTCCTTATATCACATGACAAATGACTCATGACTCTTGACTAAAAGAATGAGATTCATGATGCTGAAATGTTCCTCGATTTGTATCTTATTCTACTTTTTAAGCGTTTTATTCTATTTATTCATTGCTTTGTTTTTTGTAAAGCGCTATGGCCAAATCCAGACATTTTTAGATACATCATAAATAAAGCTGGCTTGTCTGAAGGGTGTTTCCACTCACACTTGGGGACGAGATGAGGAATCATATAAAACTAGAGCTGAGTATTACTTTTGACTTTCTACGATATCCGAACATGCAGGTTTGTGTCTTTCCAAACTGCTATGCTAAAATAAAATTAAATCTAAACTGTAAAACAGGTTTTTCAAGTTGTTGACTCAACCCTGACCTGACTGGAAATCCAACCTGACAAGTTACGAGTGCTTATTGTTTCATAAAATATGTATTTACTTAACTTATCTTCCTTCCTCTTGAAACAACTCCAAATAATTCCCCCTCCTTAGACTCACGAGACATAAAAAGCTTCTTCTCTGTTATTGTTACAGATTTACGGGATCAGACCAGTAGCCACCAGTGCGGCCTGTTAAACCAACACATTAAATGAAAACACCAGTTTATGCATAACGTGAAGATTTAAGGGATTGCTTGTTTTCTTTATTGTTGATATAAATCACTCATGAACTGCATAAAACTTCACCCTGTGCAGATCTTTTACATCAACAAAGTCTTGTTCCGGCTGCGATCTCTTCTGCAGTCGGACGCTTTACGGCTCTATTTGCAGCGCTCAGATTTAGTGCCTATAGTTGTTTTTGGACAATTATGGATTTCTTCTATAGGTTGTATTAATATAAATGGCTCCACAGAGGTGTACAGTAATTACTCCGACATGTTTTTTTCCTCCTTGGCTGCCAGATAACTCAGCTGAAACATAATGAACTCATTTGTCAAAGACAGAGCTGTTTATGCACCTGCTAATTTCTGAGACATTCATTTTTTAAAATAATTTATTGCCCTTCATTTGAAACACAATAAGGTATTCAGGCTTCTATACAGCAAGATATGTGAAAATGTGCTTAGAACGAGCTGAATGGACCTGACATGGATGGCGTCGTGTTTACAGCAGGAGGTGTTGCATCTCTGCAGGCTCAGCTGAGGTGTTAATTTACAGTAGGTGGGAAAGATTTTATTAGAAGTGCATCAGATTTGTTGAATATCATTTAAGGCCGTAGTCAGTGGATAGCACCAAGTAGTCAAGTATTTGTGGTCTAGTTTCTAGTGCAAATATCTTAGTGCACTTGAATATGACATACAAGTAACTTTTCAGCAAGAAATAGGACAGGATCCTTAATACTGATAAAAGAAATGTTTTAGCTTCACTGGTAGATTGTTTCACTTATAACAAGAAACGTTCCCCATTTTATAAGTGAAATAATCTGCTACTGCAAGTAGTATTTTATCATAAATATTAAGTAATTATTGACTTAAAACAAGCTCCTATGTTGCTGAAAAGTTACTTGTAAGTTAGTTTTGTATTATTTCAAAATATGTGCACTAGAAACTAGACGGAAAATACTTAGTGAGACTGCGGCATCAGCTTTGTTGAAGGAAATTCTTTGCTTGATTTTAATTTTTTTTCTTTCCAAATAGAAATCTGAAAAGTGTGGAGTGCATTTCAAATGAGACTGCCATACTCTTGTACCTCTAAGTAAAATACCGTGTAGCCAGTTGCCGCCAGAAGTCCTTCAGCCATCTGTCTAATTGCGCACACATTAATCTCAGCGTAAATCCAGCTGTTCTAAGACGACCTTAAGGGTTTGTGAAAGTTTACAAGAGGATAAACAGCAGAAAGGTCGGAGATAATGTGGAGAAGTTTAAACCAGGGTTAAGTTTTAAAATAATGTTCTGAACTTTGAGGATCTCGCAGAGCTCTGTTCAATCCATTATCTTAAAAAAAAATAAATAAAAAGCAGGTGGGAGTATACATGGCAGTCCACCTATGCTGGGTCAGCCTGGGTCAGGAGAGCAGTATCATATTCAGAAAAAACAGCCTAGAGGCTCATAGTAACTCTGGAGGAGCTGCAGAGTTTCACAGCTCTGGTGTTCATTGACTGGATAACTCTTATTCGCGTATCTGGGTTTTATGCAAGAGTTGAATGAAGGTCAAGAGAAGTGTTGTCTGCAGGATAAGTTTTATGTATAAAACTAAGACATGTGTGTCTGTCCTCTGGTTTAATGTGGACAATAGGCTAAGTGCAATTTGACTAGTCAGTTCACTAACAGGAAAGAGGAACCTATCCTTGCACAGGACCAGAAACAAGTTCACCAGTTAAGAGTGGAACCGTTAATGCAAAAGACACAAGCAGTAGGAAAAACACATCAATAGATCCTGGAGAAAAACTTTAGAAATTAAAACTTATTATATGTAAAATGTTAGAGACTGACAAAAAAACAACATCTTTGATGCAGCAGCAGTCATAAATGTTGTCAGAAGAGATGCACTTGCTTTGTTTCTTGAATTTTATGGAGATTTGTAGTTAAGTCAGCGGTGAAATATGTTTAATATGTGCTGTCAGTCAAACCGCCTCTGAGACGTGAGCTTGTTTTTTTGGGGGGACTCCTGGGGATTTTCTGAAGGAGACGTTTCTGCCAGTGGAGCGTTAAGAAATTCACTGGAGTGTGTTGATGGAGTCACTTCTCGGTTTGTTTCTGAGCCGCGGAGGAGCCGACAAACGGATGACAGGGGCGGCTTTTCAAACAAATATTAGAAAATTAGACATCAGGCTGCTGCGTCAAGAGTGAGACATTGATCTTATTTCCTTTATCTAAAAAGAAAAGTCTAATTATCTACAGGTGTAGCTCTGTGAATCAGAACATTGTCAACAAGTGCATTACAGGAATTCAGCTGAAGTATTATTCTGCATCTGTTAACTTAATAAAAACCCAAAATTTAGTGTTGAAATTTACACAGATCAATAAAAATGCAACCATGAAACATGGCTGACCTGAAGTCTGTCCAGCAGACACCTTCCATAAAGCTGGCTGTCAAAAACTATATCCTGGTGTAATAATTGAAAGTTAAGTGGAAGGAAACAAGCATCAGGATTTTATTGGTTTTCTTTGGATTTTGGTTGCCAGTCCATGTCATGCAGACATTGAAGTCAGTTTAGATTCTCAAATTAAAACCAACATGATTGTTTTTGTCATTTCCAGTGACATAACATCCTATTATATTTGATAGTTTGCACATCTCATTTGAATAAAACAGGAATAAATTATTCAACAGTGACCCCTGGGGGACCTCACAGGTAATGTTCAAACTGTTTCCTCAGCAACTCTTTTAAAACCTTTTTAAGCACCAGTACTCTAATACCAAATATTTCCAAATAATTAAGAAAAATGATAGTTTGCTATTGTTTTTTTTTAAAGAAGCTGCACTCACTTAAAATAATTTTTTTGGGGGGGATTTCATTACCCTTTTTTTGTTGTTGTTTAACAAATACACCTTCACAAATTGTGCTTGTAAAACTCTGAAACAGATCAAGATACATTAACAAGAATCAAACAAAGACTAAACCCCGGCTCTGACGCAGCCCTAAAAACCAGGAGGTCATAGTGAGCTCCGCCTAAAAACGGCATGGCTCCTCGGAGGGCTGTTAATCCCAGGACAGGAAGTGACGTCACTGGGAAGAATGAGAGGGACCTCCTGAGAGCGGCTGTGAGCGTCGTGAATGCGGTCCGGCGGAGGAACGTCGCTCAGGAACGAGACGCAGACGCGCTGACGTCAGGAGGAGCGTTGCCGAGCGACGGCGTAGAAATCGTTCACTTCAGCGTCCTGTCGGAACATGACGCTGAAACGATTGCCGGGTCTGGATGACAGACTCTGTGCGGGCGCCACGGGTTCATGTTTCGGCAGGAGTTCGGCTCAGGGCCGCGTTTTTAAGCCCTCCACCAGGAATAAGACAGCCGAATCTCAGTTTATGTTGTTTACAGTACAAAGAGGGGAACGCTCGTTTTCTCCAGCACTTTACAAAGAGCGAACTGTTAGTCGCTGCAATGTGTTCCCATTTTAGATTTCACGAGTCAGGCCAAATCGAAGCGAAAAGATACATTTAAAACACTTTTTACAAATATAAACCTGGCAGATATGTTGTTTATTTTCAGCTCCATCAACTCAGTACTTTCAGAAACGTTTATCTTTTGGGTTTCTGTTTCTTTATGCTCATTGTAAGGTCAACCTGCTTCACAGTCTTTCGTCTTTTGCAGCTTGTAACAGGTTCCTTTGTGTTTAGCTCACCATCCCTGTTGAGGAAACCTTTCCCACAGCATGATGCTGTCACCAGATGTTATTGTGACATGGCAAAGAAAAGTTCAAAGGTATTTTATTCCAGAATACATTGCATAGTGGTTATTTTCGTCAACATTATGTAATTAAACTGTATTTATTTTTATCTGGAGGTTTTCTGAGCTCTTTTAATTTGCACACAGAGCAGATTTAGATTGTCTCCTGCTGCTTTGTTCTGTTTCCTCTCTGTCTGCTTTGGAGTCGAAAACCAGGATTAACTTTTGGTTAACAACTGATGCAACAGCTCTGCTTCTCCATGAATGCTGGGAGATACAATAATAAGGGTCGTAGTTTTCATGCTTTTAATAGACACTGAAAAAAATAAGAGTATGGAGGGGAAAAAAATGTGTGTCCTGATTTAATTTCCTGTCCAGTTGTCCAAAAGCCGAACCCGTCTGTCAACCGGTCCGTCCATCTGTCTGGTTTTGCTTCCTCCCACTGAGCATTTTTGATTCAAAATTCAGCATAGCATTGTCAGCAGATAATTGGTATAAATGTGAAGGTGTGCAGTCGGGTTTGGACGTCTGATAATCTGTACGTGTGTGTTTGTCTGAGAATAAATCTCAGAAACGAACACGGAGCCTCAGGATGAATCACTGCTTTGTGTCCTGGATCTGCCTGGATTGGTTTCTTTTACAAATGCAAATAAATTTACATCACTTAGGAATATTGTAAGACATCTTAATGAGATTAAACTGGGATTTAACTATAAGTTTAAAAAAACATAAGCAGACCTACCAGGTCATTTCACCTTTTTCATGTTTGACATTTTCCACCTTGAACACCAGTTTGTTTTTCAGCTGGAATGAAACTCGCCTGTCCCAACCTTATGCATCCCACCCGTTCCCTCTCACATTAAACAACGAGCCGTCGGAGACGACGGGCCGAGCTGATTGAGGAGACTCGCCAACCTCATTATTTACACATTATCTGGTGCAGCCAGCTCTGCTTCCAGACTCATTGTGCTCCCGCTCTGAAGGGAACGTCTTCACGACGAAGGGCTTCAGCCTCATCTGCTCATCTGACGAGCAGACACATTTCTTTTTCCTTAATATGGGACTGTAGCTAAAAGAACAATGTTTGTAGGATTGAAAGAGCAGCTAATTGCTTTGTTTTGTCCAAGAGTGAATGCATGTGCATCTCTGTGCATAAAATGTTATCAAAATGTTAAATTATTCCAATAATTAAAGCTTATATATTAGCTAGATTTGTATTAAATTTCAGTCATTTATTCTGATAATAATGGGTTGTTGAAGAAAATGGCTGTTCATGCAGTCCTGTATCTGATCACATTATTGGAAAGTTAAGTGGAAAAAAAGTCTGGTAATAAAAACAGGTTTAAGAGCATCAGGGATTTCAGAGAGAGAGAGAGTGACAGCAGAGCTACCGGCAGGTTGCGTTAATGCAGCTGTATGAGTGCATATACTCTGCATACATGCACGTACTTTTCAGAAAAATACTTTGTTTTATTGACTGTATGTAATTTTCTCAGAAACGTTTTTTTTTAGTTATCCATAAGCCACAGTTATCTGAATTAACAGAAGTAAATGATTCAGATTTATCTCTCTGTGTGTAATAAACCTAAACGAGTTACACTTTTTAAATTGAATCCTCAAATCAATTATAATTTTAACACTCATAATTTACTGGGATGTGCCTTTGCCATTAAAGCTGGTTGCTTCATTAGAATGAGTTCTGTTTACAACCTGCTGACAGTGCAGCGAGCCTGTGGGTGAACTTTCAGTCCAACAGGGTGCATTGTGGGAGGAAAACAGCTGTCTGACACGACGCCACGCGTCTCACCTTTTTCCACCATGCCGGCTGCCGGCCGCGTTGTTAAACTTTAATGCGGAGTCAAACCTGCGTGGCTCAGATGTCTCCACCTCGCCAGCTGCGGCGTGAGACGAGGCCGGGGTCAGGGGTCAACAGGACAAACGATCACGCTCGCATTAGTCTGTGTTTTCAGTTCATTAAAGTCTAATGATGCATGTATTTTTTGTTGTTGTTGTTGTTAGGATACGGGGGCAATTGGAGTTTCTGTTTTTCTGGTTGCTGTTGAAAACAACGGTTACAACGACTTTTTTAATTGTTAATAAAATAAATGGAGACATGTCTTATTCGGCAATAAATACTGCATTTATTGTTTAAAAATATTGCAAATATATTTTAATTAAAAAAAATATATAATATATATATTTTATAATATATATAAAAATATATAATATATATGTGTGTGTATATATTATATATATATATATATAATACATTTCTAAATCAGAAATATATATATATATATATATATATACATATATATTATATATATATATATATATATATACATATATATATATATATATATATATATATTATATATATATATATATATATATATATATTTATATATATATATTTCTGATTTAGAAAGGCTTTTGTGGTTGTAGGTAATTCTGCTGTGTTGCCATAGCGATGTAAAAAACATGCAAACTCCTGCAGAAAGCCCTACGGACTGACACTGAACACCCCTGACCTCTGTTGTTCAAATCTGTTTTCAGTTGTTAATAGGAAAACATTTACAGCTCAAGCTGTTCGGTGCAGAGGCAGAAAGTGACTTAACATTTGTATTTCTGTTATGCAACTACAAATCTGTAATCACCAGGAATGTACCAATCAAAAAGCCTTTGATTCCTAATCAGTCTGTTTTTTAAAACTGCCGCCTGCTGATACCACTTGATCAGTTTCCAGCGTTTCAAGAGCTATAAGTGACAATAAAACCTACTTTTCTTCTTTTTGAATAAACTGAACATTGAACAGTTAAAAAAAATATGTTTTATTGTTAAATTAAAAGGTAATTCTTATTTTCTTTGAAAATCTAAGGTGCCACTTCTCCTAGACATTTGCCGTATTGTCAAAATAAATAAATTTAATAAAGAAAAAAACCTTGCTTTTTTCTTAAGTGTTAAATTGACATTTATTTAAACTATACTGGTGCATTAGGAAGACTTTCAGCTGTAATTGATCTTTAATTATTGATACCAGGAGCATATGTTTTGTCTAGAGAGCAGTCGCTGTTACACAGCCCTGCAGGCAAACAGAATTTTGTGAAAAAAAAAGTCAATTTGTCTTCAGCATCTTAGATTAGCATTAGCATAATGAGTTAGCTTAGCTCTCTTAAAAACATTTCCATATCCTGCATGTCCACTGATGGGTAAAAAAGGGGAAAAACTTCACAGTTGTAGCTGAACGATTAGACCACTGAGAAACATCTTTAGAAAATATTTGTTTTTAGAATCTTCTTACAGTTTTTGACCTTCATTTCCACACTAAAAACAACAAGCAGTCGTTTTTCTCAGCAACAGCTTCCACTCAGAAGAGTGTTGGGGTTGGTATGAGCTGGGGCGCCACGTTTAATGACCAATAAAAATATCAGATTTGTAGTTTCTAAGTGGCTGACCATCAATCAGCAGTAATATTGAGTGATTCTGATCGCAAGACGATTTTACAACTCTAAAAATCAACGTTTGCCTCTCCAGACTCAGGATTGGTCTCATATTTGTGTTTACTGCTTTTGTACTGGAATTAGTCTTTTCCAGTTATGGAAACACAGTCTGACTGGATGCTGTGGAGATGAGAGCTGTGTGGGCTTCAGACCATCTGGTGCATCCCGTCTTTGACCTCATGATGTGTCTTTACGGCTGGATACTTTCTGTTCAGTCCCAGACCATCTGACATGATTAAATATCATCACATTAATAGTTTTTTTTCCTTTTTCTGTCACGTCATATACCATTTTAATTGCATTTAAAGACCCGAAAAGTAGGAAGTTTCTTCAGTTTTTCTCCCAATACAGAATAAATGTGTTAGAGGGGAAAATCAGAGCAAAGTGAGGCAGAAGTTTCTCTTTTCTGACTCTTCTGACTTATGGGGTTCCATTTAATCGGTGTGTCTGTGGTTTCCGTGCAGGAAACTCCATGGCAACAGTTGAGTCATTTCCACAGGGAGCCGCTGATGATGCTAAACTCCACCGACAGCGTCGATGACTTAAACATGAAGTAACAGAGATGATGGTGTGTGTTTGCGGTGATCAACTCTTAGGCTATTTAATCGTTTAATGCTTTGTGTAAAGAAGAAGGAAAAAAACAGTGTTGAAGCGTCTATTTTCTTTTCCAGTTGCAGTTAATTTTTTCTTCTTATATTATTTCTTACCAGCTGTCATTTTCTGCAGCAGCTCTCTCTGCTCAGCCTGCACAGCAGTGAACTGCAGTGGTGCAGCTGAGTGGCTCATAACGAACCGCAGCAGCTGGCCTCGCTCATTATCTACCACAAGTAGGTGAACGGAGGTAATTGCCCTCAACTAAGGGCTTGTGCGGCTCTTTGGAAGCTGCAGAGGTGCCAACGTCTGAACCAGGCTGAGAGCTGCACTGCAGTACAAAAGTATTTGGACCCTTAAATTTTTTTCTCCTTTAGATGATAGATAGATAGATCAGATAGATAGATAGATAGTTAGATAGATAGATAATGTATAGATACTGATAGATAGATAGATAGAATAGATAGATAGATAAGATAGATAGATGGAATATATCTAAATAAGCCTGGCTGCATGTGAGTTAGTAATTGCTTTTTTTAAAATATGAATTGGAGTGCTGTGGTGGCGCAGAGGCAAAGCACAGCCCCTGTGCCTTAGACCCTAGTCCTCATGCTGGTGGTCGCAAGCTTGATTCCCAGCCTGATGACATTTACTGTCTTCCCCTCTCTCATAACCCTCCTTCCTGTCAAACTACTTTCAAATAGAGGCAACAAAACCTTAAATATATATGAATTACCTTTTTACTGTCTAACCATCAAATCAAGAAATCACTTAAATAGGACTTTCTGGGCTAAGAGAATTAGGCATCATGCTTCAAACTTAATTTGAGTACATTTATTCATTTATTTAAAAAACCCCATCTCATTTAGAAAACAATTGTTTTAAAGGAAAATGACCAGTATATTGATCAGCTCTGTAAAATTAATAACTGCAACTGAATCTTTTTTTTTTCCTCTCAGCATCGTGTACATGATGCAGATCTGCCTAAAACTTAAATTAAACAAAAACCCAGCCATCTCATCCAATGTCTGAGGCTAAACCACAAAGTCTAGAACCCTCTGGACTGGACGGCCTGTTTGACAGATTCAATTACATTTCAGCCGTTAAAAAACATAGCAAAATTCAATTAGAGGTCAAGATAGGTTATTGTTTTGAGGAAATACTCTAAGTAGATCAGATACAAAAGCTAATTTCTGGTTAGAAATTAGTTTACCTTCTGTTCTCTCACTACATCACCAAGTAAAACCTGTTCCCTACAGCCACTTCTGGGACCCATTACAGAGTTAAAAACCAGGGTAAATAAGTTAAATTTGTCAAAGATCTGACACTGTGTCATCAGCTTTGCAGTAAATCTGGTTTCATTTCCAGTGCGATGAAGCTTAAATCAATTCTTGTTACTTCAATTCAAAGCAAAACAAACTCTTGTGCATCATCTGAAAACCTGAGATCAGACACAGGGTTGAAGGTTTTTCTCTTCTCTTCAGCTCAGACCAAGTGTTTCCCAGAGCAGGCTATAAATAGCATTATAGGATTTCCCTGTTATGACTCAGCTGCTGAGTCATATAGTACCAGACAGCCCACTTTCTCTTTGGGCTATTTATTTTACACGGATATGTGAAATCTAAACTCATTCACCCAACAGACCGGGAAGAAATGTGAAACTTTCAGAGGATTTATTAAGATCTGAAGCTGTTTGCTGCTGTGATCTAAAGTGTTAAACTGTGGACTCATTACATTACTCTCACAGTGGGTCAGAGTGACCACATACAGCTTTAATGCTCCGATCCCGCGGAGGCAAAGCGGACCATGTAACCTGACTGGAATAGCTCTGCTTTTTCTCACCAGAATAATCTTCTCAGGGAAGTTCAGTTATGTTCCAGTATCAATATATTTTTAAAGGTTTTTTTTTCTGCACTAGAGGCTTTTATTGAGCAGTAGGTAGTCAGAAAAAAGGTTGGAGAGAGAGAGAAGGGGAAAACATGCAGGAAACGGACCAAGACCGGGAATCAAACGCTGAAATCTTACTCCACTACTGATTCTATAAGAAACAACAAAAAAAAAACTGTTTTAAAGGAGCTGAGCGCATATTAAGGAGCTAAAATCCAGAGGTGTCTAACCAGCTGCTGCCTGTTGTTATAGGAGGTGAATGTGAGGAACCTGAATAACATTTGAACTTCTGTGTCTTGTCTGCTGTCAAACTGTGTAGCAGCAGATTGAAGCTGAAGGATTCACGGCAGGAAGCATGTGTTGGGTCTCCCTGCGCTGCAGAGTGAGAGGGTGCAGAGAGAAACGTGCGATTCACATCCCAGAGAGAATTTCAAAAAACATGTTTTCTGTCAGAGTTGGGAAGGAAACAACAAAACGGACGATGGATGAGGCAAAAGGCATTTATCTGAAAAACACGTAACGTAAGATAAGGATTTTACTTCTAACGTTCCCTTTAACAGACTTTATGCTTCTTACGAGTTGGGATGATGAGGGAAAATATTTTTGCGTCAATGCCCTGCTGAAAAATTCTGTGAGAAAGAACGATTTTTATTATGCAGCTGTTCAGGTGTTTCAAATAGTTTACATTGTCATGCAAGGTAGAGTGTTTGTTAACAAAATGTTCAGTTAGTGTTATTTTATCAATCACATAGTTCTAGTTAAAGTCAGATTCATGAAACTCCATGATTTCATGTCACTAGATAAAAGTAACAAAATGAGATTTTCAGCTGAACATGAACAAAACATGATGAATGATGCTGGATTGATGACTCAACTTCCTTTGGGTCTATCTTCACCCAAAGATAGATTTGTTAAGTTCCCACATATTTGAGGATCTAATGTAAATAATTATCATTCCTCTGCAACACGAGAGAAATGATCATACATTTTTATCATTTGTATGGTTGCTACAGGGATTGATTGAGAAAAATGTAATGGGCAAGTCTCCATCTGGAACTAAGCTGCCATTAGACTTTAGACTTTTTGAAATATTTAAAGCTTTTGCTCTGTTCAACTGTGCAAGAAATATCTGCAAAGAATGGAGGTTAGTGGGAACGCATGCAGCTGTAACTGCAGTGAAAAGTGATTCTGCAGAGTAATAATTCAGAAACCTGACTAATGTGCACACAGATTTCTACATATTTAAAAAAAATAGATGAATAAAAAATCTTGTACATTTGAGTGAGTATGTGGTTATAGAAATACATCTAGAAGGTACTGCTAATGTGCTAAGTCGGAGAAAATTGTTTCAAACTAAAAACCCCCCTCAAAAGATAAGGAACTCCTCAGAAGGTGATAGACGTTTCACACCCTAACACCAGCAGTTTCCTCCTCTGTGGGTCAGACTGAAGCACAACTGAAGGGGAACTAATTGACTCTGCTGAGTAATGAGACTCATCTCTTTCTCAGGAATGACAAATCTCCGCTCCGTTTTAACCGCTGTTGCTGCTGCCGGTTTATGGACGCCGCCTGTTTGTCACGCATGGAGGCGTCAAATCACACTGCGCTGCACTTTGTCAGCCTTCTGTAACGGCGACAGCAGCTGTGGGGATGATGCACCGTCCTTTTGTGTCATCACAAGTTGACTTCAAGGACTTTCTGCGCTGGGGGGGATGGCTAAGCGTTTAGCCATTATTGACGCAGGCTGGATGAATGAGAGGGATGTTAGTGTTTTTGCTTGGCGTTTGAAGCGCTGATGGAAGAGACAGACTGCCATCTCTAATGTTTCACCAGATATCTATTGGTAATCATCTTGTTTCAGATAACTCGGACACAATTCCTTTAAAGGTTTCTTCTTTTTGTGGCTTTTCTTTCAATAGCTTTTCCGAGTCGGCGTTTAGCATCTCCAAAACTCTGACAAAAAAAAGAGAAAAAAGCCAGGTTTATGAAGAGACCCACAATAAAAGCTTTAAAACAAGCTAACCATGGCACAATCTATTGCAGGAGGAAACTTCATGTGATTGCATCGTACTCCTAGACCTTACAGATGAATATTGTGGTGTTTGTGCTAATGGTATTTCGCATGCAGGCCAAAACCCTGTGAGGTGAAATGTGTCACTGTCTGTGTGGGCAGCAGTTGTGCTTTCCTGGGTAAACCTTTGTCTTGTTGTCATTGATCTCTGCCGCTGGTGTGGACGTGTGAACTCCATCTGCATCCAGCAGTCGGCTGTGCTCCTGTTCGGTTTTCCTTTCCCAATGTTCAGATCTGTTTTCGTTAAGACAAAGGGTGTGAGAAGCTTTGTGATTCCTGTATCCTGGTACATGTGGATCTCTGCCTCCACAACGTTTCGGGCCGTCTGTCGTGTCTCAGCCTCCTGAAGATAAATGATGCAGGCGATGACTCACACAGGCAGGCTTCCCTCGTCTGCCTTTCCTCTCAGTTTAACCTCTCAGGAGGAGTTTCTTCATCGACCCGTCCTGCTGCCTGTCGCTGCAGTGAACAGAAACAAAACGAGAATCTGTAATACACCCACCAGTCTGTTTCCTCAGGTCTGACCTGCTAAGTTAAATTTTCTTCTTAAGGATCATGACATCAAAGGACTGAATTTTTGTTGATCTGCTTACCGACTTAAGGAATGTGAGCTTTAAGTTTCAATGCAATCGATAACAAATAACATTTTTTCCAGTATTTGACATTATAGTATCGTGATGGACTTTTCTGTAACGAGAGATACTTTATGTAAATATTCTTTTTGAAGGCGGCAACATCTATCTAAATTAATGCTGTGAAAAGTTTTTTCCTCAAACAGTCAGAACCAGGTTTGATCACCCAAATGTAGTTTGACGTTGGAGGTTTTGCTTTTTATTCATTTTGGTGTGAAGTTAAGAGCAGAAGTCTTTGTGCTGATTTCCCTTCACATCCGTGTTGCGTTCAGGGACCCTCAGCAACTCTCTTTCAGTGTGTTTATCTCCAATCCAAAGTGAGGAGCTTCTGCCCTTCATAAATATTGGTACCAGGAGGAGCTGATGCCACCTTTTAGAGCTCCAACCAGAACCAGATTTGGAGCTGAAGCCGTTTATTTTACCAGTAAACACTGAGACTGAGGTTGAGAACAGAACCAACTCAATCAGAGAACGGCTGTAAGTGGCATGATGGAGGAGCATTGTTGTGATGACATGCTAAAATTGCAGGAGCTCCTTAAAGTGACAGGGCAATTTCAAGGTATTGAATTGCAAAGTATATTTTAAGTCATGTTTTATAGCATTTTTACAACAACTGAAGGTAACACTTACTTGATTGTGCTATAAATGGCACCATGAGCCTGGAAAACTTATAACACTTCCCTTTAAATGTTCAATTCATCCTCAGGCCTTTTTATGTGATACAGTAAGTATAACAGATTATGTTGCATTTCTATTTTCTGATCAAAAATACCTTCTATTCAACTGTGCAAGAAATGTCTGCAGAGAAGGGAGGGTACCTTTGCTGTCTTGCTTAAATCCACAGAAACATTAAGTTGAGTGTGATTAAACAATTAACAGAACCCTTGATTACTGTGATTGTGAGCTCCTGGTGACTCTCAGAATCATCAAATGAGGCGTGATTTTTCATATTCCTTCTAAATAAATATCAACAAAAATGCAGAATCCTCGTGTTTCTGTGTTCATGATCGAAAATCTGATTTTCATAGATAACGAGACCAGTTGAACTGTGAAATCCTTCTCTCCGCTAATGTCTTTATGTACAGTCGGACTGCGGACAAATGGCTCTCTTGTTTGAAACACTTGTTGTGGGACAGACTTGTAGCTGAGAGCAGCAGCATATGTTCCCTAACAACCGAGCAGGTGCTCTTCCACAGCAAGCGGTGATTCAGGCTCGTTATGTTGCTCTCTCACCGTGCCTGATATTTTTTCTTTTCCTCCTGTCGGCTGCGGCTTTGTGCTGAATCGCAGAACAGCAGCGGTTCTCGTGTCTCACCTTTGCTGCATCACGGTGCGTTTGAAGCAAAACGTCGCTTGTGTTTGCAGACAGACGAGAGATTAGATGCTCTGTTCACGCCCGGCCTGAGAAGGCCTCAGGATGACGGATTTAATCCCAGATGACATTTTGGAGACAGTGGAGCTGATGGAGTGAACTGGTGAAGGATTATATTTGTTTCTGGGTCAGACGTAGCAAATTTTCCTCGCCTTTTTCTCTTCCCTGATTGTTTTTTTTTGTTTGTTTGTTTGTTTCCACCCCGCCCCCTCCTCTTTATCTTAGCTGGGAAATCGTCTCCTGGTTCATTCATTAGAGCTGCGTTGACGCAAGGAAGGAATATAATCCTTCACTTTGTTTGCAAACTGCTAAAATGTGCAGCTCTGCCGAACACGGCAGCAGCTGATGTTTGTTGCTTTCATGCTGATCGGTGGCGATAAGAGCGATGAATATTTCACAGTTGCCGAATGTGGGTCGCTCAGAGGAAGCGAGGCCTTGCAGGGAGTGCCATAAATATCTCTCCCTGGTTCTGATGCCTGTGTTCTGTAGATGTGTGTGTGTGTTTGTGTGTGTGCATGTGTGTGTGTGCGTGTGGCTTTCAGGTCCAAGGAAACCCTGAAGAGCCTGAGGTGTGTTGCCTCATCTGTACAGAAATTACTCCATGCTTTTTTGTAGTAGAAACATTAACAAAAAAGAAAAAAAAAATCTACATTGACTGTGTTGTAAAAATACATAAATAAAAAATTATCTATTATTTTATGTGCATCACTTTCACACCGACTGAACTTTTCCACATAAAAACCACAAACTTCTGTTTTGTGATTTCATAGACGGACAAAACGAGGAGCATAATTATAAAAGGAAATTAAAATGGTTTCCAAGTTTGTTTGTTTTTTTTAATCAATACAAATCCAAAAAGGTGACCTTTGTTTTCTGTCCCCTTTGCTCTGGTATCCCTAAATAAATCCCAAGGTAAAGCATATATCTTCAGCCATCCTCTCAGTTTCCACAAGCCGCATATGAAATCAAAAAATTCTGTTCGGATGAGAACAAACTGAGCCTTTCTCTTTTGTTTTTTTGACTGGACAAAATGACCATCATGAGCGCACCATCCCTACCAAAGAACACGGCATCGGCAGCATCATGCTGTGTGGATTCTTTTCCTTGGCAGAACAAGGTCAGTTTGCTCTGAGCGATAAGTGCAGGTGAAATCTGAGACGGTGACGGCATTGAACAGCAGAAGCTGACGTGTTTATTTTAGCGTCAGCAGGATGCTGAGCCACATTCCTTCTGCTGGAATGATACCGGATCGCTTTCTTTCACAAAGTGTCACTTTAACGTGCCGCTCCGTCGTCACCCTGCTGATCCACACAGCCTTTTGACTTTACAAAGAAAACTCTGAAAAGTATCATGTGCTTGTGTATTTAACACTTCAGAGTCAGTACTTTGTAGAACTGAGCACGCCTCTACTAGCTTAGCACATCTTTACTGAAATATTTGAAAATTCTTCTTCGAAAAACAGCTGCAGCTCATTCGGATTGGATAGAGAACCCTCGGATTTTTAAGTTTTTCCAAAGATTCTCAAACTGATTCAAGTCCAGACTTTGACTGGACCATTCTAACACAGAGACATTATTTTAACTGAAACATTTTGTTGTTGCTCTAGCTGGATGTTTAGGATTGTTGTTTTCCATATTTAACTCTACGAATTTGTAGATGGAAAACTAGAACATTATGGTTGTAGTTTAATATGAAATAATGCCAAATAAACAGGTAGAAAGTGCACATGAGCATCAGTTTAGTGTTGCGACTGACTCATTTAGATGTAGAGCAGGACTTTCGCTGAGCCGAGGAGAAGCGTCACGGAAATGACAAGATCCTTCGGTACTCTTACAGAGTTTTAAATACCGTATTTGAATAATTAATACCAACTTATAAAGAAAATACATAGAGACCTGCAGACTGCCTCTTCAGTTTCCACTAAACCTTCTTCTGTATTCACAGGAGCCGGCCAACGCCGCTCCATAAATCAGTAGAGTCGCCTGAAAAAAAGCTTTATAGCGTGACTGAGAGAAATGTAGAAGAAATGATTGTTTAAGATAGCAGATACAGAAGCAGACTGGAAGTGAAATGCAGTCTAATGTTGTTATGTAATGGAGTCAAAATTACATAGGGACGGCTGGGTTACTTACCATTAGCTTAGTACTAAAGCTGTTCAAATTATGGGAAATTTAACCATAAGATTTTTTACATTAATAATAATATGTAATAGTAAAAACAGCCGATTTTTGTGAAAAAATGTATGATCGGTGATCGCCGATCACAGTCTCTTGTTGCTGATCACACAAACCGATCACCTGCATCTCATTTCGCAGCCTGCCTTTGCAGCTGGTCTCCTCTCATAATTATGTGATTGGTACCGGTATCGGATATCGGTATTGGTGAATTATTGGTGATCGGTATCGGTGATCGGTATCGGTGATCGGCCCTCATGGGTGATCAGAATCGGCATCGGCAAGCAAAAACCTGATCGGCACATCTCTAGTTGTGTTATAACGTTGGTTAGAATTGCTTACCTGTTCAATCCTCCTCAGCAAGATATATTTTAGTACATTTGCGTTTCCACGTAGTTGTCCAAAATATATGGTTTTGTATGTTACTCTAATTTGTTTGGGTTTTCTTAAGTCATAATCATCAAATCTAACAGAAGTCGTCTATTCATATCTTTACATTAAGTTCTTGGTGATGTTCTAATTCTCCGACATGTAAAGGCTTTTATAGTTTTAAAACTAAATGAACTATCTGTGCGACACTATTTAAACTGACATTTCATAATAAATATGAACTTGTTTCATATCTGCAGGTGGTTTTCAGTGATCAAACATTTAGCAGTTCTTGTAACTTTTTAACATAAAACTGGAGGGAAACGTGCAAAGAGCCCAGTTTTTTTTTCTTTTTTACATTAAAACATATGAAAGCAGCTGGCAAAGAAATAAGAAATGAAATTATAATCTGGCATTCTGTAATATCTAATTTGACATATCCTCAATTGTATCTCCATTTAAGGACGAGGGGAATTATGATTTTTGACCCAGCATGGATGATTATAACTTCAACATTTTTAGATTCATTTTATAATTTGTGGTTATTACACGCGCATAATCCGCTTGTTTGGATGTCTTTCCTGCGATCAATGGCAGATATGGGAAAGAGGAAGTGATTTCATGCTGCAAATCCCAGCTTGCAGTGCATGAAACTGCAACACACGGCGTGTTAGCGAACTGCCTGTCTGATGAGCCAGAGGGGGAAATTTCTTCATAAACTGCTGCTCTGAGAAATGTGGCGGGACAAAGGCTGAGGCTGCGAGGCCTCGTCTGCGTGACCGAAGAGGAATGAGGTCATTGGTATCCACGGCGACAGCATAACCTCGCTTTTTCCCGAAAGCTGTGGCACAGAAGATACGAGAGGGAAGGGAGGGAAGATCACAGGAGCGGAGAAATGACTCAGGAATCCTCCACGGATGAAGCGACGGGACCCGATTGTAAACTCCCGACGCCTCCAACCACAACCCGTCTCATCCCGCCCGTCACCTGCTTTACTCATTTCACGGCTCCGACAGCAGAAAGGAGTCTCTCTGGTCGCTCTCCCCCTTTCTCACAGTTATTAGTCATTCTCCGCAAGTGTTGAGTAAGACGAGAACTTGGCAAGAGAGGAGCCTCTCCGCTCATCGGTTCTCCTGCAGAGATGAGTCCAACGGCCTGTCCTCTGCCAGAACCCGGTTCGGTTCCCTCACACTCACTGAACTGGGAAGGCTGACGAGAGACGAGCATAAAGATTTTTTTTGTTTTTTTTTAACTAGGTGTGAGGAGGAATAGGAGGGGGAAATAAATTAGGCTGGAAAGAGATAAAAAGGAGGGGATGAGTGAACTGCCCCAGAGCGCAAACCTGTCTGCCAAAATTTGTAGAAGACATCGCTGGCAGAGTGCCGCCTCCTGTTGAGGAGGAGGACAAACAAAACCTGCCTGTTGTTCGATGGAGGGTAGCCACTTCACCAGATGTTCCGTTTTTTGCTGAACAACTCTGACAGTTTGTCAAAATTAATAACAGTTCAACAAGAAAAGGTGTTGCTGCAGTATGTCATCTGTTCTGGATATGTTTTTTTGTTGTTTGTTTTAAAGGGGAAGCATCATGTGAAATTGACTTTCTTTCTTTCTTTTTTTTTTGTTTTAGCTTTTTATCATGTTGCAATGTTATTCCCCCATCAAAAACATGCCGGTGTGTTGCCTTGATTCTTTAATGCATGTTTGAGAAATCCTTTAATCGCCATGGCAACCATTCAGCTGTGCAAAACACTTGGGTGGACCCAGCTCCGCCTTCAAGGCACAGCTCCTCCTCAGAGCGGCAGTTTCCATGCTCCTCACAGAGCAGCCATCCCCCAAGCCTCTGCTATTCAACTCCTTCAGACTAGCAGCAGCAATTAGCAAACACCTGGTAGGATTTTACATCAGCTGAGCTCGTTATAGGAGCTACCTCTCAGTTGAAACGCTGATAAAAATGTTGTTAAAGGGTTAACAGAGGAAAGATGTTATGATGACTTGCTGAAGGCAGAGTTTCAGAAAGAACATTAGATTTTAAAGAGACAGATTACCAATTTCAAGGCATTAAATTACAAAATAAAGATGATTTTAAGTCATAATTGATTTATATATAGCTTCTTTTTTTTAACCTGAAGTTAAGTTTGTCCCATTGTGTCTCGAAAACACATAATTCTGCTCCTGGATGACTTAGATATAAAAAAAAATATTTTAACCAACAAGCTTGTTGATAGTGAGACACTGTAAAATATAATAAAACAATGTGAGGGAAGCTGCCTGTTTGTATTTACACTTTTTTTTAAAAAAAAATTTGGTTAACACTTTATCTGAAGGGGTCATAAACATGACAATTACACCTGTTATGGACATGAAGGACATGTCTTTATGATTGTTTATGTTGTCATAAAGTGTCATTAAGTAATAATAACACTTTTAATGCAAAGTTGACACTTTTAATGGACTTTTAATTCAACTTTTAGTGCAACTTTACTCAAGGACATTACAGTTTGAAAACCTTACATTGGTCCACGTCTGGCGTCATTTGTTGACAAACCTGTCCAGAAATATTAACGTGGATGTTTTAAAACGGCACATAAATCTTTTGTAAAGGCTTGTAAAGGTGATGCCTCATAGGCATTTATTATGAATGCATCAGCTGTCAAAAATAGAAAGTAACATGTCCATAATTCAGCTACTGGGAGCACGAAGGAACAGCGAAGGCTAATGTGCTCATGGAAATAAATGGGATTTTTGTGTTTGAGAGAAAGAAGGAGACGCGTCTCAATGCGGCTGTCCAGTCTGTGACTCTGAGGACGACGTCTTCTGTCTGTAATTTTCTACGTGCTGCAGTCGCTCCAGTACTTCTCAGTTTTTGTTTGGGCCATCTCTGTGAAGAGATGAAAATGAAGGCATCGCGTCAGATCACATGTAAACACGAGGACGTCTCGTCTGAGTGTGTTTTCCTGTGTGTGTGTTGGGTCAGGAGACACGTATTGGCAGGCGGAGGACGGGAGGTCTCAGCGACTGGAATCATATGAGCATCAGATTTATGCCTTCAGTGACACTTCAGGTCTTGTCTGCAGGCGGCTCAATGAATATGAACTCATTTTTAACAGGTTTAACAGAGAGATAATAAATATTTAGACCATTTCTAATCTATCTGGACTCGTTCCATTATTATTGTTAAACTATTTTGTGCTGTTGTTTGTTTTACTCTTTTATATCTTATGTGCTAAAACATGTACAAGAAATATTAAACTCAAGTTTTTATAAGCTTAGGTTCAAAGCAGAACAGAAAATTAGATACAAAAAATATTGCTTGTATGAAATTCCTCTTTCATGTGATGAAAAATGACCTTCAGTGTGTCTGTTTTCCTCAGGCTTTTACAGAGATTCCTTTAAATTTTTATATAAAACATAAAAACTTTACTTACTTTGATAATAAAAATTGTTGAACTTTAATATAAGTTAAAGTTCAACTTATATTAAGTTGAACTTTAATATAAATTGTACTCTTGCTGCCTGGCAACTAGTCTTGGAAGCCATATGTGTTTCCTTCTACATCATATTTATTTTTTATTACATGTTGACCTATCACATAAAATTACAGGTTGCTAATTTTATAAGAATGCCAATACAAAGAAAAAAAAAGAAATTAATCATGCATTTCCTCATGAAAATCTTTTTAACTCATAATTTTAAGACATTCCTCTGGTAAAGTTATGTCTTTCTTCTGCTAACTTTATATCAACATACTCTGTCGTACAACTCACAGAAAGGAGGATTGAAAGAAAAAACACTTTTTGAAATTTCTTTTGTAATTTCTACTGCAGAAATTACAAAAGAAACTGGATCTGGTATGAAAAAAAATCTGAGATTTTACTTTTAAGCTCACCTTACTTTGTTATAAATACCCTAATCAGTACTTTCTCAAAATGCTTTTACGTCATGACAAAATATTGTTCAGTCTCTGAAGGTAAAAACTGAATCTCTTAAGGCTTTAAAGAAGAGCACAACCTGCTATCATTGATTTTATTTTCTGAACTTTGTGCACTTTAGTTTTTGCCTTGTCAGTCGTGAGGCCCGTGAGGGATGAGGAACTCGGGGTGAATCTGGAATGAGTCGGCCCATTTCATTGTAGTCAACTCGGGAAAAAGCTTGAGGGATTTAGAGCTCCTTTAAAGAAAAGGCCTCTGGTGAGCCGGACCTGGACTCTCCAAGCTCTGGTTGTGAACAGCATTTTGATTTGCTGCTGCGAGCAGCTTTATCCTTCGGTTTTCTGTTATCTTGTGTTGTGTTTGGTTGTAATTCAGTGCTGGACTCACATCAGAACCAAGGTGTGTTATAAACAGCTCCAGGCCAAATAATGTGTTGCTAAGCAGATACATTTATTTTTGAAGAAATTTTAACTTTATGCTGCCTTTCACTTGATGGTAAAATAGTCAGACACTCTTTGTGTTTTTAGCTAACAGTGTTTTTTGCTATGCTTTCTGTCTATGAATTAGCTTTGTAACATACATTTTCATTTTGATTTGTGAAACATGTATATTTATATTTACTTACATATATATATAATATATATATATTATATATATATATATATATATATATATATATTTTTTTTTTTATTTTTTTTTTTTTTTTTTCAAAATGCCCACATATAGATCTATTTTTGTTAGGGAAATATATGTTGCTAAATTTTAGAGCACTGATTCTACCTCATTTGCATATTGTAGTGATAAAGTTAAGAAGCCTAACAAAAGAGAGTGCCAATGTGTGTAAGTATTGAGACTCTGAGAGAAGAAAGTAGGTGACCTTGAAGCATAAAGAAGCTGGAGTGTGTGTGTGCGTGCATGTGCGTGTGTGTGCGTGCGTGTGTGTTTGTGTGTGTGACACATAAAGATACAGATCTCATCCGAGGGGTTTTTGCTGTGACAGACGTCAGTTCGACCACCAGCGCCGCGCCTCATGCTCCCTTCATGACTCTATTACGCTCCACAGCCTCGTTCATCCTCACACACCTTCATGCTAAACCCACCTGCTCTGTCGCTGCCATAGCAACCATCAAATCCACCCCCGCCCTGGTTAGCAGTAAAGGCATGCTGGGCAATTTGACTTCACCTGGAACATTTTCTCCTGCAGGGCTTTTTTTTCTCCTTGAACCATTTTTATGTCATCATAAACAATTTGCCCCTGACTGTCCCGAACTGAATGAATTATTCACCATGTGAAACTTAAAAAAAATAAATGAATTATGCCTACACATATTATTACATTATTCAGCCGGGTAGCATTATACAAAATTTGAATAAGTCTGGTTGGAAAGAAACGTTTGACCTGTTCCAGTTCTTATGTTTTTGACTGACACACCTGATTTATGTTCTGTTTATGCTTTTCTTTTGTTCAAATATTGCTCAGACAAGCCTTTCTTAAGTAATCCGATTTATCTGATTACTGCCCCAGTGTTCATCGCATTCCTACTATCACTGCTACCTTTTTCTTTGTCATCTCAGAACTTCCTTCATGCTGGTTTGATCTTCTGAGTTTCCTCCTGTTCAGAGGTGATTGTGACCGTCTCCTGCCTGCGTTCAGGTTTTTCCAAAAACCTGCCAATGTATACCAATTGAAAACTTTCCATGACAGATAAAAGGTTGAAATCTCAAAAGGATAAAATAGAGCAACTTAGCTGTAGTGCTTCCAGCCTTCCTGTTAGCTGCTGAAACTCATGCTCTCTCTCTGTAGTTGTTGTGAAGTCTGAATGAACTAAATACATTTCTTGATTATTAAAAACTGTTTCCTTTCAAACATCATCTTACATCAGTGCACTAAATATAGCTAACTGCTGCACAAAAGCATGTTGTCGGCATGTCCGTCTGATAGCATTGACATATGTGCTCACTGAAAGGAAAAATGTAGGACTTTACCCCAAGCATAAATGTATTCAAGCATAAATTCAAACCATTTGCCATTTATGTTTCAGACCAATCTGTATAAGAGCTGTTCAGAAAATCAAATCGTTCTATTTCTGCTTTTCTTCCATCTCAACTATTCATAATCTATCAAGATAATTTATCTCTGAGGGAATAAAAACATGAATTTTCTCTCTCCATTTCTATCCTGATCACATCTCTCTGCCTCTGCCTCGTTTTCTCTCTGCTGGTGGGAATCCCGGCTGTGACGACAGTAGCTGCTGCAGTAAGACCCCGACCGCGCAGCAGAGGCTCTGGCCCTGGATGCTTCCAAAGTCAGAAAATTAACAAAAACCTGTAGCGCAAGCCAGGCAATATTCTGTACCTTGTGTTCTTTTCCCACCTGTTTTCAATGTCAGCAAGCTGCCGTTTCTATTTGCTTGTATTTCACCAGCCTAAAACATTTTTTCCGTAATATGAAGCATGTGTTTTTCAGCCTCTCCCTTCCGCAGCTGCAAACGTTGTCATGCTGCTTTACGAGAGCCCCCTACCCACCCGAGTGGAAATGTTAGCGCATCAGGAACAGGAGACCTTCTCCTGTCTTTGCAGATTTGTAAAAACCCAACAACAAGGAAACTGTTGGCTGCTGCATTTCGCTGAATGGGGAGATTTCACCACTTTGAGAGTTACATGAGATGCATTCAAATCTTCTGGTTTTTGTTAATTTTGTTGTAAACATTAAGTTTTCCGTGTCCAGTCTTATTTATGCGTCAGTTGTTCTCTTTTTTTAAAAGCTGAAGGTGAAAGATGGCCATTTGAAAGTCAAAGTCCAGATTTAATTCTGGTTTTCAACCCGTAAGAAGACTTGAAGGTACGACCCGCCCAGTCGGACTGAACTTACAACTTTTGGCATAAATTTATTACTGTGGTTATTATGTCACACAACGTGAAGACGCTTAAAGAGTTCGCACTGCAATCTTCAATATTTTGTTCCCCTCATCCATCCATTGTCTTTACACCCTTGTCACTTAGTGGGGTTGGTGCCCATCTCCAGCTGATGTTCCAGGCGAGAGGTGGGGTCACCCTGGACAGGTCGCCAGTCTGTCACAAGGCAACACAGGACAAACAACCATGCACACACACATTCACACCTAGAGACAATTTGGAGAGGCCAATCAACCTGACAGTCATGTTTTTGGACTGTGGGAGGAAACCAGAGTACCCAGAGAAAACCCACGCATGTACAGGGAGAACATGCAAATTCCATGCAGAATGACTGGGGCTGGGAATTGAACCCAGAACCTTCTTGCTGCAAGGCAACAGCTCTACCAACTGCGCCACTGTGCAGCCTATTTTGTTCCACTTATTTTGTGAATTACTCTGAAGCTTATAAAAACTGAACAGACCACAGCTTCAGGTCTTTCTCACCAACACTGCCTCATACTCTGTCAGACTGAAAGCTGCTGTAAACAGTTCAACTCTTATAACGTCTGAATCTTTTGACATCTGGGGAACCAAGAGCCGCTAAAATTTCAGAAAACAGATTCTTGCTGCCATTAAATCCAACGCTTACAGGCTTACATGTCTGCTTTTGATGAAACTTTGTGTGAACAGAGAAGAGAGCCACACTGCGGGAGGCGAGGAGGAATAAAAGCAGCATCCCGTTGTCCTCCTGAGCCCAGCTTCTTTCTCCTCAGACAGATCAATAATCATTCAGCTGCAGCACTAAGACCTCTGACTCAGCTATGAGATTGTTTTCTTTGTGTCAGAAAGGTATATTCAGTCATAAAATACAACCTTTACATTTTTTCTTTCTGTTTCTGAGATCCATGCTTTTGACAGGGGTAGCAGAAAAATACAACAGGAGTTTGAGAAACAAAGAAGCAGCTGGTCAGGCCTAATTCTTCAGACTGACATTCCCCTCCCTCATCGCCTCCTCAGCCTCCTCCTCTGTCTGCTTCCTGTCACCAGGCTGCTGCCTGAAAACAGGTGTGTTGTCACCTGTCAGCAGGGGGGATGTGGAGGAGAAAGCTGCAGACCAGGAGTCTGGCGCGGGGGCAGTGTGGCGTTGAAAGTCCAGCCAGCCCCAGAGGCCAGAGCGTTTTCTGCTGGACTCTGTTGCAGCAGACTCTGTCTGTGGCAGGATGCTGCCTCGGTGGGCGGGTTCTCAGGGCTGCTCAGGAAGCTTGGTGAGGTGGAGTCTATCGATTTGCTGCTTATTCTTGGTCTGTCAGGACAAGGCTGTTAACGTTGGCTTTTGTTGCTGTTCTTTATAGTAACTCAGCCTGCGTTGAAGAAAATACCGGTTCAATTTCCTTAATTATATTTGTTGTACAACTTACTCACTTCAGGCATTGGTTCTGAAGAGTTCAAACAGTTTCTTGGCTGTTTTTAGGCAGTAATTATTTTGTAGTTTCTCCTACAAACATGTCCTGATTTACATCGCGGACCATGTAGTCAAATTCTATAAAGGCCTGATAATGAGAGCTTCATTTAATTCAGGAATGACCCGGATCTAAACTGTTTCGTTTGGATTCTGACTGTTTCTCAACACCTCTTGACATGTTTTCCTTCTGGATTATACTGTTTTTATCTCCATCCATTTTCTCATCAACTCTAACCAGCATTCATGTACCTAGCTAAAAAATAGCGTTCCCACACCATAATATTGCCACCGCCATGTTTTCCCGTAGCTATGGAGTGAGTCAGGGGATTTTCCATGTTGGTTTTCCATCAGTGCTGTTGCAAATCGACCAAAAAGGTTTGGTTTAGTTCTCCTCCTGAGCACCTTCTCCAAAAGGCAGTGTCGGTCGAAACCTTTTTGGCGCCCTGAGTAAATAATGCAACTAAACCATCCCTTACCTCCACCCTAAGAAACACTGAACCACAGACAGGAACGTTGGTGTGCACTGTGGCTCTCAGCCATGAGATACACGCACACCTACAAACTTTAGCCAGGACTGGTTGTGCTGGTTTCTGGGAGACCAAAGGAAGGTGAACATTCGGGCTGAAGTATGAACATAAAATATACCTGTTACCATTAAAGTTAAAGTGCAGAGGCTGCAGCATCGATGGGAATGACGAGGAAGAGGCAAGAGCAGCAACTCATGTTTGTAATGCTTTCGAAATTTTCACATATACTTGCAAAAGTGTCCACAGTTTTCCTGCAGCCCAAAACCCAATGTGAGATGTTCCTGTTTTCTTTCTATAACTATTGAGGCCATGACAATGACAATCTTGTGACAAGGACACAAAAACATAACCCATATGTAAAATGTATAATATGTTTGATTCTGTCTGCAAATGTATCCTCACAGAGTGCTACGTCGGGACAAATGTAATACATTTTGTATTTTCATCTCATTTATTTCCAGCCCAGAATTTCTCAGCTGTCATTTTCCACAGTAAGGATTTTCTCTCATCACCCTAACAGCATCTTCTCTGTCTTATTTTCTTTTCCAGAGCTGAAAAAACAGAAGTATTGAGTGAGGACCTACTGCAGGTACTAATAAGTCTTCATTGAATACGTGAGAGCGCTTGAGTGAGCGTCTTTCTTGGAGGAAAAAATCATTAGAGGTGCAAAGTATCGGTAATCATGAAATGGCTTTTTTTTTTCCAAATGACTCGATGAGCCGCCTTCAGGCAACTGTAATGAGCGCAGAAATTGAAATTTTCTTCAACACAAAAGGCTGAACGTCCCAAGTGATTGATCCGGGGCGCAGCATTGTAATTGACCAGATTAATGATGCCTTCGGTGGCATCAGAGTCTGCTCCACTGGGTTGGTTTAATAATAAAATGAAAGGCATTCAAGCGCAGGTGGAGTAATAGTGTTTAAATGACTACGTAAAACAGCTATAGGGTCTAAATTATTTAAATCTTACAATTTATATACTGTATATATATTATATATATATATATATATTATATATATAATAATCGCTTTAAACCTGCATGCTCACGCCTAACTTTGAACTAGAAGCAAAGTGCAAACCATATATATATATATATATATATATATTATATATATATCAAATATATATATATATATATACATTTATATATATATATATAATATATATATATATATATAATTATATATAATATATATATATATATATATATATATATATATATATATATATATATATATATATATATATACCATCATGACCTGGGTCGGACTCGAGTCGTTCTGACGTGTGTTTTCTGTATTTCTGTGTGTGTTTCAGGTCGAGAAACGACTGGAGTTGGTCAAGCAAGTTTCCCACAGCACACACAAGAAGCTGACCGCCTGTCTGCAGGGTCAGCAGGGTGTGGACGTAGACAAGAAGTCTGTCAGGTCGCCCTCGGTGAGACTCGAATGGCCAAAGGATGCTAAAAACATTAAATTGTGTAAAAATTGATGCTTCTGGACAGATTTGATTAAAGCTGGTGCTTGTGCAGACTTTATTTTCATTTTAAAGGGGATACAGGTTTTTGTTTTTTATATTTTAAAGGTTGGATTATGAATTAGGAATCTGCAATCAGTAAGATGCTTGCTAAACATTGTTTAGAGAGAATTGGAAATAAATTCTTATGGTCAGAATAATGCTATGATTTGTTATTTGAGAAAATGTCTACAATGTTTGGTAAAAACAAACCTTAAAATGGTTTAGGACATTTGAAGAAAAAAAAATCAATGAAGAACAAAACAAAAACACCTTTCAATGGACAGTAACTAAATGTGGTTTAATTGTTGATTTTATTACTAACTGTAAATATTGAATTTCACCATTGTAGTAGCTGTTTCATCCTTTCTATATTAAAGCTGGTTGTGCAATCAAAGAAACAATAGAAATATAAAACTGATGAGTTTGTCTGGTAATAAAAGTCTAAGAAACAGAATGTGAATGCCACACTTTTATTTTATTTGGCCAGGGTGACACAACCAGAGGGGCAGTACTATCACTTGTCTTCCACAATTTTCCTGTTGATTATTTTTGTCTGTCCAGCCAATGGGCTAGAAAAATATGGCCATGTTGGCTAAAGTCTTTATTAAAGCAAATCAGTTTTGTTTTTAAGGAATCAGGATGGCATTGGATCATCTACGGCTCAAAATCTAAAACGCTTTGGCCAGTCTGATGTGAACTGAAGTATTCTTCACAAATACGCTTTCAAAACTGAGAATCATTTTATGACAATCAGGGCCACCGTAAAAATGCTGGTGGAGATTCTTTAAACGCATCGGTTTTTCTGTGCTGCCTACACTGATGTGTTTCATGTGTTAACCACAGTTTTTGGTGATAACCGACACGTTTCACTGCAAAGGCTGACTCATTGACTGTTTCTTCTTGTCTCTTGTCAGAAAAAGCTTCCTCTTACAACACTTGCACAATGTATGGTGGAGGGGGCGGCCGTGCTGGGGGACGAGTCTCTCCTGGGGTGAGTGCTCCGATACCGTTTTGATTCCCCTGTCACAACATTTTTAAAAGAAACCCCCAGTGATAGAGACTGCGAGAACTTCTCTGACTAAACGAGTTTCGCCTTCGGATGCAGGAAGATGCTGAAGCTCAGCGGCGAGACGCAGGAAAAACTGGCTCAGGAGCTCATCGCGTTCGAACTCACCATCGAGAAGGATGTGATCGAACCGCTATGTGACCTAGCAGAGGTAGACGTTTTATCTAATGTCTTAGTTTGAATTCAGGAAATGTAAATTATTAAAGACCGCATTGCAGTGTTGGACCAAGTCCATTTTCAAACTTTCCTAAAAAAAGACATGGGTTATTCAGGATTACAGTCTGCCTAGACAGACTTATGATATTGTTTTATAAATGCGTTTGAAACAAGCTGTTTATGCATCAAAAAAACAAACTGCTTACCTCTCACAGACTGATGTCAGAGATTAACAGAAAGCTGCAAGAAATCTCATTGAAGTTATTTCAGCCCAAAGAGAGTCTTTGGGCTGAAACTTTTTCCACAGTTGGAATCCAGACTTTTGTTAGTATTTTATTATTATTGAATGAGTAAAACAATGTGATTTTTTTGCTAATTCACTTTTTATGCTAAAAAAAGGAGATTAAGCATCGATATGTGAGGATTTCATAATAAAGACCTGATTATTTAATGAGGTGTGACCTATATTTCTTAGATTTCATAAGCTAAAGGATGCAAATGAGTTAATCTGAGAATTTAAATTAAATCCAATGGGGATTCAAGTAAACGTTATTTTCAGTGCGTTGACACTTACAATCCAGGTTGTTGCAGAAAAATGATATTCTCAGAACGAGGAGCTTCCAGTGCTTGCTCCACATTTAGATAATTGTGAAAAACATGCATGGTGGTGCCGCTAACAGTAATGAAACTGTTCTTCTCATCATCATCATCATCATCATCATCATCATCATCATCATCATCATCATCATATCATAATCATCATCATCATCATCATCATCCTCTTCATCTTCATCTTCTTCATCTTTAAATCAAACAACAACTCTTTCCTCTGTCTTCTCAGGTGGAAATCCCAAACATCCAGAAACAAAGGAAACATTTAGCAAAACTGGTCCTGGACATGGACTCTGCTCGCACAAGGTGAGGTGGAAACATGCATAACTTTTATTGTTTAAGTGAGAGGGAATAAACATTACGCTTCCCAGTCTACGCACTGGGAAACTTTATCCCTGTGAACAAAGTGCCGCTGAAGTTTCCCACTGAATGTCACCAGGATTTAATTGCGCACCTGTGAACTCCTAACAGTGTTAAATTTACTCAGTCAACTCTGGTTGTTGCTATTTGAATGGGACATTTGCTCTTTATTTTGACATTATTGAATAGTTTTGTTGCTCAGCACGCTGTTAAAGTTGTTCCTGTTAAACTACAAGAGAGCGGAGACTGATTCATGCTCAGCTTCAACTTTGACAATGTTTTGCCTGGAAAATATAAAGTGGGCATTTCTCACGAGGAAAAGTGCTGGAAGCATAAATCCCTGGAAGTGGAGGTTGGTTTATAAACAAACACCAAACCATCACCTCAACCCTTGTTACATAATTTCTGAAGCTTCTCAAATTGTTCTAAAAAAATAAGAGAGTAGCAAAGACAAAGGTTTACAGTGAGTTGGAGTTGAGATGGGTCACTAAAGAAGAAGAAAAAGACTTTTATTGATTGGCTTGACGAAGAGATTGAAAATAAATGGAGTGAAGATGGAGGGAGTTTTTCGAAGAAAGAAAATCACAATACAATACATAGGGTATGCAGCTGTAATTTGACAAAATGTGGAAAAATTCAAAGGATGTCATTACTTCACATCATCCTCTGTTTTTACAATAAATTTTAGTTATTAGATGTTTGAATAATGAGTCTATTCCAATGTATTAGCATAGACAGTAACTTTTAAATTTTTTAAAATATTTCCATGACATTTTCAGACCATATTTTCATTTCTTTCTTTAACTCCTGCTGACTCATTGTTGAATCAGACTTATCATCAGCAGTGACATTCAGGATGTTATTTTCCTCGCTGCGGTCAAGTCTGGCGGTTTTTTTTAAAGTGACCCAAATATGAAGCAATTTCTCCCATCATCCTCCCGTGTGCTGAACTCGTCTGGCAGCGCTCCATATCATCTGCACTTGGACAGAAAACCATCCAACTATGCAGACACACAGACGGAGGAACTGTGTGTCTAGGAAAGGAAATAGCTTGGGTTTAGGAGACAAAACTATAACTCATTGGTTTGCTTATTTTAATAAATCCCTTGGATTTTTTTGAGCTTAGTTTTCAGGAACAAAAAAAAAATCAAAAGCATCTTTTACCTTCCTTGTAACAGTTTTAAAACCTTAGAGATACGTAAGATATTTTTGAAACAACATTGCCAAACGTATGTAATCACCCTGACATACGTTTTTGCACAGGTACTACCAGTCTAACAAATCCTCGGGACTATCCAGCAATCTGCAGCTAACAGGAGCCAAGGCCGACCACCTCAGGGAAGAGATGGAGGAGGCAGCCAACCGCATGGAGATCTGTCGAGTCAGTGAATATTATCTTAAATGTCAATGAGAGAAAAATGCAGTGCTATGAAGGACTATTTGCTTCCTGGTTGGTAGTTCTTTTCTGATTTTTGCTCTCTTGTTGCAGTCAAACATCAAACAATTTTTAATGTTGTACAAAAATAGCCTGAGTAAAAACAAAAAGCTAATTTCAAATGAGGATTTTAATTATTAAATGGGGGGGGGGGAGTAAAAAAAACAAAGCTATTCAAACTGTTATGTATTTGGAACTTCAGAGTTACTATGGTAACTGTAGCCTGGGGGAACAGAACATGGCAGTTGAACAGTGACAGCTGATCCACAGTGGAGGTTAATAATCAACACAACAAGAATGAAACAGTGAAACGCCTCCATCGTCTTCAATGTTGTGACCAAAACATAACACAAACCGAACATAGCCCTCTGTGGAAGAGGAAGTAAAAGGCCTGTAGGATCAGGGAGCCTTGAATTGAAACTGTCTGACAACATGAAGTTGTCAAAAAAAAAAAAGTCTCAATATTACCTCACCAGTCAAGGAAGACGTCCAGTGACCAGCTGAAAGAAATGGAGAAAACATGGAGAACCTTTGAGGCCAGTCTAATAGACCTTGTTGTAGGGCTGTAGCTCTTGAAAACTGGAGTCAGATACTCCAAGTCTAGACTGAAAATGTTTTGTCATGATCTTAAGCAAGCTGTTTATGCTCAACAACCCTGGAGGGTGAGCTAAAATCCCCCCACAGCATTGTAAAATTTTCGTTACCAGCCATTACACCTGATGTCAGCTATTGCTATCAAGGTTGGCACAACCAGTTATTGTTAGGAGGTAATTTTACTTTTCCCCCATAAGGACCGGTTGATTTGGAGAGATTTTTCCTTTAGGGAATGAAATCATCACTTGAAAACCGAACCTTGCATTTATTTTCTTTAATATTAAAATATATTTGATCTGAAAGAAGAAATATTGGGGGTAACTCCTCTTTTTTATAGCACCATGTTTACCTTGAAGAGATGTTTTGTAGTGACAAACAAGCTAAAGTACATAACTTATAACAAAAAAACCACATTGATTTCTAAGCCCTTTTATGAATACAACATTATAAAAGGGATTGTTTTGGAGCCTTTCATTTATTAGATCAGTATTTTCACTATCCTCCAAGGACAACTTCCATCATAAAAGCAGGTTATTACTGTCCCTATTTGCCTCCAGTTGGTTTGTGTGATTCTGTTGTCTTGCAATGTGTTTTCTGTCTAACCAGGACCAGTTATCAGCCGACATGTACAATTTTGTGGCCAAAGAAATAGACTATGCAAGCTACTTCCAGACAGTAAGTCCAATACCTGCACAAGCTGTGACGCAGGCATCCAACCAGCCCACGTCCTCCGCTGACCCTTTGGTCTCTCTGTGTCTCTCTCTGTCCAGTTGATAGAAGTCCAGGCAGAGTACCACAGGAAATCATTAGAGCTGCTTCAGAGTGTTTTGCCGCAGATCAAAGCTCATCAGGGTGAGTCTGAGTTTACAGATTGTGATTCTGCCTCTCTCTTAGTGTCTGAGTAACAGTGACGTGCACATTATGAAGTACTGTTATCCAAAATGCAGCGTTTGTTGTCATTTAAAAATGGGAAAATAAAACACAACTAGTAAAAGACCTAGGGAAGCAGCCTATTAGAAAACTGGAGAGTAACTTTGCAGTAAGACAAACCCAGAAAAACATGATTTGTGCTATAAAATCACCAACTTGCTAATCCAACATAAATATATAAGTCTGACTCATTTATTCGGAGAATTGGTAAACTTCAATATTGAAGGATCAAATCGGCCTCTTCTTGTTCTCCTGGTTATCGCTACAAGGAATTTTAAGTCCAGTAATGATCCTATTTAAACTAGATTTAGTGTCTTATTTTGAAAATAATGTGGTGATTAATTTTCAAAGCATAAATAAAAAAAGAAACATTGAGATTTTGAATGGTTGTTTTCTTGTAAAGTCACATTTCAGAGCCCAACACTGAAACTTTGATGAGAATCTGTAAATTTATCAAGTCTCTGTGTAACACATGTGCTCTAGTGATATTCAAATATGAGTATTTTATTACGTGAGGTATCTGATTGCATTATGTTTTAAGTTTGCATCATCAGCTTGTTGATCACTGCTGTAGACCAACTGGGAGGCTGAAAGCAGCAGTAATCCAGTCATGAGTCTGTTTGTTTTTTGAAGAGTACGCGGTAACTTCATTTTGACAGCGTAAATAAATCCCTTTTTCATTGCCGGTTTAAGCGGATTAGAAATTTGGATTATTTTATCGTTTTAACCTATGAAACACCAATATGCTTATTTTTGAAGAGCATGCCTGAGCTTTTCCTTGAAAGTCCCAACTTTAAACCAAGAGCCCCAACAAATGGGAGCTGCTAGAAAAAAAATCTTTAAACTGTCAGTGGCAACAAGTATATGTCGCCCACTCTTGGTTATTTTCATTCATTAAGTGTTTATGAGAAAGGCCACTTTTGAGAGAATAATGGTAAAATTAAAGAAGCCGGGTTAGAGGCGGAGAGAAATCTGAGTTTTAAGTAGTAAATTAAACATTTTGTAACTGGAAACTTTTAAAGGAAGTTTTAATTATGAGTTCAACTGAGGGTACTATAGTATGGGTACTATAGTTATAGAAAATACAGAAAAATCCTTGAGATAATGAATTAATTCATACAGCAAATTGATCCGTAGCAATCACTGGAACATGGCGGGATCATTAAGGCAGAGTTAGTGCTGTTTATCTAACAGTGTGTGTGTGTTTGACAGAGACCTGGGTGGAAAAACCATGCTACGGGAAACCATTAGAGGAGCACTTAGCGCTCAGCGGGAGAGATATCGCCTTTCCTATTGAAGCCTGTGTCACTATGCTGCTGGAGTGCGGCATGCAAGAGGAGGTAAACACACCGCATGCTTTCAAAACGCATCTACAGAAAGTGAAGCATTATTGTACGTTCAGTCAGTCTTAATTACTTCAGGGACTCCTAATGAGATTCACACTTAAACGTCACGGCTTGGGAAAAAAAAAAATCCCTGTTGGTTTAATTAAAAATCTACAGCAAGAAATTATCTAGTTTTTGCATTTTGGGCATACAAAGCTGTACGCTTACACCGCTGGACCACGGCGATTTAAAGAGAAACCCATCAACTCTGCAGTTTAGGACGACAAAATTCACCTCCTGACGTCTCTCATCGCTAATGGCAATAATAAAACACATTACTCTGCACGTTTGCCCAGCTTGTCTTCAGCTGTCACAGCTCAATGTTTTGGGTTTTCAGGGTTTGTTCCGAATCGCTCCTTCAGCCTCCAAGCTGAAGAAGCTGAAGGCGTCTCTGGACTGCGGCGTGTTGGATGTCCAGGAGTTTTCTACCGACCCACATGCCATCGCAGGTGAGTGAGCAACACTAATACAGCTTATTGGTCAAAATATTTAAAAAGCATGAAGATACATTCATCTTTTATTGAAGTAGCATAATCTTACAGGAGGAAAAATGACGCTAACAGGCTGTGATAAATAAACATAATTGAAGTATTTATAAAATTTCCACTATACTCTTTGTTCTTTGGGAACTTCTAATTGTTAATCCTGGAGATTCTGTTTCCTTATGCCGATTTATCTTAGCTACTCTTCAAAATGGGAAAAACAGGAGAACAGACCTTTCCTTTTTCATGTACATTTGCGTCTAAGCTCAACCTTTTGATGGTGAAAAGCCATATCTTCGAATCAAGCCACCCATTTCAGAGTCTGTGGTCTTATGCAGAAATGAAAAGAAAATGCCTGATAACATCCACATGTAAGTAACATCAGAGAGTTTTCTGCAGCTGGGAGAAAAGAAAAAAGATCAGTTTTCTGTGTGCCGCTGTCACTTCACTGCTTTTAAATCAGAACCATGATGGACTACAAAAGAAAGAAAAGCTTTCAGGCTATTAAGGTGCTGTTATTGATTTTTTTTATGACAGTACTGCTTTTTCTGCTGCAGCTGACTGCTGCACAATGCTGCTGTCAGAAAAACAAACACATTTATCAAGAATAAGAAAATCTAGGAGACGTGTTTTAGCCTTAAATCGATATTTTTAATTAAACTGCTATTGTTCAACAATCTCTCTCACCACAGTAAACATTCACTGCCATGTTGTTTTGATTACAAAGTGATGGAAAAACTGTAAATACATTAAAGAAGCATTTAGTTACGTAAATATTTGAATGAATCATCAAATGCATCATGAAATAATTAAATGCAAAGAACATTAATTAAAGATTTGATTCATTTTGCGTAATTGGCATATGCAGTTATTATTGTTTGCAGTGTTTATTATTCGGTTCATATTTTGTTACGATGTGAATTTATTTTATCTGCCAACAATTTTTATGTAATGCTGCTATTGACAACATGATTGATCTTAAACTGCTGTAGTCAAAGGTTAGGCTCATACTAGTGAAAGTTTACATTATTTCATGATCAGAAAATATTTTTTAAATTAATAAATAAATACCGGAAATTATATAAATTGTACATATAGAGTGACTCTGAAAGTCCTTCAAACAGCATCAGATGTAAACCAGAAGGAAAAATAGTTTAAAAATATTTTATAACATAAAACAGCTACTTTTGTGCTGTGTTATTGTAAAATTATAAAAGCTCAGATCCTCACCATGTTTGACATGCTTTTCTCCAGTGTGATATAAAACTATGGTGTGGAGTTTGAAAGTTGTATTAAAACAGAGCAGAAAAGAAAATCTTTCTAAAATCTTCCAGTTAATTCAGCCTGTTTAGACTTAGAATGATGACTAAAGCAACAAAGTTTTTACATCAGTCGCTTTTTTCATATCATATCCCATTTGGAAATAAAACTGAGGTCTGTGCAAAAGCCATTTCTAGTCAGTTCATAAGGAGAATTATGCTCTTTTTGTCTTTGTTGGAAAGGAAAACAGATTTTCTGTGCATTCATCAGAAACTCATTTTCTCTGTATAGCAGCAGCAGTATACAGCATACAGCATCGGTTGAATTTAGACACAGCTGATCAGACTTAAAGGTACATGCAGCCATTTCCCAGTGAGGGATGTCCTGATGTTTGTCATCAATCGTACTCATACCTTTGGGAAATGAAAACAGCAGAGCAGAGAAAAGAAAAAGACAAGCTGGAAAGGAGCTCAGTCAGCCGACACCTGCTGTCAGCCACTGTGGGAGAACTGTGTTTTCTGTTGCTTTAATAGGTTTACTCCTGGTGAACAAACAGTCTGCAGGTATTAGGACAAGATTACAAAACTAACACTTGTTGCACCAACATAACTATGAACATGTATATTATATTATATTATATTAGATGTAATATTGTATAATATAGTATTATATATATATTATAATTAATATAGATTATAAGATTATATACATTATAGTAAAATTTTTTATAATTATATAAATTATACCCATATAATATTAACTTATTTTCAATAGATTCTAAACTAAAAACCCAGTTCTTGTTTTCAGAATTCACTGTGGTTACATTGTCTTTCTGCCCAGGAAATAGAATGACTCAAATGCGTCCTTAAAACCCCCAAATTAATTAATAACTTACATTCATTCTGACTTATGTCCAATAGTGGGCCTGAAATACCAGGAAAACATTTAAATGAAAAGTAACAAAGATATTTCATCTAAACCTTCTTCAGTAATAAAGTTGTTTGGTGTCATGGACTAGAAGAGGTGTTCATATCTATGACACATTTCTAATGGAAAAAAAAAAGTTTTCATTGTCATTAAAGGTTTCATTCTCATTAATTTTTACGTCTTGTCACACCATGATCACCGTCGGCCATCATTTCTCGCCATTATCTCACATCAGCAGCAAAAATGTCATTAATGCATCAGAGATTCGTGGAAAATGAGGAGGCTCATTTTCTCCTCAGCATAATTACGTTTGAGATGAAAATCATGTGGGTGAAAGAACGTTTATAAAATAGAGATAATGGGGCAAATTTTGTCTCTTCAGAGAGACATTCAAAGGGAGAATGGCAAAGAAACAAATGGAAAAGGAGCTGAAATGAGAAGGACCCTGGAGGTTGCAGATTGCATATCAGCAACCCACTTAAATTATAAAAGTATAATAATGCTGCTTTCTCTCTCTCAGTCTGCTCTGCTTTGTTTAGATGTGATGAACATAAAAAAAGGGGAAAGCATCTTCAGAGTTGATTATGTCAATGTAAACAATCTCTCTTTTCATTTCAGAGCTGGAGCTCAGTTTAAGCAGAGGTGGATATTAAATAGACGTGTACAAACCCTCATAAAAGTATCCATGCCACTTGAACCTTTCACGTTTAGTCACAGCACAGCAGAAAATTCAATGTATTTCATTGGCTTTATGTGGCCTTATGTAGTGAAATGCAAGAAAGCATGTGTTATTGTGTTATTGCAACGTGGAATAATACTTTACGAGACTCTGTAATGTTATGCGATAAATACGTTTTCCCCATGCGCATGTTCTCCATGCATGCACAATCACACTAAATGCATTCGGTGCATTCTTATTGTAGTTTTATTCTCCCTTCAGGCGCTTTAAAGTCGTACCTGCGCGAACTCCCCGAGCCGCTGATGACCTTTGAGCTCTACAATGACTGGATCCAGGCCTCCAAGTGTGTATCTTCACAGAACAACAAGTTTAAAACATGGTTTCTTACATCTGTGTTCAAATAACTGACAGAGTTCTTCTTTTGTTCTGTAGCATCCAGGACCAGGAGAAGAGACTGCAGGCTCTGCTGGGCGCCTGCGAGAAGCTGCCGTGTGCCAACAACAACAACTTCAAGTGAGTCAGATTTTGAAGTTCTCCTCCTTCGTTTTGTGATTGTACCTGTAGGTAATTACTGCAATACAAGTAGAGAAAAAGAAAGAAAAGGATTTTGAGTGTAAGACGTAGCAGGAGAGCAGAGGGATGTAGGTGTCGAGCTCATCTTCGTTTTGGGCCAAATCAAGATTATGAATGCTCTTACATTCTATCAATACATTCTGGCCGGTTGTGCCAGAATGTATTGATAAAACCTGTTCACAAATTGTTCACAAACTGTTAAAATATCAGTTTGAATTTTTAAAATTAAATAATATTATTGAACATCTTTTCAGTTCCTTCAGGATTTTGTGGCATTTTTGGCGATTTTTTGCAATAAAAAGTGTTTGCGGTAGTAATTTGGAAATATTTGCAATATTTATTTATGTAAAAGCGACTTCTTATTGTATAGGTCATGGGCTTTAATCTGACATCAATTAATCCTGAGGCAGCTGTTTGGTACATGTTAGAAAGTTTTTGACAATTTTTGAAAAAAATCTGCAATAAACTCCCAATTATTAGTTCAAAGAAGAATGGGGATTTTGTGTGAATTTCCACGCTAATTCTCAAAAAACTGGAGAGACGATTGATATGATTTGACAGTAAACAGATAAAAACTGGATTGATTTGATTGAAAACATAAAATTTAAGCACATTCAGTGTTTAGTCTAGAATCTAGAGAGCCACATAAAATGCTACTGTGGGCCGGATTTGGCCCGCGGGCCTCGAGTTTGACACGTGATTTAAACTATTTTATAGTTCAGACATCAACTCTGTATATATGCTACACATGTGGTTAGAAAATTGTTCAAAGAATTAGCTAGTAGCAGTTTCCAGTTTTAAAAACACTATTTTATAAAAGATTTAATACATTTTTTAAAACATCTGCTGCTGGCTTGTTGAACGCTCGTAGGGTTTTCTAATTATTTTACTTTGCTGGTAGAATATGTTGCTTTTTATTTGATAGATTAGTCCAAGCTACGCATTATTTTGTCAGGAGATATTTTATTTTGTTTTTATATTATTTTATGAGGGACACACCCTTTCTTTTAAATATTCTGTTTCAATATATTTAATCCCTTTACTGATACAAAGATTAATTGTAAGAAAACTGCAGGTTTAGGCAAAATATTGAAATGTGATGATGGAAAAGCAACTGATCCTGAGTTCATCAGGTTTAGTTAATTTAGAGGTAAATCTGGAAAATGGAATGTGGCTTTTTTCAAATGTCTGCTACTTCAATTTCTTCCATATTTTTGGTGTTAATCGTCGCTTTTAATCCTGAGGGAAATATCTCCAGCGGCTGTCTCATGAACAACTCGCCGGGGTTTGTCTTGCGATCAAAAGACGAAAGATATAAGCCATGATGAGAACGACGAGAGCAGGAAGAGGATGAGAGAAGTGCGGAGCCGCAGTTCTTGTCGGGGTCGTTTTGAAATCTCACAAATAGGACAATTTTCCAGGCAGCGCTCCTGACGGCGGATCTGTCAGAAGATTGTTGCTCACAATGATGAGCCACTGGATGGTTCGTTTGAGGAAAGCGCAGCTCAGATGAATCACAACCAACCTACTGGTTTCTAACAACACAAAAATGCAGATATTCTCTTATCATCAGTTCTTCTGACTCGATTTTTTTGCAGCACAATAAAACCTGAAATAACATCGAAACATTATACAGAGAAGTGTGGAAATATTTTGCATATTTATCCAAACAGTAGTTATTCGCTTTTTATAAAAAAAAAAATAAAGAAAACAACACGCGAGTTTGTTTTCATCTTCATTGTGTTAGTCAAAGCAGATTTTGAAACAGGAATAAGCGATGAGATTCTGACTGATTCAAGATTTTCCTTCTTGCAGGGTTTTCTCTAAATATTTAGTCTAGTGAGGGCAGCTAGCTGAGTAATCAGATTTCTGCTGACTGGTGGAGAAACATTCATGCTTTCACCCGTCCACTGACAGGTATTTGATCAAGTTTCTCTCCAAGCTGACTGAATACCAGGACGTGAACAAAATGACACCTGGAAACATCGCCATCGTCCTCGGCCCCAACCTGCTGTGGACCCATGATGAAGGGTGAGACACCAGCTGATCTGTAACCAGAGAAATAGAGATCATGGGGTCGATTACCGATCCACTTTAAGCAACTGTTCGCATGTAATATGAACAGTTAATCTTTCTTAAATACTCTTATCTTTTAGTTATGTAAATATTTTTTTGTAAGTGTTGTATAAAATGTTTTCTTGACCTAGAATACCTCTACACATGTTTCCTGTCTGTTTGCTGCAGTAACATCACAGAGATGATGACGACCGTCTCCCTTCAGATCGTCGGCATCATTGAGCCCATCATCCAGCACGCCGACTGGTTCTTCCCTGGAGGTCAGAAGAAAAGAACCGACAGACGATGAAGCGCATTCCGGATGTTTTTAAAAATTATTTTACAGAAATTTAAATCCTGCTGAGTTTAACCTCTGAATTTTTCTTTCTTTGTTTATTTTATTTGTTTTAGAAATTGAGTTTAATGTCACCGGGAACTACGGCAGCCCAGTCCACACCAACCACAACGCCAACTACAGCCTGATGCCGTCTCCGGACATGGATCAGGTGGACCGGAGGCAGAACGACCAGAGCCGGCGGCCACTGAGCGTCGCCACGGACAACATGATGCTGGAGTTCTACAAGAAAGACGGGTATGAGTCAAATCAGCTCAACGTGTGCACATAGCTTATTAGTATTTATGCCTCTTGGATTTTTTAACACTTTATCACACTGCAGTCAAACACTTTCATGGGATAAATCAAGAAAAATACATCTATGGTGTAAGAAATTATGTTTTTTACTAATAAAACCAGAAAACGCTTTCATCCATAGTCTCCCAGACTAATGATCTAGTCTGAACTTTGACTAGGCCTTTTTACCACATGAATAAGCCTTGATCTAAATAATTCCACAGTACTTTTGGTCCAGTCTTTTAGGGTTTCTGACAATTTCTCTTCTAGGTTTGCTAGTTTTAGCTTCACTCAGCTTCCCATCATCACCCTTCACGTCCCCGTCTATTCAGCATAAAAAGATTTGCATGTTTAAAATCTGCCTGCAGAGCTTTTCTGAGCCCGTATCTCCAGAACAAACGTGTCCCGTTAATAACTGACTTGATAACATCCTGTTATTTAAATTAATCATATGAAGATCTTGTATTTGTTGGAGGCAGTTCTATCTATGCAGTAAAGTGCTTTTCATTGAGCTTTCTTGCTAAATTGTTAGCTGCCTCTTTAAATTAACAGTTGTCCAGTACAGCACAACATTTTAGACAATTGTCTGGTTCCGTACGTTTGTGCTCTTCAATCGGTTGCATGACATTTTCAGGCATGTGTTGAGGCATTTTGACGTTTTACTCCTCAGTAGATGTTTGCTAGATCGGATTGATTGTTTGCTTGGGTTTTATTAAAAAGAAGAGTGAACTGGGAATGTTTTCCAACCTATGAAACAGTTTATTACTTTGCAGTGAAGGCGGGGAAAAAGAAGGGGTTGGAGATCATCGTTGCAGTTGCAAAAGAATGAGACGGAGCCGCATTAGTGCAGGATTTAAAGTTTTAACCAAGCTTATAGGTTTCAATGTGAAGCCTGCAGCTTTTGATCACACAGAATGAGGCTTTAAAACTTAAATTAACCTAGAGATAATATTGCAAAGCTGAAATTTTTCTCCTTAATGAATGACATCCTTTGGATGTTGTTAGGGCATTATCAGCCTCTGAATCATCCAAAGTTTCACATTCTTACTCACCAATCTGACGAAAAACGAGACAAAGTTTATTCCTCATGCCTGTGTCCAATAAGAAAGTTTCCCTGTGATTTCGACATGTCCTCGGTAAATAAGCTGCTTTGCCCTGAGGCGGACAGAAGCGTCTCACCCTGCATCACCTGCCCTCAAGCCTTCGTCCCGTTAAGAAACAGTTCAGGGGCTGAAGTTTAGTCTGTGAAATAACCATTCCCACAATCCGGGAGCCACGGAGGAGGATTAGTGGAAAACCAGCCAGTCGCTTTCTTTCTCTTTCACCGCCTTTTTCTCTCTAATGCTTCCTTACACCCGCTGTCTTATCGGGGCCCAGCGTGGAGGCTGAGCTCTACAGCCCAGGGACCAGCGAGCAGCCGAGCTAATTAAACCTGGACTGATCAATGGAGGGAGCTCTGCTTCCAGTGAAAAAAAAAAAAAAAAACACTCATCAAAAACCAGAATGAGGCTTCTAAAGGAACGTGATACGAGGCAAACGCATTCAGTCAGTGTCTGACTAATGGAAAGGAGACTGCTGGGTTTTATCTTCAAAAGATTTTAGTTGCAAATGTACCTTTAGATACGAAAGTATTCGCACGCATTGAACATTTTCACATTTGGTTACATCGGCAGCCACAGGCTTCAATATGACATGTTGGGATTTTAATTTGACAGACCGACATAAAGCAGTGAATAAATGTGAAGAGAAAGGAAACTGCAGTCTGGTTTTCAGTGATTCAGAAAGATATGAGGCGTGTTTGTAGTATTGTTTTATTATCTAACCCTGCTTTCACTTTTCTACCAAGTCCTTTTCTCTTTGAAAATGTATAATTTTCCCTCTATTTTACAATTTTGCAATTGCTGATCCTGCAAAATCCTAGTAAAATACATTTTGAAGCTTGTGGACATAAGGCGACAAACTGTAAAAGTTACTGTATGGAGTGGATTACTTTTGTTCGTGAGGGTTAGAAACCACAACCGTCCACAAATAGCTTAAAACTGCAAATGCCTGAGACTTTTGAATGGTTTAGATAAAGTCTCATCACACAACATGCTGTAAAAAGACTGCAGGGGGTCTTAAAGAGCAGCCAAAGAAAAAAAAAATCACAATCACAGCATAGAATAGAAAAACTTTATTACTATTCTCCTTAATGTGCATTGTTATAAAAACCCTAGTCCCACGACAACATCCTGTAAAGAGATGTGGTTCTTAAATGTTGAAAAAGGACAAGCAAAGACAAACCTTTGTGTGACCAGACCTACATAGAAAAACAAAACTTGAAAAAATGTACTGGGAGCTGCAGAAAGCCTTTCATTTTTTGGGGGAAATTATGTTGTATCCATCAGGGAAACTCTGACCTAATTAGAGTGAAATAGAGCAGTAATTTTCTCCTGGACTTGATGTCATTGAAACACTTAGAGTAGCGCATATTTTACACGCAGCGTGACTGTCGTTTGTTCTTTAAGTCTCTTTTTTTTGGCTCATTCCTCATTCTGCTGCTTTGTTTCTGCCCCTCAAGGTTTTACGTCTGCAAAAGACAACAGTAAAACTTTTTTATTTTTATTATTTTTGATGGTCTTTGTTAATGTCCTCACGATTCTTGTTTCTGTTTTAACAATGCAGCATAAGGAAGATCCAAAGGTAAAGTAAGACTTCGTTTACGTCTCTTACAGTCCCGTCGTGTTTGTCTTAGCTGCACATTTAAAGGAGCTGACGGTCATCGGTCATTTGTTCTGCTGTTCAGGTGTGTCTAAAGCAACGTATTTGATTGCCACAAAGTAGACTTTGTTTTCTGTGGTTGCATAAATGCATCCCTTCAGTTTCTCAATGGCCCACACCTGGAAACACTGACTTTGGTTTTCCTCATCTTAAAGCTGGCTTTACATAAAATGTTCTGTAAATTCAGTTAAACTTACTTCACATACATTTTATCTGTAGAACAACTTGAGATCAAATCTTCCCTGCCGGTAACAGTTTTTTTACACTTACAAAAATCAGCAGTGCAAGGATTTTTAAAGTCCTGACAAGGTTTCGTGCAGAAGCGCTGCATTAAACAGGCAGACTCACTTATAATGAGCCGGATCCTGAAAATTAGCCCAAACAAACACGCTCAGCTCTGTCCAACAGTTTTGTTTCACTCAACTTCATGCACATGAAACTTGTGCTGCAGCAAATTCTGTTGTGGTGTCCAAACCCCCAGGAAACTTACCTTGACATAAGGAGAGCAAGATCGGTATGTGCTGCATTCATTTGCAATGGGAAATTTAATATCTACTCATAAACACTACTACATATGGCACACAGCATTTTACATATGGAATATATTTTAGTCTGGTAGATATGAATTAAACTTTTGCAAAACCAAACAATAAATGGCTCTAAATGTTTTTGGGACATAAGGCGTTCTGGATATTTCAGCAGATATTGAAATTGAGGTGTTTTGATCATAACCCAAAAATCTTTAAATAGACTTTGTGATTTTCACATTTTATGTGTAGTGGATATGAACAGAAACCAAAAGGATTAATCAGCAACTTAAACAATCCCATTTACAGTCGGTCATTTTCATCATCACCACGATCCTCAGTTTGATCGTAGTTTGGAGTTCATCAGGGTCAAACTCTGGATCAAACATGGCTGAAATCCTAAACTAAAAATCTTTAAAAGTCACATTATTGTGCTGCTTGTGACATCATCAACCCAATTCTCTACCTTTCAGCAGTGTTTGTATTGCCTAATTACACATTTTTATATTACAGAAAGCAAACCCTCACTGGATGGAGTTTTTAAAAAAACACATTTTACCATCTTAATACAATTTCTGCCGTTTTGAAGGCGGTAAAACACCCAGAACAAGTCATCTCATTTGGCTTCCAGGAGAATCTGCAGAATTAAATAAAGTACTAATTTCACTAATGTTAACTCGGTGTTGGAATCAGCTGTTCAGCGTCAGGACGAAAGCTGAATTTACATTGTGGAAACCTTGAACTCGCTCCCTCCTCCAGCCCAGACCCTCCTATCATATGATTGGCTGTGCATCTCTGTCCCACTGCAGCATGGGTGTCAGGGTGATGGACACTTCTTGGGTGTCACGCAGGGGTCCGTCGACGCGTAAAACATCCTCGACTCCGCCAAACGTGCACCCGTCGACCCCGCCCGCTGACGTTCCCATCCCCGAGCAGCCTGGGGATTTCTATGCATCCCCGTCCCCCACCCCTCCTCCCACTAGCAGCGACCGAGCCAGGTAAGGCCGCGGTGCCCCGCCCTCCTGTTGACCCTGCCCCCAGGCCTCCCACCTGTTGGTGCCGCCCTGCCCCTGCAGCCACACGAGGCTCCCACCCAGCGCAGCAGAAACCAGAAACTAAGCCTACAGTTTGTCTGTGCTGTCATTCATCCTCTGACCCCCGAACGAACCTCAGTATCTCAGTTCTGATCAAGTGTTTTGCATTTTCTCTCTTTTTTTTCTGTCATTTTTTCTAAACTCTTAGAGTCCTTCATTTTTTTCCGGAGTGATAAACTGTATATCATTACCTTCCTAAAATAAGTCATAATTTTTTTTTGCCAAAAGTGATTTTGGTCATTGTTTTAGGAAGATGATGATGATAGGAGTGAAACTTACAGATTTCACTCCTCTGTAAGTTTAACTTTAATGTTAATTAAAGTGGATAAAAGTTCATTTCTGTTGAAGACAAACGCATTTGCAGTGCTATGTAATAGTTTTCCCACCCCATTAACTATTTCTTTTCTTGTCAGGATTCAGCCACAAACATCAATATTAGTATTTAATGTGACAGACAAAACAAACAAGTGCATAACTTTGATGTGAAACCAAATTGACGCCTTTCTATAAATAATCTATACATTTTGGTGTTAATTCATTCTCTGATTGCCCTAAATAAAATCCAGTAGAACAACTTACCTTCAGAAATCACCTGTGCATTAGCTAAAATCCACCTGTGTGTTATTCTCAGTATAGATCCAGCTGTTCTGATGACATTTTGGCCTATTTGCAACCATAGTGGAAGAAAACTTGATGAAACATGGTGGTGGCAGCATTTGGCTGTGGGACTGCTTGCTTTCTGAAGGAGATCAGAATGGGGAAGATTGGTGGAGCTGAAAACAGGGCAGTCCTGAAGAAAACTTGTTCAAAAACTCCCTAACACTCAGTAAGAACTACACTGGAATGGCTCAGATTTAGATGGCCTAGTCAAAGTCCAGACCTAAACACAGTTGGGATTGACAGATACTCAAAATCCAGTCTGAATGAACTTGAGCTGTTGTCAACAACCTGCAACTGTTTCTCCAGTAACAGTTAACTTAAATACAAACAGTTGCTAAACTTTTAAAGTTTTTATTTATATGAACCACTTGCCTGTTTCCTTCTACTCTGCAGTTATGCACCATTTTTTTTATTTCTCCATAAAATGAAATCCCAGTAAAATACTCTGAAGTTTGTGGCGGAAACATGACACAATGTGAAAACGATTAAGGGGTGTGAATACTTTATAGACCTCCCTTTTCGTTTAAGTTTTAGCCCTGTTTTAAACCCTGTTTCATCCATTTGTTTCCCATCTTTTTCTCTTCCGACACTTTTTCCGATTTCCGCCCTGTTAATGGAACAAACTTCGATAATGTCTCTTTCTCTCCTGAAGTTCAAATAATTTGATCTACATCAACGGCTCAGTTTCCCATGAAACGCTGATATTCTTATCATTGCAGCTCAGACGATGCTTCTTCCAACTGGTCCGACTCCTGTTACGTCTATCCCTCCCCCGAGGAGGAACGACCGCCTCCCCCTTATCCCTCCTTCTGTTCCTCCTCCTCTTCCTCCTCTTGCTCCTCCAACTCGTTCCCTCACCACTATAGCTACACCCGAGCACTGCACAGTATGCGTCCCGCCGCTCCCACCCCTGAGTCCGTCGTGCCACCCGGCCCGTCCCCTCTGCCACGCCTAGCCGGATGCAGCCCGCCCCCGCTCCCCTTCTCCCCGTGCCCGTCCCCCCAGCAGCTTGACGTCAACTCCAACCCCAAACCTAACTCTCTGCACCTGCCCAAACGGGCCTCCCTGCCCGACACCATGCATGCGACCCCGTCCGAAACGAATGGCTCCACTCTTTACATCAAACCCCCGCTCGTTCTTACCCGTCACGACTTGTTCCTGGGCTCCCCTAAACCTCCCAACGCCCCTCTTTCTGCTCCCCCTCCGTGGGCAGCCTCTGCCTGTAGCCGGGAGAAAGGAGCCAAGCTGAAGAGGTAAATGGAGACCCAACTCGCTCCTACTTCCAACACTACTAGCAAAAGCCACAAAACCAAAGAGGGACGGCAGTGAGGTCAGAGGAGGGTGTGAATAGGAGACCCTCTCCAGCTCCACTCTGTTTAGTTTCATTCATTTATATGGTTCGCAGCAGTCAGTCATGAATGCAGGGTTACTGCATGCCTTAAAAAAATGGAGCAGTTTGATGTGTCCCCTTAAGAATGGAAAACAAAAAAATAACTGAATCAGAAATATTTATGTTTGCAGACTTTTATAATAGTACTTCCATTGTTAAATCATATTTCCTTCATTTATTTTTTCTTTCTTTCTTTAGTCCCGTCATGTGTTTTTAAAGCCTGGCTCAAAATATCAGCAGTTTGTGGTGAACTTCAGAATTTTTCTTTAAAAGTGGACAACTCTTCTAAAATGAGCAATAATTTGGAGATAAACGTTTAACATTTCCATGTCACTCAATGGGTTCATGAGGACACCAGAGGCAACATGGCAGTTAAGGGGTTAAAAAAATGTGCGTGAATCTTGTTAAAGCTTCTTTTTTTTCAATCTACATCCACCTTCATCTTTAATGCAACTGCCATGTTTAGAAATTTCATAACCATCCATGTTGCCTGGATGTTCAGGAGACGGTTGCCAGGCAACAAAGGGAATTCAAAGCTCCCACTGAATACGATCACAACAGTGGGTGATCATGAGTCATATACCAGTGAGCCCAGTAGGTCCAGTCGGATCATAGCGTCAGTGTGAACACGGAGGAAACACCGGATGAGGATAATATTAGTGAGGGAAGTCGTGATTCGGTTTGGCATCAGAAAAAAACACAAATGTTGTTTTACCAAAGGTTTCATTCTCAGCTTCGACTATCAGAGCGCCGTTTAGCTGCTGGGAGTGAAAGTCTAGAGATGATCACCCGGGGGAATGTGAACTGGTTGCTCTCCGACCTTCAGGTTCTGCAAATGTTGGCATTCTGCCTGCACTCCTCTGTAAAAGTAAGAAAAGTCCATTAAGCCAGCAGAGTTGTTCATTGGAGATTTCCACACTGCCTGTGCAACAGTGGCCACTCTGACACTTTGACATTAACCTGCGGTTCTTCTCACGTTACTCTGCTTATTATGGCTGATAATAAAAGTATATCTCTGTTTTTGTCCTGCTTTTTTCCTGTAGCACTCTGAAAAACAAAGAGCTGTCCCCAGTGATCGGACAAAAGGGACTCCAAGGAGTAATGACCCCTAGTGGACAGTCACAGCACTCTGAGCACAGCCCGCACAGCCTGAGGAGAGGTGAGACTGACCTGACCAATGACATTCACTTTCAAAACCTTTTGCCTGAATCGAATACGCTCAAATAAAATCTGTGGATATGTGTCTGCGCAGTGGCCCAGATTCAGACCTGAAGGTTCTGGGTCAAAATGGTAACACTTTATTTGACAGGGTGTGTATAAGACTGACATGACGCTGTCATAAACATGTCATAACACCTGTTATGAACATGAAAGAGTCTTTATGAATGTCTATGACTGTTGTCATGAAGGGTCATTCGGTAAATAAGGACACTTGATGCAAAGTTGCTCTAAAAGTTGCTTTAAAATGTTCATTAAAAGTGACAAATTTTTATTAAAGAGTCATTATTTACAAAATAATGCAAAGTTGGCACTTTTAATGAACCTTTAAAGCAATTTTGCATATATCAATGAAAGCATTAAGTGTTTTCTTTAAATGGATTTTGCTAAAAGATGCAGGTGACTAAAATTGATGAGAATCCTAACAGCACAGCTTACCTTTATTTTGGTTTTATCAGTTTCAGTGTATTTGGGTGAACTTAGAAGACCAGATGTTAGAACTGACTGCTAAAACAAATCATTAGCATAAAGTTGTGAACACATTATTGCAGCTTTTTCGTTTTTTTGATCATTCTTCCTCTAAGAGATTAGCTTGTTTTCAGTTTGATTGTCAAGGTCAAATTAAAGTTTCTAAATGATTTATCTTTTGAATCTGTTTACACTGCAACAGGCTTGTACACTTTTCAGGTTCTCTTGTTGCTTCTTTGTTTGTTTCAGCCAAGAAGCTTGCCCCTATACCCCCAAAAGGCCCTTACTGCCAGACAGGAGCCATGTCAGACCAGTCGACAGGTCAACCGTCTCCAGTCAGTCTGTCGCCCACCCCTCCCAGCACACCCTCCCCTTACGGCTTCAGCTACCCACAGGGTTATGCCACCATTGGTTCCCCGAGCCAGTCCCAGACGGCAACCACCCCATCTCTGTCTTCTCCGCCCTCGCTGGCAGGCACGCTCACCAAGCCCAGACCAACGCCTAAGCCTCCGCGCCAGAGGCCCAACCTGCCTCCGCCTCAGCCCCCCTCCACACCCGGCACCAGCCCCCAGCCTCTGGAGCATTCATCCAGTCTCCTGGACGGTTTACCCCCTGGGGAAAGCATGTCCACAGGTAACATAGCAGCAAACATGACTGAACGTCTGAACAACAACATGACAGATTTGTGTTTTGAAGTCTCATGAAATTTACCTAGTATACCTTAAATCTTTTTTTATTGTATTTTCAAATTTGCTTCATATTTCAAAATGTATTTGAGTTTGATGACTTGTCACAATTGCACATTTTTAGACTCTCTATATAACATAACATTCTTAGAAAGGGAAAGTCCAGATTTCATTGGATATAATCACATATTATTACCATACTAATGGATACACATAAACAAATTATTAAACAGGTTTAATATGCAGTGCTTCTTGGCTAAATAACTGGACTAGTGTCTCCAGTGTTTTGGTTTTCTATAAATAAAAAGATGTAAAAGTTCCTTGAAGCGATTTTGGCTTCTTTTGTTTTGGACTTCAATTCTGTTGCTCTAGTCTGACACCTAGTGGCTGTCCAAGGTTTTACATCAAATCAAACTAACCACAACCTTTTTGCTCATATAAATATAAATGGCATTTATAAGTGGAATTAAACAAAGTGAGCTACATTGTAAAATACAAAACAAATAAAATAAATAAAGATGACTAGTTATAACTTGATGTATTAAATCACATAGTGAAATCTTTAATGTTGACAGTATTAAACATTTTTTTCTGCAAATATAAAAAAAGTATTTAATCTCAATGTTTTGATATTCCTAAATTAAACCACAAAGTGTGATTTTCAACAGAAAATCATTTATTATCATAATGATTATAAATGAAAAGATGAGAGATTTCTCCTTGAAAGTGACAATATGTGTGAGAGAAACTCATTTTACCTTTAAAAGTTGTTTTAAATAGTATTACAGTTTCAAGCAGTACATTTGCAAAGTTATTCAATGTTTATGTGTGACACTTTACAACAAGATTACATAAAATCCTCCCTTCCCATCTCTTTATACTGTCACTTTCTGTTAAAATATTTAATTAAAAAACATCCAAGTGTTGGATAACAAGGTCCTTCTAAGCAAATTTTCTAGACAAGCTGATCTAATAATAATGTTACCCTTCACCTACTTTTTGTACTCTGATCCTACACCGTGGTTTCATCGCCTCTCCACGCTGGTCGCTGTTGAACTTGATGTTCTGTTCATGTATTTATTTGTTTCATCTCCAGCAGATTTTCGTCCTGTTCAAATCTAACTCTTCCTTCTTGTCTGACTGCTCTGGCTGTCTTGAATTTCAGCTGTATGAGAGGCGAGGTTCTCACTATCATTCTAAGTGTCAGAAGGCGTTATTAGGGTAAGCAGGATTTCCTGTGATGAAGAACCTCTCCTCCTCCCGTCTCATTCCTCTGCCCCCTCCGCCATCTCACCTGAACATGGAGCCGCTGATGATCTCTTTTACAAGTTCATGCTGCTAAAGGAGGCAGAGTTTGGGTTTGGTTTCTCTGCTCTGCGGCTGCATAACTCAGTTTTTTATTATGTGTTTCACCTGTTCAGCGCTGTCCACACCTATTGGCACCCCTGGTAAAGACGAGTGAAGAATTCAAAAGGAGACATTCAATCGAAACACGTTTATTTAAGGGGAGGAAATGTTCCTGCATGTTTTCCTTTTTTCCTCCCCGTCACTAGTTTCATACTTGTTATTTTACTCTTTTAGGTTTTCTAGAAACTTTTAATACATTTTATAACTTTAGGTAATCGATGACAGTCTAACGTCCCACTTTTCAAACCGTGAAAGACAAGCAAACTTCCCTTTAAAATAAGCCATAAATATGTTAAAAATGGCTACCAATAAATAGCTTCTCACCTAAGATCGTCCATATTTATAGTAAGAGCAATAATTAAGTTTAAAACAACTGGAACTGTTTTAAACTTAACAAGGCAGATGGTAAGAACTAGAGAACTGCAGCAGGAAGTGAACTGATGAGGTCACCAAATTTCCATAACAGATATTACATGCATTTCTTTTTCAAGAAAAAGCATTTTCTGACCAACTTTAATTTTTACAGTCACCATCATTTGTTTTGCACTTTGTGGCCACATAAAGTTATTCCAAGTGCCAGAAAGATGCATTTGAGCCACACTTTGAACATCCTTACCCTGTTCTGGGCAGACTGAGCTCAGAGGAAAGATCAAATATTCAATTCATTGCTGCAAACTTGTGAGGTTACAACAATTATCCCCATATATTGGAAATCAAAGAAATAATTTATATCCTAAGCTTTTCAGAGTGGCGTTACATTACTGCATAATATCCATCCATATCTTCCCCAGAGGTGCCAGTAAGAGTGGCAGATGCTGCTTTCCCTTTGTTTATCCAGCTGCTGACATTAAACACTTTTTGTTGGCGTTTGCATGGAGGCTGAGAGTGGTGCATGTCCACCAATAGGAATCCTGCACCTTCCCATCTCACGGTCTCCACATTCACAGCCCTCGCCGACCTCCTGACCCTCACCACGCTGTCATCGCGCATCGCTGCCCTTTAAACACACTTCCTGTCCGTGGCGGTTTATAGTCGTCGTGTAAAAGACGCAGAAGAGCAACAATTTCCCTCAGGTTGATGTGCAGGATTGTGCATCACTGTAGACGACTCTTGTAGACGATCTTGTGGATTTTGGTCTTTGATGAACAGATAATAATTAAACTCTGACTAACCGAGCTGCGGTCACTTGCTGCAGGGATACATTCTCAGAGGAAATGGCAGGATTTGATTTGTGAAAGGAAGAGGAAGCTTGAAGTCACTGTAACGCTTTGCAAAAATGTCTAAATATGTCACACAGGCACCATTTGACAGAGAGATGAATTCCCTGTCAAATGGGGAACTTTTTGAATTCCACATTCCGAAATGTGGAATTCAAAATTCCACACCAAATTTCCAATTTTATCTGGATTCAAAATGTGGAATTGGATTTATTACACGTTGTGGTATATTTCAGACAGTTATTTGTGACATTTACAACTTACTTACGTAGCTTACGACTATCAAGAACCCAGTTCGGTTTCTCTAAAAATTTAAGAATGTTGTTATACCAGGTGAACATATTTTAATTAAGGAATGTAAGCCACAAAGACAAATGCTAAAAAAGCTAGCACTGCACAGAATGCTGGATCCAGATGTATTAAATGAAAGTTTATTGGAAGGAAAAAGGGTGGTAGGAAAAGGACTGGCTACTTCTCTGCAGTCCTTTGGGAAGACAAAGAATCTGATCTGATATTTAAAACTAAATTAAGATGAATGGAGACATCTGGTTAATGATAATTAGTGTATCTTCGTTTTTATTTTTTATTTATTTTATCTGTGAAAATGTTTTGCTAAAAGACAAAAGAAAACAACCAATCAGAATCAGCAGCATGCACAGGGTGGCCGGATTTCTTCAGTGCTAGAGTTGAGGTCAAAGGTCACTCAAAATCCACACCTTCCCCTCCATGCAGAAGCTCTGGAGTACCAGAACCAACCGTACAGACAAGACGAGCGCCGCTGTTAAAGCTTCTTCTTCTTAACGACTCCAAGCCAAGCCGTAAACTGCGCTCTGATCAGTCAATACAGTAAATGATTTTTAATAAATCCTTATTTATTACCTAATACCTAATATTTTCATTTCGTGAGACGGAGCTGGGGAAGCGGAAACCAGATTTTACGATTTAACAGTCGCACGTTGCTATAGTAACCACACGGTGCATCCCTCCCGAGCTTCTTTATTCTTTCAGTCATTCATTCCACTTGTGATGACCCTTTTATCGTGTTTTGACGTTGATCGTGTTTGACCACATGAAGCGTTTCTGCCTCTGCTCATCATTGTCGTCTCCTCTGCCCGCTCTGCCAGATTCCCTCTGCAACCTGGACATCCCCGTCATCAACATGGAGCTGGACAGCATCTTCGACTTGACGCACATCTCCCCCTTCAGGAACTCAGAGGCGCTTCCGCTGTCGCCAAAAAGCAAAGCAGACTCTGAGGAGGAGTCTGAAAGCACAGTGCTATGACCCCCAGCATCACATCGTGTCCCATACCTCGCCCGCCCTCCGTCCAGAGGGAACCCACATGTGAAACCAAGCGTCTCTCCTCAAGGAGCTTTCCATTTCATCCACGATTAGCATTTTGCAGTTTCATTTCCTGAATTATTTTAAGATTTTTTTTTGCCTTATTTAAATCACATGCAATATTGCCTTTAACGCCACGCAGGAGGCTGTCTGGATGCTGGAGGAATGGGAGTTCCTCGCCGCCGCCACCGCTGCTGTGTAATGAGTGACGCACATCAACTCAATGCTCGTTCCCCACACTGACTCATTTGACCCCTTTCACTCCCCTCTCACTCCTCAGGGGTGTCCGTCTGAAATGCCTCGCTCGTGTAGTTCTGTCCAGCCTGAGCGTTCACTGTGAGTGTCAGTAAGCATTGTGTGTGTGTGTGTGTGTGTGTGCGTGTGTGTGTGTTGTGTGGTGTGTGTGTGTGTGTGTGTGTGTGTGTGTGTGTGTGTGTGTGTGTGTGTGTGTGTGTGTGTGTGTGTGTGTGTGTGTGTGTGTGTGACGTGACAATTGTACGACATGATGTTGCACTGTTGGTGTCGTGGAGCAAAAGCAGGAGTGCATTATTTTAGACCCGTAGGAGATAATGTGCTTTTCTTTAAAAACAACAACAAAAAAATGACATTCAGTTAGGAAATCAGACACTGGATATTTATTGTTTATACAATATATTTTCAGAGCATATGAGATATTCACAATAGGGATCCAATGAGATCATATTTTGTATGAAGAGGAGAGTTATATAGGGGACATTTTCGCTTTTAAGGGATGCAGGCAGGGAGCGTGGAAATATACGACATGCATACTGTAGTTTATGAAAGATGGAGAAATTCAGACTCTAATTATTTTGGCACGAATCAAAGCTGTATGGGACCTTTTTATATTTCATTCCTCAGTCTGGAGAAGGTTTGCGATGACATGGATGTGTAGAACTGGTTTTATGACGCCTGGACTTTCCAACAAAGCTGCTGCAGTGCTAGAGCGGGACACTGTCACCCCACTTCCACTGTGGAAGAAAACCCCACCTTCTCCGTGACGTCGTCAGACATGTACTCAAGGAACACATGGGAAGAGGAAAGAAAATGACGCCCGATTTCAAATGAGTTAACAAAATAACAGCTCAGCATAAATGCAGCTGTTCTGTGAAGGTTTGTTAGAGGATATTGAGGAAATCTGGCTTTGATTGAAGTTTCCAGAATCTGTAGTCAGATGAAACCCAAACTTTTTCATAAAAAAAACAAAACAAAACATAAAAAGTGAGGTGTGAATCTGTCGATGTACATCTTCTTGAACAGCCTGTTCCCGTTCATGCTTTGCTTCAGCAGAGAGAGAAAAGCTGGTCAGATCTGACTGGGAAGAAGGGTAGACGTAAAAAAAAAGTATTCCTCCAGGAAGTGATTGTTTCTCAATAGCTGAAGGTCCAGACCCTCTGTATGAAGCAAACCATACAAACAGGCGACCTTCCAACACAACATGCAACCAGATCTATAAAGGATTTGTTTAGCTCTAAGTAAATCTTTGCTCAAACGGTGCAGTCAGACTGAGGGTCGATCTTCACCGACTCTCTCTGTTCGATCTGACTGAGTTCGAGTCTCTGGCAAAGAGCCTAAAATACTGCAACCGCAGTGAAACGTGGCTCTACAAAGGCATGCCTGAACTTTGCAGATTATTTTTATTAGTAAAATGTTTTCGATCCATGCATCATTGTCCTTCCACTTCAGCTGGATGCTTTTCCGAGGCGTTGCATCACGAGTGCAGCCGCCTGCATCATGATTACATTTAAACTGCAACAGATTTTCCCAGTTCTAACAAGCTCTGGGTGGAAGGTAATGGGGGTTTTCACTCAGTATGGAGCTGGTACAGCTGGTTCTATAAAAACGCAGCTCTTTAGCTACATCATCTTAAACCATCTCTGCAGTGGATGCTTATCCTGCTGCAGCAAGATAACAAGCAGCAGCAGCTTAGCACTGGAACCAGTTTGTGTTGTGTTGCACTCCAGGCTTCATATGAGAAATAAACCAAGCAGTCTGTTGTCATATCATAACCAAAAAAAAAAAAAAAAGACAGATCTGAAGCACCACCAGAAAGAAAATGTGCTGTATTTTTATGAATAAGCACATCTTTTTTTCTTTTTTTTTCCCATCTCAGTGCCATTACACCTGCAGTTCCAGTTTATAGGAAACTCTGATGATGCTGATATTTTTCGGGAGTTTTACTGGTGATCCAGAGGCAAGTGCAAATATATCTGTATATTTGTTTATTTTGATGAGAGTATTTATAGATATATGTCTGAGTACGGTTTACTTGGTGTGAGGAGCTGTGAGTATTTGCGCTTCACGTGAATCTTGTCTGAGGATTTAAGAAAAAAAAAAAAGTTACGTAATCAGACACAGGACCAGATTTTTTCTGCTGCCGCATTAAAACTTGAAAATCAGTCAAACTGATGTAACGAGGTTAGGAACAGCAGCAGTTTGCCTTGCGGAGGGTTTCGTCGCGACCTATCCGACCTGTAGGACCTTTAGTTTCTGTCCTGAGAACGTCCACTGTGCTGCTCTGCCATCGCCTCTCGGTTAAGTGCGAAATCACAAAATCGCAGGACTTTTGTAAATCTCGACGCGTCTGTAGATATTTGTTCTGTACATACCGACAACGGGAAGAGTCGGATATATCGAAATCTATTCACATTTACTGAAAACTAAACACGCTGTACATATATGATTATAATGTTGGTGGTTGTAGCACAATAATGTCACATTTACACATCAAATGTTGGCTTCTCTTTTCTACATGGAGGCGTAGTGTTTGTGTTGCAAACTTCCTGACCTCTCAGTCCTGCTTTTAGCTTTATAGGTAGAAAAAAAAGAGACGACGCCACATCTGTTTTTGTCTTTAGCTGCTTGGTCTGACATGATGCAGCATGACGTTTAACTGAATGATACTCAAGTTATTTTGGCCATTTTGTTTCTTTACATTTGAATGTGTGAATGTGTATATTTTAGTTCTAATTATTTACACTACTTGACAGCAGAAACTGCACCTGTGATCATAGCACCTGTTAGCCAAACTGCCTGATAGCAGCGTTTCAATTTACATTTTAACTCCACTGATAAAGGGAGTCCAAATGGTCAAGAGATAACATACAGTTTTCATAAATCAACCAGTGAAGAGCAGATGTAAAACATGACATAGCATTTTTATTGAATCAACACTTAAAGGTTCATTTATCTTCCAGTTCAGTTCAGAGAGACGGTTTGAAATAGTTCAGCTGTTCATTGCTATTAATGAAAAACCTCAAATTCTGTTCTGTTCTCAGAAAATTATAATAATACAACAACTTAATAAAAAAAGGATCAAAAGGGTTAATGTTTTAGATACAAGTCAGTATGGCTCTTTTCTTTCCACTCAGCTTTCCGTGAATGTGCTTCGCTTACAGGACTCTGCATATAATTTATAAATTTTTTTTGCAACAAGTTTTTGAAGAGGGATTCACTGAGTTTCTGCTGTTCATTTGATCAGGTTTTACTGTGACCATAACGTTTCTACACCAAAAATATTATCTTGTATTTATATTCGGCTTTAAAAATCAGTTATTTCTATTGTAATGTCAAATTTACTGAGTAACCGAGTTGTGGGTTTTCATTGGCAGGAACCCGTAATTAGAAGAACTTAAAGAAATAAGACCTTAAAATAAATCTTTGTATGTATAATCAGTCTGTACATACATGAAGATTTTTTTTACTGAATTACTGGAATAATTTGACTTTCAGATTATTATTTTTATCAAAGAGCACCTGTACAGGACATTAATTTAAGTTTCCATAATTTTCTTGAGTTTTTACAACCCCAGTTTTTGATTCAACTCCCTAGTGGCCATTATATTTTGAATCTTTTTTAATCTGTTGCCATGTCACAATCGATCAGATCCACCAGGTGAATTAGCATAATCCAGCATTAATGAAGTAGTTTATAATTACTAGGAGAAAAACAAAGTAATAACTTAGCAGCTGTTGTATTTGGGCTGAGGTCCATCTGTCCCTGCTCTATGTCGTTTCCTGGTTCACCTGCGTGATTTTTACCAAATGATTTCAGAACACATCAAACTCCACATCCCACATAGTTTCAGCTTTTTGAGCACTGATATATATATATATATATATATAAAGCCTTTTTCTACACAAACAGGTGGAATGTACAAACAATATTCACCTCAGAGGTTGAGACGGAAGCAGACGCGCATCGTCCATGTAGTTTCATGTGTCAGACAGGATGGATGCATCATGAGCAGTTTTGTGGGACAAACTTCAACATTGTCTTTTGTGCATTGTCTCTGCAGCATGCTTTTTCACCACGCCTATGAAACGCGTCTTATTTGGTCCTATCTAAATGTACTTGTATTTAGTTTTGATGAAAGAAAAGATCAGGCTTTACAGGAAGTAACAGTCAGCGCTGCCCTTTGCCCTTTTCTTTCTTAGCGAAACTCCTCGTTAGTTCTCAAGTCATTCAGACGTTTACTCCTCATATGTTCCTCCTTGTCGTGAAAAAGTAAATCAGCTTAAAACAGAGACCGAGATCCTTTAAAAAAAAACCCTGTTTAGTACTGGACTTTAATCTACTGGAACGCTGTATGTATATTCTAGAATAATCCAGTTTAGCGTGTAGATTACACTGTAGTGCATGCAGTCATTGCAGCCAAAATACTCACCCTTATTCTTTACTTTTTCTTTTTTTTTTTTTTCATTTTGCAAAGGTTCAAATAATACGTTAAGGGGCCAAACTGAAACGGGAAAAAAAACAACAACAAAACAACATTTGATCCAATCTTTGTGTTAAACTGTAATGATGCTGTTGACTCTCAAAGTCTGGATTAAAAAAAGGAGATTATATTTCTTTTTAAAAAAAATCTTCTTTTATCTCTTGGTCACCAAGTGGAATTCAGTGTAAGATGGGAAAAAAAATTTAAAGATTAATCATCCGAATGTTGAAACTATTAAACTTGTTTTTATATTAATCATATGTCCCTTGTTTTTGTTGCAAACACATTTAAATCTCAGATTTAGCATATAGTTAATAATGTACAGAATTTACAGAAGCAGAACATGATGCACTTGATTAGGTTCTGGGAAATAGAGCTGGGGCATTTCACAGCTTGTGTGAGTAATTTAATATCTTAAGTGACATCTTGTCTTTTTATATACCGACAGATTATTGACAGATTGATTTGTGTCAGATTGAGACATCATAGATGATGTGTTCCTCCTGTAAAAAAGTTCATTTTAGTTGCTTTACTATAGAATATTATTTGGCGGTGAAACAATAACAGCGTGAACTGAACTGATCCCATCTGTCGAAAACGTTACATTAAGACGCGAAGTAAAAATGACAAGCTTCGCTTTCGATCCTTGGAAAGAAAGGCAAAATAAATGTTAAAATCATCACTTGATGTGATTAAAAACAGTGTTACATTTATTACGTTAAGTTTCCAACATGCTCTCTCCCTTTAAACACAAACATTAACTGTAAACTGGATGATTTTCATGGTGCTCACAGACAGACAGATTGAAGCTCTAGAAGAAGGATCTGAGATTAACTTGTCCTGTTGAACAATAACAAAGTAAAATGTTAATATTCCTTTTTTATCTGTGGTCATACTTTACAGTTAATATGTTTTTTCATATAAACAGAAAATTCACACTATTGAGGTGAATGTTATTTTCAGACTGAGAATGAAGCTCCTCTTACCAAAGTCAATGCAGATGTTTAAGGGGCTGTGGTACAACTGCAGGTACTGTTGGGGACTTAAAAGTTCATCTCGGTCCAAAAGATGCTCCAAAACCGCCGGAGGATTCAACAACTCCGGTTTCTTATCCAAGATAGGGCCTGGATGTTCCTGGAAACACAATCATGCAGTCACAACATTGCAGCGCCTTCCAGAAGTATCCATAAGCATTCAACTGTGTCACTTTTTGTTATGGTGCAATTGAGTAACTCTGGATGACCTGCAGGGATCCACAGCTAAGGTGCAAGAGCCTTTACAAGCCACAGATATTTGTTGTATTTTCCACAAAATTTGCATTTGAAGAAATGCTGAAAAGACATGTATTATCTCCCTACCAGTTTGTAATTATGAAGTTTGCGACAGTAACATGAAAAATTCAATACCTATTTGCTATATCTTCACGTTAACATGATCTCTCAGAAAACAAAAGACCAACCTTAGGAGTTTCTAAATGCGTAACCAGCTCCTGCAGCGGTGTCAGGACGCGGCAGACCATCATCTCTATGCTCTCCTCCGCTTTTTCAAGCGAGGTGAACAGCGGGTTCTGATCTATCTGATCTGCAGCCAGCACCTGCAGAAAGACAGGCAGCTTCAAAACTACACACACAGAGGTGACAGCTAAAGAAAAAAAAACCTGAAGGCATCAGCAGAAACATCTCCAAGCACTTCAAGGGAAGAGATGAAAAGAGCTCACCTTGTAGCTCCATTGCTGGAACTGTCTGCGTTCCAGACTATGCCACATGAAGACAACCTTAGCTTCCAGCAAGATGCTGAAAAGAGAGTTCGTGGGCCTTTAACGCTACATAATGAAACACTTTCAGCAGTTTGTCTGCAGCAGCAAAATCATTTAAAATGTCCATCAGCCTGTGAGCAGCTGAAATTTCACATGATTTCAGTTTAACTCGTGTCGGGCTGCTTTAGTCAATCTAGTAGCGCAACTCAACGGAAAGTGATACTGGCTGAACAACGATCCTTACACGTTCTCGTAAGCAAACATTGCAAAGGGATGGTTACCAGTCCGGCTGCTCCTGCATGGCTTGGAGTTCTTTCAAAAAACAATACATCAGGTATTCAGATGCCTGTAAGACAAACACAGTCAACTACATGCACAAATCTGACAATCTGACTTTCAGCTGGAATCAAAACTTGCCTCAATGATGTGCAGCAGACAGGTGGGATAAATGAGCAGCAGCCCTGTGACCCCAAAATCCAACCTGTGCTGTTTAGTTAACTTAGTGATGAAATTTTCATAACGAGCTGCTCAGAAGCAAACAGACAAACAAACGAACGGCGGTTTGTTAGGCAGCACATAAAAACCAGCTTGTTGTAAACACACAACCCTGCTGCCTTCCCAGCTTTTATTGTTGGTTTTCTACTCCAGTAAATGTCTAGGAATTTTGTCAGCGGCTCTCATAAACGTCAATGAATGGACATTTACACAAGGAAGTGTAAAAAACACTCAGACGGCGAAGACAGGACAGGAAAAAAAAAAGTCCCTCTGGGTTTTTTCTGCACAGACTAGAATGTAGGGCTATTCGTTTGTTATATCACAAGGAGTATCGTCACATTATCAGTCCCCCGTGAGGAAAACTGAATTAAATTGGTATCAGATAATTAAAGTGTCAAGCTCTGTAGCTGTCAGGTAATTGGTGGCTGACCTCCCAGTTCTGTTCTATCAGCAGCATCGCTGGGGGCTCGGGATACCATCGTCAGCTGCTGCAGCACAGCCTTCTGCAGAGAGAGAGAGAGAATGAAGAGCCTTCAGAATTAGCCAGCTTGTTACCTGACAGTGTCTGCATTCATAGCTTTTTGACCTGTTTAAGAGTAAAAAGACATACATTTCTTTAATGAAATCCATGAAGAAAACCCCAAACCGTATACAAACCACATCTCCCTCCATCTTTTCCTTCCTCATCTGGTATAATAAACTAGTCCCAGTCTCCTCTTTTGTTTTTTCTGCCTCCATTTTCTCCATCACTTGTTATTCCAGCCTCATCTCTGTCTGAGTTTCGCTGAAGTAGCGACAGAGCGAAGTCTCACTGAGCTTTGCTGTTGTGTGTATCGACAGCTTACACCCTAGAAACCCATTGTTCTCCAGGCCCTATAAGACCAAGACTGCTGCTTTCTTCTGTGACTCTTTCTCACCTCATTCAAGGATAACCTTGTGGTATAAATGCTGAAGGTGGAAAAGAGGAGGAGCTGGATATACAGAACAAAATACAGGAGGGACCTGCTCTACAAAGGTCTCACATAAGTTTTAAAGGTGAAGAAAACTTTATGGAGACTAAGGAAGACAGCAAACAGGCCAATGATAAAGCTGTGGGGATGTGTAAATCAGGGTTAGGTTATAAAACCAGTGTTCCAGGCTTTGAACGTCCATAATCTGAAACTGGAAGAAGCATAATCAATAGTTAGCGTCTGCCTAAACCTTCAGAGAGAACGTTGATAAGAGAAGCAGTAAAGCTGGTAGAGGCTCACCTTTGCAGAAGTATCTGTAGCAAAAATAGTAAGATAGTTTCTACCACAAAAAACTCAAAAACTGTTAAAACTTGATTCTCCTGTGACAAAATGTGAAACTCAAGGGCCCAAACTGCAATTAATTTTGCCATAAAAACCCTGAACTCCTGCATGTTTCAATATGTATCCATTTCAGCACACCAGTATCAAACATATCGTTTATTAGGAAATCTCTGCAGGACATAGTGACACATCTAAAACAAGAAGGATCAAATTAGACACCCATAAGTTACAGAAAGTTCCCCTTTGCTCAATAATGACATTACATGCCTACCTGTGTCTTTTCAGAAATGTCAGTTTCAGTTTACTTGTGAGAAGAGGGAACAAGGTTGTATTTTACATATTGTCACAATGTTATGCTGCATTTGCCTTGGAAGTCAGATCTGGGGACACAATGGACCACTGCAATATAGAAAACTAGCTTGAATTAATATTTTCAGTACACTGAAAATGGGTAAGTGCTTTTAACAATACAGTCCAATGTATGTGTCTGAACGAATGTATCCTAAACATCCAATGTGCACTAACACTGTGCAATTTGCAGGAATGATCTTTTAATTCGTATGACAGCTTTGTTTATTAAATGTGATGTCACTTCCATGCCGAAATTGTGACTTCCGAGACAAATAAAACGCCGCATTTGCGAACTTTTCGGCACAAACCTCTTTCTTTCTGCGGTAAATCACATCAAACAGAGATACTCTCTCTATATCATCCTCCATGGCGTCCCAGAAGTTTGAAGGAAGACTTTGACGCTCCCAGGAAATACTCAGGACAGTTAAGCTAGTTCTCCGTTACCAGGGTAACGTGTTCCCACAACATGCGCTCTGTCGTCACGATGTAAGAATTAGTTGTTTTTTTTCCATTTCTTTCTTCTTCTTTTTTTTTGTCTGTTTTGTCTTTTGTCTATGTTTGTTTGTTTTTACTTAGTTGAAAAATCTATACATAGAAATAAAATTATACAGCAACTAATATTTCGGAATAATTTAGGTTTGTAAATAAACTTACTGCTGAAATTTTTATCTTGAAATATAGGAGAGACCTGCTACATATTCGCTAGTTTAATATGTAAGCTCTTCATTAAAAAGACGAAACACTTAAAGGCAACTTCTTTCCATTTCTTTTGACTGTTTCCCTTTTTTTTCTTTTTTCCTTTTTTCTTTTTTTATTATTATTTTTGTACATCCCAATCTGACATATTTACTTGACGTTGTATTGCAAATCTGAAATATAGCGCTTAGCCACATCCTTAAAACAGCACAGTCTGTGCTCTTGGATTACCAGTAGGTGGTGCTATTTTAATAAACTTGTGTCTTATGCGCAATGTTGCGCAGTAGTAATAACCATGGAGCAGGTCCGCCCTAAATCTGAATTATTTTCTGTAAAATAATATAAATAAATAAATAAATAAATAAATAAATAAATAAATAAATAAATAAATCTGTGAATTTATTTTAAATACCGTCAATAATCACACTGTTTTTCCCAATAAGAAATTATTTGTATCCACATTTTTAACCATCTGTGCCTCTAGTTTATTTAAAATGTGTTTCAAATATGCATATTTTTATAGTGTGTTCCTCATGTGGAGATAAATTACTCGCTCTCTACTATGTCCGGTTAAGAGAGATAAAACGTGAATTAGTAACAGGAGAAGCTGTGATTTATTTTATAGGTGCGTTCCCCTTTAAATCCCGCTGAGCTCAGTGGAGCGGAGATCGGCCAGCTTCAGCAGCTCCGAGCAGCGATGGACTGATAAACCCTTGGAAGCGATGATCAGGTACTGATGCACTTTGTTTTTATATAGTCCTTTTCTCGAAGAAAAAAAAAAAAAGAATTAAAATACCGGATCCATCGCGGTCGTCTCTGGCTGGCCGTGTGTTCGGATTGTTGCACACCCAGTTTTGACAGCTGATCGCAACAGCATCATCGATGTGTTTCGCCCTAACCCCAATAAAATCCTATATTAAATATAAATGTGGGAAAAATGAACGTTTGTTATCATTTTGTCTACACTTTAATAATGTACAACTAAATATCTTCTTTATGAGCCGTTAAAATATGATAAACATCTTATCTGTGTTCAGCTTCATCATCGATTAACCCATTAAACCCAGATCCGGTTATCAAAAAATAAAATAAAATAAATGTATCATGTATCATTTCTGAAAGACAAAAAATATAATCCGCACCTAATTTAAGGGTATTCTGACGTGACCCTAGTCGTAAATAATAAATACTCTAAATATTTAATAATATAATTTTTTTTTGATCACCATTTATAAATAAAATAATATTATTTTTCTGTTAGACATTAAAAGTGCTCTATGTAATCCAATTAGACTAAATTAACATCTAACATAAAAATTTATGTTAGATGTTAAAATCTGTTTTGATCTCATCATTATAGTAAAACTGTAAGCAATTCAAGTATCTCTGTACATTTTTCTTATTGTATCTTTTGGATTTCATGTGATGAAGTATTACAAAGCAGTGCAGTCATGAGTGGAATGAAATAACACATGTAAAAAAAACAAAGTTTTACAAATAAAGACCTGAGAAGTGTGACATACATTTGTATGAAGCCCTTTGTTTAACCATCATGTTGGGGGCTGCTAGTCTTCACTGAGTGTTTCTGATTAATAACGCCCTGCTTTGGTGAAAGTCCTAGTCTCACTTTATTTTACCTATGCACTGCGTTCACTAACGCCCTCCAACATTCATCACTGGGCTAAACATTGAAACATGAGGCTTCTGCCACACTCTCCTGAGACTTTAACTGGAACAGTGGGCTCTGATTAAATATTCCCACTCCATGAACACCTTGCCTCTCGTCCACTGTCAGGTGTGGTGGAGGATTTGTAATAATTTAGGTCCCTTGGCCAGTACAGAGGACTCTTTGTAACGCTACAGTCTAAAAACTGCAGGGTTAAAAACAAGCCCATTAGGGCTACTTTTGTAGGCAAATCTAGGCTTCAGCTAAATTAATGCAACATTGCTGGGTTGGATCATGTTAACATTATTTACTGTCATCCTGCGGAAGAGGTTCAGTCTCATTACGTTGTTCAATCCAAAATGGCTGTAAAGAATGATGAGGCTCCAACCGTCTGGTGAAAACACTCCAACAGCATAAACCCAACATTTGGGCTAAAGAAAGAACCCAGTCATTTTTTTTGGCTTTGTTTTTACATTGAAAATAGGTCATCATCTGGTCTTTCAGCGGATAACGATCTAAAACATGTAATTAAATCAATACAGAACCACAGCAAGTTAAAAAAATAAATCAACCTTCTTCCATTCCAGTTTCCAGACCTAAACCTGTGGAGGACGGTGAGCTGAAGAGGAGAACTGAGGATGATTAGGAGAGATTGTGCTGGAGAGGGCAATGATTGTTGAAACTGATCAAACCTGAATGCAGTTTGAGGCTCTTTGTAGAGATTTAGTAGTTTTCAGGCCAGCAGTAGTTGGTTTGTGTTTAGTAGGCTTTAAATGTAACAATGAATGATTATAAACAGAATTGAGGATGGCGATACCTGCCAAAAATGATTTTCTCTTGACTCTTATTTGAGGTTGACAATTCAAGGTAATATGTGTTCTTTGCTAATTCTCTCCTGTAGATTTGTTTGCCATGGAAATGGACATGATGCCAAAATTCTCCTCAAAGGACGAGGAAATTGATTTCTGGAAAGCTCTTTCCCTCAAGTACAAGAAGGGGTGAGTGATGTTGTAAGTAATGACAACATGGAGTGGTTTTTCCCTGCAGAAACAGAAAGGTTCAGTTTATTTACTAAAGGCTATTTATGTGTTTTTACCGACCATAATCAACATCTAGAGGCAGTCAGATCTTTCCACTGTTTTTCAAGAATGTAAAATTATTCACAGGGATTTTATATGAAAGAGCAGCACAAAAAGCTCTTTTACTCCAGAAATTACTAACCTATCGTGTCGTTCTGGGTCGCAACTTGGACCATGTGAACATGAGTGGCAGTGAGTGTTTTTACATCACTGTGGAGGAATTCTGGCCAACGTTTCTTTGCAAAAAATAAATAAATAAAAAAAAAAAAAAAAAAAAAATATATATATATATATATATATATATATATATATATATATATATATATATATATATATATATATATATATATATATTAATGTATTTTAGAACATGAATCCTTCTTTTAAAGATCATGCATCTATTTGTTTTGAGCATTTAAGTACAGACTTTGATTCGGTCACATCGTATATTTTCAAGCCATTCATTGGACTTGCTGTTGTGCTTTGGATCATTTCCCAGCTTCACAATGTTTCACAAGTTGTGAAGCTGCAACGTTTTTTTCCTGACCAATATATACCAGTAATTTAGTTTTGCCTTCTGTTATTGCTCTCCCAGTGATTTCTTCATTATACGGGTTATTCTAACTGAACTCAGATTCCCAGATAAATTTGGTTAATTAAGAGCCAGGTTAATTTTGATAGCTTTTTTTCCCCCTTCACAAATAAAATTATTAAAATGGATCAAAAACATCTAATAGAACAAAAACAGTATGCTGTCAAAAATAAGAACATTTTCTGTGTCCCACTTCCACACTATAAATAAAAAACACATCAGATGCACTGCTCTAGATTCTTGTATCTAGTAAGCTAAGTTAAAGGGTTTGTATTTTAGCTGTACTTGTATTTAGATGAGCTGAAAGATTAGCTGGAAACCTGGTGGGTTGCGTGTGTTTCAGGGAGTTTCTAACTCCGTTCAGGAATGCTTCGTCATTCCGCAGCTCGTTTTCATGCTCTCAAATGAAACCAGTTTTTTTTCCATCTCCTGTGACTCTTCTGCGCATTGAGCAGGAAAAGCAGCTCACATGTCACAGAGGGTATAAAGAGCTGCAACGACTCTTTGCTCTTTTCCTCTGTTTGCACAATGACTCCCACTGAAGGCTGTGAAACTTACCTGAGTTGCAAAGCTGGAGCGCAGTACTTAATTAGATAAAACTGAGCTCTAAACATCTTGTGTCAAAGGAAGCCAACACCCAGTAAGGTGAACGTTTTCAGACAATAAACGTCCTTCAGGACTGAAGCTGCCTGCTATTTATAGATTATCAAATGAAAGGCTTTCTTTTAAAGCAGGAAATTTGACCTTTATTCACCTCAAAAACATGTCTTGTGGTTTAAAAATAGCATGGATTGCCATGTGGGGGACACTGTGAACACAAGAAGGTGTTCTGGTCTGATTTGTCCAAGTATTATTTTAATAATACAGTGACTCTTTTTTCTGCTCAGTTGGAAGGTGTGGACTGCAGTAAAGTGAGCTGTGCATGTGATGAAAATTTACCCTAAAAGTCTGTGATTTTCCTCCGTTAAAGATTCTGACCACTCATTTCCACAGGCGGGAGCGTCTTTAATGAGTGGTAACAAGGATGAAGTGAACGTGCGTGTAATATCCGACCTTTTCAAAGTGAAACCAGTTCAAAGCCTCTCTTAGTATTACCCCCATGTGCCGAGGACAAATGGACTACCTGGCTCTGTGCCACCAGCAACATTTGAGCTCACATGATGCCACTTTTAGACAGCTGGATGTGTGTGTGTGTGCGGGTGTGTGTGTGTGTGTGTGTGTGTGTGTGTGTGTGTGTGTGTGTGTGTGTGTGTGTGTGTGTGTGTGTGTGTGTGTGTGTGTGTGTGTCCATGACCGCATCAGCAGATGCGTACATAATCAGCTCTTTATGGTAAAGCTGCTCTGAAATCATCAGATCTGCATCAGATCTTGATAAACATTGATTTTTATGAAATGTTCAGAGAGGTTATGTTGTGTTAGATTTGAGTCCATTGAGGTTCAAACACTGAGAAAGTTTGATTCTCACTTTATATTCAGGGCTGGTTAATGTTGATTCATTAATATTTGATGTTAAATCTGAATAAATATGTCATTTCTTCTTTGACCACCAGTTTAAGTTGAACGGCATCGATCTGAGAGAGCAGAGTTTGTACGCCAAAAGCAGAAACTAACCTAACAATGTTGTCCTGTTTTGCAGAAAGTTTGGTGCAACTCTATCAGTGAACATCAAATATTTAGAAATTTTTATTATTATTCCAGATTTACCCATTTAACATCAATGTATGATTATCAGACATTGTAGAACAAAAATAAAACCTTCCATTACATGAAGTATTTTTGCAAAAAATACTTGATGCAAAAGGAAGCAGATTGAAATATTATCTTTAAGCTGACTGAGAGTCAAGACATACATCTTCAAAAAGCACCAAATCATCTTAATCAAACACAGACTGTTACAGTGATCAGAAAAACTGAGCTAGTAAAATAAAATTTTATATTTCTACCATTTTATTAATAGAAATTGTCACATTTACTGTCACCCACAATGAATGTGAGTTTAATACGACTTTTTCACTGGGGAAGAAATAACAGTTCATTTATGGGACAGCAATCGGTCTTGTCCTACATCTTTTTATCCAGTGGTAACATTCAGAGAGAGGGATCTCTGATTATTCCTCTGTGTCTCTTTAGATCCTCCTCAGGTTTTCAGAAGGTTTCAGATCTGGATGCTGAGACAACCCGGTAAAAGGTTACCGTAATTTTGTGTCAGGTGAATCGTTTCTGAGTGGCTTTGGTCACACGTTCTGTATCATTATCCTGCTGAAAGACCTAACAGTGATGAAGCTTCAGTTTAAGTAGATTTTTTTTCTTTTTTTCAAAATCTGCTGGTGTTTCAAAGAGTTCAAGAGGCTTTTCCCTCCAATAAGAGGGAGAGAGGCCCACAGTATCACACATCCTTCACCATAATTACCATTTGGCATTTTTATCCTTCTTTTTATGCCAGACCCAGCTGGAGTTTTTGTTTTAAATAAATCATGCTTATTTTAAGCTAAAAATAATCATGATTCCAGTTTTATCACGTTTACATTTCGAGTGGCTGGACAGAAACTTCCAAACTAAGATGTTTAATTCAAAAATACTTCATCGATCCCAAAATTAAAATGTTGCTGTAACTCATATTATTAATAAATTTTTCAAAGAGTTCTTGTAGATGGTGATGGATGTGGGCTTGGAAGATCTCCTCTCTGTGTTACAGTGAATTAGTAATGGTTGCCATGGAGACTGGCTGCCCCCCCACCCCCCCACACACACACTGCTTCTTTTTACTGCAGCTTTATCAAGGTGCTTTAAAGACTTCCTTTTTCTTCTTCTTCTTTTGCCATCATCAACACAGTCTAGACACATCTACTCTTGAGGTACAGACTGACCTCTGACCCCCTGACAAATGTAGTAATGCTGAGCAGCACATAAATCCTCCGAAGCGCCTCCTGCTCCTCAGAGCCACCATCATTTGATTTGTGTTAGCTGTATGTGGGTCAGAGCTGCGGTTTGATAAAATAAAAATGAGAAAGAAAAAAGAAAATGTTTTTAGCAGTTGATTTGTGGCTCCCGGCCCTGCTGAGACCTCCTCCGGTTGTCTAATGGCTTCTCACGTCACAGCTGTGAGGAGGCCCGTGAGGAGCTCCTGGAGTTCCAGGAGGGGAGCAGAGAGCTGGAGGCCGAGCTGGAGGCCCAGCTGGGCCAGGCCGAGCACCGCGCCAAAGACCTGCACTCCGAGAACCAGAGGCTGAAGAACGAGGTGGAGACGCTCAAGGTAACTCCAGAAGGGAAACCCGATACCGTCCACCTTCTTGATTTGGAGACCTAAATCTCACTTAAAGCTGGACATGAAGCCATTTGCAAACCCCCTCTTTTCTAATCCTGCCACCTGCTTGGCCCCATTCTTTCCGAACACCGACATGCACAGCTCTAATAAATAATTCATGAGGCTCAGACTCATTCTTACATTTACCACGTTTCCTCGTCCGTGTTTCCAGTTCCTTTTTACACAATAAAAATGTAAAAAAAAAAAACAGAAAATCTGGTCTATGTCTGGTAAACGAAAACCTGATCTTGGCCCAGAAGTTCTCCTCCATCCCTGCTGATGATGATTTGAGTCAGTACCTGCTGCTTTAGTCCCTGGGTTTTCAGCAGGGGCTGGAGCAGCAACACAGACCCGTGTGGCTGCTTTCTGTTCCCACGGCGATTCATCAGCAGATGTAGGTCAGACGCAGAAAGCCTCGTGGTTTTTATTGAGCTTATTGTCTCCGGGATAAATGGGTCACAGTCCACATCCGCCGCGGGAATGGAAAGAGCTAAAAGAGGGCGTGTTGAAGAAAGATGGACGTCGAAGAGCAACAGGAGCTGAAGCATTGTGTCTGTGCCTCCACTGAAACGGACTCTGTTATGTTGAACGTGTTCAGGAGCGGCTGGAGCAGCAGCACTGTCAGAGCTTCAAGCAGATCTCGGTGCTGGAGGACGACCTGGGACAAACGCGCAGCATCAAAGAGCAGCTCCACAAATACGTCCGAGAGCTGGAGCAGTCCAACGACGACCTGGAGAGAGCCAAGCGGTCAGTGCATGTTATTCACAGTTACATTTAGTTACTGCATTGCAAGTTGTGAACAAATAACTCTGAACAGTCTGCGTGATCTTGTGACGGAAAAAGGTTAGAAATAATAATTGATCTCCTCAGGTGTTTTTTTCATTTTAATGAACTTCTTTCAAAAGCACTTTTTGTCTGATTTCTAGTGCAAATGTCATTATTGAGTTAAACAAAACTAACTCACAAGTAACTTTTCAGAAAATATATAAGTTTAAGTCGATGACTTCCTAATATTGATGAAAAAGTTCTAGTTCCACTGGCAGATTATTTCACTTGTAACATGGGATAAATGTCTTGTTATAATTTAGATAATCTACCAGTGGAGCTGCTACTTTTATAAATTAATATTAGGTAGTTATTTACCTAAAAGAAGCTCCTATATCTTGCAAAAAAGTTACTTGTGCGTCAGTTTTGTCTTATTTCAAGTGTGATAAGATATTTTCACCAGAAAATGGACACAAAATACGGTGAAGCGGTGATGTTTCTGTCCCGCCTTGACTCTACGCTGCCTCCTTAGAGCCACCATCGTTTCTCTGGAGAACTTCGAGCAGCGCCTGAACCAGGCCATCGAGAGGAACGCCTTCCTGGAGAGCGAGCTGGACGAGAAGGAGTCGCTTCTGGTGTCGGTGCAAAGGCTAAAGGACGAAGCTCGAGGTGGTTATGGACCAAATCCCCACAGATGATCCACTCTGTCACTCACTCAGCTCACTAACATACACAGCAGCTGCGTTCACCTTCCTCTCATCGCTAATAAAGACGTGGAAACTGATGTTTGTGTGCTTCAACTTCACAGTGTGTTTCTCAATAAAATAGACTGTAAGCGTGAAGTTGTTACATGACAAAATGTGACAAATTTAAAACGATATGAATGTTTTGTCGAAGGCTGACCTCTTTTTTTTCCCCTCTGTCGGGTTTAAAGATTTACGGCAGGAGCTGGCCGTGCGAGAGAGGCAGGCGGACATGAGCCGCATGTCGGCTCCGAGTTCCCCGACGCAGGACAACGTCAAGATGGACTCCGCAGTACAAGCCTCCCTCTCCCTCCCTGCAACACCTCTGAGCAAAGGCCTGGACAACGCCTTCGCCAACCCAGCAGGTAGGTTCTTCACCTGACTGCGTTATCTCCATCATCAGACGAGTTCAGGCTGGAAAACATCATTTATCAAAACGTCCTGCTGATTTAATTTTACGTAAAGACAAAAAGGAATAGCTGGAGAAAGGCTTTGTGATTTCTGGAGGGTTATCTTATGCTGATAAAGAAAGAGAGGAAAAAACATGTTTAACATATAAACTTTATAGAAAAACAGTTAAAGAGAAGGGATTTTCTTATCAAATTACAGAAAATATACAAAACATAATAAAACATGTGAAATAAAGTAAAAAAAAAAGCATGATCAGTGTTTAAAATTAATAAAATGTTATTTTTTTTCTTTATTTTATTTAAGCATTTAATACATATTTTCTTTCTTTGTGCTTTTTGAAATGTAGAGAAACCTATATTTGGTTGATAGCCTTGTGATGAAGCCACCGCTGTCCTAACAAAAAAAAACAAGTTGTAAAATAAATAAAATCAAATTTATAAAACAAGTTTTTTTAAAAAAAAGGCAAACATTACAACTATTTTTTATATTCACATTTTTAAAAACATTATAAACTTTTGTTTTTGTCTTTTTTTGGTTCATTACAGCCCAAAAGTCAAAACTTCTACATTTTAATATAAAGCATCTAAAATAAAAAAAGTACAGATACTAAAATAAATAAATTCACATTGTATGAATATTTACAAGCATTACAACTCTTTCTTTAAATTAATACATTTATATATATATATATATATATTGCTTTATCACAGTGACAAACTATTTTCAGTCTTAGATTTACTGGTTTTAGTTTTTATTTCTTGTTTCAGTTTCAGTTTTGTCTAATGGCTACGGCAGCAACTGTCCTCTGACTCCCTCAGCCAGAATATCAGCGCTCAACATCGTCAGTGATTTACTCCGGAAAGTCGGGGTGAGGGATTCCTCCTTCCTGTTTTAGCCACCACGTCTCTCTCCAGAAACTCTCCTTCCTCCCCTCATCCTGTTTTCACCTCCATCCAGGCTCTGGAGTCGAAGCTCGCCGCCTGCAGGAACTTTGCTAAAGACCAGAAAGCCCGTAAGGCCTTCTCTCTGGACAACAGCAATGCGCTCAACGGAAACACAACCAGCTACGCTCAGGCGCTCAGTACGTCATACAAGGCGTAAGTGAAGTGCACACACACACACACACACACACACCACACACACACACACACACACACACACAGCATCTTATTACCATACGCATTCACAGATGACATGACGAGAGGAATCTCAAACGATGTTTTTGTTTTTGTCCCAGCAGAACTGAGACAGTCATATTCCCGGCGTTAGTTCTGGGTAAATGCAGCTCCTTCACCTGCAGAGAAGGTTTTGGGATACATGATGTGTTGGGTCTAACAAGCCTCGTCTCTAATCACGTAGAAATAACAATGGCGGTGGGCTGACTGACGGTGGCGGTAGAGCTCTGATGTCTCCCGTTGTGGAGTCTTTTATCAGACATGGACTGGCAGAGGGACGGCCCAAACTTCTGGCAGCGACGCAAATAAATTCATTGCACAAAAAAATATTTCAGTTGAAACTATAACCCAGACCATGAGACCCTTACAAATTGATAAGCTAGCTTTATTTCTGTACAATCATTTAATAAACGCAGGTGGGAAAGTGGGAAAGAGTCAAGTGGAAGCCACTCTATCGGTATGATTAGCAGATGGCTAGAAAGGACTGAAACAAGCGAATGATTAGGGTTGGAAAGGACAATTAAAGTCTTGCCACAGATTCTCTATTGGATTTAGCTCTGGGCTTTGACTGGGCTATTTCTAACACATAAGTATGCTTCATCCAAACCCGTTTACGGCCGCTGTCCTACCAGGAGCCGTGAGGTTTTCAGATCCCCTTGTTCCTCCTGTTTGCTGAGTATCTTACATTAATTCTTAGCGATGACATGCAACTTTTACAGAACTCGCCAGGAACTTACTGGTTGCATTCCACCGATACAGATTTAGTTTATTTTATAACAGTACTGAAAAGTAACCGGTATGTCCATGCATCGTGTCAAATCCTCTGAATTATCTTGTGGTTTGTTAAGAAAATACATTTAAAATAAGCTAGTTTTAAAAACTTAACATGTCTTGATTGAAATAGCCTAATTATAGTTTTAAAATTAATAACTTATTCTGGCCTATTGACCTTTATTTTACCTGTAGTTACAGCAGATCGTTTGCTAAGATCTTTTGATCTGCCCTTTGTCTGAGTGGGAAAACTATCAGGAGCAGTTCCAGCTTCTCGCACAGATCCGTGAAAAGCCATAAAACAGCAGGAGTTCAGGAGAATCTCTGCTTCCTCTTTAATTAGATAAGGAGACAAATGGTCTTAGATCGTGACTTGCAGGGCTTTAGAGAGAGGGTCAGACACAGCTCCTGGTTGGATGAGCAGAGATACGCCTTATTTGAATAAATTAAAGACAAGAATACGCCTTTACTATAAAACTTTCTACACAGAAGTAATAAATTAGATTTGCTCTTGCAATTCTCCAAGGATGTCTTTGCTTTTCCTTTTTTCTTTCCTTCTTCTTTTCCATTTGTCTCAGGTAAATGAATGTCTGTTTTAGTGTGTTTGAAGTGTCTGTGTTGTCAATGTGAATTTATACTTTTAAATGTTAGAATAAACTCTGAAAATGTGTGCTGTGGAGCGTTGACTGTCATCTCTGTGTGGCTTTTGTTTTCACACATGGAATCATTGAATCCGGGAGCACAAGAGAATGTAACGAGCCAGAAGTTTTTATTTTATTCTCTTAACAGGCTCAAATGTCAAAACAAATAAATTTGTCTTTGCTTATTCCAGGAAAGTGACCTGTGAGTTCTGGAAAGTTGTGAGATACTTGGTGCTACTGGATCTAATAGGTTTAAACTCTACCTGGAATCATAATGCTGTGGGAAATGAGCTTCTATTTTCATTTTCTTTTTTTTAATATGTTGGGTCTTTGGAGTTTAACCTAATCTTTTCAGAAAAAAGAAACATATTAGAAAATGTCTATAAACCTTTTAATCTACACACATTAAGGTGTGCATAGATTAATGTTCCATTTGTGTGATCGTTTCCATACTTTGTATCTCATCTGCTTGTCTGAAAGTTGCTGAGATCATAAACGGAACAACATTCACATCGAGTCGGTTCTGGATTCTGTGCAGAGGAAGTGATGCGTGTTTGGTGACTTTGTTTGGGTTGCTTTGTTGCAGCGGGACGGTGAACAGGCTCGACCCCGCGACCCTGACAGCCATCACCTCCGCTCCCGCCGCCTCCTCGCCCGGCCTGGTGCGCCTGGCTGTGTGAGACACCGCAGCGCAGGAGCAGAGACCCAACGCTTCGTCCTCCGTCTCCAGCTCCACGCCCTCCTTGTTGTTTAACGCCATCCGTTGTTCTGACTCGACTTCTTGTGTTTCGTAGCTGCTGTAACGATGGCTCCACGTGAGAGTAGTGGGTGTTTGTTCATCTGTCCGGCTCCGAGAAAGACCATTAACGTCTTTCTGCTTACCTGACTCGGGTTTTTGTTGAGTGCATCATGTCGACAAAAGGGAAAATATTATGCAAATGTTACATTTCTGACACAATTACACAACACTTTTCTCACTTGTAAGCAGAATTTCTCACAATTTTACTCAGCAATAATGTCAGCTAGACCTTCACACACTCTCGTCGGTCTGTTTAAATTGTTCGACACGTGTGCTTGAACAATGTTTAAGACATTTTCTCTGGTGTTGGAAAAGTGTTGGAGCGCGCCTCGTTTATTTACAGAACCAGTGTCTAGCGAGTCTTTGTAGCGAGTCACACAACGTAACTTTAAGCTTTGTGACATGAAGTGTACAGTATTGGTCATATTGATCCGCGTTCACAGCTCGGCAACGAAGAGGAGAGTTCAGACATGTTAAAGGGATAGTTCAGATTTTCTACCCGTGGTGTTCAGGGGACATTATGAGGAGTCATTATCTTACCTAGTGAATGTTCAGTAAAGGCACAGCCAAACCAAAGGAGGTTTCTGCAATATATATATCAACACAAAATACATTTTTATTGATTGTGATTTTGGTCCATGGCTGTTTATGCTGCAGACTGTTGGCTTGAGGTTTGTCTCGGTTCTTTTTTATGTTGAATATTTTTAAACAGAACTCAAAATCTGAACTATCCCTCAGTTTAATTTCTGTTCTCTTTTTACCTGTTTTAAAAAAAATTAAAGTCGTTGCACAATTTATTTCTAGGTTTATGTGGAATGTAGGTCAGTTTTATTGCAATGTTTTTTTTTTTTTTTTGCTGTTTGTGGGTTTATTTGATTTCTTAACTGCATGTAACCAATAAAAGATGTATTTATTATCACAGATGACTTCACTGCATTTTATTGTTAAGGAATTTCTAACTTGGGCAAATACAAGTTAAAAATGACTTTTTTTTTCAAATGAAATTATTTGGCTCATAAATTCACATTTACATTCAAAAATATTTAGTTTTTAGAATATCCACATTTCTATATATTTTTTTCTTGGTCTGATGTATCATTTGAATTTTCTGAAAAACAACATTCAAGGTTTTAATAAGCTATAAACATCAAGATGAACAGAAATAAAAACTTGAAATATATTTCTCCCCTGCGCAATTTATCCCTCTAGAATAGTATGAAAAACTACATCATGTTCCAAACCTTGCTCTCATATTATCTCTCGCCCTTTAGCGCTTTATAATTAGTCATTTTCACACAATTAAATCTGCTTTCAGGTAACAAGCACATTTCTTGAACAAGGTTTGCCCCTGCATTCATATGAAACGTCACATGAAAATAAAAACACAACAAAGACTATAAGGATTTAGCTCACAACTTTCACACACATGGTTCTTCAAGTTGCATGTTCTGCCCTCTGCTGGACAAACACTTAACATTCTCTTCAAACGGTTTATAAAGGAAACACACAGGGAGTTGATACATGGAGACTTCTTTCATTATTTGAAGGCAACAAATCAATCTGTGCACATAGTACAGATAGAAAAGGCCTTTTTTTAATTCTCTTTTCTCTGAAAAGTGGAAAAGTAGGGTCAGCTGATCTGCCGACTTCATTAACAAGGTGAAGAGGGCCCATAATTGTCTGCTTTGTTCAGTCACGCCCCGCCTTGCTTCTTCTTCTCTGCCAACTCCTCCATCTGCTTCTGTCGCCTCTCCAGGATCTCCATCCTCTTGGACTCGTTGCGCGCTCTCTCCTGGGCCCGGATAACGTCCACATCCGTGAAGAACTTGTGTCTGTATGGCAGAAGAAACAGAAATCTCACTGGAAGGAGAGATTTCTACAGCTATCATGATGAAAATATGGGAAATTGTGAATATTCTTAAAATCAACAGCTTCCTATTTATCACCAGCCATCAGGAATAGTTCAGAGATTTACATGGAAGACACCAACCTAACCTGAGATTAACTTTGTAAGTCTAGTCTAGCATCTGCAAGATCCCAAAATTAACTAAGGTAAGGAGTTAGCACAATTAGCACAGCTATCTCTGGGTTTATTCCAAGAGAATTTAGATCTTTATTTTAACTCCATGTCTTGGAAAATTTACACTTTCCTAATAAATAGCTCCTTATGTCTCAGAGCTTCCTCCAAATTAATATTTAATTACTGACACTACTAATGGCTAACTGAATTCTGTTTTCCTCCAAAAACAAATGTCATATCATAGAGCTTGGTCAGTGAGACCTGGTAGGGATTCGCAAGGTGAGTCCAGTGATCGGAAAAAGATTGGATTTTTAAGCTTCTGACCCACTGGTCACCTGTCAGGACCATTTAGGCTAAAGTTCGTCAAATGCTACTTTCCTTCTGAAAAGACTCCATCCCAGTTTGAATGTTGCAAATAAGCAATGTGAGTTACTCCTGAACACAAGTTTGAAGTGGGAGATGAATTGAAAGTAATGCTGTAGAAATTTTACTTTAAGAAATGCTTAGGACTATTTCATCATGGAACTCCACTTTAAAGATTCAAAGTAAAAATTAAATGTATTCAATGGTTGTTTTTTGTGGTTAATTTCTACCTTGGTGCTATTGTGATTCATGCAGTTAAAACCAGAGAAAGATGCTGGTTCCTAGAAAGAGAAATCAAAACGTTTTGACCATGTGACTCCAATATTATTGTCCCAGAAATGTCCAATAACTCTAGAAAAGTTTTTCTTGGTAAACTAAACAGTTTACTTAACATTAATAGTTTAGTGCTCTGCAAGTTGTACTTTTACCAATTCATATGCTCTTACAATATGACAGCAGCACAGTATTCACAAACCTGTAGAGACAAAACTGAGGGATTGTTTAAAACTGAAAAATGTCTCCTGTCAAAGGATCAGACCTGAACTAATATCCAGGTTTTACAATCTTAATCTTATTTGAGTTTAAGTTGATATTCACATTGAAGGCAAGTTAACAAATTTTGACAATAAAAATAAACTGTTTACCAAAAAGTAAACGAATAACAGAGAAGGCTACAGGTTGTTTATTTGGTTGTTGGTTTTTTCTCAAGCATAGAACTCTGCAAGATTAAACGTGATCACTTAACTGTTTATGAATTAAGTTACGGTGAATAATTATAATTCTAGCAATCACGACAGACATCCAAATTTCGGAATTGTAATAAATCGTAAATTTGTTTAATGAAGTCAAAGGCGCAAATAATAAATTACCTGTTTATGAAGACAGTAGCGAGTCCAACCAGCACAGTCCCGAACAGGATCGGTTTGGTGAAACGTTTTCCGGCGGACAGCTTGTGTTGCTTCATTGTTGCGTGTTTGTGTCAATAACGAGGCTTATTGCCTGAAAATAAAACTCACATTTTAAAGCTACATTAGGTAGTTTTTTTTTCTTTCTATAGTTGACCTTCCGAGTGTGAGCATAGACATATACACACACACACCTCCCTAGGTCTGGTAACAACTTCCGGTGTTGTGACGAACTTTGTGTTCCGATTGATTTTCCCCAAGTATCGCAGCTGAAATCTCAGAATAATACGAAAACATATCTACTTAAGTATTTAACTCTATCAAATACTGTAAAAACAGATAAATAAATAGAGGTGGAACTCTGTTCTCCGACACTGTTCCCAGATTTGATCCCTTATTTGCGATTTTGGGCTCATTTCTTTGGGGGAACCAGAGTAGAAACAACACCTGGCAAACCTGGAACTGTTTTTCTTACTCGTTCGTTTTCTCGGACACATTTCAGAGACGGACGACTGAAAACAACTATCAGTAAAGTAATGTGGTAAGCATAGACATAATATGTCTATGGTGGTAAGCATAGACATTAATACAGTATTGATGTCTATGGTGGTAAGCCTGTGCTTGAAAACAGATTAATCGGAGGCTGACTTAAAGCGACGGAAGTGGTGCCGGAAGCTAAAACATGAACTCCACAGAAGCGCCGGAGCGGTTTGAATATTTACAATCTCTTGTCACTGAATTTCAGGACACAGACAGTGAAGGTGACGAATTTTAATTTATCTCTAATGGCTTTTGTTTATATATAACTCTTCTTTTTTATAGCCAATACGTTTTATTTCTGGGGGGGAAACACGTATAAATAGATAATTTTTACATTCAAGGTTCCTACTTATGTGAGTTTGGGTTGCAGAGGAAACAGATCTAGCAGGAAAACTGAGCAGTGGAATGGCTTAGATTAGATTAGAGTACGTTCATATGTTAGAATGGGATAGAATTTAATTTATTTTATTTATTATAACTCATTTTAATGCAGTAACTTATTTTTATTAATTAAAATGATCGTAAGTTTTAAAATCATTTTGTAGAAAATATTTTCACTGCTTTGTGATTCAAATTTTAGGAGATTACCAACAATTTGTCAGAATCTCACAAAGCTATATCATCAAACAGCGCCGCCTTGTGGTGTAAATTGGAACAACACATTTATATCAGCGATGTCGATTAAATTTTTTTTTCCTTATTTTTCCTGTATTAGAGGCCAAAGAGCAAGTACTGGCCAACCTCGCCAACTTTGCGTACGACCCAAAGAACATGGAGTATCTGCGGGAGCTGCAGGTGCCTGACCTCTTCCTGGACATGCTGACCGAGGAGAACGAGAACTTTGTGGAGTTTGGGATGGGTAAGTTCAGTAATGACATTCATGTTATCTCTTTTAGAAATCGTTCAGAAATAGTGAATTGGTACAATCCCCATTACATCCGCTGAACCTGCCTGTCGTTTTTGTAGTTATTGACCTGGACTTCTGCACAGATTCTTAAATAAAGTGAAAGTAGTGAGCAGTAGACAATATGGATATTTAATATCTATTCTGTAGTACTGCAATGCTTCCTAATGCTTTAGAAGAAATAGATTTAATCTTTCTTTTCCATCATGATGTGTTTTTACTCAATCAGTTTCCATTGATCCTTTTCATATCTCACATGTGTATATAGTCTTTCAGTTTCCAAGTAAAGTGAAATAAATGCTGCAAATCATTTCTAGAGCAGAAAATATCAATATCATCAGCAAAAACGTACCAGTTTCAATGCTACAGCTATGTTTCACATGTGAACTACCTATAAAATCCAACAGTGTACCTGCACTAAAATTTAGTGTATTTATGTTTGTTTTCCTTTTCCACTCTGGCCATGAGTTTCCTTAGGAGGAGGGATTGCTGCAAAATTAAAATCTTCATGCAGTTGACTCAGTTCGTAGTTCTAAGGATGCATTTTGATTGTCACTATAGCTGGAATTAGACTGTCCAGTATTACATCTATGATAGTCTAGATTGTGACTTATTGATTGAAATATGTCTGATTGACTCGTATTGGTATTTATCTGATTTCTTGTGCACTTCTGTAAATAAATCGGAACATCTGAGACATTTGTCATAACTTTTGCTGCTGTACAAACAAAATGAACTGAACTAAAATCCAAAGATAACCTTCAGCCCTCTGTGCCTCCTCTGTGCTCTCAGGGGGGCTCTGTAACCTCAGCATGGACCCCGAGTGCAGAGAGGTCATCCTGCAGAGCGGCGGCATCAGCCTGGTCACAAACTGCCTGTCCAACCGGCGGGAAGAGACCGTCCTGTCGGCCGTCACCACCCTCATGAACCTCGCCACGCCCGCGACCCGTCCCCAGATCTCCGAGCCTGGAATCCTGCAGTGCATGCTGCGCTTCTCCCTGGCAGAGAGCCCCCGCCTGCGCAACCTGGCAGCCGTGTTCCTGCAGGACTGTTGCAGCGAGGAGCAGGTGAGGCAGGTCCAGCAGCAGTCGGAGGGACGGCAGACTGCTGTTGGGATCCCGTTGCCTAAAGAATGAGGACTCAGTTTGGCTCTTTGTGCCTAAAACAAGCTTCCCCCTCTCAGAGGCGTTTCTGCATCCTGGGGGTTTTGCTTTTTCGGCCCCAGTGATGCAGTCCTCACGTGTTGCTGTGGGAAAATGCTCCACAGGCTTCTGGACGAGGTCGGGGTTGTCTCCCGGCCACTCCGGCTCCTTCACACCAAAGTGGTGTTTGTGTGCAGGGTGGAGCAGAAAAAGGACAAAAACAGTTGCCTCAAAACTTGCTCATTTACTTGTAATAGGACTGCTGTGATCTGTCCACATGGTGTTTTCAGATTATTAATTTTATGAGTGAAAGCCAAAGTGAATGCTCTGGAGAAAGAATGACCTTTAAAGACAAGAACGTAGAGACGCACAAATCAGAGATCAGAATCAGACAGTTGTGGCTTGATCAGTGGTCAGCAGATCAAAAAGTGAAAAAATGTTATTTTTCTTCCTTCTCGTTAAATGCATCAAATCAAAGAATTCTCAGTTTATTAATGCGCCGACGATCAGAATATGTGATGCCGATTTTGGAGTTTCAGTGAAATCAAGAAAGAGGGCAGGTGATGCATTCTTTCATTTTGTATTTTCCAAACAAACAACCTGCTGAAAATGTATTTTCATATTGTTTGTGAAATCAGTTTTAGCCAGAAACAGCATGAATTTTATTGGGTTTAAGGGTTAATGAATGAACGTACAGTGGAATAAAATTATTTATTCCTCCTCTTTAAAAAAAAAATTGATTTGAGCAGTTGTGAATTACAGACATGTTATGTTCTTCACTAGGAGTTTGTAAAGTTTGAGTCACAAATATGTAAGAAAGCATGAATTTTATAAATATTGTAAAAGATAAACAGGGCAAAATAAAAGCATTTGGGTCGATATTTTGGCTGTTGATCCTAATTGTTACTTTTACTTTAAGTGACTGTAAAACGTCTTGCACAACAACAATCTCTTACTTTTGTACTTTTTGGGTCAGAAGCTGTAAGGTCCGGAAAACGCTGGTCACGGTTATTATTCACAAGTAGAGTCACAAAAGGTCAAAGAAGCACACATCTCACAAAATGAGGTATAAAACTATAAATTAGAAAGTTGAGTGGAAAGAAAAGAATGCACAAGAAACAAATGATATAATTTATTAAGAAGCAGAAATATGTTCCAGAACAGCAAACTGACAAAATTACTGCTCTAGTAAAGGTGATCAGTCACACCAATTACTTTAGTTTGTCCACACTCAGTTTGGGTGCTACTTGTTTTTCATTAAGAGAAGACAGTTTAAAATATGTTGTGTGATTTTTATACACTTGCAGTTGGATTAAAATAATTTCAGAACATAAGACTGTCTCAGCTTTAAAACCTTAAATTTAAAAGCGTGTTAATGTATATTGCTGCAAAATTTAAATAACCTGATCAGCAGAAGGGAAGATATTTCTGTTGAGGAAAAATAAATGGGCAAATAGTATTTTTATGTATATATATATATTAACTTCGCAAATAACTTTCAAGAATGAAATCTTGTCTAAACTGACTGGATGCTGGGATTTTACCTTCTGTTAAATGTTAAAACCCCGCAAAAATCTTTGTCGGCCACTTCAGCCAACGTTCCTTCCTCTTAGCTGTTTCTGTAAGAATAAAACGTCCTGAAACATTTAATGAAACCTGAAGTATGTGAAATAAAATAACTGAAAGCAAACCTTGAGGTTCCTCCTTTAAGAGCCAAAAGCCAACGTTTGTTTTAGGAGCTATTTCTGGGCCGAATCCTTTGGGTCTAGACAGCCGCCGACACCCGGCCCTGCAGCCCGCACATATCGTCCAGGCAGGAAATTCTTTACAGCTTTCAGCGTGTCTGCCATGTCGGCTCACTTTCTACATTTTAATCAGAGCGAACGGCGTGTGGAGGGCCGGAGAGGCGTGCACCTGCCGCCGGGATGAAGAAAACCGCCTCCGTTCTTCCCGTAAAAGAGGAACACCCAGGTCTGGCTTTAATAGAGTTTATTTCAAGTTGAGATTAATAATAATAATAAAAATGGAAGTTTTGTAGCTGCTGGGTAAAAGCTGAGCAGACCAGCAAGTTGTCCGCGCACATCAGCCTCACAGGACGGTCAGAGCAGAACTGTTAAGAAAGGAAATCACATTTGAGTGCTAAAATCATATTTTGCGTTCTGTCTTGATTCCTGTGCTGCTTTCGACTTGGATTCGAGTCTGTACATGTTTGCAGAGTAAACTGCGTCCTTGTCATAACGTTTATAAAATGAATTAATGCCTTTTTCTTGTAAGAGCTTAAATAACTGACCCACTAATCACAGTTTAAAGATCCCTGTCCATCGCTGGTCTGCTTACGGATTACACTGTCTGCCAGAGATGCTTCTCCAGACATTTTATCTTGTTCTGATGGCCAGTTGTCTTAATCCAAATTGTAGTTTATGCTACATGATTCATATACAGTTTATATACTGGAAATAGTAATTGGATTCTCTCAGTTTAGGAGAGAAGTCTGTCATTTCCTCTGATTCAGTTCAGCTGCTTCTCGGCCTCCTCACGTAGCTTTTGCTTCTGGATCTGAGTAGGAAAAAAAAGGCAGATAAAAGAATAAATGAATAAATAAATGAAGAAACAATTTTTTAATCTACAAAATGTTCAAGAAATATGGCTGCAAAATTTGAAATTTCCTAGATTTGTTCGACCTCTGGATCCGAATGGAGGAGAATATCCTCCAAAAGTTTTTTTCTTCTTAAAAAAATAGGAGCTGCGGCTCAAAGATACTGACGTTTGGGTTTTCTTTGGCTAAGAAAATCAGAATATTACATTCCAAACCCATTAGAAAAATAGATTTAGGCTACACAATTCTGTATCCAAGGACATTGACAAAGTTCAGTGGAAGAAAAAAGTGTAGTTGAAAGGATGTATAAATAACAGGGATGAGTTCAAAATCAATAACAAATATGAGGTTTTTTTTTTTAAAAGTCGTTGTGGTTTAGATATTAAATAACTTTTTGAGAAACCCACAGAATCAACTTAATTGAAAATATTTTGACATGTCAATACAAATAAATTTTTGTTAAATTATATATGTATATGTATGTATATATGTGTGTGTAAAAGTGTACACAATAAAGGCAGGCATTTTTTCTAACTTCAGCTTCAGATGTGAGAACGTGAAACCGTCGCGTTGCCTTTTCTTCCAGGTGCGGTTTCACTTAATGGCTCTCAGAGGAGTCCTAAGTTTAGGGTGTGGATTAATCCGACTGTGTAATGAGGCCAGAGGGACGCCGAGTGCGTGCAGACAGGCTTCATGGCTGAGCTTCTAAATCTGGATCCGTTTTCACTCTGGCTGCAACATGTTTGCAATTAACCACAAAATGAAAGCTGTGGATTTGGGGAAAGAGAAAAAAGCCCATAAAAGCATCACCTTTCCAGTAATGGTGAGTGGGAAGCTGGTCAAAAAGAGGATGTAGCGAGGAATCTTGAAGTGGGCGATCTGGAAGAAGTGAAAACCGGGAGATGATGAGCAGAGCAGCTCTGGCAGTGGAGGAACAGCGGAAACAAAAACGAAATGAAGCCACCTGTCCTTTGCAGTACGCTCTGATCTCCTCTGCTGTGCACTCCTGGCCGTCCACCAGTTGGATGCAGGCACAGACCTCTTCACCCATTCGAGGATCTTTGACTCCAACCACCTAGCAGCCAGGAAACAAAATAAATAAATACCGAAGGTTATGGTTCATCAGTATGTGGAGCTGAATGTTGAAAATAAACGAGAATAGAAGCATGAAACTAAACTGAAGTTGTTAAAAGTTTCTGATCTAGATTGGTACTCTTAATTATCTTCATGTTATGGTTAAGCAGGGTACTTTGTACTCCTAAAAGGTTTAGCGGGGGTACGCAGTACTTGCAATAGAGGAGCGGCTGTAAAAAAAAAAAAAAAAAAAAAAATCAATGGATTCACTGTACAGCCTGACTGATTAGTTTTTCAAGAACAATCTAAAACACTTAATCTAAAACGACTTAATCAGTTAATAAATAACTTTTTTCTCATTTCAGATTTTTCTGAACTGTTCGTGCTTTGCTAGAGCAGGTCTGCAACACGTCGATCGCAGAAGGTTTTGAGTTGATCTCGGCATTAGGTAACAAACTGAACGCTGCCAGGAGGCTGAGACCAGCACCTCCTCCGCTGATTGGCTGAAAACGTTCGTAACTTTATTAAAGAACAACAACAACAAAATCTACAAAACATGTTCAAATTTATGACCCAACAACAACAATAAAATCAGTGATTATTGTTTCAACACGGCGTTGCGCTACTCTGTGCGTTTCGGTTCCATTATCAAAATAGCAGAGCAGGAGTTTAAAATTAACTAATCAACTACCGCTGTGTTCATGAGAGGCTTATTAATGATCGCAAAATAAATATCAAGCTTGCAAACCTGATACCATAACGGACTGAATGGTATGTTTTTAACGTAATCTTGGGGTGGTTGCCATGGCAACGGGTGTGCTTAAATGGCAGAGAGAGCGGGAGAGTAAAAAGTGTGAGTGGTTTAGAGTTGATCACCTGTTCAGGTTATTTTACCTTTCTTTACCTTTGTCTTGGCTCTTTACAGCTACTGTAGTTTCTGAACGTTCAATAAACGACAAACTTGGACTAATAATCTTGTTTGTCTGTGAGTAGGCTATACGTCATTTACAACAAACATCAAACATGGTAAATATGTTTCATTAAGTATTTAACAAACAAATGGCTTTTACTGCAATAATTATGCGAAATTAAATTGTCTGTTGGCTCAGAGTCTGAGCGGCTTTTCCTTTATCAAACAATTTTTTTGCCTCTTATTTAGTGGAAATTTTGATGTTGATGAGATTTTCTCCAAAATAATAACCTTTTTCAACCTTTATAGCGCCACTGTTGAAAATGAGAAGCTAACATTCGCAAATGACATTGAAATAAAATCCAATCCAACATCTGGTTTGAGGAGATTCCTCTGGAACCTGTTGGAGGAAAAATATCCCAACTTCAGAAGGTGAGGTTTTAACCTATCAGAGCTCTGTGGTTCCTCCTGTCAGTATGAGGAGGCGCCATGTTAGGAAGAGAAGTGGAAGCTGCAGGAGCTTCAGAACAAACAGGTCATGATGCTGGGCTACTGATTATTCCTCTGTCTGGACACAGGATAAAAAGAACCAGTTTAAAAGATAAAATGAACGGTTATATGCCAGACATGGAGAACTGGGATGCAGTCCATGCCATGATGTTCAGAGTTTAGGTCTCATGGCATCTCAAGGAGTCAACATTGGAGCCAGTGGGCTGAAGGAAATACAGCTTTTTTGTAGAAATTTGTAGCTTTTATTGCTTTGCAAAAAAACAAAATCAGCACAGAAACTCCAAAGCACACAAAGAATATATATATGTATATTTGTCATAGTACCCCCAAGAATTTAAAACTATTTTCACCCCTGTGGTTAAGTGAAATAAAAAGATGTGGAGGTTTTGGAGTGTAAACACCAACGTTCGTAATATAAATCCAGATTTAACAATGACTAAAACAAACTATAATGAGGCCAAGAAGACCAAGAAGAATTTTTTTTTTAAAAAAAGCAGATGGATAATAATTATAGGTTTTTGTTTGCAAGATGTTTATCTGCATTTTTCTAGCAAGATGTTATAAAGAGGAACAGCTCTGAAAAGAGCTTTGACAGGTATATACATTTATATAAAAAAAACATAAATTTTTTAAATATAAACCAAAGACTGTCATAGTATTGAACACTATTTCGTTTCAAGGAAAGAAGGATATTAATGGTTTCCAGCATCATCCAAAATTTACTCTGATATCGACGTAGAATTTGTTCTGTTCTGTCCATTTGTGGCCACGGATGGCGCCGTTTCGCCCACCCACCTGTGCCTCCTTCACTTTGGGATGTGTGTGGAGGAACTGTTCGATCTCTGCCGGGTAAATGTTCTCTCCCCCTCGGATGATCATGTCTTTAATCCTGCCGTCGATCTTGCAGTAGCCGTAGGCGTCCAAGCTGCCGATGTCTCTGCAGGGAAGAACGCAACAACCAACCAACAAACAAAATGTGTTTTTAATAAAAAGTTTAAAAATGATGGTTTGCATGTGGTTATTTTTTACACCGTCAGACATCTTAGGACTCACCCAGTTCTGTACCAGCCATCTTTAGAGATGCACTCCTCCGTTTTAGCCTGATCTGACCAGTATTCCAGCATCACGCAGTATCCTCGGATCATTATTTCCCCTTTCATCCCAAGAGGCATAATCTGGCCAGTTGTAGGGTTTACGATTTTAGCCTGAGGAGAAAAAAAAGATACATATTCAATCTGGAAACAAATTCTCACCTCACAAAGAGAAATAAACATATATGTGTGATTTTTTTTTTTAAATTATTTGAGAAGGGTGTCGGTGTACCTCCACGTGGTCCAGGATGTAGCCAACCGTCTCACACTTCCTCTCCATGTTGTCCAGGGGACAGGCGAGGAACGTCACTGGGCTGTTCTCTGTGGTGCCGTATCCAATCTGTCGACGACAAAAACACCAGAAGAAGAAAGCAGGAAGATGAGTCAGTGGAGAAGGAGAGGATTAAAGAAACCAGGTTGATGTTTTTTTTTTTAAATCAGCGTCTGTAAGAGTTTTGGTTTTGATTATCTGCAGAGTTTTGTTTGTTTCTCTCAGCCAAAAATCCAGAGATCCATCCTTTTCTGAGGAAACAAGAAGCTGAAATATTTATTTTAAAATATTCTGGATTGTTAATTGGATTGACAGTTAATTTTTGCTGAATTATTGAAACAGGAATTGGTTTAAAGATAGCCTAAGGCGTTGGGGATTGTAACTAGAATAGATTTGAATTTGATGGCATTTTGAATCTATGGGATTTACACCCCGTCTGCATTCAAAATGTTTGTTGTTCAAAATGGACTGTTTTGGAGTTATTGCAGTAAAATGAGTATTCTTTTCTCCTAGCTGAATATTTCAGACTACGGAAATATTATTTTCATGTCAACTTGAAATGAAAAAAAGAGGTTAAGGATATGTGGCTGCGTGTCCTTCTATAAACTTCACGCCCGGTTGTTCATCGCTTCAGGACTTTCTGCACAAGTTGCTGTTCTTTAACAAGGAGTAACAACAGAGGACAATTACAAACAGAAGATCGTTTCCTACAGGACGCTGTGGAAGATGCATATTTTGGCAAAACCTTCTTGTTATTGTATCCATATTTAAAAATGTCAGTAGTTTATTCATCTTAAGAGTTGTAAAGAGTCTTGGTTACAGATCCCTGCTCTACTTAAATGCGCGTTTAAGCTCCTTTAATTTGCTACGTTCCATCCAGCACGCCCTGTTTTATAGTGGGTAAATTGGTGTTTGCCTCTGGCAGGAATGTTTTCTTCTCCATTCAGCTGATTATCAAAAAAAAAAAAAACACAGGCGAATCCTCCAACAGCAGCAGGAAAGTTTAAACTGAGCAATAAATGTCAGTCTCTCTCAGATGAAGCTGTGTTGAGTCTTCACCTGCCAAACCTCTAAAAAAAAAAAATCAAGTTTCACAATAAAATGTTAGATTTGTTAAGTAAACACTAGATTTTTCTTCTTTTTTTTTAAATGGGTGGGGCCATAAAATACATGCAGCTGAAGCCAAACCATCCTCTGACCTGAGCCAGTCACATCCTGCCAGAAACGGCTCCAAATTACATAAACCGCTCCATCTTCTGCACTGAGGTTTAACTGGAAATCTCCATTACATAACGCCGCTGTCAGGTTACAGAAGCAACAATACACACAGGAATGCAAAGTGGCATTTAAAGTTTTCACGCCCGTGATGATGGAAGTATGCCTTTTTTCTTTCCTTTTCTTTGTTGCAGATGACTTGCATCTTGCTTCCATGCCAGCCATCTGGAGACTATTACAGGTTATAAAACAGCTGCGCAGGAGTGGCTCCTTTTTCCTGCCGCCGCAGACTGAAAAACAATAGCGAAGTCTGGGAGCGTGCACAGAACCAAACTGACCTCATGCCACGTTGTCAAACGTTCACCTGGAACCTCTGACATGGGGGGGGGGATGGAATAAATACGATTGGTGCTTGTTGTGATTTGTTGGGACGTTCATCCGCCATGGTGCGCTGGACGTCCCCTGCTGCAGAGAGGAGACGTTGACGGACGCTCTGTGAGGGTTAAATTCTCACCGACACTTGACTTCCATGTCCAGACCTCTCACTTTAACCCTCCTCATTTTTTCCCTCCTCAAGTAAATGTTATAAATGGCGCTGTGTGCTCGGCTCATCGGCAATCCTCCTCTCACCTTTTGCTCACTCCTCCTCTCCGTTTTCCTCACAGCTCTGTTGTAGCTTCTCCTAACTGCTCCCGTCAAGTTTTTTTTTTTTTTTTTTGATGAAAGTTGCTCTGACGGAGGCCATCAGAATGCACTCTGCGTCCTGCGTGCTCTTGTTGGGAAGCTGCATCCTCCTGGGGCTCCCGGGAGTCCAGGGCCAATGCCCGAGCCCGTGCCACTGCCACGGAGACCTGCAGCACGTCATCTGTGACGGCGTGGGGCTCAAGAAGATCCCCCAGGTTTCGGAAGCCACCCGTCTGCTGAACCTGCAGAGGAACAACCTGGGCACCGTCCCCTCAGGGGCCTTCAGCGAAAGCAAGGGTCTCGTTTCTCTGCACATGCAGCACTGCCAGATACGAGAGATCGAGTCCCAGGCCTTCAAGGGACTGAAGAAGCTCGTCTACCTCTACTTGTCCAACAACAAGATCAGCAGCATCAAGTCGGGCGCCTTCGAGGACCTCGCCATGCTCACCTACCTGTACCTGGAGGGGAACCAGATGAGCGAGCTGTCCAAGGGGCTCTTCTCCCCCATGATCAACCTCTTCGTTCTGCAGCTCAACAACAACAGGCTACGCGAGCTCCAGCCAGGGACCTTCGCGGGCGCCAAGGACCTGCGCTGGCTGCACATGAGCGGGAACGAGCTGACGACGCTGCACCCGGGGTCTCTGGACGAAGTGGAGAACCTCGCCATCCTTCACCTGGACAGGAACCGGCTGTCCGCCTATCCCAGCGCCGCCATGAGCAAACTGCGAGTGGTGGAGGAGCTCACGCTGGGAAAGAACCCCATGAAGACGATCCCAGACAACGCCTTCCAGAGTTTTGGTCGCTACATGGAGAAGCTACACCTGGACGACATGGGCTTGGAGAAGGTAAGACCTGTTTACTTTATGCTTTAGAGAATCAATCTGTGATCAAAAAAAAAAAAACAAAAAATACAGGAAAAGGATCTGGGTGAAAAGTACATCTAAAAGTATCTTTTTTGTAATTTTACACTCATTTTTTCTTGTTTTAAATGCTTTAGAAGGAAATTTGAACGTTTAAGTTGGGAAAAATAAATCGACAAGTTTCTATAAAAAGATGACAAAATATCAGAATAACAGATTTTGCTGAATAATTTAATTATATAACATCACAACACTTCAATATGCTAATATTTTGAATATTAGGCTTTTCACTGTCATTTTTAACCCCTACTTAATTAGTTTAAAATTGACTGAGTCAGTTTGCTTTTGGTATCCACTTCCATTGAGCACTTTAAACCTGGGGTGTCCAACGTACGGCCCTGGACTCATTTTGCGTGTCCCCCAACTACAATTAAAAAATTACAAGCCTGCTGGCACAGGTGTCTGATGCAGATGGAAACTTTTGTTTTTAATTAGGGCAAAATTATTACGAACTAATTAAAATCTTAAAATATTTGATATAACAGAAAATATTAATGTTTCTTAACCACACTTTTTACATTTGATTAATTTTATATTTAGATATTAACACATATATTCAGTGACTTACTCTTTTACTCAGAAGTAGACTTTGAGGCAACCAAATTTGAAATTTGAATTTGTTTAATTTATAAAAGATGAGGAAATAGAGCAAATATGAACCAAAAAGTGACTCAAATCTTGTTCTCATGGCGTTTTTATTTTCCCCAAAACAAGCCCTCCAAAACTGTGAAGCAAAATCGTTTTTGATTTTTGGGAATAATGTTATTTACATAACCCATTCTCACAAAAAGTCTAACTACTTTGTTTGTTACATTTTTATATGTTGAGCAGCTAAAAAGAAAAAGAAAAACATAATATAAATTACTTGTGAATCTCAATTGTTTTAGAAATCATTATCTGTTTGGGTCTCAAGTATTTCTGTTCCTGTTCACCACGCTGCCAATGTACAGTACGAGTTCTTATTCAGACACTCGTTCATCTGATACTTGAGGTTAAGACAATATTTGAGCGTAACTGTGCCAGTGAAATGAGGCGCTCAAAGGGAGAACATCAGTAAAATAAGCTTCTCACGCTGTGATGGTGTGAAACCAGGTGGAAGCAGCGGGAGCTGGCAAGCAGATTCAGACATTTTTATTTATTTTTTTACCCAAATGCAGGTATTTTTAGAGTGTTTTTGTTTGCAGGATGTCGGCCAAACATATCTGGTTCTAATTATTACACAAACAATATTTTCAGCAGCGTGTGTTTTGCGCTCTGGCTGGAAGGGTCCTTTAAACAGGCCAGCAGGGGCTGGGTCACAGGTAAACAGAGGCCGGGTGCCCCACGCTGCATGAAGAGGAGTATTTTTAGCCCGCTGAATGGACAACAGCCTCTTTGGGAGCCATGCTGGCAGAGGAGCAGCCTAAAAATGGAGGCGGCAGAGGGAGCAAAACAGCTCTGCCATGATGGAAATCTTCCATCTTTTTCCAAAACATCAGTGGAAATTTCCGAATGGCCTCATCTGTTCCACCCCAAGATGAAACGAGCTTTTACAGAGAACGGCCTCGTCTTCCTCCTCGTGGAGACGAACTCCACGCAGGCCGGTTCAGCTCGCACCTCTCTGAAGGTTTTAGCACCTTCACAGATGCCTATGAAGCCAAAGGTAAAAGAAGGAGGCCAGTAAATGTCAGTGTTTACATATATGAAGGGTGCAGGAGAAAGGATAAGAAGACACTTTCATTCCAGAAAAAAAGCAAACATCTGTCTCCTTCAGCACGCAATCCGTTTTGTGATAAAGTTCAAGACAAACGAGCCTGACATTTTGAGCTGAGATAAACTAACCGATTGATTCTCCCTTTTTTTCTAGCTATCTGCTGATGCATTTAATGGCGTGACAGCACTTAAGTTCCTTTATCTGGACAACAACAACCTGAAGTCTTTGCCCAGCACTATGCAGCTAAGCGTCGACACCAACATGACCCTCTTCAACAACCCCTGGACCTGCTCGTGCCAGCTAGCGCCGCTACGCAAGTAAGAGACGAAACACAAAGGCTGTTTCTAAGGTTTGATAAGTTAATCATTTAGAATCAATGTGTTATCCCAAGAAAAATAAATTTATGAAACCTAGAGCCACTGGCTACATTTATGACATTTAAGTGGCATGGCATTGGCAAAAACATTCTCCTCCCCAACCGTATTGAGTATGAGGACCCTTATGTTTTATAGCTCTCTTTTCCCCTTTATCATGCTATGTACAGGAAACTTACTGCATTCTACCAAATGTGCTTAAGAGTTAATAATTAATGCCAAACAGTAATGTACAGCATAAAGACACCAGCATCACAGAAAAATGATCTTAGACTAAAATAAATCCTTTCAATGACCTTAGAGGATGGACCAAGCAAGAGTTACAAGTGTTAACAATTGTTAACACTTTATTTGACGGGGTGTGCATAAGACTGACATAACGTCGTCATAGACATGACATAACATCTGTTATGAACATGAAGGAGTCTTTATTACTGTTGTCACTTGGTGAAGTGTCATTTGGTAAATAATGACACTTTTAATACAAAGATGTTTTAAATGTTGCACTGAAAGTCCATTAATAGTGCCAACTTTGCATTAAAGTGTCAATATTTATAAGATAATATAAAGTTGGAACTTCTTGTGGACTTTCAATGCACCTTTTAAAGCAACTTTGCATTAAAAGTGTCATTATTTACCGAATTACACTTTATGATAACAGCCATAGACATTCATAAAGACTCTTTCATGTTCATGACAGGTGTTATATCATGATTATGACAGTGTCATGTCTGTTTTATGCACCCCATGTCAAATAAAGTGTTACTGTTAAATTTTTCTTAGCTTTAGGTGTCTGAAGTTATACCTGCAGAAATTAGCTTCAGGTAACTATGGCACTTGGACTAGTGATCGTGACTGCAGCACAAGGTTAGATTCAAGCATCTACAGCACTGGTTTAGCTTAAGGGATAAACAGAACTGTTGCCTTTATAAACTATGTGCACCTAATTTACCGACAAGTGCTGGTCTGAAGGACGTTGGTGAAAACTAAAGAACCTGTTGGAGAAGGCCAGCAGTAACTGACCTCATGCTGAAGGGACTCATCCCAACTAGAAAGACTACAGCTTCAGTGGTTGTTGGAGGCAAAAAAGAAACAATTTATGACATAGCAAGAGAAAAAGTCCCCAGGCTACTCCATTTAGGAAGGAAATGAACCTGGGCTTTTAGGAGGAGAAATTTCAGGGTGTTTGAAGGACTTAAGGGAAGGTCCGAGTCCATTACCATGGTAGACATCTGTGGCAGAAAAGCTCTAGACATTTAGGTACTGTTTTAATGCCATAAGGAGGACTAAAACACAGTCATACACCAGGATAGTGGTCCCAATCTTTAAGAAATGCAACAGGGCAGAGTATCCCACCTACTGAGGGATTCTCAGTCCCAGACTCTCGGATATCCCTCTTATGCATTGGAAAAGACCCGACTGATTCTCGAACGTCTCATTCAGGAAGTGTTAGCCAAACGCTAAAAGGAAAGCCACTCGTCTTCAGTCTTGTTTTCATGACTGAAGATAAAAGCATGACTTCTCCACAACTTCACCTCAAGAAGGTGAAGAAGTTGTGGAGAAGAGGATAACTTGCTCTTTTGTTATGTTTTACAAATGGTGTGGTTCTATTAGCTTCTTGCATGACCTTGGATTGACTCACTCTTGGGTGTTAACCAACAAAGATGAGACTCGGCTGTATTACTTTTCATTCCTTAAGTGGACTCACTTTCATGGTAGACCAAATTTCTCTCTCCAGTTCTGCTTGTATAAATTAAACCCAAACAGTATTTGGATTTTCCAATCTAAATACTACTAAAGCAGTACATGGCAGCCAGCAAGAAACACAAACTGTTTAAGGAATTGTAGTCCTTCATCAAGACGCGCCCCCACGCTCCCATCAATACCAGAGTCTCAATTTCTGCTTGTTGAATAAAAAGTAAATCATTATTTTTTTATTTCTGCTTTCAGGTGGATGGACTCCCGTCAAAATGAAACAGATGCAGTTTGTGAATCCCCTCCTCCTCAGAAAGGCATACAAATTAGAAAAAGCACCGTTTTCAAGCGCTGTAAGAGCGAAAAGAACAATAAGGGCAAGAAGACAAAGAAATCTCGGACTGGTCGACGTCAGTAAACCGTCAGCTCATCAGGTATCCAACAACTAACAAGCCGTATATCTAAAAGGAGTCTTGGGAAGGACTCAAGGACTATTCATGCATCGTGAAAGAAAAATGCATTTAAAAATGTAGAACTACACTTAGCATGTTGTATACATAACTTTATAAATGGTTCTGTTGCTTTTAAATAGGATGACTAAGTCGGTTTGGAGTATTAAAAGCACTTATGCTGGAGGAATGCAGCTCGTTGTGAAAAGAACAACATTGAGTTGAACAGTAATTTTGATACATCCACCCATTTTTATAAGCACTTGAGACATATGTCCGTTTTTACCGTTCAAAATATCCAAATCACATTCCTGCAAAGTGTCTGGATGTGGTTTTTGAGTAGCTCATATTTAGCTTCACACATTTGTATTCAACATTTTCTTTCCTGACTCCCCTCCGTCTGCGTTGGCCCCAGGAGGCAGTAAACCGCATCCAGGTCACGAGGTGTAAAGCTGTTTAATCTGGCAGCAGATTTTTGATTTTTGTCATGTCTGTCTCCCCTCTGCAGGAGACACAGAGAAGGAGCTTGTCCAGGTGACCGGCTGCAGCGAAAGCAACACTTACCGACTCTGCTTTGAGACTGTTGTAAAGGAAAAGCTTTACGCTCTATGCTACACAAAATCATACTCTTTTTTTATATCATTTATATCAAAGACTGAATAATAACGTGGACGCAGCAAACAAAGCAGCAGGAGGCAACCAGAACAGAAAAGTGAGATGTTTTTGTTCTCCCCGACACAGTGGAGATCTTGGTTTGATTGAAGTAACTCTCAAGATTTAGTTTGTATCTACGACTGTTGATCAGGACTCAGAAAAGACCCAGAACATCAAAATGTGGTGCCTTCAAAAGGTATTCACATCCCTTAAACTACAATGTGTTTCAGTGGGATTTTATGTGATAAACTAACACAAAGGAGTGCATAACTGTTAAGAGGAAGGAGAGTGTGCAAGTTCTGACTTATTTAATCAAATCTGAAAAGTGTGGCATGGTATTCAGTCCCCATAAGTTAACACTTTCCAGAAGGTCTTTTGGGGTTTATCTTGATGTTTTTCACATCCAGGGACTAAAACTTTTGCCCATTCTTCTTTGCAAAGCAGCTCAACGTCACTCAGACTGGATGAAGAGCAACAAATCATCCGTTTTCAAGTGATGCCACAAATTCTCAATTTAACTTAGGTCTGGACTTTGACTAGGACATTCTAACACATACATATGAATTGATTTAAACACATTCTGGTTGCATGTTTAGGGTTGTTGTCCAGCAGCTGAACCGTTTCCTTTATTTCAAGTCTTTTACAGCCTCTAACAGGTATTGTTTTCCAGGTTGGTCCCCTGACCAGCTTAAAACAAAATGATCCATTCTCCCCCTTCCTCTTCAAATGTGTGAACCACTTTATGTTTGTTTGTTATCTAAAATCCCAGCTGAAATTTGTAGTTGTAATGTGACAAAATGTGTGGAAGTTTAAGCTTAAAATGCATGAACAACGACACAAGAACAGGTGATTCAGAAATGGTCTTTTCAGTGTCCTTTGTTGTAAAAAGGGAACAGTGTATATTTTTCTTCCCACTGTGTACAACAAGAGGACAAATGTAAGATTTCTATGATTTTTATTTCTTTCTACTAAAATATGTTTGCTCATTTATTGTATATTCTGTGTGTTTATACTTCACTTTTGGACGCGATGATAACTGTTCACATCCAATAAACCCTTTTTTAAAAAGTAAATATTGTTTTGTTTGTCCTCACTGCTCAAGTTTGTCCTTTGGCTCCCTCTTGTGTTTGAAAGCTGAACTCCACTTTTAAGTCATTGGAGTTGAAGATTTTGCGATTTGATAGCTACTTGTTTGTGTTTATAAAGGATTGTTTGTGAAAATGGACTCACCGTCATTTCTTTGATGCCCATTTGAAACACCACTTTCTTCACCAGCTCTGGGGGGCACGGGGAGCCAGCCATGATGCCTGCAGGGAAAATAAGGGGAAAAACTAATTAATGCAAACCTGATAAAAAACAAACAGAAACAAAAATGATATCCACCTGTTTTTCTTACCTGTCTCTACGGATGACAAATCATATTTAGCTAAATCTGGCTGGTTAAGCATGTCAACATACATGGTGGGAGTCCCGTAGATGTATGTGCATCTGACAGATAAAAACAACAAAATACTTTTTGAGAAAGAAATATAGATGCAGAACTATCCAAGTAATGTTTTTTTAAAATGGCAATTTATTTCAATAAAAAACCTAATACTTTAACATGAAGCATATTTGTGTGAAAATATATTGGGATGCAGCTATAGGGGAATTTTCCTGCCATAATTTGAGAGCACACATTTTCATTTTGAATGCAGGACTTCATGTCTTTCTTGGCTTGTACTCAAAACTTCTACGCTCTTTTGAACCTTTCTCCTTGCACTCAAAACTCGTCTCTCTGCCGCTCGCTTGCAAAGCATTTTCTGCTCACGTTTGGAACAGAAAAGTACCGTCGCCTGGCAACCTCTCAGTCAACAGAATGCAAGTGTTTGTTTTCTTCTAGTGGGTGTACCTGCGCTCCCTCCCTCCCACCTCTGTTCCCCGACCAATGGCAAGCCAGAATTTGAAGTAGCAAGGGTTGCCATGGCGACTGCCGAGCATTGATCGACAGCAAAAGACAGGAAATACTGCTTTCATACACAAAATGTAATTTAAACTTTGTAGAACAGTCTGTAGTAAAGTAATAAATTATCTTTTCAACAATACTGTGATTGTTGAAAAGATCTGTAATCTGTAGTGTTAAATAACACAAACAGCTGAAAAATAACAAAGAAGCTGTTTGGTACATTCATATCACACCAGCAAAATGTTGCCGACTTTAAATGTATTTTCTTACATTTAAAGTCAATGTTTTCAGAATGACTTAATGATTTTTATAGTTGTTTTGAAGCTGGACTCATCACGATCCTATGGGATTTTTAGTTGTTTTATTGTCCTGTTTTGTGTGCATGAAATATATGCAGTTTGATTGTTGTTCCTCCAGGTTCTTGGGAAAATAGTTGAGCGTTTTCTGTCTGAAATTTGCAGGTCTGGAAGTTTTTACATGTTTAAACGAGCAAGTCAAATTCCTGTGGCGAGATCGTTGAATGCACCATATTAAACAAAACCAGATGGTGGTTAAAAAAAGAAAGAAAGCTTTTTGGTGAGGATCTAGTGACTGAAGGAACTGAATGGCAGCCATTTTTAGTATCTATGAGGTTTTTAAGACTTAAATAACCTCAAAGTGATTAAAAGGAATCTATGTTTTCTACAGCATGTCTAGATATGGCTGCAGTTTACTCTAGTTGCTGTAAAGGAGCGAGAGAGCAAGACTTTCAACAGAAAATAGGAAGTCTGAACTGATTATAAAAGTTGCAGCATTTTATCTTTTCGAGCTGTCCGGATTTGGAAATGATGACAGCAGAAATCTCACAGTTAAGGCCAGGATCTGAAGTCTGCAGGGTTTGCAACGATAACTCTGTTCGCTCGATAACTCTAATCGCTTACCTTTTATTCACCATCTTATCTTACCCCCTTTCTTTATTGAAGTCTGATTTTACTGTTAGTTTTAAATAACCTTCTTTGTGTTACTAGTGCCCCTCACTGGGCTGCCACCTTATCGTGGTGGAGGAGTTTGAGTGTCCCAATGATCCAAGGAGCTATGCTGTCTGGGGCTTTATGAGGTCCTAGACAGGTCCTAGGTGAGGAACCAGACAAAGAGCAGCCTGTAGCCTGTAAAATGTACTTTTCTTTTTATGCCTAACAGGAAGATTTTTCTTGTCCCTTCAAATCAATTTGAAATAAAAAATAAACCCAAGACACTAAGCAAAGGTTAAAATGACATCTCAGCTATAATCAGGCTTGGTTTTAAAACAGGAAAATTCAGTTTTACTGCTACAGTTTTCACATTAACCATACTATAAATAATTAATTAGGAAGATGTGAATTTCTTTCTTATATGTGCTTATATTACAGTTCTGAAAGTTTGTAAAACTAAGTATTTTCTTTATTTGAAGAAAAAATTCATCAGATTTACAGACAAGGCAAATACAGAAGTTAAACACACATTTAAAGGAGTTGCTTTCTCTCTTCTTCCTGCTGCAAAACCAAGCTGAACAAGTTTCTTAATCTTTTCTTAAATCTATGAAACCAGATATCTCTTATCCAAATGGTTGTCCTAAAGAAAAACCAAAAGAGAATAAAGCCTACATATTATCAAGGTTTCAAATCCTGAAACCCAACACAAGGAGCTAGTTTGTTAAAACCATTAATTGCTTGTAAATGTAGTAAATTTCCAGAGTGATTGTGTGTGGCAAGCTGTCACTTTACTCTGTGTTGAGTAAATATGAGCCGTGCAAAAACCAGTTTGCTGACCTGTGAACAAATGTAGTGGACTACTCCCAGGTATTTTCATTTCAACAGCATTAAAACCAAAGAAAGCTCTAAATAAATTTAACAGCGACCCACCAGTACAGGTTACTCAATTGTTAGAAGTAATTAGGTCCAAGCAGACCACCGATGCTATTCATGGTTCAGATCTGACACTTTGTGTGTAATTCAGTTGGTGGTTTCTGGAATTACCTCTCGTTCTGCATTGCTTCGAGGTTGGCCTTTCCGTTGTACCCTGCCGAGGGAAACACCAGGGAGAGGCCGTGCACGGCCATAGAAATCCCTCCACCAACAGAGCCGAAGCAGTGGTACATAGGCACCGGCACGCAGACACGGGCGTGGGGCTGCAGATGCAAAATACACAAGTAAATCCATACTGTTGGAAGGTCTGGTTATTTTCCTCTAAATGGTTCCAACATTTGTAAGGAAATGCAATTCTGGGTTGAGCCAATAATCCTTTTCCCCAATAACCCAATCCTGATACTGATCTTCGTTTAGTGTCACTTACTGGATTGGATGGTTGGCGTTTGTGGAAGCAAGAAATATTGCCAATTTAAAATATATATTAATTTAACCTTTAATATGCTAAATTTAGGTTAGATTTAGGCTCATAGTTTAATCAATATGTAACTTAATCAGTAGAACATTTTTCTTAGATAAAATGATCACGATTGATTAAAATTAGTCTAGTCAGTAGTTTTTTTTTTTATAGTAGATCACATCCTTAAGAATCTATAACTAATATATTCATTAGAAAATGTTTTAGTTCATTATAACCAAAGAAGTTGAAAACTAATCAGAAAATGTAGTAGATGTTTTGGTATTGAAACTGCTCATGTCTGTTTTCTAAGAGTTTGAAGATATTATATAAAACATGTACCAACGGTGACTGTTGTCTCTGTGGTTTCACTTTTACACACGACATTAATGGACCTGGGGAGATGAGATACCAACGAGCAACAGGCAGAGAATATCCTGTTTCTCAACACTGACCATTCCTATTATTTTCTGATGCATAAAATGCAGGTAGAAGCAGTGTAATCTTTCCAACAATGTTGTCTACCAAGACAACTTGCATTTAATTGGTTTCCATGTTGAGTTTAAAAATGGAATAACTGAGTCAGTCTTGTGGACACAAAACTGTTTATAAAATGCTGGCCTGATTACATCCATGATGGCTCATCCTCACCTTCCAGGTGTACCCGATTCTTTTCCCAACAAAGTAGGCATTGTTGATGATGTTGTGATGTGAAAGAGTGGCACCTTTTGGAGCTCCTGTGGTGCCCTGAAAACAGAAAGGCTATTAGCAAATTATTGCTTTTATAAAATTCACTCATTATATTTCAAGGCAGATGATTAATTTTAAAGCATCTTTCTGATATAGGAGAGTTTCAATACATTGTAGTAAGAGAGGATTCTGCACTCTTGTTTGGGATGTCACTGATTGGCCCATCTCTGTTAAATGAGGGGAGAGGTAGGCTGGTTCACTTGTTTTTCTTTACAAGATACGGTTCACAACAGCTCCCCAACTGCTTCCTCCCCAATGGACAAATCCTCCTATAATCGGCTCCCTGTAAACTCACTTGAATGTGAGGACCAGGATGAGGAAAGTTAAATACCGTATTTCCAGACTATAGAGCGCACCATACTATAAGCCGCACCTACAAAAAAAAAAAAAAACAACCAACTGGAAGCCGCTTATAAGCCCCACCAGGACATAAGCCGCTGGTATGTCCGCAGTTCTCGGTTTCCCAGAAGCCGAGTCTCCAAAGCCGAACCATGGTTTTGTTCACGCTGAGTTTACGTGCAGCGGCTCCATTTCCCTCCTGTAGTACCATATCGACAGCCCTCAACTTAAAAGCTGCATCATATGAGTTTGAAAACATTTCTCCGATGTGCCTGCTGCTAGCATGTGCTTGTTCTAAATGAAAATTAGCACTTTCTTCTTTGATTTCTAATTTTGACTTCCAATGATTCACTTCCTGTTAAAGAGCCCCTGGTGGTTGAAGAAAAATACACAGAAAAGCTGCACCGGGATAGAAGACATATGGTTCACAGAGTGGGGGGCGGGGGGGGGAGTAGCGGCTTATAGTCCGAATAATTATACGTATTTAAGTGTTCTTGTTCACAAGGAATAGTTTGATAATTACCGAGGTGAACTGGATGTTTATTGGGTCGTCAAAAGAGAGATTCTTCTGCAGATCCTGCAGCTGCTTCGCATGGCGGCTGTCTCCCGCCTGCATCACGTCGTCAAAGTGAAACATTCCCGGCTGCCTGCTGTCCAGGAGGATCACAGAGCGAAGCTCTGGGAGTCTGACGAGGGGGAAATCGAACAAACACAAACAGTGCGGTTGCATTTTAAAAGGTTTGGGATTTCTGAAACACTTTGGGTGAAGGAGTTTGAAGTTTTAAGGTGAAAATGGCAGATACTGAACAGACTGAAAGGTGTGACAAATGCGTGAGAGCCTTTTATTTGCTTACCAATTCTACTTTTTAATTGTTATTTTCAATGTTCTGCCAATAATTCCTTTCCCAAAAGGACGTTTCTGCATTAATTAGGTGCCACCAAAAGACCGTATGCTAAAGTGCTTTTGTGAACAGCAAAGTTTCCCAGCACGCCGACAACAAGCTGCTTTTAAAAACAACATGTGCATCTATTAAATTACAGTATTGTTGAAAAGGTAATTTATTCCATCTATAATGCCATAATAATGTCAGCCTTTTGAGTTTGCTTGATCAAAATTATACATCCAGGTATAAATGTACACAAACACCACCACTAAAATTTAGGTTAAAAATTCCTTGCTTAGTTTCACTTCATGCACACTTTTTATATTCAACAAGCTTCATCAAATATTGTGGCCAAATATTTGACCTCTTTTCCAGGCTAGTTGTTTCCTTGGAACAATCTGAACAGTGCATTCATTTTTAATAAGGTTGAGGTCAGGGATATCTTGATATCAGTCTGATTTATCCATTTTAAATCATTTTTGCTGTGTGCTTGGGATCATTTTGATGCCAAATGTTACAATCCCAGTCTTTTTATTACACTATAGTTTTGCTGTAGGACCTTTCCTCATAATTAGTCGCTGCTTCTGAAGATTTCTATAAACAAAACAAACAAGAAAAACTGCTAAGTGTTATCCTGAATGTTGTGATTGCAAAGAATCAAGGGCAGATTTATCCTGTGTTTATATATTTATAAACAACAAGCTGGGGAAGCTTTTAAGTCATTTTCCCTAATGCTTTTAGGACTCTACCAGATCTCCTCTCTCAGGGAACATTACCAAGACAATTCAGCCCCAGGGGATATTGTGCTACACTGGACTGCATTCGTGTTTAGATGGTGGTAAATACAAAGCAAAAAAAAAAACAACATATTTTGATTCATAACAAGCTAGAGAAAATAAGTGGAACCCACAGAGCAAGCAAGCAGCTGAAACAGATCAAGTCCTACATTAACTTTCAACATTAAGTAGAAACATGTTAACCATCTGCTCAGTGTGTGTCCTATGAGTGTGCAGCTGTGAGGGGGTGTTGAACAAATCAAAACCTTACGAGGTCAAAGGGCAGCGCTCCATAAGGAGGAGGTTCTCTGTTCTACTGGATTCTCCATATGTTGAGTTTTTAAGGTTTGACAAATGTAAGAGTCACCACAGAGGTTGCTGGGTGTTCTTACAGTTAATGTGCTGATAACCCGGACAGATCACAGCACAATCTGTCCCCTTCAGTGATTACTGAACTATCAAAGATAACGCAGGAGGTCGTGTCCTGCAGGATGTTTGCAGGTCACTTTGATAGGACTAACTGGGCTAAAAATAAAGTTAGACCTGAAGCACTGAAACACAGGCTGAGTGAATCTTTAACACACAAATATATGTACAAGAGCAATCATTACAAAGTCTGAGCAGAAAAAAAAGAAAATTGGTCAACTCGTGACTATGTAAACCTTGACAGCCAAAGGATTTCATGACACATCCATCGATCTACCAGTTCTTTGCAAAAGTCTTCAAACCTCTACAGATTTTTCACATAACTAAAAATCTTCATGTGCGTAGTGGATTGGGATTTTACATAACAGATTAACACAAAGTGGAAGGAAAAAGATAAATGGTTGTATGATGTTTTTTAATAAAAATCTGAAAAGTGTGGCCTACATTTAGACATGTTGAGCCGCCTTTTATTTCAGATGTCGTTTGCAGTCTTGACTAAAATTCTCTACAGTAACTTCAAGTCTTGCCACAGAGGAGGCAGATTAGCTCTACCCTATGATCTATGTGTCACAATATGGACTCATTTCCCACCAAAGACATAGCATGTGCTCAGTTTGACACAAAACTGTCTTTGTGCTCTCTGTAGTGTAGAAATCACAGCAAACAGCTTATCAAATAAAGTACAACTCGAGATGAGTTGAGAAGAATATTTAGCATATGCGAGACCTTAAACGTTGTGACTAAGGAAGAAAGTCACGTTTTTCACTGTTGTTTTGCAGCAAAGTTTGAACATATTGCTCAAGATACCTCCAGGATGTTTTGAACAAGGTCACCTGACGGTTTGCACCCCAATTTCAAAAGCCACACAAGACGATTTATTGGGTCATCGTCGCATAACAGAGTTTGGAAGGTGGGCATTCAAAAGTAGCATGGTCTCAAAGGTTAAAACAAACGATTTAAGCAAAAATAAATATGCAAATGCTTCAACTTCCTCTCACTTAATATTCACATTTAGAACAATTATGTCTATCTGAAGTGCTAGTGGTAAAAAAAATAAAAATATCAAGCAGATGTCAACATGCTCTGGTTGAAGGCCAAATTGAAATGGAAGACGCTGAAATTATGGATGTATTTTATAGAAAATGTATACACGATCTCTGCAGAGCTAGTGTTGAATGAGACTGAAATTAGTGTTCATCAGTCACAGATATATTTTATTTTAAACCACACTGATGTCAGTTAACCACTATCTATACTTTTATTCCAGTATTTTTCTGAAACTGTGTGTCTTGCGGCCTCTCTTGATCAGAACACCACGGTAAAAAAAAAAAAAAAAGATTGCCAATCTCAAAGAGATAGTGGTAAAATAAGAGTAATTCCTGTAAAACTGTGCAAAAATAAGCCTTTGATAAACCTTTTATCAGACTAGACGCAAACCCTGAAAAACTGGTTTCTCAATGTATGCAAGATTAGTAAGAAAGAGAACAAACTGCTGTAATGTGAGGGTTAGAGACTAAATGTGTGAACGCCGGCTCTCACCTGGCGCTCTTGATGTCACCTGGGCTGGACGACTCGATTTCAGGACAGATCTTCTTCAGCATGTTGCAGTATTTCTGAGTCTTAAACTCTGTAGGGCACACAACAGCTTGACATCCAACCTGCATGGAGACAAAAACAGAATTCATCTCAAAGGAATCCCATTTTCTGTTGGTCCAAGGCAGGATTATTAATCTGGGTTGAAATAAAATTAAATCACTCACCTTCTGTAGGGCGTACTCCACTTCCATCTGTTGGTATGCTGGGTTTACAGACACCTGGAGAGAATAAGGATAACTGAAGATGTGATTCAGTCCATTAGTTTCTCTGTACCATCACTACATGGGAGAGCATTAATTAGAGGAGCAACCAAAGGCTCCTCTAATTGGTGATTAGAATGGCTGGTTTTTGTTTCCCTCTGCAGCCTGGATTTACCTGAATAATCCCAGCTTTAGCAGTTGCAAACTGGAACAGGATCCATTCGTAAGTGTTCGGCCCCCACATGCCGAGTCGGTCTCCTTTCTTGAGCCCAAGAGCCAGAAGTCCTGCAGCAGCCCGGTCCACCTGCAGAGGCACAAAAATGAGCTCAACCTGGCCGGTCTCCTGCATTACACACTGCATCGATACTGATTTTTAATTTTAAAAGAAATATGCAAGAAATATATTAACACGGGTGTAATTATTTCAGATAATACACGAGTTTCAGTCTTCAAACCGAATTTAAGCTTCTGTTTTTATAATACATTCAGACTAATAAAGCAGCATGTGTCTTGGACACCTTGAGTCAGGGTTCAAACATTTCAACAACTATTAGAAAACAGTAAAGTTAAAGGTTTAACTTGATTAAATCTTTATCTGCATGGTGTGTTGTTTGACCTTAACTGAACCACATGCTGATCAAAGTCTAGACACGTTCTGACAGCTGCTAATTAAGGAGATTATTTATATTCTGTTGCTTTTGACCACAGTTCACATGTCATCCTGTTTAACAGATGCAAAGACTTGATTCACTGGGGTTGTTTACAATGGGTTTTATCCTGCCTTTCAGAGAGATCCGTAAAGTCTGCTTTAAATATTATGGTGTACCTCAAGGATCTGTTTTAGCCCTATTCTGTTCACTGTTTTTATCATGTCTCTTGCTATCTCTGTTCTTTAAAACCTTCTGAATTTTATTTTTATCACAACCAGTTGTTGGTTTTACAGAGACGTTACTTTCCATATAGGATATAATGCATAAAATCATATCTTTTAATATTTAATCATTTTTTTTGATGTTCTGAAACTCTTCACAATAAATAGAAGAAATCTGGACAAAATAAATACTTTTTTACAGCACTGTATGTATCCAGTTGTAGATTTCTTTTCTTCCAAATAAATTACAGAAATTGCAGATTTTACTCAAATTACCGGATCCAACTGAAAGCTGGACAACTGAAAGTTTCTTTTAAATGGAGAAAAAACAGAGGTACTTATTTTTTCACCAGTGAACATAACTGTAAAGATAAAACAGATCCTTCAGGCTGTCGGTTGTTTGGTTAAGTCTTCAGTTAAAACAATAACCTTCAAATCAGGTTGACAAACATTGCTGATTTGATTTTGCTTCTACCACTTCAGAAACATTCCTGAACCTATTATTTCTTGTCTTGAGATGTAATTTCTATCTGACTTCATTGCTAATGCCATTTCATTGGTTTGATTAGTGAGTGCATTTCAGGATCCTTGTTTTGCCCTGGAGAGCGCTACATGGACAGACACCGGCTTACATCTCTGAATCACTACATCCCTGCCCCCCTCCCACCCTCAGGGCTCTGTTAGCAAAGCCTGCTGATTTTTCCCCATCCAAAACTCAAAGTTAAAGGAGACAGAGCTTTTTTTCTTCTGTGGCTCCAAGACTTTGGAATTTCCCTCCTCTGTTTCTGAGATCAGCAAACTCAGAGGCTTCCTTAAAAGGTCAGCTAAAACTTCTCTAAAGCACTTTGATTTTTATCTTAAAAGATGCTATATAAAGAACCTTCTATTTACTAACATGTATAGTTAATTCATTCCTGTCCATTGTTGAGCTTTACGTCATGGTATAAATGTTATTACTTCATCAAAAACATTCTTAATGTATGTTTGAGAAATACTTGAATCTTCCGAGCTTCTGCCTCACAGAGCGGCTCTTCCCCACCCAGCTCCTTCAGACTAGCCAGCAGCAATTAGCAAACACCGGTTGGAACTGCAGCTCAGCTGAGCTAATTATGCAAGCTACTTCTCAATGAAGCACTGGTAAAAATGTTGTTAAAGGGTTAACAGAGGTGCCATGTTGTGATGACTTCCTGAAGGAGGAGTTTCAGAAAGGCAGGAGTCTCTAAAGAGCCCAATTTTAAAGAATTAAATTACTAAATAAAATTTTTTAAGTTATTTTAGACAAAACAACTGAAGGTAACATAGTTACTTGATTGTGCAATAAAATGTCACTATATGCCTGAAAAATACATAACACTGCCACTTTAAAATAAATATTTTTCCATACCGAGTTGACACAAGGAACAAAGTTGCCATTACCCAGACAAGCCTTTCTACAAACATCCAGTGTCTTCCTTTAGCGTGTTTGGATATGTTGGAAACAAGGACATTTGTTGGAGAGACTCACATCTTGTTGAAACTCTGCGTAGGTTTTGCGCACTCCGTCTTCCAGAAACACCATGGCCTCCTTGTCAGGCCAGCGCTCCACGGACTTCTGCAGGGCCTCTGCCACCGTGTCGTGGAGCAGCGCCGTGGACGACGTGCCGTGAACGTAGCTGGTGGTTACCGTGGGGACGACGGGGGGAGAGTCCACATGGATGCTCCTGAGCCGGAGACGAGAGGCAGAAGATGCTTAGACATTTATAACTGTCTGGCTTATCTCTCTCTGCCCCAATATACCAGCAGTCATGGAGAGAAGATGGCACCGTAAGCCCATATTGTTCTGAACACAGTCCAGACAATGAAGTGTATCAGTAGAGAATCTACTTAGAATAACCAACAACTACGTCATACCATGGATTATGGTATGCATCAGTGATGTAGATATTTAAGGCAGGAAATATATAGGAAACAGCACGTCTTTATCTCATTCGATGTCATACTAAGGTATGTAACTAAGATCTGGATGTTAGAATAGTCTGCAATTGATCATTGCTTGAACCTGACCACCTGCCCTGATGTCCCCAACATCTGGACAGGAATCAGTCGACTCAGGTCTCCTTAATCAGAACCAACACATATAATTTCTGAAACTTTGACATTTTCTTTGGTAAAATCTCAAAGTTTGTGGTCAAAGTTTACCATTTGGTCAAAGTGGTAAATCGTCCAACTTTGTAATGATAAACACACAATAAAACGATTAAAGAAAAAAGTACTAGAAACTCACCAAGAATTAAGTCAAATGTGAAAGAAACTTTTCCATTTTTGCTAAAGAAACATTTATATGACAAACACTCCAGCATCACATCCTGGCCACTAAACTCATCATTGTTCCTTAAACTCAGACCTTTGTGACTGGAAACTTTATAAGTTTCTATTTTTTTGGACTTTTCTCAACTTTAAGTGCAAACTACTGTATTTATTGTTATCCATCTTTTTATATCATAATGTACAGATGAACCTGGATAATATACATATACAGCTAATGCAAATGACCATTTTCACTTATTATCTCATTTCTTTGTAATCATTGCTTTTCCTTATTTTTTTAATTGTGTGTTTAATTGAGCTTTTAAAAGTAACATCTGAAAAACAATTGAAATGTTATTGAAATGAAAACTCAGTCCCTACCTTACCCTAGACAGAAAAACCTCTGTAATGATTAAAGATGAGGTTCAATAACCAGGCTGGTTATTAGAGTTGAATAAATCTAATGGGATTTATTCAACTCCTACCATTAATTTGAGACTTAAACCTTATTAGAGCTCCAACAATAGAAATATAAAAGATCTACACTGTTTCAGGGAATAGATAGAAAATATATTTTTAAAAATCATCCAACTCACTGACCCTGAGAAGTGACACAAACTTCAGGAGGCCCTGCTTCCTGCACGCCTGGGGGAAGTAGGAGACAATAGTGCTGTCTCTGCAACTTTCAGCTGATTTTAAGTGACCCTCGTTGTTCCCAGTGATTGATTCAGCAGACAGACAAGAAACTAGAACAATTATCTTCAGCTTGGTTAAGAGCCTGCAAAAAATGTGGGTGAAAGGTCAACATCAAAGTCCAGTTGGACCTGATTCTAGGTGAACAAGGCAGATTAAACCATAGATAAACAGAATCCACAGAAGGAAGTCAGAGAATACCAAATATTAAAGATTAAAATGTAAAACTACAACTCAAATGAAGAAAACTTGGTACTGGAGTTTTTATAAATGTTTTCATTTGGTATCTGTTTATGCTTCCGGACAGTTTTGGGTCGTGGTCATTTAAATTTAGTTCCTTTGAAATTCAGTTGATGTACAGGTGAGTCTGCTTAAATTAACATTGTGAAAAAAGTTTAATATCTTTTTTCAGTCACTTCAGAAAGTGAAACTCGTACTTTACGTAGAATCGACCAAGAGTGGAACATGTCAACCCTTTATTTCTTGAATTGTTGTAATGTTGACCATTATAGCTTGCATATAAAAGTGAAAAGTGTCTCAAAAATGATTTTTAGAAACTCTTGGTATCACACTTTAATCAGCTTATTGACTTAAAATAGCTGCAAAAGTTTCCTGAACCTCCAAGTTGTCTTTCACTTTAGGTTAATGGGCTACAATCATGGAGGAAGACTGCTAATTGGAGAAGCTGGTGCCAAAGAGTGTTTTCTTCCAGCATAAATATGGAAAATTGAGTGTAAGGAAAAGGTGTGGTAGAAAGAAAGTCCTGCTCCACTGTTTTTTTCTCTGAAGTCGAAGGTCAAAACAGCCGTCAACCAGGAAAAATCAGAGCACTTTATGTTTCCTTCTGCTGGCAAGATTTATGGCTGATATCGTTGTCTAGCAGGACTTGGGACCAGCCTACACTGTAAAAAGTACCAAAGGTTTTTTTAATGATCAGACTGGCCTGACATCAACCGAATAAACAATCTACGGAGTTAATGTCAAGATGAAAATGAAAGACACCAGATCCAACAATCCAGATGACTAGAAAATCACTGTTAAAGCAACCTGGGCTTTTATTTCACCCCAGCAGAACCACAAGCTGATCGCCTCCATGCCACTGATACAGTAACTTACCCAGAGAGAACCCACACATGGCACAGGGAGAAAGACCCCAGGCTGGGAATTGAACCCAGGACCTTCTTGCTGTAAGGCAACAGTGCTACCAACTGCACCACTGTGCAGCCAATTTAAAGCCATCTCTTGTAATCTAGTCTATTGTGAGGAAATGTCACAGCCACTGGTTTTGTATGTTTTACTAAACTTGAAAAGCTTGCTGAACATTTTTTTTACATGGAAGCCTAAACATTTTAGTGTCTTCAAGAGACAAAAGTTTAAAAAAATGGATCAGTTCAATCAGGAAGAAAGAGGAACTCTGCAGCTAAACAATGTGACTTTTTAAACACGGGAAAGGAAGAAAACTTGGTAGTTTTCTTGAGGAAAACTTGGTAGTTTTTATAAATGGTACAATTTGGTATCTGTTTATACTTCCTGACAGTTTTGGGTCCTGGTCATTTAAATTTAGTTCCTTTGAAATGTCTGTTCAAATTAACGTTGTGAAAAAAGCTTAATATGTTTTTTTCCCAATCACTTCAAAAAGTGAAACTCATACTTTATGTAGAATCATTACAAAGAGTGAAACATGTCACTCTTTGGTAAAAGAGAGGAAGCGCAGAAATACGAGGAGCGTATTTTATTTCTATAGATTAAAAAACAACAACAATCGCAATTTGACCAAGACTTTCCACTTCTTAATGTTGCTAATATGTTACACTTAAAATGTTTTTCAGACTGTGGGGAACGCTTGGCGGGAGAGGAGCTCTACAAACATGAATTCATAACCAGGAGGATCCAGTTTAGTAAAAATAAGAAGCGACGCTGCAGCTTGAAACTAAAACAGTTTGATAGATGCGTTTTTATCCTTTTCCGGTGGGGATTTTTTTTTTTTTTTTGAGGTCGACTCGTCTCCGCCCCTGACTTTCTCGCTTGCAGTAGATTTTATTTATACTATTTTTAAAAGTTGCACAATATCCAGAAAGACCGTTTATCCGATCCCAAAGCAGAGGGCTACTTCAGAAGCCACAAAGTTCCGAGGCGGTGTTACGCAAGGAAGTAAACAAATATGACAATTAAAAACCAATTTCCCTGCTTTCTGCACATGCGCGCTTATTTTAAGTTGTAAACAAAACCCTGCTGGTCCTGGTTGTCCTCACCGAGCTGCAGCAGCGGGTAATCCTGGCTGACGTGTCCACGGTGTTCGGAAAACCCTGAGAGGAGCGGAGAAAGCAACGGTCCTCCGAAGGAACTGGGAACAAAACCCAGCGGTGCGGATCACCATGGTGCGCAGCTGCTTATAGCTCACCGCGCCCAAGACGCACGAAACCTCCGAACTTTCCGCGGGCCGAGAGAGCTGGAGATCCTGCAGACTGAGCCGAGCCGAGCCGAGCCGAGCCGGGAGACTTGTGCTGCGTTCAGGCTGCAGGCTGTTCCCAGATGCTTTGCTCGAACCTTGATCTCTCAGGTCGGCCTTACACGCCTTGATTGGTTTTTCATTTAGTAGCCCCGACCAGCTGGGGGCGCTGCACAAGCGCTGCACAGAAAAGATAGCGACTGACAAGAGATAAAGTGGATAAAAAAAATACATCAGGGTTAGGTTTTGGAGTAATATCCGCGTGCGAAGAGGGTCTGGTGAGATAAAAGATGTAGGTTTGGGGCTCACCAGCAACACGTTATGTTTGGAGGAAGACGAAGTGCTACAGAGAGTGAAAAAAATGGTGGGAGCAACAGTAGACATGTTGAAACTCTTGATTGACACATGTATGAAAGTATGTGTAAACGCGGGAGAATCATGGAATAAAAGCAGCAACCCAATCCAACAAGATCTACCACAGAGTACTTTAAATCAAAGCATAGTCATGGGTTAGTGTGGTCTAGTCAAAGCCCAGACGTATATCCAACTATAAAGATGATATTTTACAGATGCTCTCCATCCAATCTGACTGAGCTTGAGCTGCTTTAGAAAGAAGAATGGAGATACATTAGTTTGTGCACAGAGTGTAGAGACATAAAACTTGCAACTGGAGCTGAAAGAACAAATTGGTTCTAGAAAGTACTGACTCAGGAAGGCTGATGAAAAATGTGCAAACTTTCAGACTTTTATTTGTAAGAACTTTCATAAAAAGGAGGATACATTACTTCAACTTCACAGTGGTGCATTTCTTTGTGCCTCCTGATAAAATACACTGAGGTTCGTAGTTGAAACGGAATGTGAAAAAACACAAGAGGCTCACAGAAACAACTAGTCATCATTAGATATGTTTTTGCCTGAAATCATAATATTCTACAAAATATTATGAGTAACAATTGGTAGACCTTACCTAAATGTACATATTCACATCATTTATTTTACACTGATGACGATCAGTGAACATCGCCTTGGGTGGTAATGACAAGAAAACATCAAACATTTCAGCTTTTCTGTCAAATTATTTTAATGCAGCACATCAAACAATAAACATAAAAAACAATCATATTTCCCTTCCTGAAACAGTCACTGTTATGCGTTTATTAAATATGTAGCCTCAACCAACCTGTTATTTACAACAGAAGCTTTTTAGCGAAATACAAGATGAGAAGTGTTTGCGAGTCATTTTTGTTTTACAGGTTTTCTTCAGAAAACAGCTCCTCCTTCAAACGGAAGTAGCGTCCTTTTTTGTCCATGAGTTCCTGGTGGGTCCCCTCCTCCTGGATCGACCCGTCCTCCATGTAAATGATGTGATCCGCTTTCTCCACAATGCTGAGCTGATGAGCCACAATCAGAACTGTCCGTCCGCGAGCCAGGACCTCTTTCAGAACCTGAGGAATGACACCATGAAGGGCCGAGCGTCACTGGATTAGTTCAGTTGTTACTGGGGATCCACAGCTTTAATGGGATTGGCTGACATTTAGCCAAAGAGTCTGTTTGTGCCGCGCTGACATTACTGGTGATGGATTAGATTTAAACTGATGTTTCACAAGAAATGAGGCAATGTAAGTCTCAAACAATCGTTGAACTTGTAATGGTTAAACGCTTTTTTAGAAATAAATATGTTTAAATGAGATTTTTTGGTAACACTTTATTTGAAGGGGTGTGAATAAGACTGACATGACATTGTCATAAACATGACATAACACTTGTTATAAACATAAAGTCTATGAATGTTTATGACAGTTGTCATGAAGTGTCATTCTGTAAATAATGACACTTTTAAGTAAAGTAGCTCTAAAAGTTGCATTAAAAGTCCATTAAAAGTGCTAACTTTGCATAATTTTGTAAATAATGACAATTTAATGCAAAGTTGGCATTTTTAATGAACTTTTAATGCAACTTTTAGAGCAACCTTGTCTTAAAAGTGTCATTTACCAATTGACAACTGTCATAAACATTCACAAAGACTCCTTCATGTTCATGACAGGTTTTATGTCATGTTTATGACAGTGTCATGTCAGTCTTATTCACACCCTGTCAAATAAAGTGTTACTGTTTTTTTATGTGGAATTAATTATGATTAATTTACTTGAATACAATTGAATTAGTTGAGGATAAAGTAGGATGGTTTCAAATAATTTAAAAAAGCTGTTTTCTAAAGTGGTCTGTATTAGTAAGAGATTAGAAATTATAATCACTAGCTGCATTTCCACTGACTATAAAATTGAACAAACTGAAATTACAAAAATGAATTAGCTTAATAGAAACACGGCAGTTTAGAAAATTTTTTTTTTGATAGAGTCTTTGCACTAGGATGAAGTGGGTTTTTTTTGGCCGAATCAAAATTTGTTTATTTCACAAAACTGCAATGGAAACACTTTTTTGAACCACACAAGTCATGTGATCAACAACCGGATGTTACTACTGGCAGAAAAGACTAAAAAGACAACAGGAAGTGGTAGGATTTTGGTGCCGGCATGTTTTTAATGAATATATTCACATTAAATTTTAAATATTTTTTCCTATTTAATGGAAATATAGAGTAATGGAAAACTGTGCTTTTTTTACTTTAATGGAATATAAAAAATATTTCGGCTCACATTTGAAATGGAAAAGCATCTACAGTAAGGTATTTAAGGATTTCCTATTTTTAACTCTTTTATGATGAACATGCATCAATTCATTTTAACCTGGCTGAATTAAAGGTAAAACTAAGTCTTGTTAAGGATGAACTATGTTCAGCTGGTAAGTGTGTAAAATACTTGGGTTCAACCAAATCCTTTTATTGACCAAATCTCATTCTTATCTTAGAAAAACAGCAAAAGGTCTGAAGCACGATGAACTTCAGTTTTCTTTTTTCATAGTTTCCAGGCCTGGAAACTACTGAAATTAAATTCCAGATTTCTTGTGCCTGTGTTTTGACCTTGTCCCAATGAAACGATCTGATCTCCAGAAGCATCTGTATCATTCCCAGGACCGTGTGTTTTGTACTCACCGCCTTCTCTGCTTCTACATCCAGTTTGCTTGTGGCCTCGTCCAGGATGACGACCTGGGGATCTCGAACCAGAGCTCTGATGATGGCGAGGCTCTGCTTCTGCCCTTCTGACAGTTTGCCTCCACACTCTCCAATATCTGGACAAAGAAAAATATGTTAGCTGCTCCATAGAGGAAGCATCCTTTAGTCTCTATGATCAGTGCTTTGAGCAATTTACATTACAACCATAAACTTTATGAATCAATTTTAAATTTGGCATGATTGCCCATCTAAACTAAAAGACTAACTTCACCAACTGCTTGACCAACTTCAAAGACAATTAACACTACGACAGTAGAAAAATGTTGGAAAAGTAGCTTAAGACTATCATGATTTCTAAGATACAATAAAAAGATGCAAACATTATTACAAAATGAGGTAAATGCAGCAGCTCTCTACCAGAGTCATAGCCATTCTCCATTTCAGAGATGAACTTGTGTACGTTGATCCTCTTTGCAACTTCTTCCACCTTCTCCAGAGGGCGCTCCTCTAGACCATACTCTATGTTGTACTTCAGAGAACCAGAAAACAGCACTGGATTCTGGGAAACCAGTGCGACCTATGTAAACAACAAACGCCGTCAGTACATTTCTCACAAGTTGAGCTATTTGTCCCGTTCTGTCCTCTGATTCTGTAATTTTACCAAAGTCTCAGTCCAAACTGATGATACTTTTAGCATTTTGTATCCCTCTGTAAGCATTATGAGTTTTCTTCTTATTACTATAAAGAAAAGTAACTATAGGAATCTACCGGTTTGTTTTCATAGAAAATCTCTTTCATATAAACAATCATTTCTTTATAGCCTCAAATGCATAAGTATTACATAGTTGCAAATTATTTGTATACATTTGTATTCATGTTTATTGGCCAGGACCAAGCTAAAAATGTAAGAAATCTGTTGATCACACTGGGATCATTTTCTGCTTGCTTGGCCCTAAATGTTAACAGGTCAGTCAATAAATCGCAAATCCTACATTTTCTGATCAGTGAACACATAATTTCCAAGTTCTAAGAAGTTCAAGAGGCTATCTGAAAGGAAAAGTTATTTTCACTTAAAGATATCCTCTCTCTATTTGGGAGCAGAAACTCTGGATCTGGAAATGCTGAAAATATTCTGGAAATGTCACATTAAAGGTAAAGACCACTATTCTCTAAGAATCCACATAAAGTTTGGTGTTGCAGTAATACTCACCAAGCTAAAGGTGTCTATCAGTAATAAAATAAGCTTTAAAATCCCAGCTCTGTAATAATTCTCTTTGCTTTAAAATACTGATTATAAATATTTAATTTAATTTAACTTTTCTCTCACATAGTTGAGTGATTTTGCCTCTTAACCTTCACATTTTACATAAAAAATTCAGACCCAGAGTTTGCCAGCATTTTCCAGCATCATTTTAATGATCATGCTTTGCACAAAAAACCTCAAGTAATCTGCAAAATAAAAAATAAACAATCTCACACTCAAAGGAAGATAAGCTGGACAGATGGATGTTCAAACCATAAAAAAGGGGAAAAAATGTTTGCGAATACAAATATTTCCCACACTCTGGTTTGATTCACGTCTACAAAATGATGCCTAATCAATGATTTGTGTCATTCAGGTTGACTTCATGTTAGAATTTAAAAAATAAATGCTAAAGGTCACCAACTGTACCTGCTGATGGAAGTATTTCTTCTGGTAGCGGTGCAGCGGCTCCCCGTCCAGCAGGATCTGACCCTCCTGAGGCTCATACAGCCTCTTCAGGAGGCTGACGCAGGAACTCTTCCCACCACCGGAGGGACCCACCAGAGCCGTGATCTTCCCTGGGCGGATGTCCAACGACACCGACTGAGGAGGGAAAACGACAACAGTGACGATCCGTTCTGTTTCTGGTGCTGAGTGACGTTAAATCTGCAAGCTTCAGCACCGTAAATTTAAGATTTATTAGGACTTTTTAAACCAAGCAGAAGCCTGAGCTTGAGAAAGTTACCTTTAGAGCTGGTTTACCAGAGGGAGCAGAGGGATAACTGAAACTGATATTTTGGAAAACTATTCTCCCATCCAGCTTCTTAGGAGCCAAGTCTCCTTCCTCTTTGCTTTTTGGTGTCCTGTCCAGGTAACTCAGCACTTTGGAAATGACTCCCACTGTGGACATCGTCTCTCCGTAGCAATACATGATCTCCTGTGACAAGAAGAAAGTCTCTGTCAGTAAAATCCAGGATAATTGACTCACATCTCAAACATATGGTGTACGTTTCACTGAGCTCACCCGTAGATTGACTGACATCGGCTTCTGGTACAAGAAAAAGGACACCAGGCTACCGATGCTGAGCTGACCGGCAGAAATGAGGCTTCGGGCTTGAATCAGCATAAATATCTTTATACCCAGAGACACCAGCTGAATGCAAAAATAACGTAGAGGAATTACTCACACAGTTGTAAAAAAAAAAGTTCAAATAGCTTTGTGTTTGTTGGTAAAAACAGATCTCACCCTTCGTGTTACGAGATAAAATGCGCTGTATATGTCTGACTGTCTTTTGATGGCACACAGCTCTTCCAGAGCCACGTGATATTGCCTCAGCTCCTCTTTCTCTGCGTTGAAGCTGCGGACCGTTCGGATCCCACTGATCGTCTGGGAAGCCAGATCTTTGTTCTGAGCGAGGCTTTCCTGGGTCCGCTCTTTCAGGTCCTGTGTGGCACGCAGGAAACATCCACCCATTTATGACATTGGAGTTTAGTCAATTCTGTGGAAGCATTTTCTCACTTTCTTATCCATTAGCCAACAAAATGAAACATTTCCTGTAGTTTTACATTTTACGATCAACGAGTTCAGGAGGGAAATCAGACATTTCCTCTTCACGTCGACCCTCATCACCTTAAAACTCCTTTTGCACTTTTCTCCTTTTACCACCACAAACCTCAATACATCTTAATATAATTTAGATGAGACTGAATTAACACATTATAAATAAAAAAATAAAAGCATGCTGTGCATTTGCATTGAACAGCCTTTACTCTGACAACTCCAAATAAAATTCAAAGCCATCAACTGCCTTCAAAACTCACCTAATTGGTAAATATTAATTAGACAGATATCTGTATTTAATGCATTGTAAGGAATTGCATGATTATGAAGTAAAAGGACAACACGTACATAGATATCGAACTTTTTACAATTAAAAATGGCATGAATATTTACTCAGTCAAGATATAAAATCCTGTGTAGCCGGTTACCTTCAGAAAACGCCTGATTAGTAAATAGACTCCACCTGTGTGTGAAGTTGTGAAGACGTTTAAAGCAGCCGGGTTCAGTTGTAAACCAATATTAAACAGAGATTTTTTCAATCTTGGGATGAAACAGATCCATCAGCTCAAGGAGAAACAGCAAACAGGGATCAGACCAAAAGACCTCAAACTGCGGTATCAACTTTTTCGTTACGGCAGAAGAACCCCAGATCTGTCTACCCATCTCCTGGATGGAGGGCAAGAACATCCAAGGGTTTGCAGGGTAACTAACAGAAAACCTTCCTACAAAAAGCCCTAAAAGGAATTAAAGTGAATCCGTGGTGTATGGCATAAACCCACCTTGGACAGCTTGATATATTTATTTTGCAACGTGGCCAGAAGTGGCATCTCTATGCAGGTGAGCACGGTCAGCTCCCAGGACAGGCCCAACATCACTCTAAGCATGAGGAAAGTCTTGACTGTGCTGCGAACTACTGCGTTGGCGTTCAGCGCCACGGTTCGTCCCATCCTGTCAACGTCACTGTGCAGCCGAGAAGACAGTCGTCCTGGACAGAAAAAAGGTCTTGATGAATTACAAAGCCCTGCAAGGTTCCACCATTAGCAAAATAAGTTCACATGTTCGCAGTCCAGGGTCTCTGAGTCTTCCACTAAAGCGTTGAAACACTTTTTAAAAGATGCTCGTAATTACTACATCTGAAAACCTCTCTCACCTGGGTTGTTCTCCTCAAAGAAGTGCACCTCTTGCTTCAGGAGGTTGTGAAACAGCAGATGTTTCAGTCTCTTGTTCAGTCTGGCCAACGTAGCCATAAAAATGCCTCCTCTCATGCCAGAGAACAGCGCGCTGTCAGTGCAGGCAGATACATAAGTTCTCAACCTGGTGGACTTCCTTTTCAAGCAATTAATTGTTTGATTTTATTACCTTCCAGAAGAAATAAGCACTAGATGCAAAACTGCGTAACCGAAACCGCTTTGAAGCTGTTGACGGCTGAGCATGTCAATCACTTTTCCCTGATATAAAGGGATGTAAGTATCACCTATTGAAGGAAATGAAAAGAGAAACATTTACTGTAAGTTGGTTTACATACTGTAAAAGCAATGAATGGCAGCAATGGTTCGTTAATTAAAAAAAAAAAAAGCATGGTACACCTTCTGGTAAAAGAAGCGAAATCAAGGTTTTAATGAGCTACGGTTTCAAAACCACCAACATGCTGTTCCTATGGTGTGAAGAAGTTTTACTGGGACTCTAGGAAAGGTGTTCAGTTTGGGACTCTGTTAGCATATCAGAAAACATGTGTTACATGACTGTAAGTAAAAAGTAATGAACGTTTAGTGGAGCATCAACCCCTGATATCCGTATGAATTGTGTGTCGGTTTTAACGTGTGTCCATTTCGTATGTATATTGGGATGAAGGGTGTAACATTCAGTGTTTAACTGTGTCCGTATAAACACTAAATGTTTAACTGTCCACCATCACCTCATGGGCCACATACATAAGGCATTCTACTCACATAATTCTTTGTCATTTATTTTTCAAGGGTGAAATTGCAAGAAATAACAAGAAATATAAAGGAGGGCAATGCTGAACACATAACCAGCTAGCATCAGCTACATGTACCCATGTTCCTCTAGGAAGCTAATTTAAATTTAGTGGCTGTAGCTTGCATATTTTTTTCTATAGTCTATGTTTTAAAAATTAAAAACAAATATTATGTATTAATCACTGAGTAATAAAACATCAGCAACAGTAGGAATAATTGTTGCTTTCTTAAGTTTATCAAAATAAACTGCAATGCAAAGGATTTTTTTTTATTACTGTTGTGTTTCTGATGGGTAATCGTGGCATTTAATCAATATTATCATACTGTGAGAATCTCTTATCAGTCAATGCATATTAATAAATGTTAGATAAGGTTGATTATCAGAGGTTATACATACAGATGACTCCCATGATGAGGAAGCCAAAAGCTGCGATCAGATGAACAGTATCTGGTTTGAAGTACGTCAGCACTCTCATGAGCAAACGTTTAGTGTCCAGATTGTCTTTTGTCTTCTGTCCATCTGGAGAAATCCACTTCTCCCACACCAAACAGGCCAACGATGAGGACGCAGCGCCCAACAACAGCATTGTGAGATCAGGGGAAGGTTCTGCGGGCCGCTCAGAGGGAGGTGCGGTGAGGATCCGTCCAGTTTCAAACACAGGAGAAATAAGGCAGAGGAGTGCTGCTAACCTATGGAGGACTGCCCGCTGTTTTCCATCTGTTAGTGCTGAGATAAAAAGATGGAGAAAAAGCCACTTTATCAGTCCAAAGGCCCACACTCCTGCCAGTCCGCCACAGCTGGAGCACTTCCACAGCACCAGCCAAGCCCACTGTGCTGAACACAGGAAGGCATCGAGGAGAATGATGCACAGCGCCCATATTGTCACCCCCATTACTGTCCGTTGATGGCCGGTCCAACTCCAACGGCTCGAGCTGGTCCAAAAGAGACAAGACATTACATGTACGTCAGCTTTATTTCATCTAGGTTGTATGTAAATATTTTGATAAATCAAAAATGTGTAACATAAATATTGTCTTCAATATAACACCCGTGTTCTCTTCCATACTCTCTATGACTTCCTGTACAGTTTATAGGAGCAAGATGGAGGCTTCTGGTGCAAGCACTTGAAATTACCCATAATATTTAATTTCCTGCTTTGTTATTAAAGATGATTCTGCCTTTTGAAAAGTGAAATATTATTTGTCAGAGGAATATAAATCAGTGTATTTGTTCAAATTTGAAGCAACAAGTGCATCTTAAAAGTCACTGTTTGATGACTAGATCCATGTTAATTTATAGAATGTACAAAAATCACAAAACAATATAGGTCATAGTGTGAACATGAACACATTTCCCCTAATATAACCTAGCTTTTCATAATGCTCCCGAACAGAAAAATATGTAAACTAGATTGCATGCTTTTTTTACATGGAGGGTTTGTTTTTGTGGTCTTCATGTTAAAAACTTTGCACGCGGTCAGTTCTCACAGACAGCCAATTTTAGTCGTACCGTGTTAGCAAAGAAAACCCAGCATTCTTTTGAAATGTAAAACAGTAATAAGGAGTCATTTGCTACCTTTATGAAAGCCATGCACTAAACCAAAGCCTAGCTAAAAGTACTGCAATGCTCAGCTTCCATTTTAGTTAGAAAGCGTCAACCTTCAGCTACAAAATATTCATTATGTTCCATAAACCTGTTAGCAATTTAACATTTACCTGAAGCCCACAGTAGGATTTAAACACGTAATTCCAGTAACTTACCGTTCTCCAATGCCTAGCCACAGGCAGCTAGCTGCTAGCTGCTAACTTACTTTCGGTTTCACTTTTACCTTCACTTGATTCATGGTTGTTTGCTAATTATCAGGGAGCATAAAACAACACAAAACAACTGTTTATAAACCGGTATATTAATTTGACTCGGTTGTTTATTGCTCCTCAACAGTAATAAAGTTTGAAATTAATGTTTTGACAGTTGCAGCCGAGCAAATGAGTTATTCACAATTCAGCCACAAGATGGCGGTAATGTGCAATATATCCAGAAGAATAAACACTCCTGATCAAAATTTTAAGACCAGTTAAAAAACTGTACGAATTTGCATTTTGCACTATTGGATAAGAAGAGCTTCACAATGTTAAAAGAAGAAATCGGCGTAAGAGACAAGAACTTCTGAGCGGGGAATTAATTGAAAACTTCATTTACACTCAAACGTGATTTTTTTCAGCTGATCAAAAGTTTAAGACCATAGCTAAAAAAAATCAAAAAGGAAATCAAAGTGTCAAAAAAAGGACTCAGTAATGAGCAGTTCCACCATTCTTGTTGATGACTTCAAACAATTGTTTATTCATGCTTGATGCAGTGTTTCCAGGAGGCTAGTGGGAACGTTGTTCCAAGTGTTGAAGATGGCTTCATGAAGGCCATCCACTTTCTGGAACTGATGTCCATTTTCGTTAACTTTCCTTGTCATCCATCCCCAAATGTTCTCAATTGGGTTTAGATCCAAGGAACATGCAGGATGGTCCAAAAGAGTGATGTTATTCTCTTGGAAGAACTCCTTTGTCAGGCTGGCATTGTGAACTGCAGCATTGTCCTGTTGAAAAACCCAATCATCACCACACAGACGAGGTCCTCAGTCATGAGGGATGGCCGCTGCAACATCTCCACATAGACAGCTGCTGTTTGACGTCCCTGCACAACCTGAAGCTCCATTGTTCCATTGAAGGAAAACGCACCCCAAATCATGATGGCGCCCCCACCACTGTGCCGTGTAGAAAACATCTCAGGTGGGATCTCCTTGTTGTGCCAGTAACGTTGGAAGCCATCAGTACCATTAAGGTTACTTTTTTTCTAATCAGAGAAGACAACTTTCTTCCACCTTTCAATGTCCCATGTGTGGTGCACCCTTGCAAAGTCCAAACGGGCAATTTTGTGGCGTTGAAGAAGACGTGGCCTTTGAAGACGTTTTTTGTTTCTGAAGCCCTTTTCTCGCAGTTATTGGGCTGCAGTCAGCACCGTGTCTTGACGGACAGCCAATTGGATCCTGAGGCCCAGAGCTGGTGAAATTTTTTTGGGTCTACCACTTGACTTTTTTGTTCCATAACGATCAGGATCATATAAAAAATGCAAAATGACTGTCTTACTGCATCCATCCTCAGCAATGGCATGTTGTGAGAGGCCTTGCTTATGCAGCTCAACAATCCTACCACGTTCAAAGTCAGTGAGCTTTTTTCTTTTGCCATCAGGAGGTCTTGATAGTGTAAAGACTTGACAGAAAATGACATGGAATCCAGATTTTTGCACAGCTTTTGGCTGTTAAAGACTATGGTCTTAAACTTTTGATCAGCTGAAAAATTCATGTTTGAGTGTAAATGCAGTTTTCAGAAGATTCCCCACTCAAACGTTTTTGTCTCTTGCACTGATTTTTTTACTTTAACATTGTGAAGCTCCACTTAGAACCTTCTTAAGATCCAATAGTGCAAAATGCAAAATCTTGCAATTTTTTGACAGGTCTTAAGATTTTGATCAGGAGTGTATACTATACACTGTACAGAACTTTCCTTATAATTTACAAAAATTTAATTAAATTAAAACTATAGCTGCAGCTCTTCTTGAGTGTGTCTCTGCCAGATTTGTATATTTAGACACTAACATTTCCTTGGTTCTTCTCGACAGAACAGCTCGAACTCACTCAGACTAAATTGCAAACATCTGAACAGCAACTTTCAAATCTGTCCACATCTTCTCAGGTGGTTTTAGGTTTGAGGTGTTAACTGGCTACATTTGCTTGAGTAACATTTTGGAAAAACTGTACTTTTAGGGTCCACATTTTTTATATATATTTTGTCTGACATTTTGAATATTGAATCAGATTTTACTAAGTTATTGACTGGATCAGTTACATTTTCCTCTACTATTCTTTTCTTGAAACACCTTTTAACTCCCAAGTACTTTCACAGACAAAACATTAAATTGAATATCTTAAGGTTTATACTTTCTACTTATGGATTGTACAATAGGTAAATAAATTTAACTGATTCTCCCACTTGAGCCGAGGATCTCTGTAGCTCCTCCAGAGTTACCATGAACGTCTTTGCTGCTTCTACTTTTAATGCTCTCCACCCAGCCTGTAAACTCAGATGATCCACTCACTATATCTAAGCAGCTTCAGAAAATGCTTTTTTTTATATATATATATAAAATTAGAGCGTATACTCTATTAAATAACAGGAGACTTTTACAGTTTTGTTATCTAAATTGAAGAACACACACAAAAACTCACACAGGACAATTTCAAAATTCAACTATTTATTTTCCCTAAATCATAACGTATAAATAAAGAATTTATAAAGATACAATTTGGCAAACAGCAAGACAACTCCAAAATGTGCTAACAAATCCTCTGATAAGTAATAGACATCGGGTTAAACAGTTTATTACTATGACACATTTGATACCTGAAATATTTCTTTAATGCTGAACAAGTTTCTTGCTCATTTTATTAGCTCTGAAAGTATATGGACGAAGTGATTGCGTCACTGTTAACTGAAACATGTGATTGCTGAAAAGATAAACCGCCATGTTTGAGCTGCTTCCTTGTTCTCACCTCAAAGATCAGTTCAGTGGAAACAAGGAATCGTCTGTGAAAAGGGAGTCGCTGCAGGTCATCTTTTCCTAATAAACCAGCTATGTAAAAAGGCACTGTTCCATGACAGAGTGAGAGAGCAACAAACATGACTTGTTTTCCATTAAATCAATAAGTAATTTTTTTATTTCCTAACACCTTCAGGGGTTTAAAATAGTTTATACTTGAAGTTATTGGAAAATGTTAACCTTCATGTGCTTAAAAAGTCCAAAACAAACCCTGTTCAAACTGCTAGAAATCAGATTCTTCAGATACCTTGATTCACATAATTTTTCATTAGATTCCAATACTAGAGTTTAACTACAAATCAAAATATGCCCTGTACCCAAATACAGGTGCATCGCAATAAGTTACAGTAGCATTAAACAATTTATTTCACTAATTCTCCCAAAAAATTAAACGCACATAATCCCTCCCTGAATTCTGGTCTTCATAATTGAGAGAATGGCTGTGTACTTTGTGCCTAGCAGAGTCACCGACTCAAGCTATAAAAAAAGGGCGCTGCAAAAATTGCCAGCTATTCACAGTGCTGTATTCAAAGCCCATCAATGGAAAGTTGAGTGGAAGGAAAACTAATTTAAAAAAAAAAAAGTGCACAGGAACATATTTAGGACATGAGCTGCAAGACACTCCTGCAGAGCATGTTAAGGAGAACAAGGAGCAACAATGCACATGAGTTTAAAGCAGTTTTTAAAGCAACCTGGGTTTTCTTGACAGCAAAGATTCAGTTTTTAAACCAAATTACTGAAATAATATTTCAGATGTATATTAAGAATATAAGCATCAGGTCAAGCCAGGCTTTTATATCTCTTCTGTTTTTTAAATTGTATCTAATTTTAGTCGCTTTTACTTTTGGCATTGTCTGAATTGGTATGTGTTGCAGACCCACTGGTGTTAAAGTGGCAGTGTAATAATCTCAACTTAAAAATAATGTACTGTAGATCCATATGCTTAATTTTAGCTTCATTTTTTGCACTTTATTCTTGGAGAAATCTTTAAGCATGTAAGCTTTGGACTCAGTCTCTATGATCAATAGATTTATCAGACTCGTAAGACAATATAGTTACTTGGATTCATTAGTCTTGTTCCTTTAGGCTTTGAAACAGCTCAACTGGAAATTACAGGATATTCAAAAAGGAAATACCTAATTGTTTGGTCAGACAAAGAGAGAAATCTGATCTCAGTGTGATTGGATGAGTCAAGGTGGGACTTTCAAATCTTAAAATGCTAAACTGTTAAGCACAGTGGTGGCAGCATTATGCTGCAGAGCCACTTTGCTGCCAGAGGTGCTGGCCTCCATGTTCTTCAGTTCAAATTTGAATAAAATCTGACTCAATTACTCCAGTTTTGATCCTCCTCAAAGCCAGTGATAGGAAATCAAACCATTTAAATAAATGTTTGATTTTGCCAAGAAGGTGAGTCAAAATCCAGACAGAAACAGCATAAAGATTCACAAGGTGGGTCATTCACTTGGGCTCATGGCAGCTTGTTTTTGATCTTTAGGAGAGACCAAAGTATTTCAATTAAATAAGATAAAGCACAGATGCAAATCTAAGTTTCAGTCAACACATTCAGTCAGGTGGTTTTCTAAGAAATCTATTTAAAGCTAAACATTTGGGTTACAGTTGGCTAGTTACTCACATCAAGTAAAGAGAGATCTCTGGATCTGATGGATAAAAGCAGATTGTGCAGAACAAAGGCACCTTTTCCACAGAACAACCCGACACAAACAGTAAAACATGGTGAAAGCGTTATATGGGTTACATAAACGCAAAAAAAAACAGATCCTCTGACAGCCAGAGTTGAAAGTTTAACAATTAGTTTGATTATGACAAAGAAATCATTTATTTATGCTACATCACACAAGTTAAAGGTGCAGAAGGTTACAGTTTCTTTTAAGTGCCACATTGGTGCATTTCCTAACTAGTTGCTTTTTTTCTCCATTGTGCTTCAGTTTCAGTGAACACCTTTGAATTTCAGGCACCAAATCAAACGAAAGCAACAAGATTTTCATGCAAACATGGCAACACACTTAAATCTTAATGCAGAAGGAGTGAAAAGTCCAAGAATGCTCTGCTGGGGTTATCAGAGTTTGGTCTTTGGGCGTTTGCTTAAAAGTAAACAGATGGGTAGTCAGAAGCCTCGGTGTGAACGGTTCCTACCTCAGTTGATCTTCGCCGTACACACCTATGCACACTCAAAGACTAAAATGGCCATATATCCAGCAAAGAGTTAGAAATTAGTGTGAGTTTTGTTTTCTTATAAACTTCCTGGCATGATTAATAGTCTAGTGAAACAGATGGCATGGATAAGATCAGCAGCACTTTACAATAAACAGTACAATCACATTCATGTTGTAAGTGCACATTTGTTCATTTTGGTATGCAACTTTAACCAAGACTAGCTGTGTTTCCATTACAAATGTGTGCAAAATTCTGTTGAAAAAACAATTTTGCAACAGCGGCGTTTCCGTTAAATAGGAAATGCAATTAAGTTCACACGTGAATAAGTTTGTTCACGCCATAAATCATTAAAGAAATAAAATGTCACGCCATCATCCTGCTACCACTTCCTGTCGTCGTCCTCATCTCTTCCACCAGTAATAACGTCTGTTGGTTGATCACATGATTTGTGTGATGTGAAAAGTTTTTTCTTTGCAGTTTTGCAAAATACACTAATTTTGAAATGGCTGAAAAAAACAACCTCATCCTAGTGCAAAAAATGAGCTTCTTTTCATATAAAGCAAATTTGTTTTTGTAATTCAAAACTGCGCAATTATACAGCCAATGGAAACGCAGATAGTGGAAGTCATTCCAAGCATTTTGCTGGCAGGCTGCTCCAAACATCAGGAATAATCTGCAAAATTGCCAAAGCCCCCCCGAGTGGCGACGTGAACACAGTGGCAGCAGGTTCACAGGCTGGTGATGCGCTCCGTCTGCTGGAGGCTGAGGCCTCGTCTCCCTGCTAGGGCCGGTCGCTGTACGCGCAGACAGGAGAGGCGTCGGCCGCAGGATTCTCCGCTTCAGGCTGAGCAGAGAGCTGAGCCTGCTGCGATGCCTTCCTCTCCTTTTTGTCCAGCCAGAGGAAGGACAGCATCAGGAACAAACCGGAGGAGGCAACAACGGCACTGCAGGCAATAAAGACGTAGAAATATTGTTGCGTGCTGTCCACCAGGATCCCTGCAGCAAAGGAGAACAGTGACAGTAAGTATTTTTAACACTACAGGTTGCTGAAGAACTGCTAACTTTAAGGTGCCAAACTGTTTGCCAGAGAACAGTGGTTTTACGCTTTCCTTCCTTGGAGGGCTGAAATAATTAATCGTGATTAAATTATTATTGAATTAGTTAATCAACAATCTTTAACTTGAGTATGTAGAGTAAAAAAAGCCATTTGCTAAAAAAAAACAATATACTCAGAGCAGTAACTAAGTCAAAACTGTACAAAAAAAATTGCATCTGACATAAAAAAAACAACCAATTGTCTGTAAATATGTGGCTTCACCAGGTTCAAATTCTGTATAAAATAAACATGAATAAACTTCTTTTTAAGCACCTTTCCTATACAATTATTAATCTGTTAATCCATAAAACTGTCTACAGATTAGCCTTAAAATCTATTGATGTTAAATCCAGCAGAAATGAGCTTTCCTCATGTTGATGTTAGCACATCCTTTATGCAACCGTACACTAACGGGATTTTATGTTATTGCATTTTAGGCAAAAAAAAAAAAGTTTCTCAAAAATGGAACTAAATAATTTGTTTATTTGTACTGTATCTTGTAATGCATTTCTAATAATGTATAAAAAAATGGCGCAAGTGGTCTAACAAATCTGCTGGACATGTCAATTTTTTTTACCAAATTGCAGACGTATTTTCTTGTAGCCACATTCTTGCACAGGAAAGAAAATAATATTGAAAACACTTGAACAATCTCAGATCAACTAATTTCGAAATACCATTTATTTTAGTATCATCGGTGTTTCCCGGCTCCATCAGCCTGTCTGCTCCTCCACAGTCTCTTATCTCAACACCAATCGCCAGGAGGGACAAATGCTTTTCATTCCACGTCCCGCAACTTGTGCAACAAACCCAAATATTTAGAGTTAATTTCATTTCCATGTTCAGCCTCTGTGTGTGAAACATTTGTTTGAATATTCAAAATCTCAGATTTGTTTTCTGAATTTAAACGGCAAACTAGATGATTTTCAACAACTTTTATGTACTTTTATTGGAGAAATTGGGTAAAAGATATGAGGCAGACGCTAGAAGACCAGATGAATTTCTGGCAGATTTTTTTTGCTTCAGGGCCAAAATTATCACCAGTTTTTTCCCCATGTGATCCGTCTAACACAGAAAAACAATGAAACTGAAAACAAAAAAGAAATAACAAACATCCAAAAAATATGCAATAATATATCTAAACTAGAATCAGTTAATTTCAATAAGTTGTTTAATTTTGGCTGAGGCTGAACTAAAAATGAAAAAGATTTCTTTCACTTTAAATGCCTGAAAAACTAGTGTCTACACAAATGCACATCTTTTAGGCCGGCAAGTCAAGCATTTATTTTAGATAAAGTAAAAAATGAAATTCAATAGAAAACATTAAATTGTGATTGAATCTTTTTTTTAAAAAAAACTTGCATCTTTTCTATGAATGTTTCATAGAAATGCCAGCATTTTCTAACCTGTTATTGTTGACTCGCGCCCGAGAAGTGACCCACGTGTTCTGCAGGAGTAAACCGGTCCTGACTTGTTGCTGAGGTTGCATCACAGATAATCTAAATAGCAGCATGTAAACTGCCATCTGAGCCGTGAGCGACAGGAGTCTTACAATCTTTTCCCCCTCTGCTGCTACTCAAACCCACCACTCCATAACGTAGCATACAACAGTTTCCCAACTCTGTCTAAACATGCCTTATTGACAGGAAACAAACTGCAGTCTGCCAATCACCCTTTAGAGCAAACATGAGAAAGTCTTCCTGTGAGGACAAGCGAGTGTGGCATAGTATTAAAATACTATATTATTTTGCTCATTATTTGTGTTTAAATAGAGAAAACTAGTTTGTTCTACTCGCAAAAAGAGCTGAATAAATGATCCTCGCAAATTTACTGGAACCAATAAGATTAAAACAGCAAACCGGAGACACAAATGAGAACAGAAAATGTTTTGATGTTACAGTAAGCCAACACCTACTTTCATAAATACCGGTTCAGCTTTTTTCAATTCAAATGTTTCCACCATAAACAAAAAGACCGTTTCACATTTACACCATGCCACCGTTTGAAAACTAAGCAAAAATGCACCAACTGATGGTGGGAACAAAGTTAATTCTTACAGTTTCTGAAGAAACTGAAGGTTTTGCTGTTGATTAATTCATCATCAAATGTGACCACCGCTGGTCTAAAAAGAATAAGTCAGCATGACTTTTGGGTTTGCAAAGTCGCAACTGAACCACAAGACTTCTGCAAAAAGATTCTTTCCACTACACTTGCCAGCATTTCGGCTTATTGGGAAAAACAGATGACATGTTGTAAGAGGTCTTGACCAGAGGTGTCCCACTACAACTTTTTTTACTTCCGGTACGATGCAGCTTTGAGTTCTGGTTGATGCTAGCAATGACCAGATACAATGTCAGCACAAATTACACACACTTTTACTTATTTTGTGGTGCAGAATGTTCGAAAAGGCTTGATCAAGGGATATTACTCAGCGACAACAGTGGATAGAAATGCTGGGTCGGACTAAATACTGAAATTTTAGATCTAGGCCGATCTGATCCGATACTTTTTTGGATGGTATCCGACTGATTTCCAATATCAATTTCTGATCGGGACACCCTCAGGCTATACTTTGCGAGACGGAGTTATCATTTTATCCCATTTTGTGTGTTACCTGCCAGCGGAGGTCCAATCAGCAGCGTGACGCTCTCCATGACGGCGAGCAGCCCCAGCGCCGACGGGAAGCGCCTCATCTCCACTATATCCATCAGGACGGTGAACATCAGCGACCCGATCACACTCATCGAAAGTCCGTACGTGACCACGTACGCCACCAGCACGAGGAAGCCGGCCCCGATGCAGCAGATGCAGTTACTGAGCCCGTTGAAGAGCAATGCGGAGGCAAACACATAAACGTGCCGCCCTTTGAACCAGGGCATGTTGAACATGATGGCGAACGGAGGCCGCACCACGATGTTAACGATACCCAGGATGGAGAGCAGCAGCGCGGCCCGGCTCGGCTCCATGCCGTGGGCCGTGGCGTACGGAACCAGATACACCAGCGGCACCACGAAGCCCAGCATCATGAAGGTGATGCCTATGGCAAACACGCGGTAATGCCGGTTGTTGAGGAACTGATCGAAGGCCATGTGTTCTTTTACGGAGGCCACCAAAAACCTCCAGGCGGTCCTAAGCCTCGATTCCCGCTCCGCCTGCTTTTCCGAAGGCACAGGTGTGCGGTCCATCAGTGGCTGGCCGCGATGCAATTTGGGCTGAAGGGGCCGCATCACGGCGCCGCACACGCAGCTGTTCAGCAGGACGGCGCCCAGGATGAGAAAACTCCCCCTCCAGCCAAACTCTGAGTGGAGGTAGTTCCCTAGGAAAGGCAGAGTGCAAAGTCCCAGCGCCGTTCCCGTGGACGACATGGCGTTGGCAAACGCACGCCGACGCACAAAGTAGTGACCCAGGATGGTGACAGCCGGCTGGAAACTGAAGCAGAAGCCGAGTCCTGCAACAGAGTGGAGATGCTGTTTTTAATATATGAGAAATAAAAATTAAAGACTTGAGATCTTCTACTGGAGCTACGCACCGATCAGAATTTTTTGGCCAATTCTTGATATCTGTTCCTTGTAAAGCTTTGATTTCCACACACATTTTATAAACCTGGAATGATTAATATTAGAAACAGAGGCGAGGTCACACTGTGTGAGTGAAACAAAGGGTTCATTGTTTCCAAACCCTTAGAGGATCTCAACTAGAGCTGCAACCAACGATTATTTTATTGGATTATTCTGATTAATTGGATTGAAAAATCTGAATTTTTTTAATTTAACCACTTAAGCCATTTTCATACAATATCAGAAATACAATAAAAGATCTGCATAGATTAAAAAATTGAATTCCCTTTTAAAATAAGAAAACAATTTAGTGCATGCATGATTATTTGTAGTAAAGGATGAATCTGCAGCTAATCTGCTTCAACACATAATACCATTTTTTTAAAATCCTTCTAAAATCAACATTTAAAAAGCTTGGTCCTTTCTGCTTGACCCACTACCATGTAGGGCTGTTCTGTTGAGTTTTTTTTTTTTTTTTAGATTTATTGATAATTGGACAGCAAAATGTGCTTTATATGAGATTTGTTTTTTAAACAGAATTTGAACCAAGTGAAGCTAAAACTTGCCTCTTGAGTTCTGGGTGGAACATAATTATAGACAAAAGGGATTTTTAAAAAATCTTTCATTCAACATATTTCTATATTTTGTTCAGTTTTGCACTATGTAATACTCTGTGTTGCTTTTTGTTTTTCAGCAAAATGCCTTTTGTAGAGTTTATGTCCAGTTAACAATTACGTCAGTTACTAAATTAGTAAATTATTTCAATGGCCAATTAATCGGATTAATCGTTTCACCTCGTGTCGTCAGTATAGATCACTTTGCTGACCTGTAATCACTCCAGCGGTGATGTAAAGCTCGGTGATGGAGTTGGTAAACGAGCTGGCGACCATTCCGAGCCCACTCAGGACCCCGCCCAGCATGACGGTGGCCCTGCAGCCGAGCTTCCCCACCAGCACGCTGCAGAACGGACCTGTGGATCACATGAAAGGCTCTTAGTTTTATGCACACCGGAGCAGAAGTGGGTAGAGGCTCACGAGGCAGAGGCTGCTTTCCTAATCCTGCCTGCTTCACATAACCTGCTCAGCTACAATCTGAGCTAAGAAATGAAGTGTTTGCTTTCTTGTATTTGCAATCAGCGTGTTGAATAAAGTTGTAAAACTGTTAGGCTGCGAGACATTTTATGTAAAGTTCAAAAGATGTACAGAAACGTTTCTCTGATCTTTAATGTGTCGTGTGTCTTTCACATAGATTATTTATGAGAGGGAAGCTTCACACTGTGAATCTGAAAGCCTGAGTATTAAATACCGAGATCCCCCTTAGTTAAATGTCAGAGGGAGGGGTATCAAATTTAACACTGCTCAACTTTGTTTCTGAGTTACAAGCTGCTACATATTTACAGGGACAGTGTTTGACCTTGTTGAGCCAACAACTACAGAAAAAAAACAAGCCTTAAGACCCTAGAAAACACAATTACAAGCTCTTTTTTAGCATTAATGTCCATAATATGAACACTAATATCCTTCAACTTGTAAAACTGGAAAGGAAGTGGCAGCTTGGTGCAGCTTAATGAAAATACACCTTCTTGTCCCATTTCTTTGGGATTAAGAGCATTTCAAAGCTCAAAGCATTCCTGCCCCTGACTGTAACTTTCAGTGCTGCAGTTCCAGCGCTCGCTGTACCCGATGTGATCAGACAGCTGAACAACAGTGATATGATTTCAATTAGATTTAGTCTGCGGTGGATCCACAAAGCTTAGTCACCGAAACCAAGCCCATCTGACAAGAACAGAGCAGGGAAGAGGAAGTTCACACCGTGACGTGAAGACGTTCATAAATGAGGTCAATACACAGAAAAGCGTCTTCGTCTCCACGCTGTTCTCGGGGATTTGCGTTATCAGCAGCAGAGGTGAAGCAGAGGTGAAGCAGAGGGCGGCCGCCCGTCTCCACAGCACACCAAACACAGGCAGGCGGGAGAAACTTCAAGCTTTACCAATCGCTTTCCGTTTACACATTAACTGGATCAAAACGCTTCAACGAAATCAACCTGTGCAGACAAGTCAGACGGCTAAATATATTTGAACTGGACAAGATACCAGGTTTTTTTGTACCTGAAAACCTGGTATTTGAACAGGTGTGTTTAAAACTCAATGCATGTTGACTTTAGATGCCTTTGCGAACACAGCTGGCCCACCCTGTTTAATGTGTTACACCGAGTTTGAATAAAAGTCTGATAAAAAAAAAAGGATGTTGACATTACTGGCTGCACAGATCATTCTCTGAGTAGGACAGAGAAAAAGGAAAACAACTATTACAAAATAAGATATTTAGTGGCACCGCTCATTGTTTAGCTTAGCGATTCTGCCCTCACTTGGCATTTGTAGCCTGTTCCGTCACTACATACATTACACTGAATCCATATCATCAGTAAAGAGGCTTTAATTATTTTTTTTTTGCCCTACTTCAACTCACAGAAATACAAATATAATAAAAATACTGGTGGCTTCAAACTGTGCCAGGCATGGTGGTGGCACCATTATGCTGAGGGTCTGTTTTACTGTTCCTGTTAAAGGTGGATGGAATAACAGATTAGGAGAACTGCCTCCAAATTACTCAACTTCACCTCAAATCTCCAAATAAATGGTAGAAAGGTGAACATTACTGGTTGTTCCAGCAGGACAAAGATCCCAAACTGGTTTCGGAATAGATACAATTAGCCAACATTAAGCTTGTGGAATGGTCCAGATGAAAAACCTTGTTGAAAATATGTGAATTGAGCTTAAGTGTCAGGTCTGGTGAGAGGAAAACCAAACCATCTCTGGCAAGATTTGGTCAAAAACCAAAATCAGAATGAAAAAATCAGAAGTTAATTTACGGTTGTGAAAAAATGACTGATTTCTCTGCTATGTTCAAAACGAACATTAAACTAAATAAAGTGTAGAATTCAGGCAATTTTTTTCTTAACAATTCACAATTAATTCAAACTTTCTCATCCATTTCTTGCTTTCAAAATTCTTTGCAGTTTCCTGTTGATTATTCCTTTAAAAAGAACTGTTTAAATAAGTTGTTATGCCTGAAATTAGTATGAAACTCTTACAAAGGATGAGTGGATGTAAATTATAAATTACTGACCTAGAGCCACATGCAGGCTCCAGCCCGCCTGGGTGTCTGAATGTAATTAGGCAGGTAAAAAGAAGGGAATAGGTGGATGGGAAAAGAAAAAAAAGCAGGACTCTGAAAACTAAAACGGTCAGTTTTGGTTTTGCGAAATAAGCCTGCCACGGTTTCTCATGAAATAATCTCACCTAAACCAACACAAACACAGCAAGACTTGCAAATTCCCACTCTCACCTTTCACATGTTCCCCTGAACAATACAGGCATTTATCTCACCCTCTGTGGCGTGTTAAAGGGCAACTTCTAAGGACATTACATTTGCAGATGTTAATATAACTGTAACCGCAGTCGTATTAACATCTACATTGTTATATTATCATTATTTTCGTCATGAAGCATTCCAGTGAATGTTTAAACGCCCCAAAACGGTCCATATTTTTGGGATTGTTAGCCATTTTCTCAGCTCTTTGTTTACTGAGAGCATTAAGAAACATCAAGAAATGTGAAAATATGATACAAATCCAGTTACTGTTTCCAGTGCAGTGATACAAATTAGACTTCTTTATGCGACTGATGTCCTGAAGAAGACAAATGGAGTGTTTTCTAAGAACAGTCACAGCCATACAGTTACCTAAAACAGAAGTAAAAAAATAAGTAATCATCCCGTTTATCGTTATCACAACAGCACCACTAAATACTGTGAAAAAACCTTGTTTTGCGCATTAAATATCTGAAATGCTGCCAAACTGGTGGCATGTTTTTTATGTTTTTAAGAAGTTATGAGGCAAAGTGGCAAAACCTGAAACTGCTGCTATACAAGTTACAGGATGTTGCTAGGTAACCACAAGTTACTCAACAGGATGCTGCTAGGTAACCAAAGAGTGACTGAGTTAGTTGATGCCACCAACCTTGCTAGCCGTAAGAGATTGAGTGGCTAAAGTCTTTCCTCTGCCTACATCGCCCAGAATGCTGCGCGGTTCTGGATCGTAGTCCATTAAAATTATTGAATGTTAAATCTGGCATGTTATTTATTGATACTGATCACGTGTCTCTACTGCAATGTATATTGTTGTTGATTTATTGTCCAGTCCACATATTAGCGTCAGCCTTTAAGGACGACCACGACTCAGCTGATTTACCTCCTGCGTGGAGCGCCGACGTCATGATGGACGGCACCCAGGACGTTTCGCTGTTGGAGGCGTGGAACTCGTTCTGCAGGTCTGTGTAGAAGATCCCCACACAGGCGGGGAGGCCCAGGGTCATGGCTAGGACCAGGATGGTGGCGACCAGCACCGCCCAGCCCCAGCCGCCATCGGGAGCGGTGACGGCTCCTCCCGTTATAGTGACGGGGTTTCCGCTTTCACTCCCCCACCCTCGCTCGCAGTCTGCATCCGCCACCTGCCCCTCGTCGTGGTCCAAACCGTTGGCCAGGTCGAAGGCCTTGGAGGTCTCCGAGTGGAGACTGGGATCACTGGAGCCCCTGATTCCATTCCGCTGAGTCATTTTCTGCGCGGCACTTGAGGCGGGACTCTGGCGTTGGCTCTGCAGGGTGTGAAGGAACGTTGGCTGCCCATGTCACTGCAACCGCTGGGGTCCTTTCAGGAGACCTGGGATCACAGTCGCATAAGGAGCAACATCAGAGTGCACGCTTCAATCCCTTTTATTTTTTTACCTATTCTTCTAAGCAAATTAGCTCAAGATCGGATCAGCTTCCCTGTATCAGCTGAAGGAATGTTTCCTCACAGCATGATGCTGCCACCACCATGTTCCACACAGAGCATTTAACATGTCCTAAAATGAATCCCGGTCTCATCTGACTGAGCACTTTCTTCCATTCTAAACTGTTGTTGTCTAAGTTTTAATATATAAATACACATTGGTATCTAATCAGCAATGCAAGTTGAAGACCCGCACTAATATAATATCCTACAAAAAATATCATTAAACGTATTTGAATGAACTCAACAGACTTGCACTTATCTTAAATAATTTAGGATACACTGACATTTTTAATGTGATGTTTTAGAATTTAAAAAATTGGATAATTTCATAAAAACAAATAAAATCCTGCATTCTATTATGTAAAAGACAAAATTCTGCAATGCTGACGCACATGAATTTGATATTTTACCATTGACAAAAAATAAATACATTCAACACATCTGCATCTGTTTCCCAGTGTGTTGGGATTCATTTGAAGGATTTGTTGAGGGGGGGGGGAAACATTGACAGATAAGCTCATTTATATCTTTGCATTTTTTCCCAGCTTCTAATGCCACTTAGATAAAAGTGTTTGCTTTTAGTTATCTCTGGGTCCAGGCTGGAGCACAGAGGAGACCAAGCCTTTACAGCCCTAGCTTATAAATAATGAAGTGGACCTGCACTTTCTTGCTGGGCAGCTGCCAAAGCAACCTATTTTTAGGTCACGTCTTAAAACATTACTTTGGTTTAAGCCCTTATAAATTCCTTTATAGTTAGCAGCTTTTACCATTTTCTTTGTGAAGTACAAGACTGTTTTAAACTATTTTTTGAGCCAATTGAATCAATTAAAAACAACATCTACAAATAGATATTGAAGGCTTCCTTTAATCTCCGCTGAAAAGTGAGTCCTATTTGTAAGTAGACAGTCGATTATGTGAGGTTACTGCAAGGTAACCTAGTGGACAAAAAAAAAAGAAAAAAAAAAAAGAAAAACTTGGATCTTTGATCTCATCTAACATTACAAAATTACTAAAGAGGCTTTCACAGAACCAATGAGAAAAGCTCCAAAGTTGGAAAATGGACAGAAGATCCTGCTTCATTAATTAATTTAGTCGTTTTTGCACAATCAAAGCCTCCAGGGAGTGCAGCCTGTTGAGCACATTTCCTGTGGATCTCCATTTGTCTGCATTTTAATAACAAAACATGACCAGACATCCAAACCTTTAAGCTGCACTACTAATTAGCAAAACCCTAATAAGTTTAAGGAAGAACCGACCTGCTCGGCTTCAGAGGGAGTCGAGCCAACGTGACACCAGCATGAGCTTGTAAAAACCACTGAATGAAAGGCCTTCTGTGAAAACGTTCCCCCAGCATTTGGTCCAAAGACATTCAACACCGTTTCCACATGCAACTGCTGAGCAAATCTCCTGAGATTCTTTTCCCAAGAACAAATCACCATCTCTTTCAACCCTGAGGCATTATCAGGACATCATACAGATGATCTGATCTTTACCAGGTTCACTCAAGTGTACAAAAACACAACAGGGATCCATTATCTATTTTAAAAAAAATTTAAAGTAAGCTATTTTTCAAATATCTTTATCTAAGTTTTACTAGAAGTGCATCGATTGCACATTTCTGTCCAAAAGTCGATTACCGATCTTTAAAAAGCATGACCTGCCAATTCTGATTTTGGCCAAAACTAATTTTTTTTATCTGAAATGTCAGATATAATAAATTTTTACTATATTTTTTGTTAAATATAGCACTGGTTGCTGTGTATTGCAGACTTCTGCCCAGGTCCGTCTTGACTTGAAAATGAGATCTGGATCTCAACGGGGTTTACCTGGTTAAATAAAGGATTTTTTTTTTAAGTCACTGAGTTGGCAGCAGTGGGGTGACCATTGTTAACTGGTTCTGTTAACTTCACATGAAAGTATCGGAAGACAACGATTTCCCAAAATTAAGAAAATCAGTGTTGATAAATCGGTTAGTTGATATATCATTGAGATGATAAATCGGTGCACTCCTAATTTTTACTAAACTTAAACTACAAAAAGTGCAACTATATGTAGGCTTTTCACAATAAACAATAAATCAATTAATTGCATGATAAATTAAAACAACCTCAATAATTTTGATTTGCATGATTTATCGTTTTTCTCCTTTCCCTCTTTCTGCCAAAAACTGGACGACAAAAGTATTGAGTCTGGTGTTTTGATCTCAACTAGTTCCTTTTCTTTGAAAAACATTTTTGTTTACAGAGACTTCATAATTCATTTTATTAGTTTTTTCTGTTGTTTTGTTTAGTTATTTGATGTTGTTTGATGTTTTCCAGTTCCAGTGTTAAATGTTCATTAGAATTCAAGTTTATTGATCTTTGAGAATGTAGGTTTTTACATTATTATGCCATTACTATTAAATTGTTTGAAAATGCTCTCATAACAATACTATCGATAATCGCCATAACTTTTGGGACAATTTATCGTCCAGCAAAAATTGTTATTGTGATAGGCCTAACTATATTTTGATACATATGCACAACAAGAGAAAAGTGAATTTTCAATGTTGAATCATTTAATCAAAAGGAAAAAAGAAGTTCAGAAAAATTCAAATTCTGTCATTTATGACACAGGCGTGTCATAAATAACACAGGTGTCCCATCTTCTTCATTTACACAGTACAACTTTTAATGTAATTCCCATGTCTAGATGTCATTACTGACTCACAGCTTAGAAATGTCAATCAATTATTCTGCTGCAGTGTTGACACATGCTCTCAAACAGACTTTGTGATGGGCGAAACGGTGACTTAGGCATGGGCCGGTGTGGGACTGTCGAGGTCAAATTAATAACAGATTTACTTTATCAGACAAAAATTAAAGCAAAGCTGTGAATCGTGATCTAATTGAGTTAATTTAGAAACAGGAAAGTACCCCTTATACTTATTGATAATATTACTTATAAAAGTTAAAATATTGTTAAATACAATACTTATTTATACTTTTTATACCTGTTCCTTCAGTTTTTATAGAGTAACATCAATTAACAAGATGATATTACTGGTTAATTATAGGGTATTCAACAAACATACCACTTGTAGCCTATAAAAAACTTTAATAGCAGTAATTTTTGGAGAATGTTTAATTCATTTGTTTGGATTTCAGCTACAAATTATAACAAAATGTATCAGATTGTCAGCAACTGCTGCCCGACTTGCACAAATGGTTCAGCGATTTGGAAGATCAGTTATTATCGCATCAACATCTTAGTTTATGATGTTGATCTGTTTGTTTTTTCCTGGGCTGTTGACGGGGAGAGGCTGTGTGCCTGGCAGAACATCTCATTTGCCCCAGGCACTTTTCCTTTTCCTGCCAGACGAGTGAAGAAATCCCTGTGGATCTCATTTATCTTTGGTGAAATAGTTTTATGGCAGCTGACCTTTCTGCGGGACGGGCCACCCTGACAGGATGGAGAAGCAGCTTTAATATCACTGAATGAAGCCTCAGCTTTTAAAAACTCTCTCGTTTAACAGCTCTCTCTTTTTCCCCTCTCGACTCGTCTTTATTTCCCCTCGTTTACGTCTAAAAGTCACGCATCTAAACCCGGGTTTCCAACCCAAACACAGTCACGATACTTTCAGACCACACCGGCTCCACTGCCACGAGATAAAAATGTAAATATGCTTCTCAGTAGCTCTAAATCTCGTTGTTTCTCGCATCACCGTGAACTGTGAAGCTTCCCTCTGACGGATGAACGTCTCCAACATCAGTTCAGGGAAGAGGAGGAAGTGCTTTCACCAGAAGCCTTCCCTTCCGCAATTTATTTTTTATTTATTTATTTTTTTAACAAACGCAGTTGCTCACCTTTCCAGGCGTGCTGCTCCTCGGTGTCTGCGGGAGGAAAAAGTGTCGAGCTGATATTAGGTGGTAACGGACCACACCGCCGCCGCGTGGGCGGAGACTAGATGCGGATCACGGAGACGCTGACGGGAGAGAGCGGAGAGCGGAGTCAGGCCTCGGTAAGCCCCGCCGCCGGCTGTCCCTGAGCGGATGTGGCAAGCGGATTTAACATTTAATAACTTCAAAAGCCAAAAGTTACCAGGCTTACAGTTATTTAATTTTTTTATTTTGTATGTTTAATATGGACCATATGGGCGTTTACCCAGGGTGACATTAGAAAGGGAGTGCAAAGTCACCATATAAAGAAAATATTACTGGCTCAATCATGCTGCTGTAAATAGGATTATGATGGGATTTTTGCCCACAATCAAACAATACCAACAACACAAGTTATTCTATGGTGTATTGTTTCTTTTTAGCTATCGCAAATGGGTGTGAATTTTAGCAATGCTCAAAGTGAAAATCTGAAGATAGACAGATGGCTGAATAATATGAATAGTGGCTAATATCTTCCTGCTGTTCCTGCTTTCTGCCTCTGCTGGTGAAATATATCAAACTCATTTACTCTAATTTTGTGTTCATCAGCTGGTATAACTTTCAAATAGTTAAAATTATAACTTTTGTTTTAGTTTGCTACTCCTGGTGTGATGTAAGCAAATTGCAAACGATGCTAATGATAACAAGTATGTTGCACACACAGAGTAGCTTAGCAGTGATAAAGCAGAGCTGGTGTAGACAGAGTATGGGGTGGGTGGGAGGGGGGCTAAGAAAAATCCGCTCAGGGCCCCCAAAAAGCTTGGACCAGCTCTGATCTCCAGCCCTGTGTCTTCTCCACCTGGCCGGCCACCCATACCTGTCTGTGAAGAAACGGCAGTCATGCTGCACGTCCTAGCAACAGGTTGGAGTAACTCTCAACCTCATCAGCTCAGTGCGTGAGGCGTTTAATCTCTACCAGCTGCTTTGCATGTTGCTGATTAAACCCACCTGATCATGAATCCACCAATCACCTGCCTGGCATTTATTAGCCTTTCAGTTTTAGATGATTCTCCCATATTCCAGCTTTTTGCACTGCTGGCATTATTTTTGTTTTTTTATTTTTGTCATTATTTTTGTTCTTGTGCCATCTGTGTCAGTTTAGCTGTTGTGTTGTAAGTTTTCCTTCGCTTTGATTAAATGAACACACAGCTTGCCATAGCCGTGTTCATGAAACGCAGTGGAAGGTGGACACAATGTACAATTCATAGAGGAGGGAGAAGCTCACAGAATCAGCTGCTGCTTTAACCAACACGGTGCGAACTGAATCACTGGCCAACAGCAAGTAAAATCCCTGAACCCTAAAACGTCATACATAAAATTTGTGTTTCAATTTGACTCACTAAATCTGAGTTTTAAAGATTCTTGTTCATTCTAGGAAGGAAGAATATAATTTTGGGGGTATGGAGGTGAAACCAACAAAAAAATGAAACTTGTGTGAGGAATTTTAAATTTGGGTTAGGATATAAAAAATCTTAAAGAGAAACAAGACAGAAAGTGACTCGACTGCAAACCCACCTTCATTGAAAGGCGAGAGAATATAATAATTCACAATCTCGTAGTTCTGTACTTTATAGTAAAGAGGCAAGACAAAACACTTCAAGAGAAAGCCAGTAAAAGTCCTGTTCAAGTTGTCCAGCAAATTATGTATTAGTATGTCCAAATCTGTTGAGACTAAACTGAAGATTAACGCTACAGCTCATGCCAACAAGTTGGTCAGGAATAATACAGGGAAATAAAAACTGTTAGAGGCGGAAAAAGACTTGAGACTGGGGCCGAGGGTCACCTTAAACTTAAAGCAGTAATCTGAAAATACTCGTGCAAAATTAATTACAGATTATCTTGATTAGTATGAAGGAATTCTGGATTGTTAAACTATTCCGATGTCGATTAAACTCTGAATAATTCGCTTTGGGCGACCCCTAGTGGCCTGTTTGGTGATGTGAAGTCGAAGTTTAATTACTGTACCAAAACGATCTCAACGTAATCATAATCATAAAGTTTTATATGTGGAAAAACTAAAATAGAATTAGAAACAAAAAATTTTGGAAAGTGAATTTTATGTTGTTTTAAAACATAATGATTTATTGCTGAATTATAACATTATTCCTTTACTGATCTTGAAATTTAATTAAATTAATTTAAATCCCGCAAAATGGACCGTGGTGTCTGATTAGTTAATATACAGAGCAAGTCAACTATAGAGAAATTACTTTAGGAAAGAGCAGCAGCCCGCCCACTGACATCCTCAGACCACTGCAGTCCAACTCAAGACGTCTCCCTGGTTTTAACTAATATACATAAAGAGACTGAGGTTTGTTGTAAATCAGATCCTGAATATTTATTTTCATAATTTCTGGTTAATTGCTGCAGATTCTGATACTCAGGTGAGACACTGTTTCTTTCCATTTATTACTTTGTTTTTCTGTTCTCTGACTGATTTGTAAAGAATCTTGTTTTTAAAATGCTGCAGTCTTTGACATTGATGGTTAAGGTTGACAGATAAATTCATAATTTGTTGTTACACTCGTTGATGAAACATTTTAAAAGTGAATTAACTGTGTTCTTTTTTGGAGATAAAACTGATATTTCTTTTTAGTTTCAAGATATTACAAAGAATGAAATTTCAGCTATGTTTGTTTTGCATGCCTGAACTTATTTAGTTTGTTCCCATCACGTCATGGTGGGATTTCAGTCACAACCTGAAAGTCTGAGCTTATCAAGAGAAATGCAGACACTGCTATCTCTCTCCTCAAATGTTAATTTGTCTTCCTATTTGGGTGAATAAGATAAAGTTCATTATTAAAGTAGGAGATCAGCCTGTATTCTCTTTAGTCAAACAGAAGCAATAAATAGTCAGTGAGCCATGTTTTAAAACACAGACATATTTTTTATGATTACAAACCAGACAGGGCTTTGTTAAAATTGTTACATGTAAAGTAACAACATTGGTAGACAAAATTTGAAAAAATATAAAATAAATTAAAGTGAAACAATTAAAATGTCAAATGTTCTCCACAGTCTTCATTAACAATATTCACATTTGACATTAATACTGCCGATAAATGAGCACAAAGTAAGTTAATATGCGACATTTCTAATACATCTAAATGAGTATATGTGTGTGCATGTACACAAACGCATGCAGGTGCTTACAGGTTAACTGGTGAGTTGATCCACAAGACATTTTCAGTTTCTATACATTTTTTTTTTTTTTTTGCGTGGTCTTCTGCAGGTTGCAAAGAAAAAAAACCTCCCTAACCCAAAACTTGTTGTGGAAAGGTCTCCAGTCTGACTGGCAGGTTAATTTATGTATTCAAAACTACATACACGACGGCACAAAACAAACAAAGAAAAGAAACAAAAAATAACAGAACCATGTTGTCCATGAGTCACAAATACATCTATTTGTCGACCAACTGTTCCACATGGAAATATACAACACACAAACCACAGAGCCATGCCGTCATCTTCACCCCCCATCATGCTTCACATCAACTTTGCACCAACACAGAGATCAGACGAAGTTCAGAACATAAGGTTATTATCCTTAGAACAATGCATGCTCTCATCTTTTTATGTGCCCAGATACTTTTTTTTGGCAGTACTGTACAACATTTTGTATAGAAATTAGTTTAAGTGATGATTAAATCTTTTGCTCATTAACAGCATGTTTTTGTAGGCAGATAGTTGGAGAATCACACGACAAAGTTTAGTAAGGTAAGTGGTTCCCAACATATTTGATCCCATAAAATAAACCAGTAAAGAAAACCTAATACCACAGGAGGGATCTTTGTTGCATCTGACTTTAATCTAAAACTTTTATATTGTCTCTAAGTTTTTAATGAAAGCCTTCCAGATAAACTGTGGCTGTGATCAGAATCATCACTGCTTTCAACTAAAAACTACAGATAATTATCATCCCACCTCAAACAATATAACTCAAACGGTTTGCCAGCTGGAAGCTAAGACAAGCATTAGCATTAGCTAAATGCCATATCACTTTCACTTAAAAAGGGCTTTGTGCTAAATGGCAGGTAGTATAGTGACAGCATATTTTTGCCATTTTAAATTCAATTTGTCTCAATACTAAAATTGCCAGCAACATTTAAAAAAATATTTTTAAAAAATGTTTTTTGTTCAGGCTAACTGTAAGAAACGATGATTAGAATTAGCGATGCTAATATCAGTTCATTCCTGAATTTTTACTTATTTTAAGAAAGCGTTTACCAAATTTGCTTAAACAGACTGACTTTGGGAACACATTTATTTGCACTATGCACAAGCTAGGTCTTAAAGTCACAGCTAAAAAAACAGTAAAAAAGAAAAGTCACACAACTAACCCCATTTGGCTCAAATAATTACCATTGTTGTAAATGTTTTATTAACATTATCTGAGAATCTTTTGACTGTCCACAGTAATATGCGTTTTCTAAATAGTAGTTTAATTGATTATCATAAATGAACATTGACTACCAAGGTAGCTTATTAAAGTAATATTTTATTAAAGAAGGTTTCCCTCATGCTAACTCTGGGAGGCTATAATTAGCATCTTTCACAAAAATCTTTAAGATCTAACACTAATAACACTTTCACTTTTAAAATTTCCTAGACATGGAGCTAAATGTCTTTTAATAAAAATTATGGTTTATTTTACAAGCTAACATTTTCTTTCAAGCACAAACCAGGTAAAATCGCTCTGAGCCTTTGATTTTTTTAGATTGGTTTAATCTCAGCCTTTAAAGGAACATTGGACAGTTTTAATATTAATCACAAACATATGAATGATTAAATGGGGATGTTGGCATGCCATTTAATAAAATATAAACTGCAAAAGGATCTCAAGTTCTCAAATTGATTTCTTTTTAAAAAAGTGTGCTGCTGATTTACTAAGATACAAGCAGAAGAAGAGAACTTTCTTTGTAAAATGAATGTGTTGTAAGTACACCCATTTAGTAACTTTGCATATATAATAATTCCAACAAATCAACAGAAATGTTTGTCCCAGAAAGGGGCAAAGTGCAACTGAAAGTTGGGTGACATAGCTCAAAATCAGTCAGTCCCAAAGGAAGCAGTCACTAATGCTAGCTTAAAACAATCCAAGGGATCATCTTAAGCATTTGTGGGATTTTATCAGTTTTCCCAAACTGGTTTCACAAAGCAAATATGAAATTACAAATGTCTGAAAGCCCAGAATGATTCAGTTCAGGTTTAACCTGTATCTTTATGATATGGTTTTTATGCTTGTCTCAATCTAATATTTTCCTGATGACAAAAAAAGCATGAAAATCTCACATTTTCTGACAAAGTTTGCAATTGTCCTCAAACGTCATTGGCTTGACATGCAGATACACACAGAAAACTTGTTTGGGGCACAACTGAACACACAGTTTTGTTTTGTTTTTTGCTTGTGCCACCCTGTGGTATAAGGGCGCCCAGGCCAGAGAGCCGTAATGCCTCTATTCAAAATGATTTTCATTTGGTAAAAAAACAAACAAAAACAAAAAAAAAACACTGCACACTCTATACTTTAGGTAGAAACCTCCTGACGTTTTTAAGAGTATGACAGGTATCTTCTCATAAAAGGGGAGTACTACTGAGCACAACACTGGTGGAAGGTATAACACTAACTCAGACAAAGGGAAGCCACAGCCAAGGTAAGAAAACAAATAGTCCTTCATGAAATGTTTGGGTATTTCAACTGCAGGCTGTCTGCTCATAACTACTGTTAGTAGGATATAGCTTCACAACACACACACAACACACACACACTGAAGAAAGAGAAGGAAAGAAAGCATTGCCTCAAAGTTTGGGCTGCAAGTCCCAACTTAACGATAAGCATGAAAACACTGATTCATTTCTTTTTTTCTCTTATCAAGATGCATTATTTTTGTTCATGCTTGATTTAAATGCAATAAATATGTTCATATTAGGATGAAACAAACAATGCCAGTTCTATAGATGACCTGTGTTAAAAATATATATCTGTTACCATGTAAAGAGTGGAACCTCCAGGAGCTTTAAGGAGAAATAATTAAAATACGAGTACGCTTTTAGTGTACTATATCAAAATAAAATGTATCAAGCTGAAAGGTGTCACAAAATAAATGTGATGCTGTTTTAGGGAGCACGGTTTCCCCTTTACGAAGATATGCCGAGGTTTTAAAAAGTTACAATTTCAAACGGGTGTAAATTTTCCACCGTGCCATTTTTACAGCTCACAGACTCTAGAGAAAGTGCCGAGGTAAGCAGAGATTTCTCCAGCTGTAAGGAGTATAGCACGCCCCTACCCCACATGTTGCTGTTTGATGATATTCAGTTGGCTGAAAAAAGGCGTTTCCCTTGACCAGAATGGCAGGAAGGTTTGATATTCTGCACATTTACTTGAAACTTACTGTTAATTTAGCCCACGTCTTTGCTTCAAAGTAAAAATAATCAAATGCTATACATTTTGTACACCATGATAATCAACATCAGCCTGTTGGCAGCAGTAAGCATAAAATTTTTCTTTTTTTTTAAATGAAAGCAACTAGAACTATTGATACAAGTTTGCTTCTATTTTTTCTCTCGCACATTTAGTGATACTGTGGTTATTTTTCTCCAGGTTATAAAACCAAAATAATCTGATATCTTTTAGCGAGGCGGACCGGGTCAGTGTTTTAGGATAAATGACCTCTTAAGGTCATTCATCGAGCAGGAAATTTTAAAAGAAAAAGAAAAAATAATAATCAGAAAACTTTGTGTCCTGCATTTTCTTTCAGTTAAAAATAATAGTTTCAGTTCTAATGGTTGGTATTAATCATTAAACTATATTTCTAAGTTATCTCAACTAAATTAATACATTGATATTAGAATCCAAAAAGTGAAACTCCCATTAACTAGCTTTCTTGTACATCAATAATATATTTAAAGCTTTTTTTCTGGTACTTTTTTTTTATTATTAATGCTTACTGATATTTTTTCCTTCCAACCAACTTTCCATCAATATTCTTGGCTACAGCTTTCTGTGAACAATGAGATTTGTGACTTAATTTCTACATGGAAAGTGTCAACGAGTGTCTTCTGGACAGCTTCAGTTACCAGTCATGATTACACAAACTAACAACTGTGTACTATTTTGGTGGCGTAATGTAATATTTGAATTTTCTGAAAAGCTGATTTTTTTTAGGTTTCCTTTGGCTAAAAGTCACTTTTATCAAAATGAACAAGCAGAGATCAACACATGAAACATATCCTCGCTAGTACAATAAATCAATATATAAACTTTTTCAACTGTAAGTTGTTAAGTGCGAGCAGGACAGTTGGCTCACTGTGTAGTCGGGGCTGCTACACATGCTGCAGACTTCGAGACGACATTTGGTTGCAAGGCTGAGAAGTAAACACAAGACGCAGCGAATGTGTTGAGGCAGATTACGGACTGGCCACTGTTCGAACCTCGCCACGCATTTATGCTCCAACGGCAACGAGCGAAAGGTTTCTTCATCCCCAATTACAATTTAAGATATGCAATAGATCAAAGTAGGAATATAAGCTGTAAAACACCTTTGTTTTTTGTTTGTTTGTTTTCTTTATCTTTTCAGGTACACTAAAGAAAAACGTGCAGGTGAAAAGTGTGATATTTCAGTGATGGACAGAGAGCAGAGAGGCACTGCACACACAAACTCACACTCTAACGGGCGCTTAGTCTGGTAACAAAACTGATATATATTTCCTCCCCCCCCTTGTTTAAATAAACTCACCCACAAGAATATGTAAATATAGGACAACTATGATACAGAAGTCAGTAATTACACCGTTTGCATTCAAAATTTCATATATTTTCATCTTGACGACTATATAGGTTTTAATATAGATTCCTTACATGCCTGGACACGTTTGTGCACTAGTGGAGTAATGGTCTGTTTTGAGTCAGCTGCTTTCTTCTGCGTGGAAATATTCCAAATTTTCACAGATCAAAATGAGCCGCATACAGGAAACGCAAAGAAAAAAAAAAAAAGAGGGTATTTTCCTTCTTCTCTGTGAGCCGTTAACGAGCGGAGAAGTCGCTGCGCCTATTAGGCTCCGTCTCCAGAAGTAACGAGGAAATCTGCTGCATCGAGGCTCCATTTGCAGCTGGGATTTAAAAAAAAAAAAAAGAGGAGTCCTTTTAATTCCTTTGCGCTCGGGTCCTGCGGAGTTTCTGCTGAACCGATCCAAATTTGTGACGCACAGCGAACATCCCAGATCTGATAAAAGCCGCTAAAAGGAAAAGAGGATTTATTCTGTGCATCCATCCAGTGAGATCAACAAAACTTCACCGTCACAGCCAAAGAGGAGAATCGCCTCACTCGTCGTGTCTTTGAAACGGGGGAGAAGAAACGAGGAGAGAAGCCGGGGTCGCCTTGCAACGCTAAAGACGAGGAGGCGTCGGAGAGCCTCCGCGGTGGAAAGGCACGCTGGAGGAGGGGGGCAGCTGGCTGACCGATGATAACTGGAGTGTGCGCTCGTGTTTTTGATGGTGCCGTTGGTTCCGCTCCGGCTCGCCGGCTCCTCACATCCGGGAGCCTCGCTCTTGAAGGATCTGAGGGCCGGAAGCAAAAGTTGAATTAAAAGAGAGTTTTGAGATTATTTTAAATCTTTTGTTGTTGTTTTTTTTGAAAGGTGATGCATCCATGCAGGTGAATCCTACAGCAAGTTAGATGATTTAATTTAAAAAGTGAAACTTATTTTTACTTCTCACCCCTTATATACACAGTCCAGTCACATTAATGTGACCACCACGTACTTTCCACTTCAGAGTTAAATAACCAATCACAGAAGGCAGGTGGCAGCACAGTGCAGTTGAGCGTATATAAAGGGTGTGTGTGGGCTTCGGAAAACATTTCAATCGTTGGCGTAATGCAGAAACGAAGCGATTTATCCGACGTCCAAAAGGGCATGATCATTGGCTTTCGGGCCAAGGGTGGAAGCATTTCCGAAACGGCTGAGTTTGTGAACTGTTCGCGTGCCGCCGTGGTAAAAGTGTACCGTGCATGGCAAAATGGGACTGTCCAAAATCAACGACGTGGCAAATGTGGTGCACCACGGGCCATAGATGACAGAGGCGAACGACGGTTGCGGAGATGCGTTCGGGCAGATAGACGGGCTACCGTTGAGCAACTGACCACTAAAATGAACCAAGGGGCTACCACAAGTGTCTCCCAAACCACTATTCAGCGAACATTGCTGCGTCTGGGCCTCCGAAGCGGACGCCTGGTTCGTGCACCTATGCTGACTGGTGTTCATCGACGACGAAGGCTAGAATTTGCACGCCAGTACAGCAGCTGGACGTCCACTGAGTGGCGACAGGTAGCGTTTTCAGATGAATCGCGTTTTATGCTCCATCGGACAGATGGACGTTGGCGTATAAGGCGTGAAACCTCTGAAAGGAACCACCCTGCAACCATTGCAGGAACGGTCCAAGCTGGAGGCGGGAGCATTATGGTCTGGGGAATGTTTTCCTGGCATTCTCTGGGTTCACTGATTATTGTGGAAGGCACGATGGATCAATACAAGTACGCATCTGTCCTTGCGGACCATGTCCACCCCTACATGCGCATTGTTTTTCCTCAGGATGATGGCATCTTCCAGCAGGACAATGCGAGGTGCCATACAGCTGCCAGTGTACGTGCGTGGTTCGAAGAGCACCAGGATGAGTTTACCGTCCTCCCCTGGCCAGCAAACTCACCTGACTTAAACCCAATCGAGCATCTGTGGGACCATCTCGATCGAGTTGTTCGCGCCATGGATCCTCAACCGCGTAATCTAGCGCAGCTGGCCACGGCATTAGAGTCGGCATGGCTCAACATCCCAGAGAAGACCTTCAGGGACCTAAGTGACTCTCTTCCTGCACGTCTCGTAGCAGTTCGCTCTGCGAAAGGTGGTTATTCTGGCTTTTGACAGATGGTCACATTAATGTGACTGGACTGTGTACTTATTAGGGGTGCACAGATTGCAGTTTTCTGTGCAGTTTTCTGTCCAATCTCCACTTACAGATCTTTAAAAAGCTTGACCTGTCGATTCAGATTTTGGCCAATGCCAATTTCTTGTGAAAGAAATGTTGTTAAATATAGCAAGAAAGTTGCTAAGTTGGCAACGGTGAGGTAACTATTGTTGCAAACGAGCAGATATGACCTGGTGGATCTGTCTATCAGTCAAACCTGTCTCACGGCAAAGCAAACGTGGACAGCGGTTGATTTTTAGACCTTTGACAAAGTAGATAAGATTAGAAAATTAAGGTCGATTGATCATTTTCATTGATAGGTCACCCAAAGTTATCTGCGCAGCCATACTTTTTATTGAGATTATTGGAAGTTTTAGTCTTGGTAAAACTGATTTTTTTTTATTATCCACATGTCCAGCTCCCTGCTTAAAAGTTCCCAAACACCAACCTTGGCTTTCTCTGTGGGCTCGATAACGATGCCATTCGTTGAGTTGTTGAGTTCCCGGGAAACGACGCACAGAAACTCTGCCTGGTCCTCGTTCCCATAGTTGTAGGAGGAGCCAATGCTGATGAGCTGGAGATAAAAAAAAACAACAACAAAAGAAACAACCCAAGAGTTATACTTCAATATCACTTTGTATTTTAAAAATGTAAAAGTAAACTAGGAATTTGATAAAATTCAGCATATCTGCTAAATATTTACCTTTGAGCATGAAATGTAGGAGTTAAAAGATTTTGCTTAAGCATCTGATGTAAAATTTTGAAGCATTAGCTTTAAAATAAATGCGGGAAGCCAAAGCTTCGTTTTCTGCACCTGCTCAAATTTCCAACCGTCCGACATGGTTGAGACCATCTGTGTGAGTTCCTCCTCCTGGCACTGCAGTACTCGATACACGTGCTTCACCGGGCCCTGAGGGACGCCGCACACACACAAATAAACATCGATCATCTGAAAGCAATCTCACAATTATTTAAGTTGTTTCTGCACAACAGATGAGTCTGTTCGGCTGCTCTGTTGCCCGCTAGGTCTCACGTTACCTGAGACGTTCGGTTCTCGTTGTCCCGTATTCGCTCTTTGACCAGCCTCACCAGGGAGGCGATGTTGTAGAACTCGGCTTCTTCGAGAACGCCTAAAACATTGGTGCATTCAAGTTATTATTTTTAAATCAAGATTTTCCGACGGCGCCGATTACAGCGTTCACTGTCAGATGCTGTTCTGCGTTACCTTCCTCAGCCAGGTTCTTATCCATGATCAGCTTTCCGTGTCGAAGGTAATTCAGGATGGGGCCGAAGTACGTGGGGTCCCTGTCGATAAGGTAGGCTCCAGTCTCGTCCTGTCATTAATCACACAACAGTGACCGGTCATCTTGCTCTGACTGTACCGCATGGAAAACCAGAGCTTTACCAATGGACTGCATGGCATCAGTGTGGAACTGAAGACGAGTAATGGCGCAAATATGTTGTTGTTGGGGGTTTTTTTTAAACAAGGAGACAAAAAGGTATTTTTGTTTGTTGACTACTTTAAACTGCTGCTTTGTTGAAGGATCCTATGATTCTGTTTAAGCATTCAGTCTTCTTCAGCTCAAATCTGCCATCAATTATAGTGACTCAGATCATCCAGTGATAAAGTTCAGCTGTCCTGGAAGGAATTTCCTGGCATCTGATCATTTCCGTCCTTTTGTTAAAGCCATAGTTTCCACAGCATTTTATACATACACTGACACATAATCAGTAACTGTGGGCAATTTGTTTCCCTCCATTATATTTAAGCACTTAAAGAACGTCGTTTTGTTTACTTGCTAACTGTATTGCTGTGGCTAAAAATTTTTGAACTTTGACATTGGCAACGGCAAAACACTTCGGAGCAGTTTGTGAGGGGGGCCGGCGTGGACTGAAATGGTCGGATTTCCTTTTCTTTAGCAACAATTTCAAGTAAAGTCATTTAAACCGAAAGGTTTGGTTTTCTAAAGAACTCCAGGATTATTACAAACTTTCAATTAGCCCAAATCCACCAGTTAGCCCCAACACACATGAACTTCCAGAACAGCCCCCACATCATCGACACGGCTAAATGTAATACCAGTAATACTATGTGAGAGAGACTGGAAGGAGTGCTGCTGTACTGACAAACGGTGTAATTTTTAGGCTTTTTAAGAGGAATGGAGCTTTTATTTGTTTTATGAGTGCTAGCTAAAGCAGATGGACAAAAACGAAGCAGGTTACAAACAGCTTTGTGATGCTATTTTCCCCATCATTTGTTTTGCATAGCTAGACAAATGTAAACAGAACAATCAAGAAAATAAAATGATTTGGTCTGGAAGAGCATAAAAATACACTGTGATCAATACCAAAGTGCAGCATGTGTTTTAGGTCCCTCATTTTACAAACAGAGAAGTAAGCCTAACCCTGTATGAAAACATGTACAATTGTTCATGTTTTCATACAGGGTTACTTGTATGAAAGTAACCCTGTATGGGGCTTCCTTCAACAAGGAAGCCCCACTTCCTTGTTGAAGTGGGGCTCCTACTTCAACCAGGAGCCCCACTTATTTCTCAGGCGAATTGAAAGAAGTTAAAGAATAGGTTGGACACATTTTAAGTAACATAAGTTCTGGAAAATGTCACCTACAATACAAAGAAATTTGTTTTTTGAGCGGTCAATGCAGCCAGTAGCCCAATTACAAAACAAACTTTTGGAGCAAAAACCAAGTGCAGGTTTCATGACAGTAAGATGCCTTGTGTCCATCAGACATGAACTCTAGCAACCCTTATGACTCAAATTCTTCAGAATCTAATTTTTCAGACAATTAGTAGTGTATAATTTTGAGTGCTTTATAAAAAAATGGATTTTGTGCAATCCTGTGGAGTAATTACTTCATCATTTAATGTTTTTTAATCCTCAATGTACATTTATTGGTAGAAAAAGTAGAAAACACCCAACATGTGATATCTTTACGCGCACTCACTTTATCAGAATCCAGGTCAGGATCTTCTTGACACAGTCGGAACAGGAACGACTTTGGGTCCCTACATAATGTCTGTTTGGTCGTGATGAAGTAGGTCCCGCCAACATTAAGCCGAACCCACCGTGAGCCCGGCTTGTCCAACGGTTCGGACGGCGAGCTCGGGTTGCTCTTCAGCGGGAGGCCGAACACCGACCTGCCGCTGCCCCCGCTGCTGCCTCCTCCGCCGGGGCTAAGCTGGCTGCTGCTCCGCGGAGGAACCAAGAGAGTGGGCGACGCCAGACGCATCGAACCCCGGACGTCGCGATGTTCGGGCTGCTCTATGGTCGCCGTTCCACTCGGTTCCACGACATGCAGTTCAGCCATTTCCCCCCCCCCCCCCCCGGCCCCCTTCTCAACAACACTCACGGCAGAACCGTTTAGCTAACGAGCCACTGCGGGGAACCAGTTTCTCCCAGCCGACTGGTTGTAAACAGAACGGGGGGGTTTGATCTCCGAGGGCATCAGGGCGTTGCCGCCTCCACATACAGACCGCAGATTAGGACACAAGTATGACCACCAGCAGCTGGAAGACCTTTGCAGTCCTGTCGTTAATCGGTTCTTCCAAAGATACAGTGGTCATTCTTTGCTATTCAAACGTTATTCAGAGAAGGGCAATTCTTCCGGGTTGTAACGTGATTACTGTTTACTTCCTCTGTGTCATGGTTTTTCAAAATAAAAGCGTCCTTTGCTTACTCTGCACAGTGATTTTTTTGTTGTTTTCTTTGCAAAGGTATATGTGCAACAAAAATGATAATACTACATAATTCAACTGAAAAATATTGTATCGATTACTAAAATTATTAAGACCAATAAAACGTATTTCTAATTCTAAAACTGTATGTTATTATGAGCTATATTCACAGACTAGACTGCTTTATTTGACTCAACGCATATTACACGCAAGCTGTGTGAGGGAAAAAAAGCTAAGTATAAAAGATAACCAGAGTGGCAGTTGTGTTTGCAACTCATTTTCTGTGCAATAAGCAGTTGAACACCACTACAAAATAGAGCAAATATTACATTTATACTTGTACTTCTCAAAACCGTCGACAAATAAAATAAATATGTAGTATTAAAAACTTCAATGTCATTTTCAAAAAATTACAAGAACTGTTAATTGTGCACTCCGCAAATGCACACTCATAACCATAGAAAATTAAATTAATTAAACCTTTCATTTTTTTTATTCTGAATTATGCTGATCAAAACTATGTAGATTTTATTCTTTTAAAATACGGCATTGTATTTTCCCTTCTCTTCTACCTCAATTTGTATTCATACAGTTGTTATTTTTCCAATTAGGAAATCACTGATGTATTTTTCCTTAGGCTTAGCAATATTAATTTTTTCTTTTTAAAAAAACGCTTTCGTTTCATTTTTTTAAGTAACCTTTTTCTTTAAAAAGAAAAGCTTTTGTTTCTTTTTCTTTTAAAGAAATTAAAGTTTATCTAACTATTAAAGTCAAATAACTTGTTACTATTTGCTACCATCAACACTTAAAATGGTTAGTGTATTTTCAGAACTTGATAAAAACAGAAAATGAAGCACAGTCGTGCACTGTGTGCTTCTGACCTCTAGAGGCCAGTGTTGAGTCCGTGATAGTAATGTTTTTAAACGAAGAAGGAGAATTTGAGTGGCGGTGGGCGCGTTTGTTAGCTCTGCTGTTGAAATCTGTTATTTAATTCGACCAACAGGTATTGTACCAACCTTAGAGTTTTGCTGTATATACATTACGGCTGAGGAAAAGGGTGTGATATTGTCATATTTTGTGTTTATTGTTTTATTTCTTAACTGGGTGAGCTATCAAGTATTTAGCAGCTACATCTTGCAGGCTAGTTAGCTTTTTAGCATCAGAAAACATAAACTGCAGCTGCGCGTTGTCGTTGTTAAGTGGAACAAACTTAACTGGATTCTAAAATGGTTTAGAATCCAGTTGTATTGGGATAAGCTTGCTAAGACTATTGTCCATTTGAATCAGCAGCTCTGGTGCAAATGTTTCTCTGAAGTAGAGCTTAGCTAGTCCCAACCTCTCTTTTTAAACGTAATGAAATGTCTCCCTTTCAGCTGCCACAGCCGTCATGAGTGAATTCAGGATCCACCACCATGTGAACGAGCTGCTCAGCCTCCTGCAGGTCCGAGGAGGGGATGGGGCGGAGGCATATATCGACCTGCTGCAGAAACACAGGACTCCCTATGTCACCACCTCAGTCTCTGCTCACACTGCCAAGGTGGGTCACACAGACCAAACACAAGTATGAGACATGCGAAGAGGACAGAAACGAGGTCAGAAAGCATCCTCTGTCCAGTTACATTCATCTATGACTTGCTGGTCATTTTTTGTTGATGTTTTCTTTTACTGCCTCCTGAAATTTTTAAATATTTATATATTTCCCAATAGAACAACATTTTGATATACACTTAGGTATCACAAACTATTCTGAGAGTTAAAATATGATTTTGCATTCATTTATGAAAGGAGATACAAGGTTTCCCTTGGGAAACTTGCTAAGCTTTGTGGTTGGGGCACTCGGGCAGTCATTCATGCAACAGCCTGTCGTGTTTTTGAGTTGAAAAATGTTTAAAGTTGACAAGAAATTTGAAAATATCACTTGATAATGATGGTATTGGAAGATTAATATACGAACACCAACAATAAAGTCTTAAAAAATGCAAACATCTGAAAAAAGAAAAACTTGAATAAATAAGTGATGCTTTTAGCCTGATGGGTGCACAAGAAAAGCCTGGTGGACTGCCAGGCTTATAATGCACTGGGGGAACGCTGGCGATATGTTGCCAGGGAAATGTTTAGATTTTAAATTAAATTTATTTTGTATAAATTTTTCAGGTGAAATTAGCAGAGTTCTCACAAACATCTGAAGAGTTTCTGAGGAAATACGAGGAGCTGAAGTCCAAAAATGTCCGTAATCTTGACCCTCTGGTATATCTGCTCTCCAAACTTTGTGAGGATAAAGAGGTAACGTGTGAAAGCACAGCACATTTGGAGTAATTTTTATTTTCCTAATTTTTCTTTTTTTTTCTCCAAACATTTCATAGAAACATTTTGCTGCTAAACATAGAATGTTTTTCAGCATCAGTAACCTTTCCACCTACTTTTGCTGTGTTTATATTTTAGACACTTCAGTCTCTACAACAGAATGCCAAAGAGAGGTCAGAGTCTAGCTCTGTGACCAGTTACACTCTGTCTCAAACCACCACAAAGATGTCCATGCAGGAGCTGGATGAACTGCGGAAGAAGCTGGGCAACATGACGGCCAGCTCCAACCCCCCCTTGGTGAGTTAAAAAAAAAAAAATCGTCTGGTGACTTGGAGACGGAAGATTCTCATCTTCTTTGGTCCTGACTGGTTGGCAGCTCAAAAAATCTGGTCGTTTTCCAGTCGCTGAGCTAAGTGTAGTAACAGCTACCAGGTTGCCATGACAACAACAGTTTTTAGGTGTGGATGGTTACTGACTAAAGATGTCTCAAGGTAGATTTTTTTTACTGGTGTTTAAAATGAAGATGGAGGAAGCTCAGAGATGTATGAAAATATATATATATATATATTTTTTTTTTACAACATCTAGTGACATGTTTACAGCTCATTATGACTGGAAGAGAATGAAAAAACAATCGGTTAAAACCTGTTAAAAAATATAGTAAAACCATATTTTCAAAGGGACTGCTGTCACATACTTGATGTCTCTGCTTAAAGCGTAAATGCTCATGTGACATGTCAAAACAATATGTCAAAAAATACAGATTAATTTTGAAATAACTTCTTACATCTCGGTGCTTTATGTGACTTTAGTTTTCTAACACCTCGTTGCTAACCCTTGAGTCGTCTTCAACATTCATACTGAAGAGTTGTGTTTGTGTGGGCAAACCTGGTAGTGTTTAATTTTATTTGATCACTTGTCAGGGGGAAAAAAATCAGACTTTTTAAAGATTCAGACCATGCTGAAGATCCTCCACATCGTGATAACAATTTGTAGTCCAGCAAAAATTTGTCATACGCGTTTAACTTTTTTGTGACCTTAGCCTGTTGAAGTCGTACGGAAGATGCTGAGAGACAAACACAACAAGAAGAACCCCACACAGCACAACCCTGTGTTTCCTAACTGGGTCTACGAGCGTCCCGCTCTCATCGGAGACTTCATCACCAGCCCTGCTCCTGCAGATCAAGCCGTCACCATCGGTACACGCGGAGCGGACTGTCCTCCTGATTTATGCCACTTGTGTGTTTCTGTGCCGATTCCTGTGTAATTTTTTTTAACCTCTTGTGGCCAGGCACGTTGCCCCTCCCCTCTCAGGAGCAGTTTGTGGTTGAGGATCTGCTGTTCATCCTGATTGGGGTGGACGGACGAGACATCACCGCTCAGCCTGTACTGGGGAGGCAGAACCGCTCTTTTATAGTTGATGCATCGCTGGACATGTCCATCAAGGAGTTGGTTAACAGAATATTGCCAGTCGCATCATATTACTCATCTATAACACGGTAAAGAGAAGAAACAGAGTCTTAGGTTGTCATTTTCATGACTACACTGTAATCATCAACAGGAACAGAAACAAAAGCTTAAAATCTACTGCTTTATGATAAAATACCTGCAGATGTAGGTCATTTTGGACTTCCCTTGTCGTTCAAGTAAATACTCCTTTAAATGGCGTCATCTCTGTACTATGCTCCTCTGTCCTTCTCTCTTCACTTGTAATAATCAAATTTTGGTTTTCCTACAGCTCCGTTACATGATTAGAGCTTAAAAATTACAGAAATTGTTAATTCACTGCGGTTTCTTTTTAGTCAGTTTTCTTCCAAGAAAAAATTCTCAGAACACTGATGTTTTCTTTACTCAGGTAGAGCCGTAGGATATTTTTGCTACTAAGGATTAAGAACTCAGGTAAATCATGAAAAATGTGTCAGAATCCAGAAAATAATTCATGAGACATTTTACTTTGCTGTGAAGTTTCAGTATAATACACATGCTGACTGACTGGATCTGTTTTCAAGAGATCCCCCCCAAATAGCGGGGAATAATGATGAGTTACTAAGAAGGTTGAACTTTTAAACTTGATTCTTTTTGACCTGCTTAAATGTGTTTTCCAGGTTCATTGAGGAGAAGTCGTTGTTTGAGTACGGCCAGGTGAACCACGCGCTGACGGCAGCGATGAGGACCCTGATGAAGGAGTACCTGATCCTGGTCACTCAGCTGGAGCACCTCCAGCGGCAAGGCCTTCTGTCACTGCAGAAACTCTGGTTCTACATCCAACCCACCATGAGGACCATGGAGATCCTGGCGTCTATTGGTAAGAAGCAGAACGCTTTTTTTTTTATCTAATATTTGACTTTGTAGTCCCTGCTTCTGTCTGCAGTTTCAGCCAGGTTTGTTTTGCCTGACGATCTCACTAGAGGGCGCTGCAGGCACAAACAACAAAATGCACACCTGCTTTTAATAAAGCAATCTTCTGTTCTTCAGAAGACCTTTAAAATAAAATTAGTCATGTATTACCTCATGAATGGCAACAACTCTAGCTGAAACGACTCTCACTAACCGTTTACTGTGAAAATACATCTTTCAGTTTCTTCTTTGGACAAAGGGGAATGTATGGGCGGAGCGACGCTGAGCCTGCTTCATGACCGGACCTTCAACTACACGGGCGACAGCCAGGCTCAGGAGCTGTGCCTCTACCTCACTAAAGCAGCCAGTGTCCCGTACTTTGAAATCCTGGAGAAGTGGATCTACAGAGGAATCATCAAGGATCCCTACAGGTTCGTACAGCTAAATCAGAAAGAGAGAAGTATTTTCTATTGAACCTTGTCAAATTTGATCTTGTTACAACTTCTAGATTTGCATAAAAACAAAGTAGAAGAAAAATGTTTTGGTTGTTTTTGTTATAAATATGCTTTTTTAACTTCTTTTACCTTGATAACTTAAGAAACAAATCCAAATGTTTATCATTTTCTCTTCACCTAACAATTTATGCACTATTTTGTGTCAGTCTATGACAGAATGCCAACAAAATGCAACGTTTGTGGTTGTAATGTGACAAAATAAGAAGCAGTATGATGCTGCAAAAAAGACTTGGGGATGTTCTTAGTGTGTGTCTGCATTTCGTTGCTGCACAGCGAGTTTATGGTGGAGGAGCACGAGCTGCAGAAGGAGAGAATCCAGGAAGACTACAACGACAAATACTGGGATCAGAGATACACCATCATACAGCACCGGATCCCCTCGTTTATCCAGAAAATGGCTGACAAAATACTGAGCACAGGTAAGAACAAAGAAAAGCATAAAGCGGCTTTTTAAGTTCCTGTGTTTTAACAGTTGTTGTGTTTTTTTTTTTTACTATTTTGTAGGAAAGTACCTGAATGTGGTGCGGGAGTGCGGCCGAGATGTGACGTGTCCGGATGCCAAGGAGGTGCTGTACACGCTGAAGGAACGGGCCTACGTGGAGCAGATCGAGAAAGCTTACAACTATGCCAGCAAGGTCCTGCTGGACTTCCTCATGGACGAGAAGGAGTTGGTTTTACGTCTCAGGTGAATGATGGAGGGATGGTGCAGCCAAAGTTTCTGCTCGTTCTCCACCCCTGGAGGGAAGCGACTCAACCCGCCGACCTTAAATCATAAGCCTCTACTTTATGTCCACCAGGTCAATCAAGCACTACTTTTTAATGGACAAGGGAGATTTCTTTGTGCACTTCATGGACCTGACGGAGGAGGAGCTAAAGAAACCAGTGGATGACATTGTTCCTCCCCGACTCGAAGCGCTGCTGGAGCTGGCTCTGAGGATGAGCACGGCCAACACCGACCCCTTCAAAGACGACCTGAAGGTGGGAGAAAGTCGTATCACTGCTTTCCTTTACGGTGGTGTCGACATGATTCGGTTTCAGTCAGATTGTGCAGAAACGGCCTGGAGAGTCTTTGCCTCAATTTCATTGCCTTGCTCGTACACGGCCCTCGGTTTCTACACATCCTGGGAAAATATGGAATTTCATTCCTTAATTTTGTGTTTGTGTATTTTTCTTTTTAAATGTTTAGCATTAAACAAGCTAGAATTAAATCTTCCCTTAATTTTGGGGGGATTTTGTAGTTTTTATGGATAGCAAGTTAAATTGTTTCGTTTTTATTGGGGGAAAGTATAAATAAACAAAACAAGTGGGGGGAAAAAACAACCCAAGGTCATCAAAAATCTTTATGCCTTGCATGGTAAAAAAAATTGCTCCCCTTTTTTTTTTGACGTCCACCTTCTTAGATCGACTTGATGCATCATGATGTGATCACTCAGCTGCTGCGAGTCCTCGCCATTGAGACCAAGCAGGAGAAGACCATCATTAACGCGGAGCCCACCGATGGGGCCCTTAGCGGGCTGGAGGCCTTCTCCTTCGACTACATCGTCAAGTGGCCGCTGTCGCTCATCATCAACAGGTTCCGCTTAATCGGACTTGAACATAGATTTTTTTTTTTAATTTTAAACTTAAAATTGTGTTGAACAGAAATCTGCAAACAAAACCTTCAGTTTCAAGTGACTTTCCTGGAGAAACGTTGAGGTTTAGTTAAAATTCAAAGTGGTGGCTGATGACTGTGAAGCAGATGTGTTGTAAGCCTAAACTGAAATCTAAAGAGAAAACCTTCAACATCACAGCTGATGTTGGTTAAGCTGACTAGTTTGATTAAAAATCGATGGAAAAGGTGACATTTAAAATCTGAAAGGTCGGAGAGGAAAACTGAAGCAAAAGTGTAAATAGAGGCGCTGTCATCAGGATTTTTTTTTATATAGGCAGAGACTCTATTTATTAAGACAGACATACGATTCCACTTGTCAAAGCCAATCAGATATTTATTCAAATCTGTGAAACCTGTTTACTCGTTTGTTTGGAAACGAGTAAAAATCTTTGTCGATCCTTTTTATCCCTTTAGGAAAGCGCTGACCAGGTACCAGATGCTTTTCAGACACATGTTTTACTGCAAACACGTGGAGCGGCTGCTGTGCAACGTCTGGATCAGCAACAAAGACTTCAAGTTGTATTCTTTGCCTTCTGCTAAATGGTGAGTTTTAAGAATTGAAGGTTTTCCAAAGGTTAAGCAAAGGTAGAAAAGTGCAAAAAAAAACAACTAACAAATGGACCAGAAAATACTTGATGCAAAATGAATTTGCAGGGTGAGAGGTGACATGCATGTTGTGGATTTAATGATTACTTCAGATGAAAGGCTTGAGTCTTGACTTTGACTTTGGAAAAAAAAACGTTGCTCGTGAACGTCTCTGCTGTCTGTATGGATATAACTCTTTCATAATTAAGCCTGATACATATTTCAATGCAGTTCCAGGTAATCATATGCAGATAGGATCTCTCCTGCTCTGGAGAACTAACACTTTATTTTGAACATCTTAAACTTAGAATGTTTCAGCTGCTCTGTGGAAAAAAAAGAAGTTTAGATTCTGTTATTCCAGAGGTAAAAAAATACACAATCCCAAAAAAATGTGGGTTATGTCTGAAATCAAGACATAACCTGGGATTTAACTGGGACATCCCTAATTATTATTATTATTAGACATTACTTATAGAAACTGATGACAGAGGAATCATATTTGTAATGAGTAAACACTAGAAATGGATGCAAATACTGTGAAGAAAAAAAAATGTTAAAATCTTTACAAAATGCACTTAAGAGACACATAAGAAGGAAATCTAAAGTGGTGATATTTGAGTTAAAGGTGACCTTTGTGCAGGTTCGCAGCTGCATTCGCCCTGCGCCAGCGGATGCTCAACTTCATTCAGAACATCCAGTACTACATGATGTTCGAGGTGATGGAGCCGACCTGGCACCTCATGGAGAACAACCTGAAAACCGTGAGAGAATCGTTTCAACAAATCCTCACGCAGGTTTAATCCGACTCCACTACCGACTGTTTGCTCTCCTTCGTCAGGCTTCGAACATCGACGACGTCCTGTGCCATCACACCAGCTTCCTGGACAACTGTGTGAAGGACTGCATGCTGACGAACCCCGAGCTGCTCAGGATCTTCTCCAAGCTCATGTCCGTCTGCGTGATGTTCACCAACTGCATACAGGTCACTGGAGGTGGGGAAAAAAGGGGGGAAAATCGATCAACTCAAACTGTAGGTTTCAAACGGCCGACGTCTCTGATCAGGAAAGAAGGAAAGAAGTTTCAAAAATAGACTGAGGTTAAAAAAAACCCAGGATGTGGCTGTTTCCTGTTCTGATGTAACTATAGATATTTACATACACTATAAAACATTTTTTCTCATTGTTGGACAGTAAGTCCAACTGAACCTTTACTGTTTTAGGTCAGCAGGATTCAGGGTGTCCTTGCATCCTTGAGTCTTTAATTCATCCATTTAAAATTGGGAGGGGGAAAAAAAAAACCCGTTGGCCTTTAATACGTTAATCATGTCTTCATTTTTATTGCGGCAAAATTAAAGACTGTAGTTTTCTTTTAGTGTTAATTAATTAAAGATTGTAGTCGTGCGCGGACTTCTGCACCGAGTTCTGTGCACTGAAATGGTTGAGGCTACCACTAATACTTAAACTTGCATTTACTCAAACTGTCCAAGTTAGGTCTTTCTCTGGGTGCATTTGTGAAGACTAATCTGGATTTTTTTTTTTTTTATTTAGCTTTCGGACATTTGATTTCTTCCTCTGAGTTGCCTGAAAAAGTAATATTCTGTCTCTGGTCTTGTAGACATTTACCCAGAGCATGAGGCTGGAGCGCCTGTCCCACGAACAGGGAATGGCGGACAGACCTGCAGCTGCAAGCAAACAGCTGGATGAGGCCGAGAAAATGAGACCAAACACGAAGGTACTTAAAGACGATGCTCCTTACAACTCTGCCCTCTTAGAAACTCACCCTGCTGCTATTAATGATAAATTTAGATGTTTTAATTTCACTGTGTTGTACCAAATGTTAACCAATACATTTCAGTCTGCTTTTTTATATATATATAGTTTGTCACTAGAGGTGTGCCGATCGATCGGTCACCGATCATAATCGGCCGATTTCCGTGAAATCGGTGATGATCGGGATCGGCCGATCATTGGCTCTGTTACCGATACCGATCAGCTGCATCTCATTTCCCAGCCTGTCTGTCCAGCTGGTCTCGTCTTTCCTTCACACGGCGCAAACGCGCAGCAACAAATGCTAAGCGATGTGTAACTATAACGCACTGAGTGAATGAGGATGTTTGCGTGTTGCGGCGGAAAAATGCATCAACACAACGAAGCTAATAGACATAAAAACAATGACGGAGTTTGGCTACATCGAGGCTCAATGCAGTAAAAAGAAATGGAGGATCAGACAGCAGGTAAAGCAGCACAGCTACAAACACTCACCCGGATTAGCATGACGATCAGAAAGCTAAATTAATAACCCGCTAAATGATTTAAGTCTTGGAGCTGCGATGTAAGACGCTGGTTCTGCTGTTGTACCGCTGCTACTCTACAGGTAGTAATATTTAGTAATATTTGACAGACGGAGCCGCTTCTGCTCCACTCGTTATTGACTCTCTGACCGAACCTGTTTAAAAGCTGCAGCATCTAACTTAAAAAATTAATTTTACATGCGTATTAAAACTTTCTCTGTCCTAACATGAGACAGATGAGCTCTAAAAAAAATAATCGATCTCCTCCCTGTTACTCCTCTCAGTCAGAAACAGCCAATCAGAACTAGCAATAACAGCTAGCCGCCATGCTAACAGGAAGTTTTCATTCAGTAACTCTGGATTGTTTCCGCAATGGATCCTGTATTTTCCTTTGAATGTTAAGTTTTATACTTGAATCTTTTGTCAATGTTGAGAGGTTTTATTTTGGCTCTTTGTATTATTTAGCCTCTTCACAACCTTCATATGTTATCAGTCTGTTAAAGATAGTATTATTGATAGCAGTTCAATTTGCACAATGCCTGTTTTGTTTAGTTTTCTTCTTGGAAAAAGTTATTAAAAACAAGTTTTTGTCTAAATTAAGGTGAATTCATGGTTCCTTTTTCCACATAATGTAACAGTAGTGTTTATGATAAAAAATAAATAACAATTATGTGATCGGTATCGGTGATCAATATCGCCGATCATCCCTCAGGGGTGATCGATATCGGTATCGGCAGAAAAAAACCTGATCGGCACATCCCTATTTGTCACTGAACGTGTGTTAGAGATTATAGAATTAAAGTCACTCAATCAATTTTTACTTAATGTTGTGTATACAGTAGAAAGTAGGTTGGAGTGTATTGACTATAAAAGGAATAAAAGTGATATAATTGGTTACCATGGTGACTGGGCAGGAATGAATTACTGTTAACTTAACCTTCCAGTTAAATTAAGCCAGATTCACTAAACCAGAGAATGAAATATGCCATCCGTTTTGTTGATCGTTCAGTTTGCGTCTCTCTTTGCTGCTTCAGTTCGTAGCCGAGGACGGCCTCCAGTCAGACGGCAGCTTTGAAGCCACCATCGGGAAGTTCGACAGCAACTTTAGCACGATGCTGCTGGACCTGCTGGACAAGCTGAGCATCTACAGCACCAACGACTGCGAGCACAGCATGATCAGCATCATCTACAGGTAAACCTGGCAGCACCACTTCAAACTTTGCAGCTCTTACGCTTCCCTTCATTGTTTCCCAGAGCAAACCGGGGATCGGTTTTGTAACTTCTATTTTTCATCTGGATGATTCACAACCCTGGCAAATTCACTACTTGGTTTACTTTATGCCTGGTGTTTCTCAAACATTTAGAACTCTAACCCAATGACAGGTTTAGAGACTTGTGACCCCAGAAATACATTCTTAATAGGTGAGTCATATGTATTTGAGTAGCATCGTTCATACAGTTTGTTAAAAGTGTTAGAAAAGTACACAAAAATTATATTTTAAAAAATGCAATATTTAAGGATCACAATAAAATCTCAACGAGTCCACTTAGGACCAAAAGCGTTTTGTTTTTTGTCTTTCCTGCATTAAGCTGGAGTGGATTCTGACCCTTTCGCTTCGTTTAATGGGCACAGTCATCAATGACAGTAACAAACTGTGATCATGCATTGAAACAGAAGTTGTGTGTCATCAAATTGTGTGTAAGTGGTGCTTGTAATTCTTCATCTTAGAAAGAGCACTGAGATGCTGATTTAAAATGGCCTGAAAGTGAAGCCTGGATCAATGTGATCTTTTCTAGAAGGATTTCAACCAAAAACTTACGCCCACTTGATAAATATGGAAGTCAAAAGGTGACCAGATATATTTTCTGATATACTGTGCCTTGATAAAGTCTTCAAAGTCTCATTGCATCCAAAAACTTTATGTATTTGGTTTGGATTTCATTTGATAGACAGTGGGAAGAAAATAAGATGTGGATTTTTAATTTTTTTTTTTTTTAACAAATAAAAACATCTGAAATGTGTATCTGGATTCAACATCTGTGCTCTGATGATCCTAAAACAGGTTCACCTTCTAGCAAGACAAACACCCCAAAACTTTTACCTACAGATGTGTAACGGGGACAGAACAAGATGAATACAAACACACACCGTTTAGAGTATTTATATATCTATATGTAATTTTTACAATATTGCATGAATGCCAGTAACATTTTTGAACAGTTGAACTTAGTTGATTGTAACCTGTGATCTTTTGCACAACTTTAAAAAAATGTTGGCATTAATGTGCTTGTTAAAATAAAGTATGCCTTATGTACTTTGTTTTATTTTCATAAAACATATAAAGGGTGAGAAACTGAGAGAGCACCACATATTTTTCCTTCCTGTTATGTATACGTTAACAAAGTAATTTATTGTATGCTAGTTTAATTGATCATCTTGAGTAGTTTTACTATTAACTCATGCAGTTTAAGTAACGACGCTTTATCATCAGTTTCAAACGGTTTTAAAAGGAAGTCCTGATGCGTTTGACTCCACAGGCTGGACTTTAACGGGTTCTACACAGAGCAGCTGGAGAGGATGGCTGCAGAGCGCAGTCAGAAAGCTGCTGCAGAGCGCAGTCAGAAAGCTGCAGCGGAGCGCAGTCAGAAAGCTGCAGTGTAGCATGTCTTCTCCTGCGTTTGGAAATAAAATGTCATTCTGCAATAAAAGGACTGTCCTCATGGTCATGCATCACTCAGAGCGCCAACTTAACCACGGTTCAGACAGCTGCAGTTGTCTGCACCAATACATCCATGTGTATATTGTTATATAATACTGTATGAAATGTAGTTTTAATGTGCAGAGTCGTATTAATGCTTCAGCTTTGAGAAATGTAACTCATTGTTGGTAACTTATTGTGCCTGTATAGTGGATATGTGTATTTGAAGTTAAATAAAACTTGTAATCTTTAGTCAGATTTTTTTGGTATTTCAAAAAATCCCCATGTGAACAACCTCATGTGCATGTATTTGTTAGCTTAAGAAAAATGCTAAATAATTTTGCTGGTTTGTTTGCTGATATGGTGGTCAATTTGCACAGAACCTCAACAGGAAATGGTTTTGTGAATTCAGAGTAAAAGCCCCATGATTAACCACAAAGAGAACTGCTGTTAGAGCAAGAGTTGGAGAATTTAAGAAAGAATTTAAAACTTTCACCCCTGGAAAAACGGCGACAATCGAGCTGCACTTAGTTCAACTCTGTTTTTTACTGAAACGAGATAAAGAAGGCAAAGGCTTCTCTTTAATCTAACAGACTTCGAGTTAAATGTAATAATTCACTTAAGAGGTCACTCCAGACTTCAACCATTTCCATTTTAGTTCAGTGAGGCAGCCAGAAGATATCTGAAACATGTAGAGATAAGAGAGGAATTATGCTGGTGATTATCAGAAAACGTTTAGAAGATATTTCTGCTGACTTTGTGCCAGACATTACAACATGCCTTCTCAAGGTTAGAGAAGACAGTCAGGTTTTTTTGTTGCCAATTCTATTTGAGTTTGTTGCAGCCTATTGGAGAAAAATGGATTTGAACCTAAACATTAGATTTTTTTAATGTGTTTTATTTACACAGTTCAGTTTATACACTTTGGAACAAATGACCACCGAGAAAACTGAATCATATTGCACTTGTATTCACTGAAGAAGCCGCTTACTTGATCTCTCTATGGTTTACTCTCTACAGAGGATAAACCATAGAAAGCTGTTGCTAAACTATTGAACTGTTTACAAAGAGCTTATTAATGGAAAGTTTATTGGAAGAAAAAAGTGGTAAAAAAAATAGCTGCACAATTCCATGTCCTGTATGACAAATGGAACAGCCTTATATAAATTGGTGTTGGCCATTTTTATTTTAACTTTTTCTTTTGAGAATAAAAATAAGTTAGAAAATGTGCTCTGGTGTGGTTTGTCAGTGTAAAATGTAAATTTTGGAATTAGGTTCTAAACATACTTTTTGATACGCCCACATTTCTGTATTTTTGTTTTGACATTAAATGTTTTCCTTAGTTGTAAGCAGAAAACCAAACTAACAGAAATAAAGACTTGAAAACATCAGTATGTATGTAACTGATATATGTAATGTATTTCACATAGTTATTGAAATAAATACCATTTTTAATAATATCCTAAATATTAAATGGGTCTGTACATTAAGGTAAAACAGTAATACCTTGTTTTTGTAAGAACAGTTTTGGTTTTATTTTGAAATGTCATTTGCCGGAAGTGACCCATCGTCTTGTAACGGTTTCGGCAAATGACTGCGATGGAGTCACTCCTTCAGGCGGAGCCTCAGCGATGATTCACCGCAAAGTTACCCGAGAGTCGGGAGGCTGTCGGCAGGCAGACGTCTATGTTGGTCGGGGAGAACATGCTGTCTCTGTGCCTGATCTGGGGTAAGTTTTAATATATATATATATATATATATATATATATATATATATATATATATATATTTTTTTTTTTTTACTTAACCAGAAAAAACGTAAAAAAGTTATACTCAGATAACCTAATGGAGCCTTTTAGCGAAACAGTTTTAAATAGTCTTCTGTAGCAAAAAGTTAAGAATTTTAAGTAAAATAAGGGTTTGAATACCAGTTAAAAAGTTGTGAAATGCACATTGGGCATTAGTTTTAGGTTATGCGTCATTTTTTATGTTTTCACTTGTGCAAAACATATGTTGGCAGTAGATAAAGATAAGCAACCCAACACTTTTCAAACAAGTTTTTTTCCTATTTAATTTATCGATAATTTTACTACTTTTTAAACTATTTAAATCTGCATCATAAAACATTACAAACATGAAAATACTCACTTTATTTTAATTTTGGTGAGAATAAAACGGCTCCACCTCAAGCAGGTTATCGCGGCGCAGTTTTAGTTTTAAAGGTTGCTTTACATAATATTGTAACTAACTACTTCGTTCAATTTAGCTATGATTTCCCCCGTTTATAAAGATGTTTGGCTTCCTGGACGTCTATAGTCACTTGAGTCTTGACTAACTCATTAAAAACTGTTTTTTTCCTGAGGTATGTTGGGAGCAGGCTGTCACAAGAAAATGTTCACCAACTTATACAAAGAAGCACTTGCTCTTTTTCCTACTAAATTCAAATAGTCTAGAGTTTACATGTTCCTCTGCAAAACGGAATTGATCAAATTTTAGAAAGTTTTAGCATCTTTTTTCTCATCAGTTACAAGGCAACAATTTAACTTCTGTTTTTACCATGACTGCATGATAACTGAAAACCACCCAAACAGAAAACTAAGCTCTTATTTCTGGTTTAATACTCTACTAGATACAATATTATTTTCTGTGAGGCTTTGACCTTCCAGTACACATTTTATTTTATTTTATTATTATTATTATTATTTTATTTCACAACTAACAAAAAGAACAACATTCAATTTTTTTTTCATTGCTGCCATTGAGCAATCATTTCTAGCGTGGCGCTGCTTGTAGTGGCTGCATGTTGGAACAGATCTGGTGTCTGATTTGTTCTTTTCCCCAGACTTTTTCTTTCTTTCTTTTTTTTTTTTTGGTTGAGTCATTCCATGTTCGTACAATTATTCCCAGTAGTTTTGGATGCTGTGCAGCTGGACACATTTTTGCTCTTACTTCTTTGATTTAGTACTGTTGTTATAATCATTGTAACAAAGTATTGTTTTTACACCTGGGAGCAGCAGCTGATTAGCATCTCAAAAGCTCAAATAATGTCTGAACTATGACCCCCCACCCCCAAACGCATGGAGGCTATCTGGATACAGAGCAGAACCAAAGAGAGGAGAGAGAAGGAGGAAGTTCAAGCCATCAATCATAATGAATGGCGATCATATTTCCTATTCTAGCGTCTCGCTCCTTGGCTTTCTAACCAGGCAGAGACTTAAAGAGAAGCGACAAAAGCAAATGAGGTGGATTAGCAGTGCTTGTCAACGACAGTATCATCCAGGACATAATATTGTGGAATGTTGTCTCTGCTGCCCAGAAATTGATTGAGCTGTCAGTCTTCAGTCATAAGACTCTGAAGATACTTCACTCATATGAGTTATGATAACATTTAATTTCCCTTTGGGATAAATAAAGTATTTTTGAATTTAATTTAATTAAAGCAGGATTTTACTGTTTTTATAACAAAGACAAAAAAAGAAAATTAGTTGCTAAAAATTTGTTGACAAAAAAAATGAATTGGCAAACATTACAAGAACAGTAGGTAATTTCTAGTATTATCACATTAATGGAAAGTTAAGAGCAAGGAAAAGGTGAAATGTTCCTGACAAATTGCTGAGTACAAATTCTGGTCAGTATCCAGATCTACTTTTCAGCAGGTTAACATATCTGAAATAAAACATGATTTATTGCTCTAAGTGTTTCCATTAGCTGTTGGGCAAATCCATCAAAACTGAATACAGTAATGTGTCAAATGATTTCTCTCTGGGTTGAAATCCATAAAATCTAAAAAAATGTGACCTTTTTAAATGTAATTATTGAAACACAAACTTTTTCCTTGCCGTTCTGATGTACTGAGACGCAGCGGCCTGCATTTGTGGTTTCCAGGTTTCGTCTTGCATGGCTCAGGGCAGCTGTCTCACGTCCAGCAGTACGAAGTTGTCCGACCTCAGAGACGTCACGAGAGACGGGCCAGGAGCCTTCAGGACAACCAGGTGAGATCGCCTCACCTGTTCATCAGTCTGCTGGTGGAACGGGGAAATATTTCTCTGTCACATATATGTAGGGATTTCTGGTCTTGTTTTTGTCACATTTGTTTACTGATTTACTCAACCAGGGCTGGGCTCTTCCTTCACCACAGCAGACCATCCAAATTAATGCAGATAATGTCCCAGTCTACTAACGCTGCAACTAACGATTATATTAGTAATCAATTAATCTGTCGACTATTCTGACGATTAATCAATAAATCGGATAAAAACTGGCGCATTCCTCAGATTTTTTTATTTTTACCACTTAAGCATTTTCTATGCAATATTAGAAATACTTTTAAAGATACGACAGATAAATTACATTTTAAAATAAAATAAACATTTTATTTCCTGTGAATTTGAACCAGATCAAACTAAAACTGCCACTTGAGGAGTTTTGAATAAAACATATTTACAGACAAACAAGCTTTTATCTTAAACGCAAAATGTGTAATGTATATTTTGTAAAGTCTTGTCCTGTTTTATTGCTCTGAATATGCTTCTTTTTTTTCTTAACAAAGGGCCTTTTTTTTGACTCTGTGTAATCCAGTTAACGATTAATCGATTATTAAATTAGTTGATCATTTCCATAATCAATCCATCACGATAAATCTGATTAGTCATTTCAGCCCTGCTCAGATCCATCATCTATTCGTCTCTTGCTCCACTCACTACTCATAAACAACATCATTTAATCTGAAACTAAAAATATGCGAGGCAACTCCAAAGTCAGTCAGTCAGTGACCTTTGGCTGAAGATGCTCCCCGATACAAAGCCTAGTTATGGACAACCCAGCAGGTATGGGTCAGATTCAGGCTGTTCAGAACATGCCACTCCAGTTTGACTCCAGTCATTACCCAAATGGACCCATAAGTCCCCTGAAAAAGCAAGAGCATCCTCAAATGACACCAGTCTGATACTCCAAAGAGGGACGGGTTCCCCAGACTGCAGCTTGGCGTTCAGGCAGAGCAGAACCTCAAAGCCACAAAGACACGACTCTCTGTCTCGCTCGCTGGGAAAGAACCCCCGGTACAGAATCAACCGGAGGCTTTAATAAACTCTGAGATCCAGGATGTAAAGAATCCGGCGAGATCTGATAAAGAATCATATGATGTCGTAAAAGTAAAATTGTTGACTCCACGAACGGTTTAACAGGCTCCTTGAAAACACTGAATCCATTTTTTGTTGTAGCAAAGCTGTTGAAAATCAGTTAATACATCACCAACAAAGTGATCACATTCATAGATTCACATTCATCTTCAGTGAGAAGAAAAAAACAAAAAAACATCCACAGTACTCAATTTAGCATTTAAATGGCTACAGTCATATGGGTGATTTTACGTAACTTAAAATCTCTTCAGTAATCCGTGATTATACCTTCTGCAGCTTTATCCTGACGCGGTTCAGTATGAGCTGATGATCGAAGGCAGAAACCACTCTGTTCATCTGGACAAGAACAGGTAAATATCAGATTCCCACTAAAGCGTCTCAGCTTGCACCTCTGCTGAAATGAAAAGCGGATCTTTTATTCTGTTTACAGGAATCTTATTGGTGAAAGCTACACTGAAACATTTTACTCAGAAGATGGAAGAAGGGTGACGACATCACCAAATGAGGTACAACCTACTTATGGTCGTTTTAGAGAGTAATATTTTAGGACAGCGACTCTTCAGTGTAGATTTTCATATCATGTCAGTTAACGCCCCGAGAAGTTTCCTGAGTTGCGCAGTTCTGATCTTTGTGTAAATAGACAAAATGCTTGTCTATAAATATTAGTACTGGACCTCAGATTGTCCTCAAGTGACTCGTCGTAATAAAAATGCAGCCTTTCAAACATGCAACTCAGGATTTTATGGATGTGGAAAACAAAGAGGCTCTTTGTTAATGACGTTTCCTTGCAGGAACACTGCTTCTACCACGGACATGTTCAAGGTGAGGCCGACTCCTCGGTCAGCGTGGGAATCTGTTCGGGCATCAGGTGAAGCACATTCTCACGACCTGGCACTTCGTCATCGCATTTCGTCTCTCACTCAAAGCTGAAAATTACAGCGAGCGCTTTAGAAATGTGTTTATTCATATTTTGTCATCTTCTGCAAATATCTGCAAGTTCTGCAAATATCTTATGTGTCACTTTCTTGCCTTTATGTGGACAGTTTGTCCAAAAGGCATGTTTACATTCCTAATTCCCGCTGCTGTTTCCTGTGTTGGCGCCAGCGGCTTTCTGAGAGTCCGGCGGCAGGTTTACCTGATCGAGCCTCTGGGACAGACTGCGGACGAAGAGCACGCCGTCTACAGATGGGAGCACCTGAAGGCGCCCGGCGCCGGCTTCTCTTCCAACGCCTCCGTGTTGTTTGATCGGAACCAGAACCAGGAGCCGAACCCTCAGCCAGAAGGCCTCTTCAGGTCCAGATCATGGGTTCGTCTTTTGCTCCCTGGAATTGGAAATGAAGCAAATGGTTTGCTAGAGGCTGGTTTGAGTTACCTTTTAAGATTTGAAACGTTATATGTTATACATGACAGTCGGATGATTTTCTTTCTGGTTCAACTTTTCCAAACAGACCCGGTTTGAGTTTTTTTCTCACTGCTTCGTCCTGAACTTTTAACGTTTACGGCGCAGGCTGTAGATGGAGCCGACACTTTCTCTGTTTTTGCACTTTCTCTAAGTATCGCAGAGTCTTTCTAAAACGCACTGTGTTGTTTTTGTTTGTCAGTATAAAACAATTTAAAATATGAAACTTTTTTTTTTTGTTCAGAGAACAAAATCGCCACCAGGGCCTCAGAAGTTTGTCGAGCTGTACGTTGTGGTGGACAGCACCGAGGTGAGTACGTTGAGTAAAGACGCCGTCTTGTTGCAGCTCGTGTTTTACGAGCGGATGGACGCCAAGAGTAATAAACGAAGCGAAAATGAATCCACAATCTGCCTTGTGTGTTTGTGGGTTGATGACAAAGCAGAAGAAAACAGTTGGTTGGTTGGCTTTAGTAAGGAAAGAAATGCGTCATAAACGCAGGAAAAAAGGAAAACTCAACAGGATAGATATGAATGGATGTACTCAGAAGAACTCTGCAAAGTAGTGTGATGTCTTTTGTGATGTGAAAATTGATTGAATCACATTTTAATAACTAAATACCAAAACCAATAGAAAGGCTGGCCATGAAATATTGTCCCATTGGTAACAAACTATCTTTTGAGAATTTGTTGGATTTTACAGAAAGATTTGGCTCATAGGTTTAAGTCTGTACGTCTGTACGAAAACAATGACAATGTTTTGGTTTTTTTTCTCTTTTTTCAGTACAAACAGTATCGAGACGATACCAGGTCGCGTATTCTCGGTGTTGTGAATCACATCGATAAGGTATGTTTGTTTCCGGCTGTTTGAAACCTAAGCGTTTCTGTCTGTTTCTGAACGTCCGCTCTTCTCCGCCTGCAGCTGTACCGCTCCGTCAACATCCGCATCATGCTGGTGGGCTTGGAGATTTGGCCCCACAAAGATCTCGTCGTCGTGGACGGAGACCCGGACAGGACTCTGGAGAACCTGATGGTGTGGCGCCAGGCCGACCTCTTGAAGAGAGCACAGCATGATAACGTCCAGCTTGTGACGTGAGGGCCGGCGGGGAGCAACCAGTGCAGACGCTTAAATCTTTGACTCACAGTTTGAGCTCATGTCAGCCTCTCGTTTTCCACAGGGGCAAAGACTTTTCTGACGACACAGTCGGACTGGCTAATAAGTTCGCCATGTGTACCGTGAACTCTGGGGGAGTCAATCAGGTGGGTGTGACAGCAGAAGCAAATCGGCAGCACTTTGTTTTTACATTGGAAAGCATCAGATCTCCATCTCTGCCGTAGGATCACCACGGTAACCCGCTCGGCCTCGCCTCCACCATTGCTCACGAGATGGGGCATAGCTTCGGCATGTCCCACGATGCTGTGGGCTGTGTGTGTGGTCCAGCTTACAGCAACAACTGTGTAATGACTGAAAAGCTCAAGTAAGAGCAAATTTTGTTAAAACTCCTTTATCAGCTTGTTTCTTGATTTATTAACGTTTAAAGCCTTAGCTAACTCTCCTGTGTTCACCTCCCGCTCAGTGTTGGAGGCCACGGCTTCCCAGACTTTTTCAGCGACTGTAGCATCCAGCAACTCGCTCAGTTCATGGAACGCGCTCAGCCCAGCTGCCTGGACCCACCAGGCCGCATCAGCACCATCGCATTGGGCCCCCACTGCGGTAACGGCCTGCTGGACCGTGGAGAGGAGTGTGACTGTGGCACAGCAGAGGTAAAAACCTTCAACTCTGAGGTTATGGCTGATAATCTTAATGAAAAAGGGAAATGATGACAGGAATCCATTCGTCTTCAGTTTGACCGTCCTGACAAAAATCCCATGTCTTTTTAGTCAGTAGCTGCTCCATACCGACGTGTGAGTTATTTAATATACAGTAGATAAGTCACAAAAACTCACAAGAAGTTTATCTATGTAGCACCTTTCAACAGTTCAAAGTGCTTTATATTATAAAAAACATAATACAGTCACCAATTATGAAGCAAGCAATAAACATTAGATTTTGTCAAATGCCGTCGAAGAAATCATAAAGTAAAATATACATTAAATAGTTTCATCATTTGAAGCTCAGTGTTTTAACTTTTCCTGAAGCCTTGAAAGAAGCATTTTGAATGTTTTTAATCTGTAAATTTCTGATGGTTGCATATTTGCGTTTTCTTACTAGGAATGCATCAATCCTTGCTGCGACGCCTCAACGTGTCGCCTGACTGAGGGATCTCAATGCGCTCATGGAGAATGCTGCGAAAGCTGTCAGGTGCTGAACTCCTCTGTGCATTTACGGATTCTAAACGCTTAAAAACGGAGAAAAAAAACAAGGTTAAACGCAGAATGCAGCTTTCAGATCGTGACTTAATCCATCTGTCATCGGATGTTTGCGATAAGCGGCAACGAGCGTTTGACATCGCTGCAGAGGAATCTTTATCCAATCTTCTTTAAAGGCGTTTTTTTTTTTTTTTTTTTTTTTTGTTAATATTTTTTAATGTTTTTATCAATCCGGCATGTTTTGCAACCCACAGCTGAAGGCGTCTGGCAGCATCTGCCGGAGAGCTGCCGGTGCCTGTGACCTCCCTGAATACTGCAGCGGCGACTCAGCGGATTGTCCTGAAGACAGCTTCGAGATGAACGGCAAGCCTTGTTACCTCCAGGCGCCGGGCTACTGCTACGACGGCCAGTGTCCCACACGAGCGAAGCACTGCTGGAGGCTGTTTGGAGAAGGTATTTCTGTATTTTCCATTGAGAAATACTGTTTACTTTATTGCCAAATTGTTGAACTCATGTAGCTCTTTTGGATTCATTTCGCAGGCGCTAAAGAGGGCCCTGAGTTTTGTTTCGACCTGAATAAACGGGGCCAGGAAGGCGCCAACTGTGGGAGGGACGGTCGGAGCTTCATCAAGTGTTCCCCTCAGTACGCATCATTTCAAATCTGTTCAGCGCCTGCAGATGTCAGGAGTGTGACTAAATCCTGAAGAGGTTTTGGATTAACTCAGTCGTCTTTATCATTGCAGGGACCGGAAGTGTGGGTCCATGTTTTGTGTTGGAGGGGAGGAGCCAATCACAGGTAAACACGCAGTCTTCGACGTGTTGGGTGCGACGTGTAGGGTTCTGGTCGAGGTGGACAGAGCCAGAAACTTTGACATGGTGCCGAATGGGACCACGTGTGGCGACAATAAGGTAAAAAAAAAAAAAGAGAAAAAACTCAGGAAGGAGACACTTTATGCAAATGATCTTGACTTGTTTTGCTCCAACGTGTGTTTGCAGGTTTGCCTCAGCAGCAAATGTGTGGACGTCTCAGTTTTCGGCAGAAGAGAGGACTGTGCAAAGAAATGCAACAACAACGGGGTACGTCTCGTACGTCTCTGTGATCCAGTTGTGCTTTTGCTCATGTCTGGTGGACGTGTTGGCCTTTCCCCGCCATTGAGTAAATGAAAATGACTGGCGGTAAAACTAAATGAAAACTGGTTGTCACACTGTTGGAAACCGTCTTCAGGTGGTTTTTTTTAAACTTCATTTCTAGGTATGTAACCACAAGCAGGAATGCCACTGTAACCCTGGGTGGGCTCCGCCGCACTGTGACATCAAATATGCAGACATACCTAAAGGTGACCTTTCACATTCCTGCCGCTTTTTGACCAGACCCAAGCCCATATTTTGTGAGAGTCTGTGATGGATGTCGTTTAATACTTGGAGAGAGAGAGAAATAGACGATATCAGAGTGTATTTCCTTTTTCCGGCCTGCAGGTCAGACTGTGATGATAGCTGGGGTGTGTGCTGGGATCTCGACCCTGCTGGTCGTCGCTCTGGTGATCACAGGACTGATGTGCTGCAGGAAGAGCAACATAAGGGACAGACACATGTATAGGAGGTAGATCGTCTCCTTCCCTCTGTGAACATTTGGTTGTTATCCTCCCTGCTGACTCGCTTTCTCATCTCGCTTTCACAGGAAGAAACAGTCACCCCCTGGTAAACCGAACCCCGTGTTCCAGGAAAAAGCCGTCAGAGACAGACCTCAGATCAGCCAGCCCACTCTGATGGAGTCCACCTCCTCTCGGGTCTGCAGCCCTCTGGTTGTTGCCGTGACTCCCTGCAGACCTTCTCCGCAGGTACGCTCGTGTTTATCCGCATAATAAAAAGCATATTTCTTTAACCCAAAGTAACCAACTCCTTGTTGTTCTCCAGCCTCCTCCCAAACCCTCCTCAGTTTCCTGCTCCTCTGAGACCGAGCCGGTGAGCCTGCTGCTGGTTTGAATCTTTCAGGGAGATTTGATGCATAATTCAGACTCAGGATCACATTTGGAGTCACCAGCTGAAGCCTTAGATCTCATCCGGAGTTCAAAAGACGATATAAATAAAAGATGGCGGCTATCTGTGTCCGGAGAGGAGAGAGAGAGAGACGGTCCATGTTGTTTCTGTTGGACAGGACGGTGACATCACGTTGTCATTCTCTCTACCGTTATCTTAGCAAAAACCTTTAAGCACTTTATTTAAAAGGCTTCAAAAATGCTCTGACATCACATAACCTAAAATAATATGTTAATGCTGGGAAACGCATTGTAATGCAAGATGAAGTTATCATTTCTCCTCTGTGTTCTGATAAGACTTGTTGATGGCTTGGCGCCTTACAAACTAAATGTTTTGGTTCTCTTGCTTTGTCGACTTAGTGCTGTCTTTTGAACATCATGAAGCTAAAAACAACTTATTGTATTTTAGCAACGTCTTAAGTTCAGTATGTATTTTCTTGAGCATCTATAGTTATTTAAAGTGAGATTAAAAAAAACACTAAAGTGTTTTTCTTTTACTCTTCTTCACCACAGATGAAACCCGTACCTCCATCCAAACCTTTATCTCCTCCGAATAAGCCGCAGGTGAGTCTGTTTGAAGTTCAGGCGCGTCTCGGTGAAAGTCCAACTGCTGCTGCTCAGATCCTCCGTCTGCCGCGACGTCGCAGCGAATCATTCAGGCCAAACGTTCCCCCGTTTCCTCCCACAGAGGGAGGAATTACAGGAAACGTGTTAGTGTTGCATTTAGCTGCCCACGCACAAACCTGAGGACTGATTTACTTTAAAATAAAAAGTTGGAAGTCCAGAAGTGACTGCAGCTACTCCCACAGCAGCTTCTTGTACGTTTTTACATTAAATCAGATTAAAAAAAACAACAACAAAAACACAATAAAAAACCAAAGAAAGAAACAAAAACTTCTGAAGTGTTTTCATATTCTGTCACATAATTGGATGGAGAACATATTTAAACACCAGTAAAGAGTTTCTTTCAGTATCTCAGTGCATTAATCTCCACCCATCTTCCATGTCACTGATCAAGAATAGCATCCCTCAGCATGATGCTGCCACCACCGCAGTCTGATCAGATGAGTGAAGGAGTGAATACTTTATGCTTTTAATTTATTACAGGTTCATAGTCTGAGATGAAATCTGAGCATTGTGAAAGAAGTGCTTCTGTTTGTTTGTTTAGTCTATTTGAGATTTGGATGTGAGCAACACAATTAAACTCCTTTTATTGTCATTTACCTGATTTAGTTTCTTTTTGTAGGTCTGTCAAAGTAAAAGCATTTACACTTCACGGTTTGGTTTCTCTAACATAAAGTGTCTCACTTAAAGGCGCTTCAGACGCAAGAGAAACTGGTTCAGATAGTTTTTAACTGGCACAAGAAGCTCATTAAAATCTCTATTTTGATTTTCAGAATCAAGGCACCAAACCACGTCCTGCAGCCGCCCTCCTCCTCCTCACGCCGCTGCAGGCGAAGCCTCACTTCATCAGACCTGCGTGACGCTCTGGTCAGTCTGACGGGTTGAAAACAAAGGCAGCCCACCGACGGTGGAGAAGGTAAAGTTCAAATAACTTTAACAACTCAAGGCTGACAGTTTACTCTGTTTGCAAAGAACAAAAAAACTCTTTTCTACATTTTTACATCAAATATCGACATGCACTTTGATTTTTTTTTTTTTGGTATTTATTTCACATTAATGTAATAAAGTTATTTATGTTCCCTTTAGGGTTCGTTTTTATAAAAGTATATGGCCTTTTTTTTTTACTTTTATTCTGAAGGCCTCCTATTCTCACTATGTGTCTCTTTGGATGCTGCTGTCAGCTCAGTGCAAACTTTTAACTATAACCTTCTTTTCTAATGTCTCTAAATAACAGAGACTCAGGGCAGGCGGGTCTCATTGAATATTTTCAAAACCTCTAAATAAAACCAATACATAAAGGCGTCCTGGTCAGATGCCTGATCAGCAGCAGTTCTGCTCCCACTCGCTCCCCAGTCCTCCTGACCTCGTCTCTAAGGCCGAGTCCGCCGCTCTACAGATCGGACCGGTCTTTTATCTGGACTCCGGCGCCTTCCAACCTTGACCCATATCTCTTAAGACGAGAGTCAGAACGCAGACTGGTGTATCAAGCGCCACTTTTTGATTAAACTCTTATTCACCTTGACCAACTTAGGCATCGCTAATCCACCCGTCATTTAAACGACTCCTCCGCTTGAGACACAGTCGGACTCAGAAAGTCTAATTCTGAAAGATTCGACGCTACAAACGTGAAACAAAACCTCAATAATGGCTTCCTTTTCATACATATACATAATACTTATATATATTATAATATATATATATATATATATATAAGGTTCCAATTAAAAACAATAATTCTTCTTTTTTATGCCCTTTCTTTTGTTTTACTTTCATAAATGAATGTCCAGTCTGTGAACTTCACTCAAAGCCAGTCTACATGTTTTCTACGTTTTGTACTTGAAAGCTGATGGATGGTACCTGTGTATGGGAGGCTTTACACGGCTCAGATGAGCCTTGTGTCTTTAATGTTTTGCTTCTCTGTGACTTTTGACTTATATTTGAAGCACTGCTGTCTCCACGGCAACAGCCAGGGGACACATGAAGTCACAACTTTGCTACCAAAACACAAAATATGTTTAATTTTTTTCTTTGTAGTCTGTAAAACAAATGACAAATTGAATGTGAAAACCTTGTTTTTTGTTGTTGGCAACAAATAAAGTGCACTTAAGTTCACCTGAAAATTGTGCAATTTTTCCTACGAAGTAAACATTCACATTTTTGGTGAAACAGTCGTTGCATGATGTTTATTATACAAGCTGGCAGTCTTCTTTTAGCCACAAACGGCATCAGTTCCAGTTAACAAACTCTGAGATAAGAGAGAAGTTAGAGAGGAAGCCAGAGGTGGCAATGATCTCACTTTATTTTATTTACTTCAAGATTAAAATAAGCGGCTGCAGGATTTTGGTAAAAATTGTAAGACGAATCTGCTCTGAAGCATTACAAAGACTCGGAGCAAAGGAGAAATAGACGACTGAGATCACTGATGGTCGTTTTAGTGATTCATGAGAAACAGCTGCCTTCGTTCTAAGATGTAAAAAACGCCAGAGGAGTTCCTTCGCTTTAGGGAAGGTCATTTCAAATCCTAAAGGAAATAAAGGCACCATAGCATAAAAACAAGGATCAATAAAAAGTGAAGGAGAAAGGATGAGACCAGGGTTTAGATTACTGCTCATCACTTCATTCTTTTTAACCAGTTTTATAAAGTTAGTAAACAGACCATGAATCTGTATAAATCTACTTTGTAATAATCATATTATAAGCTTAAAGATGCGGGAATCTCCTTCTACTGTAGCTTTCCTTACACTTGTGAAGAAAGTCTATTTATGGATAACATTCAGCATAAATATTAAAATCATAATTAAACAAGATTACATGAAAAAAGCTAAAGAAATAATTGAAGTAATTTAAAATACATGTTTAGAAAGATTTTAATTGGTCTTGTGTGATTTTGGTTTATGGTACTCTTGAGTTCTGTCAATCATTTCAAGTGCTAATAATCTACAAATGCCTTCAGGTTTTCCATTATGTAAATAGATGCAGAACATATCAAGTTAAAGTCCAATAATTTTGAAAGATTTCTCCTATCTTCGTCCACTATGGGAACCTAAAATAAAAATGTAACTGTCCCTTTGAATCGTCTAGGCGTCATATAAAGTTATTATTTGAATAAATGTAACAATAAAAAGGGAGAAACTCGGGTTCATGGCTACTCACAAGCCACGCAGGTGGGAAAACAGCTCAGAGTGGAGGCAGCTGCTTATTCTGCAGGAGATTTAGGATCACGGTATTTCTCAGAGGAGTCGATGTCCTTGACTGAACCGAGCAGCTGACTCTTCCGGTTTCCAAACAAGTAAAAGCTCCATCGATTACCAAAAAAAAAAAAAAAACAGCGTTTCTCAACAGCCAGTTAGTTGGAAATAGTTTCATATGTGCAGAAACACCCGGGTCCAGTAAGGTCATGAGAAGAGAGGAAACCGGACCCGACCTGCCTTAGTCACTCAGTCAGTGGTGGTTCAATCAGCTGAGTCACATTGGCTCGATTGAGTCCATCTGTCTGGACAAACTGAGGCTCTTGAAACTGGTCTGCAATGAGTCGCACCGTGAGTCCTCTGATGTTTACATGGTTTCACTCGTATCTGATTAAGTCCTGAAAAAAAAAAAATGACTAAAGAAACAGGAACATGTTGCCATGGCAACGCTTCCTTCTTCCTGTTTCAGGCCCGGAAATCGGCTGGAACCAGCAACTTCGCTCCAGTTTCTCAAACTACAGCAAATCAGCATAGGTTTGCTGTAACCAGGCTAACTGCCATTAGCAATACATGCCAATTATGAATGTATTATTTTGTACTGTCAAATGATCTAAAATATGGTGTTCGCTATTGACTAAAAGTACTTTCAGAAGTATAAATTTTTTTCTCTGCTTATCACCAAGGCAGCCATATTGGATTTTGAGGTTTAGATTGCTGAGAAAACTCCAACTTTCCTCCTCTGAAACCTAATTTCTGGCAACCTTTATTCTTCCCCAACTACAAACTTGGATATTTTAACTAAGTAAAAAAATGGAGGACAATTTGAACACAGGTTATTTTCCTTTTGCTTTACAATCAATCCTTATTTTATGTTGCTCTATCGCATAAAATAGTAAAGTTTGAGTAGTTTTGTAAAGAAATGAACATCGACCCAAAGGAGAAACTTAAAACAAGAACTGTGTCAAAGTGATTTATTATTTTTATTACCTGGTCAACATTTTCATCTTCATTCAAGGAAATCTCCAAAAACTTAACATACAATTTAAACCAGCAGATGAAAACAATATTCAACTCTGAAGGGAAAAAAAAACAAAAAAAACGAATCGAGATACATAAATACGAAACTGAACAAAAAGAAAAGCCATTGCACTTTAACTCCATAAATACAACTCAATGTTATTTCTCTCTGGCCCAAAGCAGCCAAACAGTTACCAGAACCATTATGTTCAATTGTTTACTGCTCTGGGTCACCATGTGCATTCACATCCACGTCACAAATCACAATCAGATTATTTTTCATCTAACAGTTGAGGAAAACCACAGGTGTCTCCGAGTTTGAGTCAGATTATAATCCTTAGTGAAATAACCTAATTTCTGCTCCCATAGAACCAATATGGATACCAGTGTTTGCCAATAATATATTTGGGGTTTAGGATGGGCCTTCAGTAATGACAGTGATGCTAAAGCTAAAAAATAAAATAAACATACTAGAAATCTATAGTCATTGCAAAAGATAACAATGACGTAGCAACCAGAATGTGATTTAAAAATAATAAAATCAGATCTATATTATAAGGTTTAAAATCAAAGTACTAGTTATTCCAAACTATAAAAATGCTCAGCTAGACTGTAATTAGTGTGTGATGAAAGCTTTTATACAACTTATGAAGGGAGAGTCCAACCAGCAAACTAAATTTTGGTGGCTCGGTTTTCCTCAACGTTTTCCTCAATTTATCTTTGATTGTTTAGTTCAGAAACCCTGCTGTAGGAGGTTCTGCTCTCCAAACTCGTGTTTCTAATGGGAGATTCTGACTGAATGCGTCCGATCGACCCAACCGTTTGACGTGAATGCAGCAGAGACCCTCCGGTCCACCGAACCCCGCCTCCTCTCTACCGTAGCTAAAAGACATTTACAGTATAGACAATGTATAAACACAATGGCCAGCCATGTACGAGGCACATATGACGAAACACCTTTGCTTAGGATATATAATACTAGTTTTTAAAAACATACACGTAATGTAAACCCCCGAAAACATTGATAGTAAAATATACAAAACTGATGGAGAGAGACTAATAACGGTTTCTGTTTTTGTGGCGTCGGTGGTTTCTGCCGCGGCTTCGGCAGCTTGTCTTCACAGAGAGGCTACATGGGAGTATCAAAGTGCTTTAATCTCCTCTTCAATCCGTCCCCTCCCAGGTCTCTGCCCAGAACATTTCCTGTTTCTTTTATTTCCCATGTTTCCTCTGGAAGCCGCCAACACGAACCCTCACGCCCGGTACGCTACAGTTTGCTCAGCGATGCGACGGCGGAGACGAACCGACGGTCTGTGATGGCACGTTGTGCAGCGTAACAAGAGGAGAGCAGAGACGGCTTCGTTGTTCTCTTGGTATAAAAACAGGATTATTCGTTTTCTCGAACCGGCCACCGTGTGGGATGATGGGAGAAGACAGACACTACCGAGCAAAACGAAGGAAATCGTTTCCTAAACAGGATTTCCCGAGTCACAGACGGCTGTACAACGCATGAAGCCGGCGGCCTGCAGTCCGAACATCAGGAGGAGGGAGAGGAGGAGGCGGCATTACGCGTTTCGCTTTTTTAGTTTTGTTGTTAAAGTTTCATATTTTGTCCAGCTCCAGTCCTGCTCCTTTAAAGAGAAAAGAAAAGAAATCAATGTCTCACAATTAAAAACACACAAAAACTGTTTGTAGATTAAATGAGTTGGAACTTCTCTTTTCATTTTGGATCAAAGGAGATTGAAGCTGAAATCTAGAGCAAGTCACTGTGACAGACTACTTTGGTCTTTATTGTAAAATTAGATTAACACCAAAAACTTTATTTCAGTAATTCAAAGCAAAACCTGAAACTTATTTACAGTATTATGGGAAAATGATTCATTTAAATTAACTTAACTTTAATAACCAGAGAATTTTTAAAAAAAAAAGTTGTTTTCAATTGATTTCATTTATTGAAATATAAAAGCTATGCAACAAAGTGGATGACTGATCTATTTCTCCATGAATATTGTGCAAATGATCTGACTGATATAAGATGATTACTGCTCATAAATCCTCCTCTCTTAAAGAAACCACAAACTTTCCCTTTAAAACCTAAACTTCAAGGCTTAAGGATGCAGCATTTCGATGTTTTTAACCCTTTTCTGTGTTTACATAATTAATTTTTGCATTTGTTTTATTGCTTGACACTCTTAGGTGAAACGTGATTCTTAAATCAATTAATTTTAAGTAAATTTGTTTAATTTATTTAATAAATTAAATCTGCATAGATGACAGATGAAAACTCTCAAACAAAACGTTAACCATGAACTGACCACTATGCTCTTTGCTTGTTCGTCTGCGGCCTCCTGCATCAGATTGGTCAGCTGACTGAGGTACTTCTGGTTCTCCTGCAGCAGTCGAGGCGCTCCATCACTGAACGATAAACAACAACTACATCAGCCTCAGTTTAGTCACATGAGGCCCACAAAACAAACAACCCCAAAGAGAGAACAGCCTCCCGTCTGCTCACACAAAGAGGCTTAAATTCCACATTTCTAACATTTTTGGTAAAAGATTCTGGATGTTTGGGCATAAAGCCAGTTTAGGACGTTCTTGAACAGAAATCAGGTTTTTCAGAAATGTTAAGTCGTTCATTAGTACATGTCTAACCCTGGACTGATGTAGGTAAGGAAGCCGAATCTGTTCTGTTTGCCCTTTGGTGGACAAACTGTTAAATTAAACAATTATAACATTTGATAATTGCCTATTTAGCAACAGTTATCCTTTAAGATAAAATTTACCATCCACAAATCTGGTAAATTATATCATAAGTTTAGTTTAAACGTTTATCAGATGTAATATTTCCTCAGTATTTATGCTCAAATTAAAATCTAGACCACGAGATTGAAACATTTTAATGTTTACCTTCATTTTGTCCACTTCTTCAAGATACATTGCACTTTTTGTGGATCTTCCTCTTCTAACTTTGATTATAACTTAAATTTAATCATCTCAACTACTTAGAATGGAAAGCAAAAGGTTTTAAATGTAGATTTAATTAAGATTATTCAAATAGAAATAAATATTGTCAAAGGCTCAGAAAAAGCAGCACAGGTGTTTAACTTTGGTACTCTTTTTTTTGTGTTTGTTTGTTCGGCTCATAAAAGTTTTACTGCTGTCTTAGGTTTTTGTCCAGTTTGAGAATTACAGGTGCAGATCTAACTAAACTTAAAGCTGCTTATCAAGTAAAACAAGTGATTTTTATTTAACTATGTGGTCAAACATTCGATAACTGAAGTTTCACCAGATGTGTTTTGGTGCTGAGTGACTGAGCAACCTGTCGTTGCGTCCGGGCAGGGAGGTCAGGGGATGAGGGGAGCTGACCGGCTGAGCCGACTGGGACCACTGGGAAACCTGCAGCAGGTGGGACGACTCAGGACTGGTTGCCATGGAGTTCCGAGACGAGTTCTGGGCCTGAGGAAAACGACCCGTTTTACCAACAAAGCAACAACAAACATGAACACCCTCCATCAACAACATATCAACAAATATCTGTGTGACAGAAAAACAAAAGGACGTTTGAACTCGACATTTCTTCTTTAAATGATCCCCATGCACGACTCCAAAAATCACTTTGTTTTCTCACTGGACAAGTTGGAAAAAAATCACTTTGCTAAGAATCTGACCTATTTAATGTTTTCTTTTTCCTTCTTTTTGAATAGGTTTTATCCAAAACCTTTGTTCTTTTTGCCTGAGCTTGTTAAGAAATCGAAGGAAACACATTTTTAACTGCCATATTTCCTTCTTTTCCTAACTCAAATCTTTACATTGGTCAAATCACTTAGATCATCTTTATTTCAAAATGTAGAACTATTAGGTTTGTCAGAATCAGAAATAGAAAATCATAGATTATATGAAGAGTCTTTAAATCAAAGTTCTGTCAACTTTGGTACCTTCATTTTGTTTGCAACATTTCTTAAGAGTCAAATTTTTAGCGATAAGTTTGCCACCCTAGACCCAGTATGGTTAGTCCATAAGTAGTGTTATGGCCAACTGTCCATAAGAAAATGGAAAAACAAGAAACATCTGGAAGACCGGATGTGTTGAAGAATTGGACTGCGCCTTTTCAAGGCTGAACCCAGAGAACCTTTTATTCTGCCTCAACTGCAGCATTACTGCCACCTAGTGGACGACCATAGCTACTTCAGCTTGTTTTGTGTGACCGAACTCTGACCTTTCTGGCAGAAGATTTTGTGTTTTCATAGACCAGATCCTGTCAAACAATCAGGCAGTTTTCTGAGGTGTCCCATCATTTCTATGTTGATGATATTCAGCTCCACTGATATTGTGGACCAAATAAATATTTAAAGTTCTCCTCTGATAAAATGTTTTAGTTGCATCAACGGCTCTGTGATATAAACTTTGCTAATTATTGGTTCTGGAAACTCAACAGCAACATGTTGGTGTTTTGTTTTCCTCAAACACATTTTAAGACCAGAGGAGAGAAATCGTTTAGAGCGCAGGAACCCAGACAGTGGAATAGTTTGCCTCCATTTTGAGTCCGTTAATTCCTTCAAAACCAAGTTGAAGACTCATTTATTCAGACTGGCTTTTCTCAGAGCTTTTCCGTCTTTACATTTTCTTTTATGTTTGTTTTTATTGTAAAGCACTTTGTGGTTTCTCACTTGTCAGAGTTTCTACCAGAATCTACTCACACAAGCGATCTTGAGTAAATGCCAGAACTCTTTCTGCCTTTTGATCTGCATCTGCATCACGGTGTTGTCCGCGTCTTTGATACTCTCCAGAGTCTTCTCGATCCGTGGAAACAAGTCAATGATCTTCTGCTTGCTAGTCAGGATTTGCTGTTCACACAAAATAAAGACTCTGATGTGACACAGAGTAAAATGCAGTTGTGTTTTCCCTAAACAAGAAAACTATTACATGAATATTCACACAAAGTCTTTTAAAATAATCTGAGAAAATCTGATGCTTGCTCCTACCTGAGGTGGGTGTACAGATCTTTGAGGACCTTGTCCTGGTTCTGGACGGTCTGGATGATGGCCTTCACCATTTCAGAGCTGTCGCTGGTGCCATCCGAGTCAGCAGCTGAGGAAAATCAAAAACGTAAATGAAATTTTAGTTAGGGAACATTAGTGTTTTTTGGAAGGAAGCTAATCCCCACCTTTGCATGTCCTCTTCAGCTGCATGTAGAGGTCTATTGCCTTTCCTTCTCTGGAATAAAACAGATTTGAATGTTTAAAACCTTCGTTCTGGAGCTTTTTATCAGCTGAACCTTTAAACTGCTGCATGTTCAGCCTGAACACTCACAGCTGCTCCATCTTGTCTCCTTGTCGCCGAGCGTACGGGCTCCTCTGAAGCTCCACGATCTCTGAGTGCAGAGCCATGATCTCGTCATCTAAATGGCTCACTTCTGCCACCTGCAGGAGAAAACCACCACAGACAGAAAGAGCCTTTAAATTAAAAACAAAAACATATTTAAACAAAGTTTTGTTTGCTTTATTCCATTACCTGTGCAAAGGTAGAAGCTCTTTCTTCATTTTCCTGCCAGGCTTTCAGCATCTTCTCAGACGCTTTGGACAAAACACAGGACACTAATCAACACACACCAGCAGAGTGATTCAGCTCCAAGATGAAAACAACGCAGCTGCTATAGGAAACTCACATATCCCATAGTGCATCTGGTCGCTGTACTTCTCCAGGTCATACTGGATGCTGCTCTTAAAGAAATCCAGCTTGGCCCTGAGCTGCTGAGAGAAGCCAAACATGCTGTTTTTACACCGGGTCAGGTTGGTGTTGTAGCGCAGGAGGCTCAGCCTGCAGGAGGAAACACAGACGGTTTGTTTAAAGAGAAGAAGCACCAACGTACAGAGACACGCACCTATAGGTATTCAGCTGTTCAGAACAACTACAGCAGAAAAATGCTTCATTTTATGCTTAAAAAAACATATAGTGAGAAACAAATCCTGAATTTGACTTTCAAATAAAATTCAACATTTTCTTTTGATCTGGAAAAATGATACTTATTTTCTCTTTGCCCAGTAGTGTCCCATCCCTGATTCCCTTCCTGCCACAGTTCTTCCTTACACTAATCTTTTTACCAGTATGGCTGGATTCAACACTCTGAACAATCAGGTTTTTAATAACCTTTTGTAGCCTCTCCTCCTCGTGGACGGCGTCAATATCCGTCAAGTCAGCAGTCTCTCATAACCGTTTGAAATCATTTCTTACTTGTTTTTGTTTTGTTTTATGTGAGGTAATTTCATTTATATAAGCACATTTTCAGCAACAAGGCAATCCAACATGCTTTACATGAATTAGAAGAAAATACAACAAAACAACAAACCAAATGAAAGAGAAAAAATAAAAACAAAATGTTTAAGAATAAGTAGACCGTGGTTAATAAACTGCCAAGAGTTTATAAGGAGTTTCTCTGGATTCTTGTTCTGATAATGTTGATCAAAGGTAATGAGTAGTTCTCTCTAGATAAACTAATAGAAAGTGAATACAGAGGAATAGGTACACCAGGAGTTTCTCTAAGTAATAGGTTTAATATGTTTTGAGCCATAATCATCAAAACAAAGGCATGAAATAAATGACTGTGTGTAATATATCCACATGAGTTTTACTTTTAAAAAAATAAATTAGCAAATTAATCGACTTCGTCATTTTATTACATTATTAATCTCTAGTAATTGTAATCAGTACTTGGTGCTACAACTAGAACCAGCAGTTTCTTTCTTCCACCAAGTATAAACCTGGTTCCTGGAGGCAAAGATGGCCGCCAGCAGCTGAATAACGACTCACATGGCAGCTCTCTGGCCTTGGAAGAGTCTGCTGTAGTCGTCTTTCAGACCACAGATGTAGTTCACTGCTTCACCCCAAACTTTCTTCAATTCAACCAGAGGCAGCGACTTCTTCGAATCTTGGACTAGAAATAAAAAAAAAAAAAAAACACACACACATGGTCTCTCTCAGCTCCATTCAGTTTTTATTCATGAAGCAGCACAGCTACCTAAAGGCAACTCACCGATGTTGTTGACTCTGTCAGGCAGGTGTCTGGCGTTGAGGGGACCAGAGTAGTTGGTGATGCTCTTATCAAACAAATACACAATGTACTCGTCCCACCCTCGCTACACAGCAGGAGAAAAGAACAAAGGATTAAACGAGCCACGTTAATACATTTATACAACTAATTTTTGAACAATGACAATATCTCGAGCTACAGAAGTCACTTCAGTTGTTATTCAGTGATTCTTGAGAATAGGGACAAAACAGGTCCTATAGATAAAGCACAAAATTTGAATAAAATATATAAATATAATTTTTTCAAATATCTGACTAAAGTAACCTGGGTCATGTGAGCACAACAATGTATATTTTTCAGGTATTTGCTGAATATTTTCTTTTATTTTAAACATTGTAGTCGGTGGATGATGCCTGTAAAAGCCTTTGTCCAGGAGCAGAACTCAGTACATTATAATAGTTTAAAACAATTAAAGAAATACTAAAATTATATATCATTACAATTAAGTACAAGTAGTCATATAAATAATTATAAAAGTATCAATAAATTGAATTAAAAATCATTTTTATATATTTTCCAACTCCATTGAAATTTGTCCTTAGTTTTTGTCAACACCATCAGAAATGAAAAAAATGTAAAAAAAAAAAATCAGGCATTATTGGGGGGCACCAGATCTTCTGAGGACCCCATGACCTCTTCCTTTCTCTTCCTTTGCTAGGAGGGCTAGTTAGCTCTGGTTAGTTTATGTTATTCTTTAGTTTTTTCTTCTTTTTATTCCTAAGTTTCTTGTCACAACCATGATGTGTCAACACCGTAACTGACATTTTACAAAACATTGATAAGATTTTGTGAAATAAAAGCTTAATTTTGGTAAAATGTAAAGATTTTATGGCCCTGATGAGCTACAATATGGCCTCCTTCAGAATAACATCATATAAATTGAGGTAGTTTGGCTTTTTGTCACCTCCTTCAGTTTTGTGTCAACTCCGTCATGCAGTGTCAACTCCGTCAGATGGACTTTTATGGTTTTTTGTTTTAAATAATAATTATTTTGTTTCTTGAGAAGTATTTGTCTGCAAAATGAGTAAAATTATCACTAATAGGGTCATTAAAAATTATTTTTGATGTATTTTTGTCAGATGGTGATGACAACGTTCTAGGTCAGGTCGATTAAAAACGTAATTTTTTAAAAAAATGTTGCAACTGGGAGCCTGTACCTCAGCATCTTTATATTTCCAAAACATTATTTGACATATTTGTATACATAAATTTGAGAAATAACAAAAAAAAAAAAAAATATGGGAAAATTAAAACCCATTTTGTCCCCATTTTCAAGAATCACTGTATTGCAAATGCCGTCATAGAGCCATATGCTGAAGGTCTGTACTGACCAATCAGCCGTCTGTCACACGGCTAAGGCTTTGACCTGCTAACCAACGCACCATTCCGTCCAACGGGACGCACTGGTTGGCCGGCTTCCTGGGGTCCAGAGAGACGCCCGTCTCCTGCAACAGCTCCTGGTTGACGACTTCGATTTTGGTTTCGGCCTCAATGCGCATCTGCAGACTGTGAAGACTCTCATCTGGACTCAGTTTGAAGGAAAGGACCTGAGCTGTGGTCATATTCAGGATGTGGACGACCTGAAAACCAGAGAACAGAAGATTAACAGCAATGCAGCGAACAGCAAGGACACACAAAGAACCCAGAGTTTGGATTGTCACTCTATTAAAATTTCAAATTCAGACAAAAAGAAATATTTACTGCAAGGCAACATTTTTAAGTCTCAGGCTTCTTTCTGAATTATTATTTATTTATGGCAATATTTCAGCTTCCTTTAGTTAAGTAGCAGAGAATTCAGTCCTCACTGGTTAAAATACATCATTTAAAAATGAAACTTCCCTGTTTGGCCAAAATATAATATTAATAACGGCACAGTTTCTTATTCTGTTTTAAATATATTTTACATCGGTTTGAATTGTAACCTGAAACTTGTTGGTACATTTCTATTCTACTCTCTTTCCTCTTTATGAAAGTTTATATCTTTAAATTAGTTATGAAATTATTTTGTTATAGCCGCTTCTCTTTAGTGTTCGCTTGCATTTCGATGTTGATACAAATAAATTTCACTTCTGACGTTTTAAGTTGCTTCCAAACATCAAAGTCGTAGAGTTAGCTTCTAGCATCAGTGCAGCTAGCAAGTGGCATTCTTCAGCACTTCCTTTTTTCCCTATGTCTGCCTCATAGCAATAGTTTGTGCTAGCTTTGTCGGTAAATATTTTCAATAAATATTTTGAATATTTTTTTCAAGCTGTACTCGCCATGACGGCAAAGCTCAAACCATGGAAACAGTAACAAATTGGGGAGAAGCTGAGTGTTGCAATTTGAGCAAACGTAAGCCAATTAGTATTTTTGAACAATTATTTGTATTCTAGTCTCAATTACATGGAGATATTGATTATTTTTGACAACCACACAAATACAAATCCGCTTCTCAGGTTTTCAGTAATAACCCACAGCATAAAGTTGCTGTTATAATTACAACAACCATTATGCTAACCAGGTCCTTTGGTAACTCACACTCATGTTCAGCAGGTCATCCAGCATCTCAAAGCACATGGGTCTCTTTGAGGCGCGCTGCACTGGACCGCCTCTCTGCTCCTGGTTCCACTTCAGCATCAGCTGCAGGACGTTTTCCAGCGGTTCCACCAGCGTCCTGCGTCACATGGGGAGAAACTTACACTGAAAGCAACACATCAAAAAATGCATCCTGCAGAGAACAGCCTTTCAAGTGCCGACATTGTTACTATTATTTTCTTTTAGCACGCTAACCTGCTGAGGTTGTTTGGTTGAGCAAGATGTGTTGAGAACTTGACTTCACCGTTAGAATCTTCTACTGCCATGATGTCTTTTGGACCTTTATTCTTCACTATGCCAGCCCTGCAAAGCAAGAAAAAGCCGCCGCCTGATCAGTTACAGAGGAGGAAAAGAGTTGATTGTAATTTTATCTTTCATGCCTCTAAAGGTGAAGCCAATAAGCTCAACAAGCTGAAGAGTTCTCAGTTTGCAACCATCAAGGAAAAGTCGAATCTGCCTTCTTTACATCAAACTACACAGATCCATTTGTCCAAATCCAGTTTAGCCAGAATCTAACTGGATCCTTACAGTCTTTGGTGTGACGGTGTAGATTAATCAAATCTTACAATTCTTTCTGTTTTAATTTGCGAATCCAAATCACGATGCCAGATCGGGCCTAAAAAGTCCAACCCAATCTGACAGATTAATTTTAATTACAGTCTGACAATCGCTGAGGCGATCTTACCACTGCACAGGTTGCCAGTTGTGTAGAAAGGGACGGAAACCGCAGCAGCATTCAAAAACCATCGTTCCAAAGCTCCAGAAGTCCACAGCAACCGTGTATGGCTTGTTGTCAAACAGCTCAGGAGCCTGCAGAGGAAGAGGAGCTGGTTTCAGCAAACTGTTACACCAATGACTCTGTGGTTTGATTCTTAGTGAATCTGTCAGCATCGTTAAAGGAGAATACATGGAAACTCGGAACAAAATTCATCAAATGAAGCAAATGTGTCGCAGATTAGCACATATTTAGGTGTTCACCAGGTACTGAAGAGTTCCCACGAAGGAAGTGCACAAACTGCCCTGGTCCAGATCTTTGGCATAACCCAAGTCAATGATTTTATGAACCACCTGCAAAAGATACACATAAATACAGTCATGCCAAAACTCAGAGAAAGTGTCAGCCAAGATTAGAGCAGACATGCGGTACTTTACCTTTCCACCGCAGTCCTGGAGAACAATGTTTTCTGGTTTCAGGTCCCTGTGTATGATCTTGTTTTCGTGCAGATACTGAATGCCACTTCCTGGACCAGAGGTTGGCAATTAAATTCAGTGAGGAGGTTTTAAAAATACATCCCGAAATGCAAAGGATGCAAACAGCAAGAGGACGTACCAACGTCATGGAGTAATGAAAGCACTTCACTTTCTTTCAGACCGCAGCAGTTTTCAGGTTTGCTCAGCACCTGTGGTCGGTTAACAACACAACACAAAGTACATCAGGAAGGGGATTATCCTCTCAATGGAACATGATGCACAAATGTTTTAATGGGAGTGTATTTAGAAGATGGTAAAGAAATGCATTAGATAAGTAATTATCCAAATTGGGTTGGCGTTTCACTCTAAAGTAAAGGCAGTCAGCCAATAAACAGAAGTCCCTTGTAGATTATAGTTCTGATCCATTTTGAAACCATTATGGATCATTTTCTCCCTTCATGTCAAACAATGTAAAGATCTTGCAACTGGGTTTGCAGAATACAGAGATCCTGAACATTACATGAAAAATCCAGGCTTTTCAAGACTCAATTTCCCAGAGTTCTCAGTCCTTTACACTCATTTTAAGGTAAAAAAGTCTGCTGTGAATTTCAGGATTTCCCTTAGTGTTTTATAAGCCTGGCGGGCTACCAGGCTTTACTTGTACCCCCAACAGGGTAAGTATTACTTTTTTATTTAAGTATTTTTTAAATGTTTGCATTTTTAAGACTTTATAGTTGGTGTTCAGGTATTAATCTTCCAATAACACATAACTATCAAGTGATATTTTCAAATTTCCTGTTAACTTTAAATATTTTTAACTCAAAAACACGACATGCCGCTGGATGAATGACTGCACCCAACCACCAGGCTTAGCGAGTTTTCTGTGGGAAACCTTGAATTTATTGCAGATATTTCTATGAAGGGCAAGAATTTGAATTGGTAACACATGAAAACGAATAAAAGGAGGAATTGAAGGACATGAAAAAGGAATGGATGCCTAGAAATAAGCAAAAGAAGGAAGCTAACACAAGAAATGAATGGCACAAAGAAGGAATAAATCCAATCTTTGATTAAAAGCAACAAGATGCAAGACAAAATTTAGACAACAGGTTGAAGAATCAAAGATTTTTTACTTTTCCATAATATTCCTGGAAAATCCTGAAATGAGATCCCATACTTTTCTGTAAGAAAACCTAAGAACGGAAGATGTGTGCTTTAATGGGCAGCCCTGTGTGGAAGATGTGTGGGATTTTCCCTAGGGGAATCCCCCACACAGCGAGGTCTGTGTGGATCCACATGCAGGCTGCTGACCAAACCCACTGACTGCTTTAAACACAAAGCTGCTGTGCCGCATCCTCAGCCTGTTATCATCTGCATCTGAATCTGCTGATCAACATATTTCTCAGAACAGACAGACTCAGGAAGAGATTTTCACTCGCTGCATCAGGAGACTTGTGGTTTTGGTTTTGCTTTTCGCTACATCTAGTACCACAGGTTACAAGTTTATAAAAACCTCCAGAGCTTTTCATGTGTCTGGACGCTTCAGCTAAAACAGGATAAAATAAGCAAGCGTCACAAAAAGGTAAGACATAACAATTGTTCAAGACTTTTGTGTCTCGCAATTTTTAACCAACACATCTGAAACTTTCTGCCACTGCTGACATGTTGGTGTACAGCTAAAGAGCCTTTTCATAAAGATCAATTTATCAAATTTAATTTAGAAGAATAAAGGCATAAAATTGCTTCGATTCAATAAACCTACTGCACCTTTGTGATGCTTAAATATGAAACAGAAATGCACTGAAAGACCGGCGGATGACTGGAGTAAATGCATTTTACACCTTGATCGACATTCAGCTGGTCAAATAAAAAAAAATCCCCCTAATAATTAGAACTAGCCAATAAATCAATAATAATATAAAATCAGGGAGAAAAAATGAGATAGTTTCAAGATTAAATTAATTTATTATGCACTGATTATGATCCATTTTCTACAGAGAGGAGAAAATGCGCCGTTCTGATGCATTAGAACGGCTCCTTTAAGAACTAAAGTGAAACAAATGAAGATTATCCTCTTAATCTCAAATGTGTTTGTGTGTTCACACCTTCTTCTTCCGAAGCATATTTAAGCATTTCCTCTAAACAATCCTCTGTCACATCCGCATGCTTTCCTTTTTAATTGTGCAAACAAACAGGTCAAACTTTCCGCTTGCCTATTTTAAGAGGAGTAAAGACTCTGTGTGTTTAAATCTGCCCTGGTGTTCAGCAGTGAATCGCTTCGTCATTTTCCTTTCTTGTGAATTAAATAAAATGTAACAATAATTAAACAAGAGAAAAACAATGCATCCTGTTACTTGAGAGAGGGTGTAAGTTTAAAAGCAACAGAAAATGGAATATGTATATGATTTACACTATTTATGCGTCAAAACAGGTGCAATTAAAACAACCATCATCATCCACCAGATATTAAGCATTTAGTTTAGTCTCCTAAAAATACTTTTACTGATGTAGAAATCAAGTTTTCCTTACAAAGAAATGCTGAAATGTTGATCTTTTGTTTCCTTATTCTTCTTTTGATATGAAACCTAAATTTTGATATAAAACCTAAACTTTGATAAATCTGCTGCAAAAAGAAAAAAGAATTTGTCTCATAATTTACATTTTTTTCAACTCAAAACAAAATCACAAAACAAATATGGGATTATTAATATGTGCATATAACTGCTACGAGTTGTTTGGGTCCTTCTTCTCCCGTTACTGTGATGGAACAATGTCTTAACATTTGTCTAGTTTACATCATTAACTGGCTGAACATCAACTTGTGGTGAAAGTCACAAAAAAAGCAAGTAAAAGTAAATACATCTCACATTTCTCAGGTCTCCTTTGGAGCAGTACTCCATGGCCAGGAGGGGAAGCTCGTTTAAGGCGATGGCGTTGATGTCCTCTGGGACTTCCTTTGCAGTCACAACATTATTATGATGCAGCCTGAGTGAGAGAGATGACGCTTAGACCATCTGTAACTTCATCTTCATCTGAATGTCATCTGATTACATTAAATAATTACGCCGAGTACTAGACAGCTTCAAATAACGAAGACGAGACATTAAAAAGTGACTTACTTTTTCATAATCTGTATTTCTCTGCACCATCTGTCTCTGTTCCTTGGTGTGAGGTCCAGACGGCACATTTTCACTGCAATTTTTTCATTTGTTTCCTAAAATAATTAAAAAAAAAAACAGATTATAGCGAAACACTGTGTCACTTGGTGTCTTAAACTTTATCAGCAGAGGTATCTGGGGAGAATTTACAGCCTTGAGGAAGGAAACATTTTCCAGCTCATGATGAAGTTAGCATCACTTTCTGCAACAAAAACCAAAACAACAACGGTGGAGATTGTTTCAATTTCAGCATTTGATCTTCTTTTGGTAAACGCAACATTACTGAAGATCTGATAAACAAGAAGTAAGGTTCAGCAATCCAAGAGGGGTTTTCTAATGTTTGCCCATAGGCAGCCTTTAAATGGAGCCAGACGTTTGTAGAGAAGATACAAAGGATGATAGTGTTATGGTTCAGTGAAAGCAGCCGTTGGCAATAGAAGAAAATATGGGACAACGACGACATTATGAATATTAGACATTTCTCCAAAATAAATAGAAACTACAAGATGAAACTGAAACTGTTTTTCTGTTACATGTGATAACAATATCCTACATTTTCCACATTTCTGGTTTTAGGAATATAATTCAAGACAGAAACATTTTACTCATTCGGAAACAGCCAGGCCAGGCTAAAATAATCTAAAATCCTGTGGGAGAATGTGTTGATCGGATGAAACCACCGTCACTTTTTCTTCAATTTCTTTCCCACCATCCCTAAAAGTACAGGCTGCCCAAAAACCAACACTAAGAAGACCACACCCACAGTGAATTACTTGGGGTTGCTTTTCTTCAGATGGAAGTGCTTTCACTTTTTTAAACCAGCCTAGAGAGCTAGGGGAAGGTAACACAGGCTGAAAGTTTTACAACAATATTTTGGGGTACTATTGTGATAACAAAGTGACATTACGAACCATAAATTACTTCTTTTCTCAGTAACCGTAGGGCTGTGACTGCATGATGTAGCAATTACAGCCCCACAAACACAAACAGTGCTCTTGAGAAACACACCAAAATGTAAGGCTTCTTTAGGACAACAGGGTTTCCTCCAGAAAACTTGCCAAGCCCAGTGTGGAGGCGCTAGGGCAGTCGTGCTTTTGAGTTAAATTATTTTTTAATTGACAGGAAATTTGAAAATATCACATGATAATTATGTGATATTAGAAGATTAATCCTTGAATTCCAACTATAAAGTCTTAAAAATGCAAATATTTGAAAAAAAAAACTAAAATAAATAAGCAATGCTTAGCCTGGTGGGGCCCCCCCAGGTAAAACCTGGTGGCCCGCCAGGCTTAGAATGCACCGGGGGAAACCCTGGACACCAGGTTACTGCAACTTAATCTAATCATATTTTCAAATTCATTGACATATACTGACAAAGTCATTGAATTAACAGAAAATACTGAAACTATAACAATCCAGATAATACGGATGAATTTATCTTGACAACAATAAATCAAAATTCTTATATTTATCACGATATATGACAATATGATAAATAATGAAGCAGGATTTGTTTTCCAGAATCACAGTGAATCCAAGTATACATGTGATATATGATGGGAATAGACATCAGTCTCCTACCAAAAGTGAGTGAAAGCAGATTTTATTAGGGTTTTTTTCCTACACCTCATCTCTAAAATCCCGTTCATGTAGCAAATCATTTTGAACCATATATAATTCACATTAAAAGAAGGAAAACGTTTCAAAATGTGGCCTAATTTTTCACTTCACTACCACTTGGCATTTAACAGTGGCATTTATACTTTTTCTGAGAAGCTGCGTAAAACAAAATTAAAATTAAAGTCTAAAATATTGACTGTGTACGGAGTCAGTTGAGGGGATGATGACACTCACGGATTGCTGGAAGAGGTAAACATGGGCAAAGCCTCCAATCCCCAGCCTCTCTTTCAGCTCCCAGTCCCCGAAGGACTGGGTCTGCTTGAAGGGAGCTTTCTCCATTGTTGTGGGGAGAGCTGAAACAAGCATAAACATCAACGGAGCAATGACAACAACAAACTTTGAGGTTATGAGGATTACAACAGCCCTGGCAGTTTACACCTAGCTAAAACAAAGCTACCAAACACAAGGACAGCGCTACTTTGTGAAACGTTTTCCAGTCATAGCAACAATAAAATCAAATAGGACTTGTGTGTCGATGTAGCAACAATATTTTTTCTATTTTTAGACAAAAAAGAAATGTAGGACAGCGGGCATAGAAATGCTCCTTGACAAGCGACATTAGCTAACCAGCGAGCAGCTAGCTAGCAGAGCAACAGAATCCCAATGAACACCAGGAAATAGCCGGAGCCCGTAACTAGCTCTCTCTGACATTAGAATCGAAAGCTCCGAGGCCCGTAAAAACCGCTTTACTAAATGTTACATACCGAACATCGCTTTGAGACTCACCTCTAGTTCCTACGACAGAATCATGAGCCCGCAGGGGGAGAAATATTTCAGTGTCTACCTGTGTTCAGGTCGCTGCAGCGCATCAACGCTCTGTGGACTTTCCCAACACAGGCTCGCGCTGTGCAACGAGAAAACCAAGCCGCGTTGCGTTCAAAGACACCTCGGTCAGCGTAACACGAGCCCGGCTCTGCTACAAGAATACCAAGTGGTGTTGCGTTCAGTGACACCTCAGCTAGCGGTGAGGTGAAACGCCAAAAATCAGTACTTTTGCAAAACATTTTATTCTTTGTCTACATTATGTTTCAAATTCAGCATAATTTCTTTCATAAGCATGTAAAAAATTCAAAAGATTTAACATATACCAATTTAAATGTTTAAAGCGTTATAAAATAAATTGATGTATTTTCTTATCTGAATACCGACTGTAGGCTGAACAATTCTTTGGAATAAAAGTTTTTGTCATCCATTATAATTTTGTTTTGAACTTTACATCTTGATAAATGTAAAGTTAATTCTAAGTTCCAGCTATTTTTAAATGTACTATATCAAATAACGTAGTTTCAGAAAATTTTTCCTTTTTTTTTTTTTTTACAATTTTCACACATTTTCTTAACGAAATATATTCAGACTCATGTTATACATTTCTAAAGAATATCTAAATCATATTACCTACCTCCTCCAAACATTTTGTACTTTCACTTTCACCTGTCTGCTGCTAAGTATTCTTGTAAATTTTCATTTTCATCACTTCTTAGATCTCATCCATCCTTATGGCCAACAGGAAGATTGATTTCTATATATTCTTTTTTTTAATAAAGAAATTATAAGATTAAGCTAAATTATTACATTTCAAAATGTGTTAAAGTTCAAAACAAAACCCCCTGGACTTGAGTTTTGGAGTTTTCCTCGCCAAGCTTCAAATTTATATTTATTAAATTGTACAAACTAAACTATTATATATGGGACACCTTGAAAACGCCATACTTCTGTATTGTTGATGGCTCACTGTCATAATGTGTGTAATTTTTCTTGCTGGTAATCTATTTCTGTTGTTTAATTAGCAAAACAAAACAAAAACTACCATAATAAACTACCTACATTTGCAAAATTATTAGGAGGAATATATTTTTTCAGATGGAAAAGGATATTTTAGAGAAATCTGTTGGCATGACAAAAGTTATAATGAATATTATAACTATTTTTAGATCTAAATAGTCTTCCCTCTTTGTATAAGGCTACATTGTGTTCAGGACCTTTTCATCGAGTGTTTAAGATTCTTCTTCCAGGGTTAAACACTCATTAAGTATACTTTAAACTTCCACACAATGAGATGAAGACACGGCCAACCTTTACAAACACTTTTATTTTTATCCTCTAGAATTCCCAAAAATGAGAAGCTCACAAACGACATTTCCTTGGTGAGACTGAACAAGGCAGTGACACATGTAGCTCACTGTTTTAGCATCAAAAGAACATCGTCTTACCTGCACCAGTCTAAAAACACACTGAGACGGATCAGAACTTTACATGTAAAAAGATTTTTCTGAGCCTCTAAAACACGACAGCGTAGAACAGCAATAAATATAGCCATTTCCTTTGTCGATAGAAAAAAATAAATAAAGGTGAGCATGAGCTTGAAAACAGTAAATCATGGTGACCTACTTAATATGTGAACTCTTCATTTAGTGTTCTAATATAAACAAAAGCAGGCCATAAGATCTCATGCTTTATTTACATTCAGAAATGATGATGAGTGATGGAAACACTTATAGGACAGTTCACTCAGGCGTACATTGCTGCGTTAACAGAGACAAATCCTGCAACTTTAACTTCACAAACCGTTTCCGTTTCATTCATTGCCGTTTCTTTAAATTCACTTAAAAACACTTAATGAATCAGAACAAACTTTCATTATTGTTGTCTTTTATTAATTGCTCCGTGAATTCGAATAGATTTATGCAGATTAAATGAAGCACCGCCTCCTTTCAAGGATCGAATAAGACGAAGATGGTTGACATTTGGGTTGTTTGAGAGTTTAGCCACGTGTTTGGAGCAAGACCCGACACCTAAAATGGTTCTGATTAATTCTGATCAACAAGCTCAGACAGGCCAAACGTAATGCTCCTCTCGTTATTACGTCTAATAAGGATTTGATCCTTGAGGAAAAGATATTTTTTCATTAAAGTTACAGTCCCTTGCTTCGAAACTTTTCACATTTCGTCATGTTGCAACCACAAAAATGTGTATTTTATTGACATTTTCTGTCAGAACCAAAGACGATGAAGCAGCAGTCTGGAACAAACTTCTAGAAACCTGCAAAAGAGCCGAAACACTGAGCTACTTTAGATTGAGGCTAAAACTCCACTTGTTTACAGGTGCCTTTGATTAAAAACCACTTGGAAATTGATTAACATATTGATCAATATATTTTATGATGGCATTAGACAAAATGTAATGTTTAGTGATTGTTTCATAAACGGTTATTATGGTTTTATTGTCTAAAGCACTTTGAACTGTCTTGTTATACAAATAAACTTGACTTTGCTTGAAAGCTTAAAACATGAATTTTTGTTATAAGGTGTGACATATGCCATACCTTTTGGATTTTCACAACTATGCAGTACTTTGTGTCACACAAAATCCCAATAAAATACATCTATTAGTTTGTGGCAGTAATGTGACAAAATAGGAACAAGTTCAAGGGGCATGAATAGTTTTTGCAAGGCACTGTAGATGATAGTGTTTTCAGTAATTAAAGATGATTTAAACCATAAATAAAAACTTAATCTGATATCGGACATTAAGTAGATGCAGCACAAATATCAATGCAAGTCAAACTCTTAACCTGACGCATTCATTTACGTCAAACATAAAAATGAAAAGCAGTAAAATGCAGTGGTTCTCAAGTTGAGTTAATCTCCAGAGACCAGTTAAAATGTGTAACAATAGGATTATTATCTTATTAAATATAAAACAGAATAAAAACACATATAAAGGCTGTGATTTATTTAGATTTTTTTAGCAACATATTTAAACTTAATCTCTTTCTGCAGCTGTTTGGAACCTCAACATTTTAGATGAAAGTCATCTGATGATCATTAGCAGTTAATTAAATCTTAATAAAAATGTACAATTTAAAGAGCAGAAATGAGCTGCAGCTGCATTGCTAGATTATAACCGTATTGCAAATTAGTATTTTTTTTCATATTTTCAGCAGTTTAACTGCAGAGTTAATCAACTGGATGAAGGTTTTTGCAACAAGATGCCAAAAAAAAAAACCTTTTCAAACTATCAGAGTGAGCTGCTGAAATGAGAGACATGACGTGTAGATGAATAAACCGTCGTTATTTACGAACCTTTTCTACAAACATTTCCTCACCTTTAGGTTCACAAAACACCAGGCAGTACGAGAAAAACAAGCATCGCAAACAGTCCGTTAGTCTTTTCTGACAATCAGCTCTATAAACAAAAGAGCTCGCTTCATGCCACTCAAGACAAAGAAGATATAAACCCTCCAAAGCAAAACTTGGAAATGTTTGAGTCGTTGCTTAAAGATTACAGGTGAGGAAAAAGCCGCGCACTGCAACAGAAACGTGACTGACGCGTTAACACTGTGCAACGCTGAATACTAAATCATTCGCTTTAGAAACTGTACACACCGATTTAACGCATGCTGATGCTGGACGGAAGCCGGGACGAACAAAACCAAAGCGCCTCGAAGCTCCTCGGAGCGTCCAGCACCGTCCCGGCATGCACTGCGGCTCACAAATGATTCTACACAAACAGGTCCGGTGTGTCGCGTTAGCCCTGCGGTTCCCCATCCCTTTTCCCCAGGTGAGTGGGAGATGCTGTGCATATTCACTGCAGGTGCAGCAGGTGGGGTTATGGCTGGAAGAGGAATTACAAGTGAATGCTGACAGCTCTCCCTGCTGGTTGGACGCTGGCACTGCAGCTGCTCGAAAAGCCTGAGTAGAAAATGGCTGTGCATCAACTTACAGATGTATCTCAACAAGTCAGCATACCATCAGAAAGTTCATTTATTTCAGAAACTCAACTGTAAAGTTAAACTCATACCGGACGGATCTTCTTCTGGTAATTTTGATGATCGTGGCTTAAACTCAAAATTCAGTTTCTTCAAAATAAGTAGATTTTACATTAATCCAAGAAACAAAGGATTTCTAAAACACAAATGTTATGTTATGGGCGGCACAATCAGAGATCTTCCACAAGGGGTTTAAGTTATAAATAAAAAACCATTGATAGAAAGTTGAGTGGAAGGAAAAACTTGCAATGAGGAGTCAGTACTTCTACACAGGTATATCCAGGACACAGTGCGTTAATGTCTCATTTCTTATGTTACGTCTGTCCTACAGCAGGGGAGAAGGTTCTGACCTGGACTAATAAGAACGAAGGTTGGACATTAGCAGAGTGACTTAAAAATACAACAGTTTTTTCCGCTAAAAGTCGCTTTTGCATTTGGAAATTGTAGACACAGAGGTTGAAATAAGATTAGTGAGCCACTTAATCCATATTGTTTGAGGTCCAGTGTGAAGTTTCAACGGTCAGTGATGATTTGGGAAACCTGACATCGACTGGTGTTGGTCCACCGTGTTTTCTCAGGCCTAACGTCAGCTAAACCATCCAGGGAATTTTAGATTGCTTCATGCACTAATGTTCCATGTTTTTCTTTATGGAGATGCTGAGTTTATTTTCCAGAAATACTAAGCACCTCTCCACAATGCCAAAGGTAGCAAATGCTGATTCAATGGCTGTGCTACTGTGACTAACAAGCTTCCCTGACCCCATAGAGAGGGTTAACTCTAACCCTGCCTAAGTTTACACAAGTGTAAGTGTTAGCCTTTTTTATACACAAAGACTAACATTTGTGTGTAATAAAAAAAAGAAAGAAGAAGAATCATTCTCTACCACGCCTATCACGTCTCTACCATCCTTCCACTCAACTTTCCATTATGGAAAAAGTTAATTTTGTCATCGACTGTAACCCAAAATCACCAAATTGTAAATATATGACTCTGTTTTTAATAAATCTATATGAGTTTCACTTTGTGAATTGAATTACTGGAGAAAAAAATAAATAAACTTTCCAACAATATTCAACATCTCTGAGATACACCTGCATGCTATGAGGTGCCTATGGCTACTAAAAATACCCAAACTATTCTACTCTTAACAAATCCCAAAGTTTCTTTGTTTCGTCTTCTATATTTTTCTATATTTTTTTTTCAATTTTTCATGTTCCTTGTTCTCTTCATGCATCTTTTACATCCTCAGCCCCAATCCAAATAAAATCATGCTAATAGGTTTCAGCATTGAAAAGCTTTCTAATGCAACTGACTACATTAGTGTAACCTGTCAAGAATAACCTTTCTAATTACTTTATAATAATAATAATAAAAACAAAATCACATGATTATCATTCAGCCCTTTTTGGGACTAGCAAGTAGTTTTCTGTGTTTGCTCCAAATGCATCTTCACAATAGTGTACTGAATATATTGCAAATATACCATCATATATCCTACAATATAAGCAGGTGCATTATATACTGTACAACACATCCTGGATAGCAAGTTTCCTTTATCGTGTTTGATCGTATGCTCGTACACTGATGGGCGCGGGGGTCAACAACAACGGACGACTGAAAAATACCTTAAAAATATCAACATTCAGGGTCTGCCCGGTGAGTGTCGGCCTGGAAATGAGCGGTACAGACAGGAGGTTACACGCGTTGGGTATGGCACAGGCAGGAGAATGACTGAACAGCCCCTGGGAGAAACTCGGACTCTCAGTTTTTTTTAATGTCTTAGTAGTAAAAGCCCTAAGAGAAGCTGTGTTGGATGCAGGCATGCGTATCACAGCAGGGGTGAAAAAAAACCTGAAAAAAAAACATTCGCCCAAGAAAGAAAACTGAAGCACATCACTGGACAGACGCAAAAGCAAACAGGAGAAAAGATATGTTCAAGTAGAGCGAAAAAAAACCAACTCTCTCTTTGCTTTGAGATGCAGTTTTGTGGCTGCATCGCACCGAGAACGTCTGCGGACGTCGGCTCCAGCTGTCCAGAAACCCCCCCCAAAAGAAACGAGCAGCCGCATTATCTCATCACGGCGTTTCTCTGCAGCGACGCTGATTGAACTTCATGCCACCCTTACTGGAGCTAAAAGCTGCGATTCCCAACTCGTGCGTGTGGAATGTGAACGCATCGTGAGGATAAACGGAAATACGGAGCTGGAATGTAGAGGCTCCAAAAGAACAACGTAGTGATGCTTTAAAAGTCTGTTACAGCGCTTCACGTCTGAGTGGCGGTACGACTAAAAACCAAATCTTGAATCGTCTGTAATGAGGCGACAGTTCAAAGTGTGTAAACATGTTTGGTCCCTAACAGAGTTGAAGGGTCGTGGAAAAAGTTGTGAGGATGTGGCTGGAGAGGTGCCCTGAAAGAAGAAAAGGGAGGGGAGAAAGGAAAGGATGCTGAATGTAGGTCCCTGTGGTGTCCCATTTGATCTGGAAGCATCCTTATTAAGGAACTGTGCCGTTTGCTGCTGCTGCCGCATCCAGCGTCCATCCTCAAAGACACCTCCTCCTCTCTGACCTCACAGCTGTCCCCCCCCCCCCCCCACCTTCTGCACCAACATCCTCGCTGGATCTGCACCTCCTCGGCCACACGAGAAGACTGGGGTGCTGGGTGGGGCATCGTGGCAGCGGGAAGGCATGGGGGTAAGCCCCTCACCCCTGCTCCCCCTTCAAGCAGAGCTCCGAACCCTCCTGGATCTCAAATAAAAGCCTTCGCTGGGAGACAGCCTGCCGCTGGGAGAGCGACATCGTGCCGCTCCCGGCGCCCCCTCCGCGCTTCACTTCTTGACAGCCTGTCTGTAGCTGTTCCTCTGTCCTTCTTGTCGAGGTTTGCTGCTGCTGCAGGCGCTGGCTTTGCTGCTGGTGCCCCGGCTGCTGCTGGCCTGGCTGGCCAGGCTGCTGTCCTGCAGCGTGGGGCTAGAGTGCGCCCTTTGCAGGCTGCTGTCCTCCAGGAGCAGCGACTCGAACACGGACAGGTCCTCCTCGCCGCTCCGGATTTTGGCCCGCAGCAGCATGGTGTATGTCCCGTACCGAGTTTTCTGAGGAGGTGCGACAGAAGAAAACGTCTGAGGACATTACTGGAGTAATGAACGACACCGATTACTCATAGCTGGAATTAGAGATTGTTACAAGAAACAAGGTGTAAAAGTTTAGAAATATAAATACGTCTGTAACTTTCCCTTTGAGTGCATCAACTCTGCGGTCCTCTACAGAACATTTCCCACCTCAAAGTCCAGATACTCGTCTCGCAGGCGGTACTCCTCCAGCTCCCGGCCTTTGACCTTGCGGTCTGGAGGAAAAGACCGCAGCTCAGTGAGGTCAGTGGAGACGGCTCTGAACCGAGCTTCATGGGATCTGATCTGCTCCTCCTGGAGTGTCAACACAAAAACATTTATGGCAACATAAAGTCAAACATGACCATCTGATTACCGTAATTACATTCTGAGAGTCGCTTTCTATTTCTCTCATTATTTTTTCAATAACAAAAAAAAAAAAATCAATTTAAGCACCAAATTATGAGAATGTTTAAATTCAGAACAATCTGAATAGACTTGGATAAAGTGCAGCACAGACATAAAAAACTTTAAAATTCAACCTTTTGTGCTGCTACCATTTTACAGATATTATAATAATTGTTTCCAAACACCCATCCCCACATTTACATAATCAAACAATTTTGTGGCAATCAACTGTGCTACCACGTTTTAGCAGCACAAACACACAAAAAGTTAATTTATATCAATTTTGTCTGATTTTGTTAATGTGTGATCTCTTGTGACCTTTGGAAACTTTTTTTTTATATCTTAAAATTATAACAGCACAAACCAACAAAAGTGTAGCTCAGTGGACTGACGGTATATTTTGTTTGAATTTATAAATGTGAGCTGGCTGGTTGACTTCTTATGACATTTATTTTAAAAAGACAGCAGAACAAATGAACATTTTTGCTGCGCAAACATTTGACGGCAATTTAGTGTTGTGCATAAAACCACAACAATACACGCTGAAGTTGTTTGTGACATATAAAGCAGTTCAGCCTGATGGAAATGTCCGATAAGGTTGGCGGTACCTCGGACAGTTTGGACATTGTTCCTGGCAGCAGCGGTCGGCTGAACTTCTTCTGGGAGCCGATGGCTGCTGGGAAGGGAGGAGACGAGAACATGGCGGCCACCGTGTTTATACGCGTGATCCAGGACTGCATCTGCTCAGCGTTCCTGTCATGGATAAATCACACAGTACTCATTAAAACTGAATGCTCGGTTTGGTACGAACTGCTTCCACTCTGTGGTGTTTTACACCAACATCAGCACTTGGCTGGGCTGCAGCATCAAAGGGGATTATAAATGATCAGAAAATGCTGCACTGCTGTTGACAAAGAACTGATTTTGGATCCAATTAATGCATGAGAGAACGGGCTGTGTTCTACACTAAAAGACCAATTAGGGCCTCGTGAGGAATATCAGCTCGAATCAGACAGCCTCGCTTTAAAATCCCAGAGGAGACGGACAGAAGATGGAAATGGAGAGACAAAGAGATAGAGAGAGAGAGAAAGAGACGCAGAGAGGAGTGCAGCTATCTGGGACAAATACAAGCTGCAAACTGGAGCACAGAGCCTGTCCTCCTGGGGCTGAAACATGTGGCCAATCACGCGCCACTTCCTGGATCCTGCTGAGTGCACCTCCACCTTCAGCACACGGGCAATTTTGCATGTGGCCAGGGATGATCTCAGTGCATTCCTATTAGCAACAGATAATTGCCTCATAAGATCAAATTTCTTACAATAAATTAAGCTGAAGTGAAGCTCGTACATCAGTCAGTCTCATGATCTCAAAGGAGAAATTATTGACCTTCTCCATTTGGTGACTTCTATCACATATGAGAGAAGATTTCTGTATATTCCACATGGTTAGGATTTATTTAGATTCAATACTAAAATTGATTTGTCACATTGGATTCTTGCATTTATTAAGTATTTATCATTTTTTCAGTTGCTTTAAGAAAGCGTTTTTATGATCCAACATTGATCAAGATCCAGAACTAGTCTGGATCCGTCTGGCGTCAACAGAATCACATCAGTCAAACGGCAGAAAGGACTTTACTTAGTGTGACATTTAGCTCTTTCCTCCCTGATGAAGAAATCTCAGCACAAACTAACCAGAAGGTCACTTAAAAGTCAGCAGACGATCAATACTGATCATCACCGTCATTTTGGATTTGGAACCATGTTGGATATGACGAGAAAAGAGCTTAAAGAAAGCAACACTGAGGAATCTTACACAACCTCACACCAAAAGACAAACATTACATCCTGCAAACTCTTAGTTGGTTGGGAAAGTCTTCTTGATCGACTCCAGCTTTCAATTTGACTCTTTGAATGCTTTGGTGGGGAGGAGTTGCCACAAGGGAATCGTCAACCAATCAGAGGCTGGCTGACAGTTAATGTGAAGCTGTTCTCATGTTGCTGTTTTCTATAAAGCAAATTATCAGTTCTTTGAATAAGAGACAGATTTAAAATCAACAATCCTTTTTTAAAGCCATAACTAGTTCAAAGTTTTCCAAATTTCTAAATGGGAAAAATAAGATTAGATTGCTTGAAAATAACTGATAATGGGACGGGATCTCTGTGTGTGAAAAGCTTGTGTTTTTTAGATGAGTGGTGTTCAAACTTTTTACCCTGATGAATTTTAACTACTGGTGGGCTATAAAATTTATGAATTAAAAACAATCCAACAAATATTTTGTATATCTTGCAAAACATAAAAAGGGATTTGATCTGTTGCTTTAGAGAAACAGAACTTTTCCACATTTTGTGGGTCATCAGTTGTTTTCTATTTTGTTGGCCAAATTCTTTACCATTCTTGACTTGACAAGGATCAAAAAAATAATTTAAAAGGCCACAAACGGCCCCTGGGCCACAGTTTGGACACTCTTGCATTAGATCTAACCTCCAGCCTTGGAAGACATTTTGAAAAGACCTGGAGAGAATCAGCTTCTGAAGCTCATAGTTTGAACCTGAGCAGCTTTTCTGCACTTCATTAAACACTTTGGACACAAAGGGATCCGATTGTCTTAGGATTTCTGACAGCTTCATGTGTCTAAACAATTTATGTGTGGATGAATCATGAATGCATCCTGCAGCAGCAGCAGCATCTCCACAAACATCCCACAACAGATTGCTTGACACCCTGCCCCCTCTCATGGATCATCAGGGAGTCTGGGATTACATGAATGATGCTTGGCTCTAACCTGAAAGACCAGATGGTTTATTGCACACAACCATCTGTGGAGAAGTTGTTTGACAGTGGTCAGAAAATGGTAAAAAAAGAAATAAAAAATACTTAACACATGATTAATTTTATCCATCACCGTCAATTTTCTGATATCTGCGTATTAACATCTTGCTGTAGCTAGTCGTGGTTTTAAACAAGATATGACTGAGAAATAATCTGGAATATAAAAAGAATAATCATGTTAGTGACATAGATGGTGTAGTAACCGCTTACAGGAGAGTCTGTAGTTGTAGGTCGATTTACTGTCCAGAGAATCATTTGAGAGTTGATTTGGCCATGTGCTCCGAATCAAAATCTCGTTAAAAGTCCCGGTGATGACGTATTTTCAGCTTCCTGGCACAGGCTATTTTTATTTGAGTTACAAAGAGTTCATGATGCTCGGTACGCCCACGCTGCTCACTGCGTGTTTGGAAGAGAAACAGGCCCACAACATCATGGATCCCAGACCTTACCAATGAGCATGAGAAGCTTCTCGATATATTCAGCCTACAATACATGTTTGTATTTTTCATGGCAGGATGAGCAAAGTTTAGTTCCATTTTGTTGGAGGGTGCTACCATTGCTCAAACTATATTGGGTCAGAAAACGAAACCAGTAACTTGTTTGGGTTTGGGTGTGCAGGGGCTGCAGGAGACATTTGTGATAATTTATGCGTTTATGTTCCTTCCAGCTCACTGAGCGACGTAAACGGGGCAGAACGAGACTCACGGTGCCTGGAAGAGATAAACCCTCCAGTCAGCCGTCCGCAGGTAGAAGACATTGGGTCTCTTGCTGTAGTCTGACGCCTTCATTGCCAGAGAATGATGGATGGACACGGCGTTCTTCAGGTCTTCATCCGACAGCTGCTTATCCGGCCGGTACTCGCCCTGAGATGACAACGTTCAGCAGGAATTAATGTCCAAACCTCAAACAGGGATTCCTCTAGAAAAGAGCCAAAATGCTGGTTGGTAGTAAACTTAAATTATTTGATAAAGTTTTATAAAACTTAACTGTTTAGAGAACAAGCTTCAGTAAAGCTCTAAAATTTTATTTTGCAGCAGAATAAAGTGATTCTTTGTATCGAAGAGGTTGCTGATATCTGAAATATGGTTTAGTGCATAAACTCCAAACAAAATATAATGGCGTTTTTGGCTTTAATGAGACCGAGTTTCAGGCAGTACTCATTATTGTTCTTCAGGTATACAAACTGATACATGTCTACAAGTTGTATAAACAATTGATTGATAATTCAACTCAAGAATATTTTATTTACTGAGTTTAATTCAATCCAATTGAGCCCAATTCTTTTACCTACTTAAAATCTAAGTTTCAAATCTCTGCTTGGATAATTTTGCTTATTTGAATTGTATGTAGTTCTTTAAATGTCCTGTGAATAAATAGATTTGCCCATTTATCCATAACAACTGGAACATTCAATATCTAAAAAGTTATTTTCGCAATTTACCGCCAATTAAAACTCTGCCCCCTCGGATTAACTTCACTCCCTGCAACAGTGGGGGTGAAATTACAGTAATAACCCGATATTGGCTGGAAAGCGCAACGTCTCTTCTTTCAGAAACAGTTGGAATTTTTTCAGACAGTGCAACGTGTGGCGGAATCACGGTACTGCAAATTTGGCTGGATCGTCGTTGTTACGGTCGCTCTGGAAGGGTTAACTCAATATTAAATTAGTCATAATGTCATTTTTTAGAAGGTATTATTTTAAACTGATAATCAGGTAACATTTATTTTTACTTTTGATTGGAAACGTTTAGTTATATTATGTAATGGTTGATGTTTCTGGACACCAAAGCCTTGAGCAGGTGCAATTTTTCTTTCCGTTTGGGAGCAGCAGCAGCAGCAGGCTGTTCTGCTGATGGAGGTCGCCTGTTTCTGGAGCCAGACTCTTCGCTCCGTATGGGTCCATGCTTGCTGCCAGAACTCGGCGGCAGGGCCCGTTACGCCATAAGACATAAAGAAGAAGCGCTAATCTAAAACCAGCTAGTTCCTGATGTTTGTTGTTTTTTTCCCGTCACCTTCTGCTATAAATCTGCTGCTACTGGAATGAAAGCCTAACAGGAAGCTTATGGCGATGCAGTCAAGCGTTTTTTAACAGGATGAATAATACATATCAATCAGTGGCTGGTGCAAACTGCTTCTCATTGCATCTTTTCAGGCTATTTACATGAAATGAGGGGGAAAAATCCAGAATTCACACTGTTTATGCTGATGTAAGAGCCTTACCTTTTGTAGATACAGAATTAGCCCTTTAAGGATGGCGTAGAAAGTCTTCCAGCCTCTCTTCCCTCTCGGTGCTTGAACGACAAACATGTTAAAATGTTAAATTACACAAACGTAAGGGCAAAAGCAGATAGTCTAGATGTTAATTAAAGCTCAGTTACTTTGTAGAATCAAAAATCTACATTTTAAAATGTTAGACATGCAGACGTATTCACACTCTTTGCACCATTTCATATAAATTCACATAAATTTTAATGTATTTTGTTGTGGTTTTATGTGATAAATTAACACATAGCAGTAATTGAGAGGTAAATGAAAGCCTAACAGTAAATACTTTCCCTGTTCCTGCCAAAGAAAAGCAACCCCACAGCATAATGCTGCCTCCACCATGTTTGAAGGTGGTGTCTTTTTAGCTTTCCTTAATCGGCGGTTTGATGGAAAAAGCTGTTACTGAACTAGAGAGTTAATTTAGCGACAGACTGCTGCTGCATCCTAGGTGCACAAAGGAGTGTTATCGTAATTCCTTCCTCTCAGTGTCTTTTGGACTTTAATGATCACTGCTCCCAACAAACTCAAAAAGGTTTTACATTCCTGCTGCTTTTATCAGTTAAAATAACATTACTGCTATTTTCACACCCCAGTTGTTTTCATAGTTTTTCCACTTCTAGTAAATAGTTGTTTTTAATGCACATACGTTTCTGTAATTCAGCTTCTAATTTTTTCTCTACTTCACATTGCTTTTAATCTGAAAATGCTATTTTTAAATACATGCACAGTATTACATTTCCTATGTGGAACATTTTAATTTTTTATTCTTATTTCTATATTTTTGACCTTTGTGTGATTCTGTAGGTTTCCTCTTACTTTAATCCAGTGCTGTCACATTTGAATTTCTCCACTGAGGGGTTAATAGAGGATGTTTTATTTTTTTTGTATGAGAGGTGAGCAGGATCAGTATAATATGCAAGGAAAAGTTTTAAGATTTTTTTATGATTAAAAATCATCATTTTCTTCACTTTTCCTGCTAAAATGAATCCAAATAAAATAAAGTAAAGCTTGTGGTTTGTGACAAAATGAAAAAGTTCAAAGGACATGAATACACCTGTAAGTGTATAACCTAAAAAACATTTGAAACACTAAAAATGACGACTAAGTGAAAGGAGTTTTGACGAAACGCTTGACAAACTGTCCGTCTCGTACTTCTCTTTCCGTCTGAGTCAGCATGGACTTTCCGCACCAGGAATCCGTTCTTGTACAGCAGCATCCCCGTCGGCTCCATCCCTTCCGACAGGGGCTTCCCGCTGCTGCCCACCCTCTTCATCGGCCTGGAGGCATCAGAGTCCAGGAGGCTGTCCCCAAGCTCTGAAAACGACTTCCGCAGCTCTTCCTCATCTCTATGGAGACAAAGTATAAAAAAAAAACACAGACTCCATGGTTATCGACACTTACGTGTCCTGCCTCATTAGCAATAAACACATCATCATTCATCCTGTCCTTTCTGCCGTGCACCGTGTGCTTGTTACACCAGGACATGAGATTTCACATGAGTCAAATCACCGGTCGCTGCCGCTGTCTCAGCCGAGCTTCGGCTCTTCTAGGCGCTTACAAAGCGGCGCATCAGCAACGGAAAGAACAGGAACTGCCTTCAAAGCTTCCAGCGTGCGTTTTCCTCTCCTGCTTTTTGAAACTCAAGCCGGTCTTTAGGATCAAAAAAGGCAGAGTGACACCTTCCTTCATGTTCTGGCTTTGAGGCGGAAAACAGAGACTTTTTTAACCCAGAAGACCAGATTCTGACACATCACGCTTCCTTTTCCTTGCTGGATCTTCAAACTCTCTGAACGGGTTGCAAAGTTCTTATAGTCGATGTTTTTGGGTGTATCTTTTTCTGAACTGAACGTTTCAAACTGGAAGTCTTAATAAATTATTTTGAAATTAAATCGAAATGCTTTCAATCCACTGTATTTTATGCTTTTAATAATCTTGTAGAGCAGTTTCTAGACAACTGGATGTAACGTTTCAACCTTACTGAGATCACCTTGCATCAGTCTGGTAGGAAACTTCACTGTCACAGAAGAACCCAGGAACCATTAAGCAGCTAGAATACCAGTAACACCAGTAACACCAGTTACTGTCAACAGTGAAGTGAGTTGAACTTCCACATGACGGGGTGTGGAGGTGATGCAGAGCAAGAAAGAAGCCACTCCTTCAAACTGTCACTGAACTTTGCAGCTGCAACTCAAAGGCGCAGCTCAAAAAGGGTTCATGTTCATTTAGAGCTGGATGATAAATCAGTAAAATTCTGATTTGATTGCAGCAACATAATATTTTGTTTCCATTTTTGTTGATCATTATTCTGCACAAAGACTCAGTAACGACCCATTAGCAACAGCCCCACAACATCACAGATCCTCCACCATGCATCCACACAGGGCCTAAAGTTGGCATTCCCATTTATTCACTTTTTACAAAGAGACTGTTTTTTGCTAAAACCTGCAATCTAACTGCCTTTTGTTTCAAAGACGCAGAAAAATAATGATCCGGCATCACCTTCATTGTGCAGTAGCACATGCAATTTAATCAGAATAAATATAAATCAATGTCAAAACCACAACATTTATTAAGCATTATTAGATTTTTGTCCTTTAGAAAATGTCAAGTATAATAATCTGGAGAACCAAATAGTTGTTGGTACTCTATTTAATTTTTCTATACTTGTCGTCACCTCAAAAACCATTAAAGCAAACTTCATGCTTTTCAAGGCAGCATCGGAGCCGAGCGTTAAGATATTTTTATTCTCTGAAAGTTGCAACAAGGACAATAAGCTCCAGAAAGTCAGGAAGAAAGTTTGAAATGATGCAGTCCTGAAAACTGCAACCTGAAATGCTGAGTAGACCAATTAAGATTTTTGGAAAAATATCTTCAGGCCACCTCTACTTTTGATTCCTGCTCTTTAATTAAATAATATATCACGTTATTTTACAAATCTAGGACTACAGAGACAATCCGACATGCATGATGCAACAGCAGTGATAATCTCTTTCTCCTCCAAATAATCTCCCACGTTGCTCTGCATTTTTTAAAGGGATTTGTCTCATTAGCCGATGATAGATGCTTTAAAGCAACAACAATCAGGAGCCTCTCTTCGCACCCGCACGACGAGGAAACATGGCAGTTCCAGTTGTTACCTCACTGGGTGGCACCCCTGCAAAGGTTCAGCCCAAAAATAGAAAACAGCCCCCTTGAGACCACGCTATGAGTAACCAACAGTACATAACAGCAGTTAACCCCCATGCAGGACGGAGAGAGAGAGAGGCAGAGACCGAGCCAATGAGCATCTAGCCTGTTGCCTGGTAACTGCCGGCCTTTCCTGAATTTGTCCGTCTCCACGCAGACGAAAAGTGGAGAGAGGATAAAGAAGTGACAGAAGAGAAGCAGAGACAGGAGCAAGAAGAAGACAAAAGCTCAGTGTTGTCAGATGGCAAAACGTCCGCGGTGTGAGTGAATAAACACGAGACGGAAAAATGAAATGAAAAAAAAGATGGCGATGAAGGGAAAGAAATTAAAGAAAAAGGAGTGTGAAAAACAGAACGAAAAATATCTAATATTTATATTTTTACAACAAAAAAGAGGTTAAGGATTTAGAGAACTAAGGTTTTAAAATCGGAACACTCCCCCCCCTGAAAGTTAGGACAGACGATGTAGAGCAAATGTCAAAGTAAAAAATAAAAATAGATAAATGTATATAAAGCGCAAAAAAAAAAAGACAGCATGCTGCTGTACGGGAAAACAGGTTAAAACAAATGCATTGTGGGTAATCTGTGCTGCTTTGGTTGCCAGGGGAAACAGATTGGCTGCGTTTCACCTGTGACGCTGAGTCAGTGGACCAAATGACAGAAGCACTCAAAACACAGTCAAGTGAAAGAGGACAGTAATTCATCCACACGCGCTCTGCTGTACGCTGCAGTCTCTCTTCATTCATGGCTTTAATTCAGCCGGAGGACGGCCACTTTCTACCGAAACAAACACAAAACCTGCTCATTCAATTCATCAAAACTAGTTCATTTTAAAAATAAAATGACAACCGTTAGAACTTTGTGTAAGGTCCTTACAAAGAATAAAATAACTTTGCAAAAGAAGAAGAAATCTGGCTCAGGCCAGTCGGTCTTTGTGAAGGATTTGAAAAAATAAATAAACCTCAGAACTGTCTAAATTTTACATCAAATCACTCCTATAGTTTATAGATGTCAGAGGTTTCACAGTGGCCAGAGTTCTTGGCAAATCACCTTTCAGTTGCTTACAAAATAGAAATGTTCTTTGGTCTTTGGTACCAAAAACAACACAGCACCTCAAATAACCCCTATGCAGAATAAGTCTGAATATCTCTGAAGTAACCACCAAGTTGGACCTTGAAGCGAGTAGGCTACAGCAGCAGATGACCACGCCAGCCCAGGTCTTTTAGCAAACACCAGGAAACTGAGACTGCAACCCACACAAGCAACAACCAACACTGGGCAATAAAAACCCTCCCCGGTGTAGTGAGGATCGATTTGAGCTGTGACTTTCAGACGGCAGGTTCAGAATGTGCAGAAACATGAAAACAAGGATCCATCCTGCCTTGAATCAACAGTCCAGGCTGGTGGTGCTGCTTTGTTGAATACTTTACTGGCATATTTTAACTAACTTATTATTATTATTATTATTATTATTATTATTATTATTAGAGGTTATAATACCATAAAAATGCCCTCAAGGTAAAGTCCTTGTTTGAAGAAACAATCTTGGAACATAAAGCTGATTCTGGTTTTCTGGTTATTAGCTGGATTGAGTTTCTGTCTGTTTCCCAGCCACGTTAGTGTCCCATAATGAACGCGCTCTTTTTGGACAGTGGACAGACGGATTATCTTCTGGAAAAATCACCATCATACTCTTGATTGATGGAATGAGACAAGTGTCTGAAATTTTAATGTTCCCCTGTGCAGGTCCTGTTGACGTACCGCCTGTCGTCTGTCTGAACCTGCCCATAAAACCAACGACTGTCTGCTTTAGACAGACTGATGGAAGCACAGGAGATGTAGCTAGCATACCAACACAGAAGATACGCCATAGAAAAAGCTACAACACAAACAGCTCTTTGAGAAGTTTTTTTTTTGTTAAAGATGTGGAAGGCTGGAGGGTTTTAATGTAAGCATTTTCCAAATAAAACCTTTTTCAAGTGAAAAGTTTGTTGTGTTACACATTCGCCAAGAAATGTTGGGTCTCATCTGGTCGGAGTTTTCCGCATGTAGCTGCTTAGCGTGACAGCAGCTGTGTCGTCCTCTTTCCATTTTTACATGATACGTTAAACAGAAACGTTCAAAGCGCTGAGATCTTGTTTCATAAGCCAACACTCGGGTTTCTCCCTGATTTGTGTTCCTTGGTCTTCGTCATCCTGTTTGCTCCCTAATAAACGTCTGAAGCCTTCACAGGAACAGCCTGGTTTACTCTATTTACAAATGAGTAAAAACTGCAAAACATTTTCATTTGGAGCATCGTTAGATTAACCAGATAATTTTCCATCCATCCATCCATTTTCCTACACCCTTGTCCCTTAATGGGGTCGGGAGGTGCTGGTGCCTATCTCCAGCTGGCGTTCCGGGCGAGAGGCTGGGTACGCCCTGGACAGGTCGCCAGTCTGTCGCAGGGCAACACAGAGACACACACAGGACAAACAACCATGCGCACACACACACCTAGGGGCAATTTAGACAGACCAATTAACCTGACAGTCATGTTTTTGGACTGTGGGAGGAAACCGGAGTACCCGGAGAAAACCCACCATGCACAGGGAGAACATGCAAACTCCATGCAGAAAGGCCGGGGCCGGGAATCGAACCCAGAACCTTCTTGCTGCAAGGCAACAGCTCTACCAACTGCGCCACTGTGCAGCTTCAGATAATTTTCCTTCAACAAAAAAAAATCAGTGACTATTTTGTGTTAGTATTTCACATAAAATGTTTGTGGTTCAAACATGATAAATGTGGTGATGTTTGAACTTTCCTTGCACATTTCTTGCTTAAAATGCAGCAGCTGCTTTCCTCTAGTGAACGCTTGATCATTCGTAGTAAACTATGCATACAGCTAAAATAATACTTTGAACATAAATATGTGAAAGTGTCACATTAAAATTTACAACGGTGTTAGTGTTAAAATATATTAAAAGTAACACCAGTGTAGTGTTGATCACTAAACATAATCTGGTGTTAAAAAAGTAAATTGACCCACAAGGTGTCAATATCAATCAAATCCAGTGGAAAATATTCAAAACAATACACAGAAATGGAAAGCTTAACTTTTGTTAAACCCAGTTCAGTATTATAGACCAAAGTTAATTTAACAAAAAAATGGGTGTCAATCTTTTGACACTTTCAAAAGTGTTACTTTAACACCAGCTGACTTGGACACATATAGACACTTTTGGGTGTTAATTCAACACCGGTATTTTTACTGTGTACTCCAGTTAACGATTAATCGATGACTAAATTAGTTGATGATTATTTGGAAAATCGATTCATAACGATTATGAATCGGAGCAGGAAACAGACTGTTAGGTTAACCTGCCTCTCTGAATTGATCGTAGGTGTGTGTGTATGTGTATGTGTGTGTGTGTGTGTGTGTGTGTGTGTGTGTGTGTGTGTGTGTGTGTGTGTGTGTGTGTGTGTGTGTGTGTGTGTGTGTGTGTGTGTTCATGGTTGCGTGTCTTCCATGCTGCCCCCTGCTTCTTGCCCAGTGACTCCGGCTTTTCCTCGTCTCACTCAGACTTGTATCCACCCAGAACTCTGCATCCTGCATCTCGACTTGTTGCGTCTCGGTTTCAGAGCTCGCTGCCGGCCCGCCTCCCCCGCTCCTGAACGAGGAAGCGAGCGTGCGAGTGTGCGCTGTACGCGTCTGCGCCGCATGTGTGCGCGAAGGAAGAACAGGTGGGCGCATCCCAGCGTTCTGCTGACAGTGACCGTGCGTGTGTGTAGTTCCCCGTGTGGGTGTGAAATTACATCGCTCGCGTTGGAGCTCAGAACACAAAAAAAAAAAAACAAAACAAAAAAAACACAAAGACACACCTGTAATAAGACGCCAGACTTCAGATACAGTTTGTGATCATATAATCCGAGTTAACAGTTTGTTTTTGTGCCGTCACACTTCTTGTTATCTGAGCCTCGAGTAAATCAGTAAATTGATGCCTTGGGGATCTATAAATACTGTGAGGTTGAATGAGGGCTGACCTGCGGCAGGATCAGGAGCGAAAACGCACAACGAGACAGGCGAGCAGCACATGTGGAGAGATATTCCATCATCAGTTTCATTATAAACTATGGATAAAGACGCGGGCAGGATGGGGAAGTGACAACGTGAGAGAGAGAGTTTCAAAGCTCCAGCACTAAAAGCCTTTACAGCTGTTATTCTGTCTGCATCTCTTGTATCTGCGACGGCTCGCGTTCGGAGGTGGATTCTCCTTCGCTCGCTATAATGTTTACGCATCTAAAACTGACATCCCCCTCCGTCCCCCCGTGGCCTGTTATGCAGCTGCAGTGTTTAGATAGCCGTCCGCATGTCAGCAGCGAAGGTTTGGACCGGAGAGCCAGGGCTCTGGCCGGATCCGCTCCTCTGGCCACTTTTATCCCACAGCTCCAGGAGCGCCGCTGCCGCTGCCGCTGCCGAAGCTGAGAGGCTATTTTTGGAGCGGCAGTGGGAGGCTGTGGTCCACCTCTGTACGGGATGCAGGTGGACCGCTGCATGAGATGAAGTTTCTCATGCTCCGTTTGGTATTTTGCTGCGTTTCAACGGCACACGCGCGCTCACGCGCGCTCGCCGCGTGCGTTTGTCATGCAGCCCGTTGATCTGTTGCCGAGTGCGAGAGCACAGGGAGGAAAGAGCGATGCGGTAGCTATGGAGTCGTAGCCATGGAGCCGTAACTATGGCAACAAAGCTTGGAAAGCTAGTGACTTAATTGGCATCTCCAAGGTGCTCTGATCTGTGGAGCCGAGCTCCAGAATAGCAACAATCCACACACTGATGTATCCTTCACATGTCAGACAACAAACACGTCACTATTAGATGCAAACAAGTTATTCAATACCCCCCCCGTTGTTTCCCCTAAGAGTCAGTGTGTGTATGTGTGTGTGTGTGTGTGTGTGTGTGTGTGTGTATGAAACACAAGGAAACTAGATACAAGCATTGCGAGGAGAATACAGGCACACTGCAATAAATTACAATACCATCAAAACTATTTCTGTAACGCGATTCAAGAGCAGAGTTTTACATCGTTAATATAGTCATTACACACAGAGATATATTTGTAATGTTCATTTTTGTTGATTTTGGTGGTTATGTCTTCAAAGTAATTAAAACACAACATTAAACTATTCAATAATTAAAAATAAAGAATAATATTTGTGGACCTACATCCGTCTGGTTGGGGATCGTTTTGTTGTAACCTTGAGTTTCTTCTCTGCAGGCTGCCAGTCAGACCCAGCTCTTCACTTGACTCAACCATCTGAGTGATTCAGCTGTGTTGGAGCAGGGATTCATGCCAAAGTGTCAGCTTTACAGCGCTGGAGTTGAAGACCTCTGATTTACAGTAACTTAGAGAACGCATGGCTACAATATCGGTTATTGACTGGAAAGTTTGCCTGTAATTAAAGCAGGACTCCTGCTGGAAAACAAAATCAATAAGCTGAACAAAACTGACTTTAGGCTGGAAATAAAACAGAGGACCAACACCAGCAGGTGACATGCCATCCCAAATTACTGCAGAGGGTGGAAACTTCAGATTGAACTTTGAACCTTTATTTCCTAATGAAATACAAACGACAGGATACATCTGTGGTGCAGTGGCTCTTAAAACTGTAGCTGCTGTGCACATTTTTCAATCACAAATTTTCCATCCAGTTAACTTTCTATAAGTGTGCTTAGCTACAGCAATGACCTGTTAAAAAGGTCAAAGCATTTCTGCATTAAAATCCTTTTTTATTCCTGCTCAATAACGTTCTCCTGTTGTAGAAACTAAATAATGGGTTTTATTAACTGTCAGCCACAAATGTCAAGATTAACAAATAAAAAATACATTTCATGTTTAAATTGAATTTCTGAAATAAGCCGACTTTGACTGATGTTGTGTTTTATTTAGGTGCGCCTGTGCAATGCTGATGACGATTTACATCAATCAGTGGAAATTACTCACAGCGTCCACTGCAGCTTCTGGTTCTTGATTGAGTTGTAGAGCGCCTGCGGGGGAAAAGAAAACAGAAATCACATTTTCAGATATGAGCAGAGCCCAGATTTGATCAAGTGTTGCAGGGAACATTTGTGCAGGTTTATTGTGGCTTTCTGAGAAAGGTACATCACAAAGCATGACGCTTTAGTCCAAGAACCGTTGTTATGCTGCTCAGCGAACACCCCTTTCTCCAGAGTCAAACTCGTTTTGGTTTGCTGGACGACCCGTCGATCACCTAATGAGCCACAGCATCAACAAACCTGTTAAACATGGAGCACGTCTTGGACCAGTCAGATATAAATAATTTAGATCTGCATCGACCTCCACAGATCTTAATCTAATGGAGCAAGTTGTGGAATTTCTCTGGTTAGATCACCAGGTTCAACAGGTAGAATTAAATTTAAATTTACTTTAAATTTAAATTTCCTAATATTTTCCTTCTAAGCAATCACTGGCTGCACAGTGGTGCAGTTGGTAGAGCTGTTGCCTTGCAGCAAGAAGGTTCTGGGTTCGATTCCCGGCCCTGGTCTTTCTGCATGGAGTTTGCATGTTCTTCCTGTGCATGGTGGGTTTTCTCCGGGTACTCCGGTTTCCTCCCACAGTCAAAAAACATGACTGTCAGGTTAATTGTCCTCTCCAAATTGTCCCTAGGTGTGAGTGTGTGTATGTTGTGTACTGCAGACTTCTGCCCAGGTCCCCCTTGAAAATGAGATCTAGATCTCAATGGGGTTTACCTGGTTAAATAAAGGAAAAGAAATTAAACAGTCCTTCAGGTTGAAGGTTTTTCTAAATCTTCCTTTGTAAATTGGCAGATTTTTAGTCAAATTTCAGTGGACTGCTTGATCATGTTTGGATATTCTTGGTTATTTAGAACCATAATTCTGAGTTACGACACATTCAGACATGAGATGCCTGTAAGAAAAACTGAAAGAATGAGCCAATGTTTTAGCACGTTACTAAGCAAAGGACCACATTCTATTATTTTTTTTCTTAGCATCCCATCCCTAAGACAAATGAAGGAAATGTTCCATAATTTCCTTAATTGAAATTATGGAAAGCACATTTTGACTGACAGAAAACATTGTAAAACCACATCATGGACCTCAAACGACTGATGGAATAACATCTGATCCATCAGAGCAGCAGCCTTTGGATGAGCAACAGAGAATCACAGCTCTGCTCTATAACTCTAGCAAGAAGAAAGCCATAAAAAGTGCAAATAAAGTACGAAAAGCTTATGGGTCATGAACAGTTTTTAAAGGTGTCCATCAATTACATCTTCTAAGTCAGTTTCAAAACAATAAAACACAATTTGGAAAAGTCACAAGCAACCTCTGAGTCTGCTTTCTGCTTCAGTTTTTCTTAAAATCCTGTATAAAAGTTTTCGTTTTCTTAATGATCATTTCCCCTCTCTAAGGAAGCCGCTCCTTTCCTTTCATTAGCATCAACAACAAATAGAGTAAACCAACAGGGAGCCCGGGGGATCAGGGAGGGTTTAGTGCTGCTGCAGGAATCTCAGCCTCAGCTTCTAGATCTGGAGGGACAGGTGAGACATTTAGACAGCTCACATTGACATTGTCCCATGTCAGCTAAATGTAATATAACAAATCCATTTTCACAGGCAATCTACAGCGGAGGGATGAGGGGATGCAGGACAGCGGGGAACCGTCAAGGGTGCGGCGATCGAGGTCGATGGACGCAGCTGATGGACGGATGTGACAGCTGAAGTGATGTTAAAGACACTTAGGAGCTGCTCATCGCCTCCTGGTTCCACCTTTAGCTTTGACACTCTTCCTGACTCCTCACTGGGAGAGAAATTAAAGCAACCATGTCGGGCTTAGGAGCCGCTGCTGGTTCTCGGTGCCGTTAGCCTTTTGAGAATAATTTTACCCTAACGTGACTTTTAGTCAAATGAAACAGGATTCATCGCAGGGTTTGACTCCAAGCATTTTGCTTTGAAACTGGGCCTAATCAGAGACTGATCCAGAAAATGATGAATATTAATGCTCACCCAGGGTAGCTCATTACAGACTCAGCTCTGTTTCATCCTCTTCGCTGTGAAATCGCAGCTTTGCGGCCTGCTTTGCGGCCTGCTTTGCAGAATCAAGGAAGAGATTCCCAGGATTCCAGAAAACTAAACTAAACTCCTCCCAACATCAAGTCTTGTTGATGGTAAGCCAGTAACATACTAGAACTTGTTATGCACAGCTCTGGAAACTTATAAACTTTAAAAGAGCAAATGTGTTTCCAATTTTAATATTACTTTAATAAAGATAGTTTGGCTGTGGAGGAGTCTAGGAGGAGTGTAGGTGAATCTCTTTGCCTGGGGTTAGCTTCTGCAGAGAAGCAGTTTCTGAAGATTATTTTAGTTAGAGTTATTACAATGTTGTGTCTCTGCCATGCGTTTTATTGGAATAGGAGCATAGAGGTACAAAAATCAACAGCAAACATGTTTTCTCAATGTCTGATAATAAAATCAAACTGAACTATTCTTGTTTCAAGTGAGTTGGGTTTACAAAAATCCCAGCCACCAACTACAGCCACTTGTCCTTCCAAGGTCATTTGGGGACTGGCGCCCATTTCCAGCAGTCATTGTGCGAAAGGCAGGGTATAACCTGAGCAGATTGCCTATCCATCACAGGGCAATAAAACACACAGGGCAGAAAACCAGCATGGACACGCAACATCCAGAACATCTTTCTTCCTGCAAAGCAACAGACGCTACCAACACCATCATTGTGCCGACATTGGTTCGCTTCACCAAAGCAATCTCTTAATAACGTTATTCAAATACTGTCTACATTGACAAAGACTTACCTCTGCATTCTGAATGCTTGGAGTGGCTCCAACCAACATTGTGACCCCTTTGGGGCACTCAGATAGCATTTAGCTCTTATTTGCAGATAGTAAGTTAATCCTTCAATGTAGAAAAAATGAAACAAGGTAATAAAATGTCAAAGTAATACACTTGTCTGTTCCAATGCACAACAAACCATAAGAAACAACAAGACCTGCCAGGACTACAAGTCCCACAGCATGTGGTTAAGTTTCTAATGTTAAGATCAATGCATTTAGATGACAATACTACACAGGTAGGAAACAGTACAATGACAGCTATACTGATAAAAGGTTAACAATTAACAAATATTGATTCATCAGTCAATGCATCAACACTCTGATAAAACTAAGACCAAAAATAAAAGTAGATCATTTCTGAGTTTGTTACTGTTGTTAATCTACAGATCATAACTCCAGTCATCAAGGACCGGTGCTCCACAGGTTTTCTGTTACTTTGTTTAAAACACTCCTGAATAATTAAACAGGACATTATTTATTAGATGCACTGAAGCAGGAACACAGCAGCCTTTTAGATCCGATGGAGGTCGTTCACGTTCACTGACCACTGAGCAACAGTGACAAAGAAGCTGAGTACAATCCAACGTATTCATTGATGTCACGTTGACTTATGCATGACTAAATTTGGGCTGTAAGGAAAGACTTGTAGATGTATAAACATAGCCAGAATAGGTCAACACTACCATGTGGTAAATCAAATCTTATCAATACTTACAGACACAATATTGTGATCTTGTTCAATTGTTTAATTAGGCCCCAATAATATTGTTGTTTTGAGACAATCTGCCAATAATATAATGATAATAATGGCATCATAATGCAAGAACACATTCTCACATATCAATAAACTATAAATTCTAATGAACATTTAACAGTGGAACTGGAAGACATTTTAAATGTCCAAAATAAATCAACAAAACAACAGAAATGACAAGTAAAATTAATTATGAAGTCTCTGGAAGCAAAATTATCCTTCAAAAAAAGGTCTAGTTGAGGCCAAAACTCCAGTCTGAAGACTTTTATCATCCAGTTTTTGGTAGAAAGAGAGAAACAATAAATCAAGAAATTGGAAATGATTGAGCTTGTTTTAATTTATCATGCGATTAATTGATTTACTGATTATTGTGAGAGGCTTAGGTTTAATATATGAATCTGTCATCTTGAAAATTTGCTCTGTTTTGGTAAATGTTAACTCAACTTTGTCCTGAGTGGTCGTTATTACCTATGAATGTCGTATGACAGTTTAAAATACATAAATATATATCTATAAGAATAACCTTTACTGTCTTGCCTTTCTGTTCTCAATATTACAAAAGTGACAATTTTATAACTATGAAGGACTGAAAAAGTGGATTAAAGGAAGTTTATAACAACCAGAGGGAAGAAACGGCATGATCAGGTAATTCTGGAACCGTCAGTCAAATATCCTCAGACTATCAGAAACAAATGATTCCTTACAGACACATTAGACACCATTACCAGAACTAAATGGAGCCTGCATGAAGCCAGGTGGTGGCATTATATCATATATTATGTAGTATTATATTATGTAGAAGCAGTATGAATACATTGCAAATGAAATCACTGGTATGCAGGTGCAGCTCATTTAGATAACACAAAAAAGTTTGAAAATGCATCTTTGGCTTTCATGACTGAGATTTGTTAAAGAATCGCTATTATTGATCAATTTCCCAACAAAAATCCCCCAGATTTCATTGTGAAAGTAAAGAAAAAAAATTTAATTACATGGATTAATAAATAAATGTATCCATAATTATTTATAAATACCAAATTATTTATTCAATAGCAATTAAATAATTGAGTAACAAAGTGTGAGCTTTATTAATTTGACATCTAAGTCATTCTATTTCAAAATAAAATACAATTGTTCCTGTATTGTTTCAGTGAAGTCGTTAAGTAGATCCTTGCATCTGATTGGTTAACAGGAAAACTACTTCAGACCAATTAGATTGACTAGAAAAACCTTTCTCCATGTAAAATAAAATACATTAATGATTTACAGGACACAAATAATTAACAGTGACTTTCTTATATATGCATTTTGTATTCGTGACCATTTTAATATGTGTCTATGTATATTTATCCATTTTTTTCTAATAATCTTTTTATCATGTCTTTATTAAATTGTGGCAAATTTGCATCTTCACAGAACTTTCTCAATGTGGTTATCTTACGAGAATTCATTTCTAATTAAGCCTTGTGGTTTGGGGGTTCAGTTGGGACAATTAAAATTACAAATAATTCAGTTTAATTTTTATTTCACAGTGTTGTTGGGAGGAAAGGTTTCCATAATGACATTACTGGGGTTTATTTCATAAAAACGTTTCCCTGAGGTTGATACAGAAACACTTCCTTCTCAGTTTCTGTCTTGTTTATGATGCCAAATCTACAGCATTTTCATCCATGTCAGAATATCTTTAATTTCAACAATACGTACACAGAAGCAGCTGAATGTGTCTGTTCAATTATTCCCCCTGAATAGCTTTAATTATGCAACAAGCAAAGGAAAAACACAACCCGCTGTCACTGTAAGACCCGAGGTTTCAGGGATAACGCAGAGAAAGGTTCAGGAAATAAAGGTGAAAAATAAACCAGTGAAACTCTACTGGTTTTGCAAGTCTGAGACCAGAAAGGATCTGATTCACCTATCAACTCCATCAAAAGGAACATACTAATAAATCTCACTATTGCCAAAATGTTTTAGTAATTCACCTGAAAAAGTCTTTTGTAGATCAATTTTACACAGTCACATATTTTATATGTCTAATTATGGTCATTCTAAACAACTATGGCTTTCAACTAATGAGAATCTAAAACTAGATTCGTCATAAACCTTAAAGAGAACAAGAGATCAATTTAAAAAGTTGCTTAAAACAGAAGGTTTTTTCTTTATGGACAACACAATCAGTTTGAAGACTGCTGACTGATGTTCGGCAGACACTTTCCAAAAAAATATTAAGTCACAAAGCCCATAGCTGAAGAACCTGCTTCTTAACAATTGAAAGTTTAGTAGAAGGAAGAAGTGTGGCCGCAATTCCAGAGTCTTAAGGAATAGCAGAGAGGCACAGTATCCAAGTTATCTGTGATTAAATGTAAAGTTTTCACTTTGAGCCACTGAGTTTATTATTTTCTTTCAGGTACGTCACATTTGATATTCGACACATTTGACTGGTTCAGGTGCAGCTGGATGCAAGGAATGGACCAGCTGAAGATAGCCCAGGAAGCACTGAAAACATGTTTCGTACCACTCAATTTTCCAGTAGTTTGCTTTCATTCAACACTCAGTGAAAGTCCAGGATTTTCAGCAAAATAAAAAATGCCTGTGGCTCACCCTTCAATGATCAAATCAGCGGAATCCTCCATGATTGCAGAAATGATAACATAACATTTCTCAATTTATAAAAATCTTTTTTAATAGGTGTCATTTAAAAACACCAAACTGCTGATAAATTGAACTTTGGGTTTTCTTCAGCTGCAAGTCAAATTTGTTCAAATAAACAAAAGTTAATCTTTGAAACACATCACTCCATTTCCTGAATGCATAATATCAAAGGTAACTTTTGTCGGATGAAATTATTGAACATTCGACTTCACTGTGACGTCCCTGAACGCACCACAGCTTTACAGTCGGGACAGTTTTCAATACCTTTCTCCTCTTCCTGGCCTGTGGGTGGTTCTGCCCGTCCTGAGCTTTGCCCAGCAGGTCTGGAAACACGAGAGGTTTGAGGGAGCGTGAGCGTGGCGTTCTGGGATAGCGAAACGGGTCCATCATCCGGAAGTCCCTTCCGTAGCGCACGGTGCAAAGGGAGCGTGAGCGTAGGCGCCCTGCTGAGTGCAGGCTGTTAACACCAATCATGATCACAGATTACGCACCAAAGAGTGTCCACAGATCACTGGAGGCTGGAAGCAAACTCTTGTGATTCAGCCTGTGTTTGTCCCACAGAAAGCTTTAAGAAAGTGTAAAAGATGCGAGTGGAGATGATCACAGACGACGGCGGAGGCTTCAGAGGGATGCAACGCATCACCGAGATGCTGCTGCTGAACAGACCTCGCTATCAGCAGGGATCAAACCACAAGGGTGTCATCTCTGGATGTCTGCACTCGGCAGGCAACGCAGGGGGTGCACACCTGATGCTGAATTATGGATGAGACACCCATGCATTAAACATCCTCCGAGTGGGCGAGACCTGGCTTCTCGCAGCTGAGAGCCAGTCACAACTTTTCCCTTGTTTACTGAAGCAAAAACGGGGAATAAAACCAAAGTGAAGGATAAAAACACGTCTTTGCGGCGTCTCCACAGGAAACAGGACAAACACGCTGCATGCACTCCCAAAGAGAAACGAAGCTAGCACTCTCACAGATGGCAGAGGTGTGAACGGACAGCCAGCATGAAACAGATGGGTGTGAAATGCGGAAATGAGAAGCTAAAAAACACACAAGGCGGTGCTACGGAGCTTTTTGTGCCCGTTTAAATGTAAAAGGGAGTGAAAAAGGGGGTCACAGAGGGGGTGGGAGGGACGGACGGTTGCCCTCGGACTTCGGAGCCGGGATTCCAAAGAGTGCACAGGATTTCGTCACAAGCCCACGGACACAAACAGAATAAATGTAGGAAAAATAAATTGTCCTTAAAGCTGAGCGGGAGAAGCAATCCTTCCTGTTGCTCCCACCGTAAAATGGATCCCCCCCCAGTTCCACGGATCCGACTCTCGGATTATCTGCCTCACTTCTTCCTCCTGCTCTCTATCCATGAGTACAGGTCCACTGACATCCTTTCATCCTCATTGTTCCCATTTCATCTCATCACACGTTCATGGAGGTGTCTGAAGGAAAAAGCGCCGTTATCTCTCATCCCTTTTCTCGTCTTTGTTGTTTGTAATAAAAAAAAAATATCCAGTTTGTCTTTTTACCCCCTTGTTTCCTTGGCACTACTGCTGTTAAGGAGACGGAGGAGGAGGAAAAGATGAGGAGGAGGATGAGAGGGAAGGAGAGCTGGTTGCCTGAGTCGCAGAGAGAAAAAAGAAGCTGATAGGGAGAGTGCTCTCTTTCTCTCTGCCTCCCTCCCCCTTTGGCTTCATCAATGCGCACCTCCCTCCCTCCCTCCCTCCGTCCTCCCTTCTGCTCTCAGTCTCCACCAGCGAATCACTGCCTCTCATACCGAAGCTTTTTTAAATTATACTTTTTCAGGAAATTAATATGTGGCTGCGTTTATGAGGTGGAAAAAGACAAAACAAATAAAAACACTATTTGGAAAATCATTTTTATCTTAAATCCTGCTTAATCTTAACAGCTAAAATACTTGATTTTTTATTATTATTTCTGATTGGATTAGACAGTAATTTGCAATTTGCAAAGCCAAGCTAAATGGTAAACTGTATCCTGCTAACAAGAAAGCAGATTTCTATCATCTAAAATAACTCAAACTGACTAACACCTGTACTCAAAACTTATTGTCAGCCTATCCACTATTTAAGGTAAGCATCACTAAATGCTTCACAAAGTTATACAGTTATAGAGCTACTTAGACTCAAGCAAAACTTTAAGATCTAGCTAAATGCCACCTATAGCAAGATTCAGAGTCTTGGTGAAAGTCAATCTAACAGTCTCTAAAACTCAATTTACTGAGAGTGAAGATAACGACTACTCTGTGTAATGCTAAGCTAACCAAAGTAAATTTTAAAATTTTGTAAGAAAAAATCTGAAGCATGCCAACAGCTACTCAATATCAATCAAAAACTATTTGCTATTTAAACTAAACATTACACAAAAATTATACTAAGTGTTTCAGTGTTCAGGGTTCAAGCTTGAGGCTATTCACAGTTATACTAAAAGGTACTCATGTCAAGCTAAAGGTATCAAGCCAACAGTTCAACAGTCATGTTAAAAGCTTTTGAATCAAATAAGGGTTAAGCTAAGCTAATCTCTAAGTCATGCTATGCAAATCGAAGTAAAGTTAAATCCTTTAAAACAATTCAAACATGGTCACGCTGACTCAAAACTCATGCTGAGCAACGTTTCTTAAACACAACTTAAGATGAAATAGGCTGCGTTCACACTGCAGTCTGAAGTGACCCAATTCTGATTTTGTTTTTGTCAAATCGTTTTGTTGTGTTATTTTTGTGCTGTGGCCATTCATACTTCCTAATATGCGATGTGTTCTCCAGTCTGAACGGGCAAACGACCTGAAAGTGTCCCGCATGCGCAATAGAGGGCGCGCCAGCGTTCTCAGTGGGTACGTTCACACTGCAGCCTGAAGTGACCTAATTCCGATCTTTTTGACGCAATGCGACCTGTATCCGATCTTTTCATGGCAGTGTGAACAGCACAGGTCGGATTCTATTTCGAATGTGACCCATATTCGATACGTATCCAATTCAAATGCGACCATAACGTCCAGGTCTCATTCATCCAAACTGAACGTCACTGATTCTCAACAAATCTCACTATTTTGCATCCTGATACGAGCAAGTGGGAAGAAAAACAACAACCATGATGGACTTAACCATGAGGATTAAGTTGTTAATATGTTGCTTCGGTTGGACAACTTCAAATATGTAAGCTAAGCTCCACCGTTAGCCTCCATGTTTACTTCCTCAAACACTGAGCTCTTCTTCTTTTTATGGCGGTTGGCAGAACACTGAGAACGCTGACGCTATTGCGCCCTCTACTGCGCATGCGGGACACTTTCAGGTCGTTTGCCCTTTCACACTGCAAAATGCATACAGGTCGCATTTACTGGCAGTGTGAACGGCCCGTGCAAAAAAATCGAAATTGCCAAAAAATCGGAATTGGGTCACTTCAGACTGCAGTGTGAACGCAGCCAGTGTTCTGCCAACCGCCATAAAAAGAAGACGTGCTCTGTGTTTGCGGAAGTAAACATGCATGCTAATGGTGGAACATAGCTTACACATTTGAAGTAGTTGTCCGACCGGAGCCAGCACTTTAGCAACTTAATCCTCATTATAGTCCGTCATGGTTGTTGTTTTTATTCTTGCGTATCAGGACGCAGAATTGTGACATTTGTCGAATCAGCAACGTTCAGTTCGGATGAATGCGACCTGAATGTTAGGTCGCATTTGAATCGGATACGTGTCGGATATGGGTCATATTCGAAAAAGAATCCGACCTGTGCTGTTCAGACTGTCATGAAAAAATAGGATACGTTAAAAAAAAAATCGGAATTAGGTCAATTCAGTCACTTGGAGTAAAATTAAAAACTGTTCAAAAAACTGTAGTGGTGAAGAAAGAGCTAAGTCAAACAGCGAAGCGCTCAATTTACCGGTAGATCTACGTTCCCACCCTCATCTATGGCCATGAGCTTTGGGTCATGACTGAAAGAACGAGATCACGGATACAAGCGGCCGAAATGGGTTTCCTCCGCAGGGTGGCCGGGCTCTCCCTTAGAGATAGGGTGAGAAGCTCGGTCATCCGGGAGGGACTCAAAGTAGAGCCGCTGCTCCTCCACGTCGAGAGGAGCCAGTTGAGGCTCGGGCATCTGGTCAGGCTGCCTCCTGGGCGCCTCCCTGGTGAGGTGCTCCGGGCACGTCCCACCAGGAGGAGGCCCCAAGGAAGACCCAGGACACGCTGGAGGGACTATGTCTCTCGGCTGGCCTGCGAACGCTTTGGGTTTTCCCCGGAGGAGGTGGAAGAAGTGGCTGGGGAGAGGGAAGTCTGGGCCTCCCTTCTGAAGCTTCTGCCCCCGCGACCCAATCCCGGATAAGCGAAAGAAAATGAATGAATGAATGGAGGGAGGGATGGATGGATGGATGGATGGATGGATGGATGGATGGATGGATGGATGGATGGATGTTTCATAATTAAGAACAAAAAAACCTACATAGGCTAATGTTAACAGTGACTGAGATTTACGCTAGCAGCTAATTTCCACCAAATCGCTTCCATGGCTTAGTCACAGAGAACCAGTTCTAATCTTATTTTAAATGCTAATATTGGATTTAAAAAGTTGACATTGCTGTTATATTAACTCCACATGAGAATTTATAGTAATAGTGGAATAGTTCACACTCACCTCAGTTAAAATTGACTGCTCACAACCACAACTAAATTTGGAAGACAATGTAAAGTACATTTCACAGATCCTGGAAATGTAGAACAACTCATTGTATCAGCATGTAAATGCATTAACTTTACGATTTAAGGATTTAGCATTAAAACCGTATCATCAGGGTTAACTGGTAAATTATCTAAATCAACTTTAAGCATTTCATTCAGTTTAATGCTTTTTTGGTCGGCAGCGCACTTATGATTCTGCCATAATTATGAGCCTAATACTGGGGCCTGGTAATGAGATCATAATATTATATATTTTCAGGGATATATTGCTTTATGTATCTTCCTACTGTTTCTGTCTGGTTGCTAAATTTAAGATAATTACTTCCCACTGTGATCGTTTCCTCTGGTATGCACAACAAGTTCCTAAAAGAGAAAAAGGATCCTCTCAGGACCAACATCTGTCTTCCTGCATCAGGGTTGCATTTTGGCGAGGAGGAAACTAAAAGGAACATTACTGACCCCAGGGAGCAGATCTCACCTTTGACAGATATGTCCAAACAACCTGCAGCCACCCATAGACCCAGTTGCAGGTGGAGGCGTAACATGTCCTAAATGTCCCGTACCAGGACCCAAACCCAAGCAGAGAACCATATAAGAAATAAATAAACATACAGAAGGATATGTGTTTATGAGCTGCAGCTAAGTAACCCTAACAAAGGAGATTTCACAGAATCGGCTCTGTGCGCTAGACATGAACATAGATGTTAATAATAAAAAAAAGAAAAGAATACCTGGCAACATCCTATCAAGGTTTTCCGCATCTTATTACAGCGGAGAACATCTCAGTTGCTTTACAAACACAGAATAAAGACAAAAACATGCAATATCCTCTAACATGAGCACAAGTTCTCACTGCATTATGTATGTACACAGAATACTAATTTTAATAAGAGAATTAGAAAAGTGGTACTGTTAAAACTACTAAAAAATAATTATGATTCAACATAAATCAAGAATAAAGAATAGAAGCATCTTGTTAGATGTTTCAAGTCTGTAAGAACCAGGAGAAAATCAGCTAGCGACCAGGTTTGTTTATGAAGTCTGTTACCATGGGGATATACTCAGAGTTGATGTTACAAATTAATTAATTAGAAAACAAACTTTAACATAATTAATGAGTAATTTAATTTTGGTTTTAAGTTGTTAATTTCCTCCAAAAAACCTTATTTTGATAAATCTCCTCACTCCTTTAAAATATGTGATGATGGTTTCCTCAAATATTTTGATGGATATGAAATTAATTTACATTTTTCATGATAATGACTGATTTCTGACACAAGATAGTGTACCGCAGCTAGTCAATCAATATTTTATGTCATTAAAGCTGAAGGGATGACTTCATTTTTTTGCTGTCAGAGATAGTAGAAAAAGTAACAGATAATGTCTGAAAAAAACATTTGCTCCTCTGCCTTTTCCCTATGGTCCTACTGTCATTTGCAGAATAAACAGCCCGGTCAGAAACAACCAATCAGAGCCATGAGGAGTGTCTTAGCTGTGTCAATCACCTTTGTGTACGCACTTCTCACATTTTTCTCCTGTCCCGAGTGTTGAAGCTGAAGATTGCAGGTTTGCTGCTACTGTAATAATGGCAGAGAAGCAACCTAAGGTTAAAGGAGAACTGCCAAAAATTAATTATCTTGGAAGAGAATCACTCCAATCATATTTATTACCTTGTTTCCTCTTATTTCTCCCACATCTGATCTAAATCTCTGTTTCTGTCCCTTTGGAAAGCCCCGACAGCTCAGGGAGAGGGAGACTCTGCTGACCGAAGCAGCTGTCTCCTCTTCACACTAATGGTGCTATATTTCTATTTTTAGAGGAAAACGGTGTAAGATTTGCACCGATCAATATCTCTCTTGCTGCAGTCTTTTCCTCCCTAGGGCAGATGTTGATGTGAAAGAGGCATTTCATTTGTGCTGGAGGACAGGAGTGGCTTGATGATTGATTTGGCTTCAGTGTACTTAACAGATTTTTGCTTCCAGACTATAGACAGCCACCCTGGTTTACTTACAGTTTATTTCTCTGCAGTGAAATGCAAAAGAACAAGAGAATATGAAACCTTAATACAGGCCTTTTTTTCCCAACAAGGCAGTAAATCGGAGAAAAACCTAATATCCTAAATCTAGTTTAATATGCAGACTATAAAACAGAGTTAGTAATATGTCGCACTGAGAGAACAAGGCAGACTGAGTCTGGACGACCGTAAAGAGAAAGATCTGGATTTTCAAAGGACAAACTGATGTGCTGAGACCGAACCAAGGTTACTCTAACATTCAGGTGTGTGCGTGCGTGCGTGTGTGTGTGTGTGTGTGTGTGTGTGTGTGTGTGTGTGTGTGTGTCTCACTGTTAAGCTTCTTGTCACAGTAAAAACAAGTCTATACATCCTATAAATAAGAATAATGTGCTGGATGTTTAGAATCACTATTTCTCATCACAACGATGAGAAATAAAGTAAATACGGCAACAGAAAAAAATATTTTCCCACAAAATGATATTTCAATTGGCAGATTATTTTACTTATGAAATAAAATGTTGTGTTGTGGCATATTTTTCCATCAATAGTAAATAATTGTTGACTTAAAACAAGCTCCTGTATCTCACTGAACAGTTACTTGTTTTGTCAAGTGCACTGAGATATTTGCATTAGAAACTAGACCAAAAATACTTGGTAAGATTTTGTGGTTTTGGAGTGCGTTTGCATAAAAATTACATGTATCTGTTTCCAGCTTTCATGTACCTTGACCTTTTTGCATAAGAACAGCAGGTATATATATTTTTTGTGAACATTTCAGACACATCTCTTTTCCTTCTTCTTTCTTTCTTTCTTTCTTTCTTTCTTCCCCCATCAGCAAAAAGAAAATATGTCATCAGCCTTTTCTGTCGTAATCAATGCTGCTACGCATTCGATAGCATCAATCTGGCTAATTACTGTTTGACGAGAGCGACTCGGCGTCTGATTGAGCCGTGCTACAGTTCGACTCAAGGAGAATTTGTTCTCCTGCTCCACTGCGGGCTGGTAACCTACTTCAGAGCATCATTAGCTCCCACTTCAAGCTTTGAGCCCTGAGCAGTGCAGAGAGGAGAGAGTGAGCGGGAGTGCAAACCTATGCATCTCTAAGCTGCACAATAAAGAAAGTTTTCACTAAAGCACAAGCTCGGGCACGCAGCCAGAGCTCCAAATCCTGCAGGGAGCCGTGCTGCTGTAACTGAACAGCAGCTTTGTTTTATCACAAGGGCTGCGATGGAGGAGTGAAGGAACAATGATGTTGAAGGAACGCTTATTTAGCAGACTGTGGCACCAGGAGAGCAAGTCCTGATCATTTCTACAACTAAAGTACACATGACTAATGTGTAGAATGTCGTATTTAAAAATAGATATTCTGACGTGCTGGGACACATGGATTTTAAAGTCAGCTTAAGCAATATAGAGAAATGCCGGTTCTATAAATAAAAGGTAAAAACTGCAGAAAATAAATGAGAAACTTTTTTCTGTTAAAGGCAACAAAAATGGCAGTTGTTAGTCAAGATAGAGTAGGACACTCCCACACTTACCCGCACTTATAAAACAGCTGAACTACCCAGGCATGTGGCATCAGGGGCACATGATTAGGACATAAATACTCTCATAGGTATGGAGTATTTAAAGCTCAGATTTTTATTTTGGCGAAGAAGACTTAGAATAGAATAGAATAGAAATAGAATAGATAGAATAGAAATAGAATAGAATAGAATAGAATAGAATAGAATAGATAGAATAGAATAGAATATTTTTTACTGTCCCACAATGGGAACATTTCTGTTCAACAGCAGCAAACAGATTCACACAAAGATTGGATATAAAAACAAAATAAAGAGCAAAAAGAAGGTTGTAGCATCTTATGGATCTCGTAAAAGATTAAAATGGGTCTAAAAATAAACTGAGATTAGCCATTAAACTGCCTGCAAGTTAAATTTAGAAATCATGGCAATAAACCCAAGTCTGGCCATCCAAGTTCACCATGAGAGCAGGTAACACTTTATTTGAAGGGGTGAGCATAAGACGGACATGATGCTGTCATAAACATGACATAACAGCTGTTATGAACATAAAGGAGTCTTTTTGAATGTTTATGGGCGTTGTCATGAAGTGTCATTCGGAAGATAATGACACTTTTAATGCAAAGTTGCTTTAAAAGTTGCATTAAAAGTCCATTAAAAGTGCCAACTTTGCATTAAGGTGTCATTATTTACCATATAATGCAAAATTGGCACTTTTAATGGACTTTTAATAAACTTTTACTGCAACTTTTAGTACAACTTTGAACTAGAATTAGAATGAATCAGTCATATGCACATCCCTTCACATAAAGTGTTACAAAAGTTTCCAAAAAATTCTAAAATAACATCTTGTGACCTATATTATTGTCTTATTCCTATTGCTACTCTGTGCACAAGCTTAACTCTCCTGGTGTGCCAGGAAAAAACTTTTGCTTTGAAGGAAAAACAAAGAACCTGGCATTTGCAGAAGATCAGATGGACTAAAACCGGGACAAGAACAAGTGTAAACGTGGATATCTGGTCACCAGAGCAGCAGACATCTTTGATATAAACCGAACACAACATTCCAGCAAGAAAAGACGGAGACGGGAGTGTCATATTTGAGGATGTGTTGCGGCTGCAGGACCTGACTGTACAGCACTATTAGATTTAGGGTTCAAAACAGGACATAGAAAAACACTTGAAAGGCTCATTCCTAGTGTAAATACAAACCAGGCACGAAAGGAGGAAATGGGAAAGTTGGAAAATGAGTTGAGGAAATGAGGGAATCACCGACACTGATGATGGTGGGGGAGGAAGTCATTTTGAAGCAGGAAATTATGAAGCAAAAGCAGAGAAAGAGAGAACAGCAACAAACAAGAGAGGCTGTTTAGAAATTAAAGTACGCTCGGAGAAAAACAACGAAGGTAACCACTCCCTGACAGCAAGTGTAAGGTCTTTGGAGTCATTAGTCTTTGGTTTTTGTATGCAAATTCAAACTGTAATAAGTTGCTTACTGAAATAAAAAAAATGAATTTTTTGAAAAGAAAATGCACACTATGAATTTAAGTTCTAAAGGGTATTTAAATATTAATCACTCAAATTGAATTGTACTTTATGAAAATAAATAAACAAAATATTTAGAAGTGGTTAATTTTTAACATATCTATTTTGTTTAGTAAACAAATCCTAAACATTTGATGTCTGATGTCTAGAAGAAAACTATAGGTCAAAGGTGACTGCCAGAAGACTTCCTGTGTTGCATTCGGCTAATGCTAAAAGCGAATCATTTAGCTGGTAGCAGCGGATTCCCTTAAACGAGACCCAGGTTCCCCAAACTCCTGCAGGACTGCTCACAACACAAAGTTTTATGCCTTTTCAACATCCTTAAACCACTTCTGGACCAGAACTACAACTATCAGTTTTTTTTACACATTTACTTGAATCTGATTACATACAGAAAAGTGGTCATATAAAGTTTTGCAGCATCTCTTTTGCACATGGAAATAGCAGCTGTTTCCAGAGAAAGAAAGCAGCAGATAGAGACAAACTGCTGCAACACAATCCAGGAGGACAAGCTGAGGAAAGAAAAAAAAGAAAAAACCTGAATGGGACAAAAGCTGAACTCACAGGGGGAGGTGAAGATAATCTGAGAAAGGTGGCAGCAAGACCGAGATTAAACTGTACTGGAGCTAAGCAGCCGAGATAAGAAGCCAGCAGGAGCGAGAAGAAGTCAGACAAAGACAGAGAAAAAAGAGAGTTTGGCTCCAGGATAGAGAAGAAGAGAGTCTCACTGAGCTAGAATAAAGGAACATGTGATGATTAAAAAGACTGCTGTTTGATTTTTACAAGCCTAAATAGGAGAAGTGATGCAGGACTCCCTTTGTCTCTCCCTCCATCTGCTCGCGGCCACAAGGCGGCTCCTATCTACCCTTAATAACCGGCGCAGCTTTTCATTTCGGTCCCGTCGTGGCAGCAGAAGGACGTGGCCTCGTTCTCTCCCTCATGCATTATAAATACTCCATTACAACCTGTTGGCCGGCCCTCTGTGGGCCTGTGGCATGTTGATGGACCACACTGCAGATAATATCTACAGCATCATTATCAGGAGCCCCAAACTGATTGGGTTATGTTACCGCAGAGCGCCCAAGGTCTCCGGTTGAACCTTGTCTGCTGGGTCGTAATCCGTTTAAAGCAACGAGGTCTGAAGTTGCTGATTTCCCACAGCTGGTTTCATATGACAACCTCGGTCTTCAGATCAAAACTACAATTAATCTCCCGTAGCCGATACCAGGAAGTGCGCGCCCTCTGGAGAGGCCGTAGGTGCCAGCTGGCAGTCGGCGTCGACTGAACAGGCAGTCAGTCGCACCGATCTGAGGAACAATACGCTGCTGGCGCCCTGCTCTCGTTGGTGCATGCCAACATGCGTGGACTTACTTTGAGCAGGTCTTTGGGGAAATCCTGGCCACCGTTGAGTCCTTCCAGGTTTCCAATAAACTGTGTGCATGACATCCTCTTGCCAATGTTCTGGGGAATAAATAGATTATTTTATATTAAGAAATGCCTCGTTATCTCTATCCAACACATGCTACCACACAGTACATATTAGGCATGAACTTTTGAATCCTTGAGAGCCTGTTTGTGGGGGAAAAAATTAGATGAAATTGAATTAGGAGATAAAAAAATGTGTGTTTCTTGGCCTCTTCATATTTCAAACTTAGTCTGTAATTCTGCTCATTTCAATTTCTTACTCAGCTGAACTACAGTCAAGGTCAAAGGTTTTGGTATGAGAACAGGTGAAAGTATCCAAATTAAATCCCTGCTGAATATTCCCTACACCGTGCCACGAACTCTGACGAACTGAAAAACATTATTGGGTTTAAATGTTAGGAAACAAAGCACGTTTTGTGGATTATCGGATCACATAGATTGAATAGTGCCGGTGAATTTGAATCAAAGATGTGTAATATCAATGCTACATCTAAATAAATCTAATTAAAGAAAGTCTAATGTCTGGATTACACACACAATAAATGAGTTGTAATGTGTCTGGATAAGTTAACATTCACTGTATCACTATTAGAAGACTTTTGTTTGTCTGTTTTTACATTTTACTAACTTTGTACTCAATAAGTCATACTCATAGAAATGTTCAACTTTTGGACTTGCAACTTGTTGTACTTAAATCCTCCACTAGAGGACACAAGACAAGCAAAGGTCCCTGATTTTTTTATTTTTTACATGTTAAAATTCACAGTTTTCCCCTAATTTGAACCATCATATTGAGATAATGCCTTGTTACGATTTCAACTCATCACAGTCTTCTGTTTCCTCTGAGGCAGCCAACTTTATCACTAAGTAATCGACTCTAATCGTGATTGCGCAGCCGCTGCCTGTGTCCTGTACCACAGGTGAGCTCTGAGGTCAAAACTGAGAGAGAACAAATGTGCAGAAACTTCCTGTAAGAGCTGATCTCCAATCCCACCTCTTTAATTAATCATTCTTCCACAGCTCTGAGCCATCAACGAGCAGAGCTGCCAATGACCCAGATTTTTAAAAGAAGGCTGCGACAGTAAAACGAACAGATTAATAAAAGAGAAAGAGGCTCAAAAGTAAAAAAAAAAAACCTTCAGACCCGGATCAGAGCGCCGTCGGCTTCAGTTCGTATCTGCAGAACTCCACAGCTAATGAAACGCATACGTGTTTGAACTGCGGCTCTTTCATTTCGGCCAAATCCCCTTTTTAATCACCTGCAGTATTCCCCACATCAGATCTCTAATCCGCATTCACTCCGGTTCAACCGGAGGACCTACCTGACCGTGGAGGTCGGTGTTCAGCAGCATCAGGGCACAGGTAAGGGTATGAGCTGCATCTGCAGGATGAAAATATTGTTTTCTCGTTGAACCAAACCGTGGTGGCTTCCTGGCATTTCTGCTTCACATCTGTCCTACTGCTACATAACTATGCAATTTGAATATTTGCAAACACTTGAACATAAACCTGATCACGTGACTTTAGCTTTTTTATATTTTGCTAAATTGCAGCCACAAACTTTAGAGTCTTTTCGGGATTTTATGACAGAAGAACAAGTGAGGATGCAGAGTTGAGAAGTGGGAGGAAAATTAAACGAGGTTTTCAAAACAGTTTACAAATAAAAATCTGAAAAGTGTGGGTCGCTATTCTAAATTGTGGGGCGTGTCACCACTTATCCACAACCATAGATTACTGCAGCTGAGAGCTTTTTTTTATTCAGTTGTGAATGTAAGTTTTGCCTAAAAACTGTGTTCTTTTACTCTTCTCACATCCTGATTTCGTCACTTTGTGTCACTTTTCTTCACCCAGAGGTTCGATTTCTTCGGCTTTGCTCCCGTCTGTGTTGTGATGCTGTAAATATTGATTCTGTGTCCCTGCAGAAACTTGAATTCCTACATTCAGGTGCATCTTTGGTCCAATGCCTATCAAAAATAGCAATGCTTTTTATGGTATTCAGGGGAAAGAGTTAAAAATTTGACCACATATAAAGTTAAAAACTGCTCTGATATAAAATTTCCTTTGTCCTGAATGTGAGAAACTGCAGACAGGTCAGGTCTGAACGTGGGATTTCTCTTAACACTCCTCCTTAAAACAGAGACTCTGGATTTCATTTCTGGGCATCACAGTAAAGGGGTATGAAAACAAATGTAAGCCACACCTTTTGAGATTTTTATTTGTGAATCATTTTATCACTTTTCTTCCACTCCACAAAAATCCACATAAAACCTCAGTAAAATACGACGTTTCTGGTTGTAACGTGACAAAAAAAAGGAAATGCCAAAGGGATGTAAATACTTTTGCAGAGCACTGGAGCTGCAGTCTCCAAGTATTTCTGTCATCGCGTTGGCTCAAACCCGACATGCTAGTTATGATCACTTTTATAAAGAAACAATTTCCTCCGCAGCACATGTACTAATATAAGTTGATCTTTCAAGGCTCTCTGAGTGTTTTCCCCGCAGCGCTCACCCTCAGATGGCAGGACGTTTGGGTTGCACTCCAAGTAGCGTCTGGAAAAGTGTGACAGCACCCTCTCCCTCTCCTGAGTCTCCCCCATCAGAGCAAACTGCCTGAGGAAAGTCCTGCAGCGCAAACACAATTCATTCACCAGATGGTTAACAAACAGAAAACTGGATGCACAAGAAAACATGACCTCATTTAAAGCGTTCAAGCATCAGTGTGCACTGCAGATATGCACTAGTCTTTGCTTCTTTGAACAGATTAAAGGTTTTCAGCATTTTCATGACTGCACCCTGTAAAAAAAAGTACTAAAAGTGTGCAAATGTGTCTGAGGAATGCACGATGCATGCCTAATAAGCATACAACAATAAAACAAACATTAAAAGTTGAGAGTTTGTCTAAAAACCTTACAATAAATCGATATGATGATTGATGCATTACTAAAGTTCTCCTCTAGAGAGCAGTGTTTACCACAGGAGAGTCCTGCAGGCCCAGAAAACATAATAAAAAGATTTTAAAAATCCAGGTTCTGGGCCATAATCAAAGTATTGTGAGGCACAGACAATGACTTTGAAAGTATAAGACAAACACAATGAAGCTTCAACTACAGCCAGACTTGAAATATTCATAGCGCGCATTAATTTTTAATCAAAAGCATTTATGCTTTGTGCTAAAAAGACGTGACAGGCTTTCTTACCGCAGTGCTTGGTCAAGAGAGAGGCCGGTAAAACTGAAGAAACTCAGATACTCTTCTGCAACCATGCGGCTGAAGTCGTTGCTACAAACAGACACATGACGCAAATAAATTTAGGTAGCCATGACGGGAAAGAGAAGCCAACATTAGAACAAACGAGAGAACAAAAGAGCATGAAAGCAACAACAGTGTAGCGTTCAAACAGTTCGAGCTTCCTGCGTTTGCTGTAAAATTCTCTGTTTGTGCCATCAGTCAGCTTGAGATACAGATTGGAGGCCAGAATAAAAGAGAAATAATAAAAGAGGAGATTCCCAGGGCATGTCTGTCAAACAGTGAGACAAATCCTTCAATCCCAAAATGTCACTCATCATTTCAAATAAGCAGCAGAGAAGCGGATTGAGCAGAAGAGAACTTTACGAATGTAGATCTGTTTATAACACTAATTTAGGAGGAAAAAACAGAAAAAGAACAAACTGATTTTCCTCTGAACTGCAGGACCAAAATGTAGAATTCAAATAAAATGAACATCTGAGAAGTGTGATTTCCACAACTCTTTCTGATACCTTTAAATTAAACACAGAAGAAAAAAAAAGTCCTTCTCTAATTAGTCAATTTAATCTCAGTAGAAATTAATTTATCCCCTAAAGGCCTCTAACCATCCAGCCGGGTCTACAACTAAACATTTCAGATCAAAACATGTTGATGTGATAAAATGGTCCAGTCAGAGTCAAGATCCAAATCAAGCTGTAAATCTGACAAGGATTGAAAATGTATGTTCTCTGTTTTATCATATCTCTATGAACTCGAGATGAGTTACAAGAAAAATGAGCGACAGATTTAGAGTCTGTGCAAAGCGTGCAAAGCTGCTAGAGACATTTATCAGAGGAAATGCTGAATATGTAATATACCTGTTACATTTTCCAGATTTCATTTGTAGATTATCTTGAAATCCATGTATACTTTTTTTGTCCACTTCACAATTATGCTCTAGTTAATATTATTTGTCACTTAGTAGTTTTATATTTTTACAAAATTACATGATTTACTATCATTTTCGCGTGTAGCATTAAAAAAATTGTGTTTAAACATTTTGCTACAAATGATTTCCAGCAAGTTTTCAGTTAGCTACATACAAAGTTCAACTATAAGATCTATTATTTACAGAAAAGAAAAACAAAGTATACCCTGGGTTGAAATGGACACTCTGTGAGTCATGTCAGCAGGATGTTACATTTGTAGAAATGTTAAGAATCCAGGAAACTTCTGCACTCAAGTGACACACAGTAATGATCTCAGATGCTGGAAATCTTTCAGCCAGCATTGCGTTTAGATCAGATGTGACTGTGGAGAGGCAACCCCACTCATGGTCACAATCTTTTCTGACGAACGAACAAAGAGCAAAAATAAATCTCAAAATTAAAAGATGCAAAGAAAAAAAAAAAAAAAAAAATATTATATATATATATATATATATATATATATATATATATATATATATATATATATATAATATATATATATATATATATATATATGTACGGGCAGCTTGCACATCTGCTGCACAACGTGTCGGGCTTTGGAGCAAGGCCTGCTGCGCTCCACACTTCACGTTCTACGAGGGAACGCTGCAGCTCTGCAGGAAAAGACTGCAGGTGATAAAGTGAGCCGCCTGCAGATATAAAAACACGCTGAAAATATTTTGTATATGAAGCGAAACAGAAGAGGCCCCCGAACAGCTGAGCAGACAAAATCCAATATCATCCAAGAATGTGATCATGTGACTCTCAGTTCTTCTCAGTTAACCCTTCCTTTACAGTGACATTTTGCTCTTTCTTACAACAAAAATGTTTTAATATCACATTAAAAAATATATAAAAATAGTCTTATTTTGGTCTACTTTTAGATGTCTTTTTTTAAATTGCATACAGATGACCAAGGTTAAGGATAAGCTGTAAATATGGACTGACATCAACGTCAAAAACTTAATTGAGATGAGCCAGAATTTCATGTAATCTAAAAAAAATTGACTTTTAAAGTTTTTTTCTTTTTTTAACTCATTTTTTTTCTTCAACATAGTTTATTTAATTAGATTAAATTAATTAATTAACATTTATTTCTAATCCACTTAACTCTGACTTATAAAACATATTAAAACTAAAACTCCAGAGGTGAATAAGTGTTGTGTCAGAATGCAACAAAGAACCGATTTTAAATGTGACATTTTGTTCTATATGTAAGAAAAATCCTCTATCCTCAGATTCCAGGAGATAAATCTAAGTAACTGTCAGCTCAAAACTTAATTCCCCATTTTTGACCTTGTGTTGCACAGTGTGCCATCCTGGTTGGGGACTGAAAAACCAGTGAAAACCCAAAAGAGTGGAAAGATAAACCTCAGAAACCCTGGAGAACCGTTCATCAGGACCAGTGGGGAACGCTTTAATACCACAATAAACCCGTGGCGGCTCACTTCTTGCTGAGGTGGCGCGACACGTCCGACTTCCTGAATCCATCCAAGTGAAAGAGACGCTTGGCGAGTCGTTTGGCAGCTGCCACGTCACCACGGTGACTGCCGTTGGTGAGGGTGTCGCTGCTGCCCAGACCCAGCCGGTCACTGAGGTCCTGGTCCAGCTCGGAGTCCGTCGCCAGACGGGCCTTCTCCCTGCTGCCGGGGGGCGGGAGGGTGAGGGATGGGGAAATGATTAAAATGACAAAACAGAAAAATGAAACTGATTACGATTCGGGATGAGAAAGCGGACAAAAAAAAACTGAAAAATAATCAAGTAGAACAGGCAAAAGAAAAGAATGACACTAGATGGTGATTAAAACTAATTTCAGTAAACCAGTCATTCATTTTGAAGTGAGGCTTGTTTATGGATAACCATTTTGTTTTTTTCGTCATTTACCCCAGGGGTCATTGACCTTTACACTCCTAAGAGACAGTTTTTACCTTCAGTCCAGCTGAACTAGATATGTTCAGAAACCAAAAATCTACATAAATCTTCGAAACAAAATTACTTTTTCTTATATCGACTTTGTAAGAAATTTGTTCAGATTTTAAACTGAAGTACAATTTTACACTTGTTACATTCTCTTCAATTAGAAATGTCATTTTGATATAGAAAATGAGGTCAAAAAGCATGTTGTTTGCAACTTATTGCCACAAAAAAGCCACTTCATCCTTACACTTTTAGTGTAAAACCACTAGGATTTTGTGTTAATTTTTATATTTTAAACACTGCTAAACTCTTAAGCATTTTTGGACAAAGTTCTTAAGACATTTCCAGTAAATTTGGACCGAGTTCTTCTTAAGAACTTTGTTCAAAGAGCCACAGGTTGCAGACCAGTGGCTTAGTCTAAATGCAAATGGTTCTTTAGGCCAAAACAGGCAGATAGTTTTAGCTAAAACTACCTAAAACTAGCAGCTGGTCAGACAAAGACCAAAACCAAACTGGATCTCTACCATCTTAGAACAACTCCAATCCCAAAAGCCTTAGAACGATTTACACCAACACTACTTTATGAAACTTCAACTATTTTAGCTTTAGCACAGGAGGATGCTTGACACGGGACACAATTATTTACACAGGAAATTGATGTTCAATAAAAATAATAATTAATATAAAAAATGTAAAAAAGGAACTAATCACACAAAGCTAGATCTTCAAACTGCCAATGGAAACACACACAGAGAGGAAAGGAGAACTAAAATTTTGATTAAAAATAAAGTTCTTTAAAGTTTTATTTTACTCTGATTATAAAATGTAATCATCCATAATAGCTGGACTTGTAGTTTCCCTCCATCTTTTACAAAAGTAAGCTCATTGGTTGGTTCATAAGTGCAAACTCGTTACATCTGGATCCTACTGTACTAATATTTTAAGCATGTTATGTCACGCAGATGAAAAAGAATTACTTTTATAGCCCTTGCTAAACTGTGGATGAGAGAGATGGGGTCTCTGGGTTGATTTAGAGGAAGTAGTGACAAGCGGGGGGGGGCTTTCCATCAAGAGCTGTGTGACGTCTCTTATCGAGTCAGCTGGCCAAAGAAAACAATGACAGTCTGCAGTTATAATCCAAAACTCAACAAACACTATTTGAAAACAAGATTTTATTTGGATTTCTCAAAGGACGGCCGAAGGCAAGGAAACTCTCGTTTGTGCGTCAAAAGTTACAAAATAAAATTAAATGCAAATTAGTGGTTTCACCAGATTCATTGCAGCACTTTGAGAAAGAGTTCTAAGCTGTTCACATGCTGTCACGTCACAAACACTTCAGCGTATTTTATCTGATTTTATGTGACAGACCAACACAAAATGGAGCATACTTAGAAAATCATACATAGCTTTCCTTTGCTTTACAAATACAAATCTGAAAAGTTTTGTATTTGCATGCATTTTTATTCAGGCAGCTCTGCACATCCAGACTGAAATTTTTCTCCATTATCAGACTCAGTGTTGCGTCTTTCCATGGATCTTGAGTAGGATTTAGCTCTGGACTTTGACTGGGCCAATCTAACACATGAATATTTGGGGGTCGGAGATTACCTAGAGCTAATTTAGCTAAATAAAATCATGCTGACTAAAACAGGATAGTTGAGGCAGACTTCTTCGAGACAACAAATAATCTCGACTTTCATAGTGTTGTGAGATCCAGCTGCATAGATACTGACAACTCAGATTTACCCTACAGAACCACGCATAAACAAAAACAAACAGAACCTTTAAGAAACGTCAATAGTAGTCTGTCAGCTGAAACCTTATGTAAGCCACATCTCATTTGCAGGCTTTGGCCACTATTGGCATTTGTCAGATGAAACTGACCATATAAGTTTAATTAATGTTACTTACTATGAGTCCAGAGTGAAAAACCTTCAACCAGAATAAATGAGCTGCACTAAAATCATAATTTAACCCATCTAAAGTGTTTTAGAGGGTGCGTCGTTTAAACACTGGCCTCTATGGATGACTGAATTTTGATAGAATTGTCTTCTGGGAACTTTATAAGAAAAGTCAATGAAAGAGCCATAAACTCTTCAGAAATCTGAGCAACATTTGTTGGATCAGACCACACCACTGGGGTGTTGATGTGTAGACCTGAAGATGCTCTACAACCTAGTCTTCCACCACTGCATTGTTCGGTCTGGTTTCTCTTATCTCGCTCTTGAACAAAGATTCTCTATTCAGGAATAGATGTTGCTCCACAATATTTTCAAGGGTGCTCTTTTCCTTATTTATACGCCCTGTTTTAATCATGTTTTCCTTCCACTCAACTTTCTATAAATAGAGTGGAATACCACACTCTCTGAACAGCCAGCTCCTTAATTACTGAGCTTCTGTTGCTGACACTGCTAGTACAGGGTGTTATTTACTCTATGGTGAGTAACTTTTAAGTCAGCAGTCTTTACCATAATTGTGCAGCCTGTAACATAACATTTCTGTTTAGATTTTATATATATATATATACATATATACTGTATATATATATATATAGGTTTTGTCTAACAATATAAATTTCAGAGAAAGTACATTTTGTGTTTAACTTAGTAGCAAAGTCATAATAATGGGAATTCCCAGAAATAAACACTTAAAATTAATCAGTCTATGTGTATGGGAACTATATAATTTAGACATCTAGTGTTAATCACCTCCCCATGTGGGTGGTCATAATGGCCTGCCTGACTGGTGTGTAAACACCTTTCTCACCAAACAGGTGAGGCAGGTTCCAGGCCTACCTGTGGCAGGATCTCCGTTGTGTAAAATGCTGGTCGTCTCCAGCCACAGAGGAATTTTGAAAGCACGATGCCGAGTGCGCCGCCGCCGCTGCTGATGCCTCACCTCCACTTCGCCTTCGACTGACCTCTCTCCTCCCCCTAGCATCGCACCCTGAATGCATCACCATCTAGTCTGGAGACCTAACGCAGAGAAACACCTGTCCCGGCTCCCCCCGAGACCGGCAGAGTCTGACTCCGTCCTGACTCTGGACTGAGACTTCATGAGTTTTTCTCCACTTTCTCCCTCTCCCTCCCTCTCTCTGCGTTTCCTGTCATCTGAGCTCCACAGCAAGCCTCCATACCCACTCAAACTGTTTGTCCGTCTCTATCTTTTCCCATTCTGTTTGATGTTTTCCTCTCTCTTCCCTCATTTTACTCCTCCTCCTCTCTCTCTCTCTCTCCCTCCCTATTTCCCTGTGTAAACATTCGCCGTGCCTCCTGCTGACCTCGCATTCAGAGCTTGGAATGAGACTTGGCTTGTGCATCTCCTCAAAAATCACCTCCATTCATACCTTTCACTCACTGCATCTCCAATTACGTACGGCCGTCCGTCTACTGATGCCCGACAAACTTCTTTTATGTGTGTGAAAGCTTTTCACACACCTTCAGATCAAACAGAATCTAGAAGGTGTCGGGTTTCAGCTGGATATCTGTGGGCTGCGTGCCTCTGAACTCCTTCTGCCTTTTTTGGGGGTTTTTGTAAATGTCTGAGGCTGTACTGGAGTCTGTTTACAGCGTGTGGCTTATGAGGACCTGCAGAAGTGCTCCCAACCACAAAATTAACCGCCAGAGCTATAGTTTGGGCCACCCCACCTGTTAGCACTGATTCATCAAGGGAAGACACAATGCCGATAGGTCCTGAGAGAATTCCCGGTGTCAGCCTCTCTCGATCCACTTGGCAGCTCCACACAATGAGCCACTGTCCAACGATCCAGACCATCTGAAAAGGGTGGGTCTACGAAGGAATGAGTAGGGGCAGAGGGAAGTGAAACTCCTACGTTTACAGCTCTTGCAAAAGTCTTAAAACTCAGATATGTTCTACAGGGATTTTATGTAATAAATCAACACAAAATATGCATAATTGTGAGTTGGGAAGAAGGTCATGGGGGGAAATGTGCCGCATTGTCTCCATTCTGGATTCCAGAGCCTTTAGCAAAGTGTGATAAAGGCAGCGCCGAGCAAACCCTGACCTTCTCAATCCTGTTCTTGTGTGCAGAGTCTTAAAAAATAGGGTGAAATGGTGACTATGTAACAAAAAAGAGGTATTTAAAACAAATAAAACAGGAATGTATCAGCTGAAACTCCAGACTGGACTCCCTACAAGCACACACATATAGTATTTAGTTAAAGCTTCACATGGACATTGTATTGACTTCTGTTCATTTTTCATTCTTTTCTACAACCCCTACACTAAACCTAATCATTATTACATGCCTAACCTGAAACCTAACCCTGAACAAGGGGTTCTACCCTTTTAGAACTGGGCTTTGGTCCCCATAAGCCTCATCAGTCTTCGCAAAGTTAGTAAATACGCCAGAAATGGTCCTAAGAAGAATAGCTAAATAAGTACACACACACATTGTTTCTCCATCTTTACCAGGAATTTTCCATTTTTGGTAAACAAATCATTTCCATTCAGCCTTACTCATTGACTTTTCTTATTACCAGTACATGCCTAACCCTAACCTTAACACAATTCACACCTAAACCCAACCCCTGGCCCAAAAGCAACACTTCTCCTCAAGCAGCCGGTCCCCCACAGCGTAGTGTGCGTTAGGAACATCTAGCCACACACACACACACACGCACATACACATAAAACCTTACAGCAGTTGAAAGCCAAACTCAACCAATCTCCTGTTGAACAGGCAACTATAGAAATGAATCCTGTCGTTTGGTGCCCTCTGGTGGACAAAGCAACAAGCACGCTGATTTTTCTGCCTCTGCAGTGCGGTCAGTTTCTAAATCATTGTGACAATGAAAAAGTCAAACAGATAATGACCATAGTTTGACGTTAACATGTCATACAAGCTCAGTGAAAACATGTGGTGATAATGCTCATTTAATGATAGAATTGTAAAAAAAATAAAATAAAAGCTCTTGAGCAGCATACAGGAATGAGTAATCAAGGGCAGTCCTTCATAGCTACAGCCACAGCTTTCTGTTCCACCATACATTCACAAAAAGCCCACATTCATGCAGAAAATTAAAACATGCATTTCACCAACACTCTTATCCTTTATACTAGGAAGCAAATGGGCATGAAAACACACACTGACAAGGAAATAGTCCACACATTCCTGTGTAATCTGTGTGGTAGACAGCATGGGACCTTATGCTGATACAGTGACCTTCACTTTAAGCCACTGCAGCACTGCTCTTTTCAAGGAGAATCACACACACACACACACACACACACACACACACACACACACACACACAACACACACACCACACAAAACACACACACACAACACACACACACACACACACACACGGTCTAACGTTGGTGGAAAAGCATATTAGCGGGAATATGAAGAATATTCAGGCAAAACTTTACACCTTAGTCTCACAGGAAATAAACCAACATTGATAGTTCTTTACAGATCTTTGTTTGTTTCTTGACTCAACTGTGTCTAAAGTTGCCCTGATTTCACCAACCAAGATGTTAAAACAGGAACATCTGAAGTTCCTGGAAAAAGAAATAAAAAAAAAAACACTGGCCTGGAATGTTTATAACAACAATGTGCTTTTAGTTTCTCCTGAATGGCAAAAGTTTGCAACCTGCAATCTCAGCCCTAAATGGTAAACAAATCACCCAGTTAGCTTCTTTTAAGACCAACCAGAGGGAAAGTTTCAGTCCACATCCCTGCCATTAACTCATGGAGGCTGTTCAGTCAGTTGTTCAAAGAAAGAAAACAGAGAGCAGTGAACCCACTCCATTCAGCTCCAAACTTAGTCGAAAAACTAGATGTGTGCAGGTATTTGTTTTAGAAATTAAAAATGGCAACATTCTCAACATGACACGTGGCCTTTGTACGGCTGGGTGCGGCCACTGTAAAGGCGAAGCTAACTTCAGCTTCTACGCTCGTCTCAGGTCCAGCAGGTCGACTTCACGGCTCAGGTTCACTGTATTTATTCTAACAAGAGAGGAAATCCAGTTGGTGGTTAGTGTCAGTTACAGAGGGCAACAGAAGGAAAAAGGGGGAGGAGCTGTCAGTTACTGGTTGCTATGGTAACCACCAACTGCCAAGATTAGCGAAACTAACTTAATACGCTGATAATAATAAATGTCTGGAGAAACGACTTCTTGACTAAGCACAAATTTATTCAAAGAATAAACAAGCAGATTTTTACGAATTTAAAATAAAAATAAGGTAAATTAAAATAAAACCATGTTACATGAGAAAGGTGTGGTTCTTTCCGCTGTGATCTATTATTATGTGTGCTAAAGTTTAGGTGAGGGTCAGAATGAGAGGAAGAAGTAAACTGAGTATAACGTCGTATCTGGGTTGCATTTAAGGGCCTGTGTTGTTTTCAACCTAAAACAAACGTCTTGGGGTTTAGCTCTAATTTAGATCTTTGACTTAAAAGTACAAAACATAGCAGACACTTTGAGGGCGTCCAAGCAGCGACTGCATTCAGTTTAAAGGCTTTTTCCTGTTAAAACTTCTTTTTTTAATGGCCTCATATGATGCATGTGCAATTACACCCCTGAAAACTTCCCTCCTGAGTGATCGGCTCTAATCTACAGCTTTAAACGCTGCGGCTCTACGGGTTTCCGGCTTTGAGGCAGATTTTGGATCCCAGCTGCAGGGATTTGCTCCCATTCAGCCAGAACATCAGTCAGCTCTCTCCCTGATTCTCTGGCTCATAGTTTTTCCTGACTCTGTCAGATTAAACTGTTCCTGGATTTGCTCATGAACTTGACTTTGCATGTAGTGGCAATCATTTAGTGGTGATTTAATGTTGATAATGTTGATAAATTGGTGTATTTCCATTAGGCAAATTTATTTTTGTAATTCCAATTTTTGTCATTTTAAGGTCAATGGGAACACAGCTTGTGAGACGTGAAGATGTGAATTGCCCCGAGGGATAAAATAACATTATCTGACTGTCTGAGTTGATGAAGTGTTTGGTTTACTGAGTTTTGACGAAAACATGCAACATGTTGGCGTCTACAGCCCTGTAACAGGCGACCTTCCCTTCTGGGGGAAGACTACCAGCTGTGGGAACCCACCTGGACAAAGAGAAAGATGGGTTGATGTACCAGCTGCTCCCCAGCTGTGCACACTCTCGCCCTCTTGGCATCACGTCATCCGAGCCGCTGCTCAGTCTCTCACTGGAAGGGGCCCGCGTGGCATCCGAGTCCCCCGTCACCGTGAAGATAGAGTCGGACAGACTGGGCCTCTCGTGGTGTGCCAACGGGGCAAAGCTGAGCTGCACAATCTGACGGGCGCTCTGGCACACAGGCCCGTGGATGGCGGGCGTCAGCGTGGGCAGATCGAAGCTCAGGACAGTTTGGGTGCTGGAGGTCAGCAGCTCCTCACTGTCCAGGCTGTTGTAGGACGTCCCTTTGGCTCGGTGGGACTCCATGATGCTCTCAAAATGGCTGCTGAAGGTATCCTCAGCGGCGCAGCGGGGACCGGAGACCAGGATGGGGGACTTGAGTGCCGGGTTGTGGTTGTCAAAAAACGTTTCCATTGGTCTAAACGGGAAAAGGGTTTTTATGTTAATGGGACAAATCGGATGTTGCCAGGATGAAAACCTACTTTTAGTGACGGGGTCCTGAATAATTAATGTGAACATGTGTGTTTACGACCAAGCTGGAAATGAGGTCGGAGGAGACATGCAGATTCAGGTCCAGATTTATGCTGGAGCAAAACTCTCCCGCTGCTCAGTTTTCTTTTTATATACACTCACTGGCCACTTTATTAGGCACACCTTTTCACTTGCCTGTTGGCAAGGATGGCTAACCAGCCAATCACATGACAGCAGTTCAATTCAGTTATTCGTCTGGTCCAGCAGCAACCTTTACTGTCAGACAGGCCAAATAAAACTCATTTGAAGGCAACTTGTAATTTTATATTTATATAATTAGTTTATATAAACTAATTACTTTAAACTTAATGGAAATAAACTCTGTTTATTTCTATTTTTAAGATTTAAGCTACAGATAAAATTATTTAGCCAAAAATAATTAAGAGCCATTGTGGAAGGTTCAAAGAGTCATTAATGGCTCCGGAGCCAAAGGTTACAGACTTTGTTAAGACAGCTTGTTGAATTTCTAACAGAGAACATTTCCAAAAAAACAGGAAGTAGAGGCTGAAAATCCCACAGGCTTGCCACACCATTTTACAATAAAAGATTGGATAAATGCCGTCTGGTCTGATGAGTCTAGATTTCAGCTACAAGTCAGCTGGTGAGCCAGAACTGAAATGTTACTAATGGTGATGGTTATGTAATGCTGTGGGGATATTTTCATGGCACTTTACACTCATTTTCTGATGTTTATTTCCGTATTTCCAACAGGACAGCGGACCAAATCACAACTCAAATAACCTCAAACTATTTTCTTTAACGTGAAAAAAAGTTTATCATAGTCTGATAGCCGACGTGGCTTTCAGATCTTTATCCAGTAGAACATTTGGGATGTGAAAAACACATGAACTGGATGATATTTTTACGATGAAATCGAGCAATACCTCTGAGGAGTTGTTCAACCAGTAAGGGATTGAAGCAGCTCAGAGAGCAAAGGTCGTCCATCTTATTACTGGCAAGGTGTGCCTAAAAAAATGGCCGATGAGTGTGTGTGCTTTCATCCTGAGGGAAACTTGTTCACCTCGTCAGAAGATGCCCAAACACCTCTGGGTCCTCTTCAGCAGCAAACCGCTGCTTCCTGCTGTCGCCTTGCATCCTCACGCTCGCCCAGCTCACCATTTCCTCTTCCTCCTCGTCTTCCTCATCTTTCTCTTCCTCATCCTCACTCCCCTCTTGCTCCTCCCCACCTGTCCTCCTATAGGCCAGCCCCCTCAGAGGGCTGCTCCCCGCCCCGGATGTGCCTTGAACGCTGCGGTTGCTGCCGAAGGCGGAGTCGGCGTCGTCCTGCTCCGCCAGCAAAACCTCGTCGATGTCCGTCTCGCGGTAGCAGCGGAGCGGGACGGCATCCAGGTCCGTTTCGGAATACTTCAGCGTCCGGCGAATGATGCCCGTTTTGGGGGACGTCCCGATGGCGGCAGGGGGAGGAGTCACCAGCTCGACCTCCACGTGCTGAACGTCGTGATTGGCCGACAGCAGAGGCAGGGAGGATGGAGGAGTCGGGGTGGGAGACTCGCTGGAGTTACCACTGGGGGGCGCTGTGGAGGCCTCCAGGGAATCTAGCAAGAAGCATGATTTAATAATGTGAGGAAACGGAGCTCAGATGTATCTTTTATCCATACAATCATGGGAGTGTGCATCATTGTTAGTTCTAGGCGAAATCTCGCTAACTATGTTTAGATCTTTGCCGGGCTCGAATTAAACAATCCATACTTCCACGTCTGAGCAACTCACAATCGGAGCTTTCCATAAATGTGCTATTTCTTAAATCTCTAGGCATTTTAATAATCTTTCTCATAGAAGGACAAAAAGCTCAGAAGAAGACACTGACCACAACTTCCTTCTTCACAAAACGTTAACCAATATGGAGAGGTACTAGATTTTAGCGGTTGTACAATTTCTCTTTTGTCTGTAAAAACCACAAGTAATTTCTCCCGATATTGCTAAGCTTGCTTGTTTGTATTGGTTGCATTTACCCAGAATGCCCTGCACTATAGTCCACTTAATGCTTTTGGAGCGGTTTACGGTCTGTTTGGTGTTTGCATTTCCATTCAAACCGAGTTCCCTTCCACCAAACTTAGATCCGGGTTTTAATGTAGACCAGAGTTCGCTTTTTTGGTCCTCATCAGAGTCTGATTACACATTCACATCTTCTCTAACAAAACAAACCTTCTAGGCAAACAAACTAGAGTTCAACTAAAGTCATTGCACCCTAACACCTTGGTGAGATTATTGTAACAAGCAGAGCTGCTTGCTTGACTGCATCATGTGGTTTGTCTTTTTGACAAACCACAAACCTTTTAATAATTCCCAGATTACTCAGCCAGAATTACAAACCACAAATTAACTGTAAAAACAGAACCAATGAATCCGCCAATTCATCTTTACATTTAAAATCTCAGCCAATATAATTTAAAACCTGAAATGAATGGAAAAATTGGATAATTTGGACTTCTTAAGGCCTAGAATGAAGACAATTAAACGTAAGTCACTTTATGACTTCTTAAGACTTTTTTTGGTTTTGTAAACTTGAGAGTAGGTAGAAATAACTGTAGATTCTGTAAAAGCAGATCTATGTATTGATATTAAACTCTAGAAGAGAAAGAGGGCGTACATTTTTAGTTATGACATTTATTGCTTTAAGACTGTATTTTAAATGAATAAAATACAGTTACGTCACTGCAACTAAAATAAGTTACGTCACTGCAACCATGTGACGTAACTTATCTTTCCATAAAACTATGGAAGCCATTACTTTAGTTGGAAGAGCAAAAGCTAGATACTGGAAGCAAAGTTTCTCATTCTTTCCTTTGCTCAATGTGTGCAATAGTTACTTTTATCCATTTTGCCAGTAGCTTCCTCTGCAGAGGTCCCGAACAGGAACTCCCATTTGGCCCGAGCAATCTTCTGACAGTGCAGAGAAGGAACAGGAGCTGCACTTCCACTGTCTGTCTGAAAATAACACACAAGAGACAAACTGAGGGTTAATCTGCAGGGTCGTATTACGATTGTTCACAGTGTGCTCTTCACTGAAGACCGATCTAGCTCTGATGTTTGTTACATGGGAGTTGAGTCAGGGAGCAGCTTCCACGTTGAACCAGAAGTTAACCAGAGGTTAATTCGCTCATTGACATAATTCTGATGTGTGTGTCTTACAGCTGATGAAACCCAAACATAAGTTATTTTTAAATATTAAAATGAAAACAATAACAGTAGTATAATGAAAGCCTATGCACCGTGTGATACAGAGACTCAGTGTTTGGATTTGGAGTCTTTTAGCATTGATTACAGTCTAAGACTCCAGTTATCCTTCTGAAACTTTTTTCAGTACAGGTTTTCTTTTCATTAAACTTTTCACTAATATAACTGGATATATGTGAATATCGGCTTTTCTTTTATCATTGACCTTTTGCACTTTACCCTCCTTGTAAAGGGAGTTGCTGACCATTTGCAGGAGTCAATGAAGCCATTTTATTCAATAACAAGGACAGACATTTGTGCTAGAAATTGGTCTAAAGTCAAGTTCAAGCTGTAACTCTATTTGTAGGTTTTCATTTGTTGAAGGTTATGATAATCTAATTTGACAGAAATGAATGCTTTAAATATTTCACTCAATATGTAATGTTTTCAATTGCTTAAATTTAAAAACCTTTCCATTTAGATGTTGCGGCTTTAGTACGTTTTTAGCAGTATGATATGTTGAAAATAGCTGCTAAATGTCTTTAATTTAACGCTCTGAACAGCTTTTTATTCTTTCAAATGTTTTTAATACATTAACTAACAGAGAGAGGACTCTTGATAGATATCAGGAAAAGGAGTCTGAAAACAAAGAATCAAAAGAGCTCTGTGAAAAAGGGGAGTTAAAGGTCAGACTCAGCTTTCAGAGAAACAATCAACTAACTGCAGTGCATTCTGGGTAAAAGTGGCAGACAAGTTTGTAGTTCCCATCTGATTGAACAATTCCAGCTCTTGGCAGGGCTCAGAAGTGAGCATAAAAGCTGAACCAAGCTTCATGTCAGAAAGACAGAGTTATGAAATAAAGAAATAAAAAAGAAAATAAGAATGTGAAGAAAAAAGGGACTCCACAAACAAAATTCCAATCTTCAGATACAAGCAATAATCCTGGATCTAGTGAAAGTGAGCTGAAGAAATAAAATAAAACATGAACGTCCTTCTTATCCTTTTCAAAGAAAGTAAAGCAAGTAATTAAGATGTTAATAAAATAAAATACTGACCTTTTATTTACTGGACGCCATTTTATATTTTAGTTTATATAAACTTGCATTTTGGAACAATGTAAGAAAATAATGAATCATATATTTGTATAAAACTGTATGTAAAGCTCAGTTTGATTAACCATCTGTAACAACAATAAAGCAATTTGGTAAGACACAATGGGCATCGAGGTAAAGTCAGTGTCTGGCATAAAACAAGTTCCTGCAAGGAGGAGCCATAATGTTAAATTCCCACCACACTTTCTCACAAACTAAAACCCGACAAAAACAATATAATAGCAGAACTAGGATGACCTGGATTAAACATATTTTAATAATATACAAAAAAGAAAACCATATAAACATATTTTATAAAATGCATAAATATATGCAAATGCAAATATATGTCAGTTATGACATCACTCTATCTGTGATGTCATAATATTTCTTTTATGACATCATAAAACAGTCTCTAAGTACTTGAAGTTTCCCAAGATCTTTCATTCGAGCCCAGTTAGGGTTAGGGTTAGGTATGTGATGGTTAGGGTTAGGAAAGGATAAAGGTAAGGTTTTAGCAGGTAAGACTCTGTGTGTGGTTGTGAAGTCTTGTGTGTGTGTGTGTGTGTGTGTGTGTGTGTGTGTGTGTGTGGTGTGTGTGTGTGTGTGTGTGCATGGTTGTTTGCCCCGTCTGCCTCCGTGTTGCCCTGCGACAGACTAGTGACCTGTCCAGGGTGATCCTGCCTCTCGCCAGGAACCTAGCTGGAGATGGGCACCAGGGGTGAAAGTAGTTTTAAATTCTTGGGGGTACTATGACAAAAATAATAATAATAAATATATTATGTACAGGGTTGTACGCAGTACCTTCAAGAGAGGGGCGGATGTCTGCTGTAAAAAAAAAAAATCAGTGGGTTCACTGTGCAGCCATGAGTGCATCCAATTAGCCGTGACTGATAAGTTTTTCAAGAACAATCTAAAACAGACTTAATTAGTTAATGAATACATTTTTTCCCATTTCATACCGTTTCTGAACTGTTCGTGCTTTGCTTAGAGCAGAGGTTCAACAGGTCGATGGCGGAAAGGTTTTGAGTCTTGGCATTAGGTGACAAACTGAACGCTGCCAGGACGATGAGACCAGCACGTCCTCCTCTGACAGTTCACTGTCAGTTACAGAATAGTTACAAATCAAGTCGACTTTTATTAAAGAACAAGAAAAAAAATCCACCAAACTGTTCAAATTTTGTGGATTTGAACATGTTTGAACACAAATCACGTTGAAACAATCCAAAACATGTTCAAATTAGTGACCCAACAACAATAATAATCTCTAGTGATTATTGTTTCAACAAGGTGTTGCGGAATTCTGTGCGTCTCGGTTCCATTACCAAAATAACTAGCAGAGCAGGAGTTTAAAATTAACTAATCAACCACCGCTTATTAATAATCGCAAAAATTAATACCAAGCCTGCAAACCTAATATTGTAACGGACTGAAAGTTATGTTTTTAACATAATCTCGGGTCGGTTTGTGGAGCGCATGGTGTTGCCATGGCAACGTGTGTGCTTAATTGACAAAGAGACGGAGATTAAAAAGGTGCGAGAGATTTAGAGTTGATCATCTGTTCGGGTTGTTTTACCTTTGTTTACCTTTGCCTTGGCGCATCACAGCCACTGTACTCTCTGAACGTTCAATAAACGACAAACTTGGACTAATGGGGTATATGCCACAGATTTCCGACTCAGGACTTCCACATTTTACAGTATGTTAACAGTGGCTCCTCAGTCGCTGTCGGTGTTCTGTCAGATCAGCATATGTCGTCAGATAGTCAAATGCTTAGCTCAGTCATATGGTAATGACATGTAAACGCTGTCATTACCATATGATTTTATTTAATCAACAACATAGAATCATGACGTAGATCGTCATACACTTTGTTATTAACCTTCTTCAAATCAGACAAAATGGGTGTCAATCAACTCGGCTACGCTTGTGCTGGTTTGTGCAGCAAACATTTTCGTTTGTGCTGCTTTGGCTTTGAAGATATTAATGAAAGTCTAAAGGTCAAAAGGTCAACCAGCCCCCCCCCCCCACTTTTATGAAATCAAACAAAATTGGTGGCAAACGTTAGTGCTACGTTTGTGCTGGTTTGTGCAGCAAAATGTTCGTTTGTGCTGCTATCATTTTGAAGCTATAAAGAAAGTTGGATTTCAATAAAGAAATCCCTCCATGGGTGATACCACCATAGAGAGCTTTCATTTTATAGCGTTAAGTATGAAACGGGGTGATGGAACAACACAGCACTTTTAAATGTCAATAATCAGAATGCAGAAATGCCTTTTCCCCATCGATATGCTTCCCGACCGCGGTAAAAAAAAAAAAAAAAAAAAAAAAAAGAAGAAGAAAAAAAGACGCGCACATTGCGCAAAACAGAGCGACGAACTAGATGTGAATTATGGCATAAAAACAGATAATCCGACGCTGAACAATGAAAAAAATCAACACATAATGTGAAACACATGAACATTAGACGGAGCAGCAGGTGTAGAGTTCAGCGTCAATATTTATTGACGCAGATGGTGAGCGTCAATAAACAATAAAAAAAAATCTAGCAACAGGAAAGAAACTAAAGTGGACATAGCAATAAACCAAGAGAGGACAATACTAATCAAATTAAACTAAATGGAAATGAATGAAGATAAGATAAGATAAGATAAAACTTTATTGTCATATTGCATGCACAAGGTGAATACAAAATGAAATTTCATTGCATACAGCTCAGGACAGTATTTTGAGCTTCCAAAAGAAATACAGTATAAAAATATGTTTATAAATATAAAAACATATATATATATATATATATATATATATATATATATATAAATAAATAAATAAATAGAGTGAAGGAATGACAGTAAAAGAGTACTTTGTTCTGTACATGAGGCAGATATAATGTGGAGACCAGATTATTTAAATGCAATACGGTTGGGAGTTCAGCAGTCTAATGGCAAGTGGAAAAAAGCTGTTTCGGAACCTGGATGTCCTACACCGGATGCTTCGGAACCTCTTTCCAGAGGGCAGCAGGGAGAACCATCCATGGTGTGGGTGTGAAGGGTCTCTGACGATGTTTCGGCCTCGGGACACGCGGCGCCGGGATGAAAGGTCTTGAACGGAGGGAAGGGTGGCCCCGATGATCCTCTCTGCTGTCCGCACCACTCTCCTCACGTTCTTCCAGTCGGAGACGCTACAACCTCCACACCACACAGAGAGGCAGCTGGTCAAAATGCTCTCTATGGTGCTTTTGTAGAACGTCTTGAGGATGGGTGGGGGCAAGTGTGCTCTTCTCATCCTCCGCAGGAAATACAGACGTTTCTGTGCCTTCTTGACCAGAGACGCGGTGTTCACAGTCCAGGAGAGGTCGTTAGTGATGTGCACCCCCAAAAATTTGGTGCTGCTGACCACCTCCACAGCCGAACTGTTTATGAGCAGTGGAGCGTGGCTGGGCCGATGTTTTCTGAAGTCGACGATCATCTCCTTAGTCTTGTCGACATTCAGGATCAGGCTGTTCTCTCTGCACCAGACTACTAGCTGCTCCACCTCCTCTCTGTAGTCCAGGTCGTTATCATCAGTAATGAGGCCCACCACCGTTGTGTCATCCGCAAACTTCACGATGTGATTGGTGGTGAACCTTGGGACACAGTCGTGTGTCATCAGAGTGAACAACAGAGGACTCAGGACGCAGCCCTGAGGGGAACCTGTGCTGAGGTTGATGACATCGGAAGTGTATTGTCCAATCCGGACTGACTGTGATCTGTCGGTGAGGAAGTCTAATAGCCAGTTGCGCAGGCGGTTACTGAATCCCAGGTGTCCCAGTTTTTCTGCCAGATGCTGTGGGATGATTGTGTTGAACGCTGAGCTGAAGTCCAGGAACAACATCCGCACATGACTATTCTTCTTTTCCAGGTGAGCCAGGCTCAGGTGAAGGGTGGAGGAGATAGCATCCTCAGAAGAGCGGTTACGGCGGTAGGCAAACTGGTACGGGTCGAATGTCGGGGGGAGTCTGGAGACGATATGTTCTTTTACTAGTCTTTCAAAGCACTTCATCATAATGGGAGTCAGTGCCACAGGCCGGTAATCATTGAAAGAGGTAACTTGAGGTTTCTTTGGCACCGGAATGATGGAGGCAGTTTTTAGACAGGCTGGCACTGTGGCTTGGTATAGTGAAGTGTTAAAAATGTCTGTGAGGACACCAGCCAGCTGACCTGCGCATTCCCTGAACACCCGCCCAGGTATGTTGTCAGGGCCTGGGGCCTTGCGTGGGTTGACTCTTTTCAGAGTCTTTAACACCTCGGCCGTGTCCAGGCAGAGTGGCTCCTCTTCCTGGTGGGGGACAGTTTTCTTTGCTGGAGTGCTGTTCAGTGACTCAAATCTTCCAAAGAAGTTATTGAGTCCATTTAAAAAGTCAGCATCAACTTCCCCCACTGGGGGGGAGGATGGATTGTAATCTGTGATCGCCTTTATTCCCTGGTGTTGGTTGTGTCGTGGAAGAGCTCCTGTATTTTCCGACTGTGGGTTCGCTTTGCTAACCTGATAGCACGGTTCAAGTTGGCTCTAACTGACCTCAGTGCCTCCTTGTCGCCAGACTTGAAGGCTAAATTTCGTGCTTTTAGCATGTCCCGTACCTCCTTAGTCATCCAGGGTTTTTGGTTGGCCCGGGTGATAATGTTCTTAGTGATGCTGACGTCGTCTGTACACTTGTTGATGTAGGCTGACACAGTCATAGCGTACTCATCAATATTGGTCTGGTCATTGCAGGTGGCTGCTGCCTTGAACATTTCCCAGTCAGAGCACTCAAAACAGTCCTGAAGTGCCTCCATGGCCCCCTCAGTCCACATTCTCACCTGCTTCACTATAGGTTTTGTTCTGATCAGCAGGGGCATGTATGCAGGAGTTAGCATAACAGATAGGTGGTCTGAAGAGCCAAGATGGGGGCGGGGGGCTGCTCTGAATGCTTCTTTGATGTTGGTGTAGGCCAAGTCCAGAATATTTTCTCCCCTGGTTGGAAAATCCACGTACTGGTGGAAGTGAGGGAGAACAGTCCTCATGTTGGCCTGGTTGAAATCCCCAGCAATGATGAAAACTCCCTCTGTGTGTGAGGATTGCAAATGACTGATGGTCCGGTATAGAATACTCATAGCCTCTTTAGCGTTAGCACTGGGGGGAACATATACGGCAGTAATGCTAACAACAGTAAACCGACCGCGGTTTACTGTTGAATGAAGAACAAAATGAAGAATGAAATGAAGAATGAATGAATGAAGAACAAAATGAATGAATGAAGAACAAAATGAAGAATGAAGAACAAAATGCAAGAATAAACTATGAAACTAAAGTAAATACAGAGGAATAAACTGGTATGGCAAGACCTTTTGAGCAATAATTAATACAGAGGACTGTATGGCAAGAATAAACACACTATTTCCAGATAAAAGGTAAAATAATATTGTTGAAGTTCCATGGGTTTGTTGAGACCACATCTAATACTGAGAATAAATATATCTTACAGACCATAACAGTAAAGAACTGATAACTTATTTATGTTTTTAATTAGATTTGATATATTTATTTCTTCAATATTATTTTTCATGTCAGTGTTAATGTCATGAGGCTGATGACTCCATGACACTTTCAATTTGACTCATTAGGATTTGATAACCAGATTTGTTCTTTGTCATTTCTGTCCAGTAAAACTATTAATCTATAATCAATAGACAGGTCTATATAAAGATATAATCAATGTTTCTGTCTCATATTTGTATTGCATTAAAAGGATCTGGAAATGTTTTTCCACTGAAAGCTCTGGTTTGCACAATAAATGCCATGTGGGTGAAGTTTTATGGATGATACACTGATGTCCCATTCCCCTGAAGGCAGCACAGAGCTGTACCACCAGAAACTGGCAGAAACACTGAAGAGAAGAAGAGCTATGATTAACGTAGTTACAATTCTAACCAAGTTTTAATGTTGCAGAGCTCGTTTTCCAAATAGATCAAAGTTTAAACTGGCATGTTGTTCATCTCTTATCTGGTCGTTTTGTGGAATATTTAACAACTAAAAAATAAGAATATTTTTTCCACTCTGATTGGCTGCTGTTAGGCCAACCAATTTTAACTTGAATGTTCATTGCATTTTTTTGTAGACGCCTGTGAAAATAATTTCTACTCCCATGGCTTTTTTGCTCTCTGGGAAATTATTTTTGATGATAAATACAGAAACAAGCATAAAAATCAAAACATCTACAATAGTGATAGTAATTTTGAGAAACACTGCTCTAAATTCATTGCTCACCTGTATTCCTGAAGTGGCGACACCGGTCTCGTTGCTCTGGTGACTGGACTGACTGGACTCTGGCGACAAGCAGTCTCTGTCCCCAAAGCTCCCCGTCACACCGCTGGAGCTCCGAGAGGAAGACCCCGTCATTGCTCCGTTCTGCTCCACCTCTGGAGATTCTCCTGCCCTCCTGGGATCGCCTCCATCCGCCTCTTCGCCGTGCCCTTCATCCTCACAGCTCTCATCCTCCTCTTCGGAGTCCAGCGCCACAGGCCCGAGCAAAAGAATCTCCCTCCTCCTCTGCTCGGCCCGTTTCTGCTGGGCCGTGGGGCTGAGCGGCCGCCTCAGCCGGCCGGTTTGCTGGTGACCGCCAGACTCGAACCCAGACTCGTTCTCCAGCTGGTTCCTCCACTGCTGCCTGGACGTCCAGCTGACCGGACCCTCTTCAACGCCTTTGTTGATGAAGAGCCTGCGTGAGAGCTCTGTGCAGTCCCCTTTCTCGAAACAGCTCAGGTCTCCTCTCCTGTCCAGGCTTGGGGACCAGGAGTCCCCGGTATACTGGGGAGGCTGGCAGCGATGCAGGGTGGGGCTTTCTGGTGCTCGGAGTTCAGCTTGGAGAAGCCTTGGGTCTCTGATGGGAGAGCTGATCTCAGTGGGTGGATGAGAAGGTCGGAGGACTCGAGAGGGGAGCGCTGGGGAGCTCTGCTGTGCTGATAAAACTGAGCTGTGATGCTGGGCTTCCTGAAAGCAGTCCTCCTGACGTGTGCCATGAGAAGAGTTGGAGCTTTCCGGCTGGTGAGAGTCTGTGTTTTCAGTTGCTGGCATGTGTTGATCATTTAAAGGGATGTTCATCTTCAGCATTTGCTTAAAGTGCTGTGCGTTTGGAGAGGACTCTCCAGAGTTTGAGCTGCTCATGCCTGAAGAATGGATGTGCAATGAGGATCTCCTGGCCTCCGTCAACATTGAAGACACTCTGGAAGCTTCCTCCGCTAGTCGGCGGGCCACTTCGGGACTGTGAGCTGGAGAAGAAGGTTTGCTGCCACTCAACTGGTTCAAACCTTCGACTCCGTTATTGCCTGGCTGAAAGATTAATTCCTGCAGAGAAGTTTTCTTGTGTCTTTTGGTAGCTGGACTTTGTGCCATCCTCCCATCCTCTGTTGAACTCTGAAGAGGACAATGAAGGTCGGGAGAGGACCTCGATTCTGACGCCTTTCCAGACTGGTCTGATCCAGGGATGTTTCTCAACCCATGAATAGCCTGACTGTTATCTGTGAGCTCTTTGGGATTCACTCTGATGTTCTGATGCTGGACTGGAGACCCGGCCCAGGACTGGCAGCGCTGCTGTTGACCGTACCGTGAGGAGGCTTCAAGGTCGAGTGCGTGGGCCAATTTAATCCTTAGTAATGGGCGAACCGAACTCTTCCACCGCCCTCTGTGTAGCTGCTCTGCCAATCGGATCCAAACGGGCTGTCGAAGACCCGGGGAGAAGGTCTGCTGGTGACTCTCTGGAGGTTGGAAACTCAGTTTGGGACTTGAGCTGCACGACGAACGGGGACTTTCAAACCAAACTTGATCACTCAGACGCTTCTGAAAGCGGGATGGGGTGGACAGCTCATCTCTCGCTCGTCTCTCGCACATGGAGTTGTGTGAGCTGTCCAACGTTTTCACGTTGGACTTTTCGACGTAACTGAAGCTGACCACAGATCGCTGGCCATCAGGAGGAGTGAGAGGGTGGCCGACTCTTCTGGAGAAGGGGGATGAGTGTAGAGGTGAGTCCCATCGTTTGGTGGCTGACAGTGAGCTGCTGGATGTTTGGAGCTGAAAGTTGACAGTGTGTCGAGATGGAGACTGATTGTGATTCTGGTCCAGAACACGTTGGACTTGTGGCAGGACTTGTGGCGGTCCTTCCGGCGGCTGTCTGGCTCGCTAGCTGGGAGAGGAGCTGGGCCCAGGACTGTCCTCAACTGGAATCCTCTGAGCAATCCCTTCGTCGCTCTCCCTGGCCTGATCTGGGGCAGATCTCACTTCCACATAAAGATGAAGAACTTTTCCAGACTGGGACATGACCTCCGCTCAGCTCTTAATGAGGACACTAAAACGGAGCGGAGAAAGACTCAGACAGGGTGAAAGAGAGGTCTTTTCCCCCTCCCTGTTGGGTTGGAATTAGGTTTTTCTGCTGCTGGTGGTTTATTTTTAGGCATCTTTCTTCTGCCTCCCAAATCGTCTGTGTGTAAAGCAGAGACACAGAGCAAAAACATGCCCAGGGGATGCTGCCAACACCTCCCAACTCCTCATACCTGTGAATGAAAGAGAGGAGGCGTAATTAATATGCCAAATGAGTGTGAAAAGCTGGTAAAGGACAAGTGAAAACACCCACTTTTCTAAAAGAAGCCAAGTGTGAGAGTTTTGTCCTAAATGAGATGCAAAGATTTCCAGCCATGCTGCTCTTAACAATGTTAAACAAAACTCAAATAAGTCATTCAGGTCCTCTCAGATTGTCCATAAAGTGATTCTGTTTTATAAATCAGAGGCGTTTTATTTTCAAATCTCCAAAAAAAATAAAAAACATTTTTTTTGATAATTTTATTATCTTGGACAATTTTGACAATAGAGAGAGCTTCATTTGAGAGAATTTAACCAATCATGTGACATGGAGATGCCAAAGAAATTAAACTAAAAATATAACAAAAAACTATAACAGGTTTTGGAAAGGATACTGGAAAGGAGGCTGATGTTTAGCCACCTCAACTCTATTGAAAATGTGTGCGTCATCCAGTTTAGCTATCCTCTACCAATTCTGATAAGTTTCCACACAGAATCTTGTTGCTTTGTTCAAAAAGTATTTAATTTCTCTGCGGCTTCCTGAGTTTAACAAAATATTATAGGCGTGGTATTTTAGCTTTAAGGTTCAGTTCTGAACATGTGTGGATCTGGGTACTTCTGACCAGCATCATAATAACGCATTTAATTCTGTGCTGAGCTCATCTGAGTTGAATCCTTTGCAGCTGTCATCATTACATCGCTAAGCTTCATGCAGATTGGCTTTTCACGCCAATGTTGCAGCAGACAACGGATGTGTGCAGTAAAATTAAAGTCACTCTGTCATGGCTGCTGAGCCCCAGTTTGCTGCCAGCAGCAGCAGATTGGAGTTGCCGTATGGCAGCAGTGGGAGACAACATCCATGTTGGAACTGGCAACGTGAGAACAATGGGAACTTGAGAGCAGTTGGCACACGGGATGGGCAGACCGCCACCTCTTTTTAACCCCAAGTGTTGTTTTAGACACGACTTCAAAACAAGTCAGGCTCAGCTTTCCCGCTTCTGGCTTGCCTTGCAAGTTTAGTTGGCTCCTGTGAATAAAACATATGGCTTTTCACGGCAGATCTGACTCTGCACAGACATGAAAAAATTAGGATTAGAATTCAGTTCAACCAAAAGGAACATCAACACATCGATGTGCAATTTATTTGAAATTTCTAGAAAGGAGATTGAAAAATTAACCTTGTTTTGTTCAATTAGCAAAAAAAAAATCAAAACTAAAAAGGCCTTTTCTTAAGAAAAACGCAGGACAGCCTTTTCTCTAAGAGATGGTCTTAACCTTTTACGTTGAAATCACTTTACGGAGCTACTCTTTGTAAACATCTATCAGTTTCTGACATTCATCTAAGCTGGTCACTTTTAATTGTTGTGTGTTTTGGGAGTTAAAAGGTAATCTCTTATGCTTCCTTGAACAGGTTAGGATAGGTCTATGGGCATTATAAAACATTCTCATTTGTTTTATGGACAAAATCATTTTTATATAATGAGATTACTTTGAGCTCCTGTCAGAGTGAGCCATTTTAGAGCATCTTGTCACTTAAAATCCAGATAAGCTGCTTCAGACCCACACATGAAAATGATCGTAAACACATGTGCAATTATACAACAGCACATCTTTGAAAAGCAGAAGTGAAGCCTCCTGGTAAGTCAACAACAAAACATTGTCTTTCCTGGAGCCTGGAGTTGCTAGGTGACAGGTGGGGCTCGGCTGGGGTTGCTGGGTAACGGCGTAGACCCTGTCGATTGTGACTCAACAATCGGGCGGTTTTCAAGACACCAAAAACATTAACTTTTGCCAAAAATCGGGCTGGGTGGCTTTTTAAAGTACTTCAGCTGCTTTTAGACAACAAAAAGAACATGCACAATGTAAATTTTGCTAACATCACTTTGATATATCAAGATCTGGGCTTTGACTAGGCTTAGATGATTTCTAAATTCTCAGCCAGTCCTTGGTGGTTTACTACAGCGCCTATAAAAAATATTCACCATCTTGAAAGTTTTGTCGCTTTTATGACAAAAAAAATCCCTGTAATGTAAAAAACCCCCAGATTTCTACAAAATGAAGACAATAAAAATATGTAACGTGTATTAAGTAACTGCATAAATATTCACAACATTTAAAGTGACTCAGCCAATTGGTGCTAGTAGTATCACCATTTAGTGATCTAATGGTGTGCAGAAACAAAGCATTTCATGTTCTAGATAAAGATATCTTCATGATTTCTTCCCACTAACAGATGAAGTCTGCAGGAATACTCTGGCAGATATCGATTCTGTATAGACCAGATGAGCCTGAACTCCATTTGTGCTCCTTCATCCATTAGTTCATGCTCGGACTGAGACAGACTCAGTGAAGGCAGCAAGACGGATGACGTTGGACATGAAGAGAGGGAGCATCAGAGAAAGCTGAAACAGGAAGAGGACGACAGATTTGTGTGTGAAGAAGAGAGCTGTGATGGCCGCCAGCCAGAGTGATCAGAGTGTAAAGTTACAGGAAGGAAGAAGGTAAAAGCAGTAAAAACTGATGCGACAATACCTCTGCCTCCATTCACTGCAACAAAACACCCCCCTCTGTTTGAATAGATCTTTTCAGTCAGTCATCTGAGAATAGAAAGAAGATGACACAGTTGTGTCAACGTACCAAAACATGGCTGTCCGCCTAACCTGACAGGCCAGGAGAGGAAAGTTTTAATCAGAGAGCAGGCAAGACGACGACACTGAACTCCAGAGATCCACAGGTAACATGGTAGAATATATACTTCACAGATCTGGACTTTATGAAGGAGTCATGAAAATAAAGCTGTAGTGGAATGAAACCCATAAGAAGGCAAAAAGCCATAAAGGGGACACAGCAGTAAAGAAACAATAGTTAGACTTTTTCCAGTTTCTGAGATTTGAGACCAATATGGCTGCTGTTTGCTTAAAATTCAGTGCAGTAGCAAACGGGTTGTTTGAACATCTGTCAGTTTTTGTCTCATTATTCGGGGCTGGCCATAGCAATGCATAGGCAGCCAAGCACCTATTGTTCTACACCTTAAAATAACTGCTTCTTCCTAGTACCATTAATGTGGCTCATACCGCTGCATGCCCCCATCACAACATATCAAAACGTGCAGTTCGATCCCATGAGGAGAGACATTACTCTTGTTGGCATTTGAGTAACTGTGGTGACATAATTAACAAAAAACGGGCCAAATTCAACTCAAAAAGAGTGAGTTCACACTGCTGCCTGAAGTGACCCAATTCCGATTTTTTTTTTTTTTTTTTTTTGACGTAATGCGACCTATATCCGATCTTTTCATGGCAGTGTGAACAGCAGAGGTTGGATTATTTTTCGAATGTGTCCCATATCAATACGTATCCGATTCAAATGTGACCTAAACGTTCAGTCACATTTATCTGAACTGAATGTCACTGATTCTCAACAAATCTCACTATTGTACGAGCAAGTGAGAAGAAAAACAACAGCTATGACGGACTGCATGAAGATTAAGTTGTTAATATGCTGCTCCGGCCAGTATTTCACACTTCACGTTCCAACAAAACAAACTACCATCTTCACAGTGAAACATTTTGTGTAGTAGAAATGTAAGCCATACTTTTCATATCATCTTTTCTAACACATTTTGGAAACCATGAATCACTTTCCTTACATTTTAGTCATAATCTGCTGTGTGTTAATCTGTCAGACAACATCCAATAAACTCTGATGTTTATAGTTGGATTTGACACAATGTGGAAAAGTTAAAGTAGTGTATATATTTGTGAAGTATGTAGGCTAAGTATCTGGTATTTCAACAATTTATCTGTTACACTTACACTTCCACCGTTAAAAAGTCCCAGTGGAAAATTTGGTTGCATGTTGCTGCAAACCAAAAAGCTCTTTATGTGGCCTTCTACAACCCCAGCAGGTTTAATGAACCACAACACTCTATTTTGGAAAAATAAGGTGTCACATCTGGCCAACATGTCAGTGTGTCAGCACTTTACCAGCAGAGACAAGCCCAGTGGGAGACGTACCTGAAATAAAAAAAAATAAAGTCCCTCATCTAACCTTGAATAAACAAAAAGTCACAGCTGCTCAACACTGATGACTCATCCTCTTGTCTTCCCCCTGAGACACAAAAGGACACACACTCACACACGTGGGGATAAACTCCTTGGGTCCTTGGCGTACGTGTCTATGAGACGTATCACACAGGTAATTGAACCCGAGGCAGCAAATGCATCTCTAATATTAGCTCCCTTGACGTGATGTTGTGCGGCTGGGAGCCTGTGCTAATATTAGCTCTCAGCTTGGCTGTTGCTCTACAATTTCAGCAACATGATAAGTTCTGCATTAAATGCTGAGGAGATCAGGAAGGCTTATGTTAACCGTATGGATAACAACGGACATCAACGGGTTTGCATTAGCCTGACAAATCATTATACATATTACTCCGCTAGGAGCACCGATTGACTTCTCCAAATAATAAAAAAAAACCTGATGAAAACACACCTCCAGTTCAAACTCCACATCCACTTTTCAGGTGCTGCATTAAATTACCCAAGCAGCAGCTTAAGAAGATTGGCAGGAACAAGAAAGGCTTAAAGGGACTTGGTCTCTCCTCATGATGGTGCCTTCAAAGACACAATCACACAAAAGCCACGAGTCCTGTGAGTCACGCAGAGGCAGCAGGAGGTGTGACTGAGTACGGAGAAAGATCCAGAGAGGCTTATTGATGGAAATAAAAGGAGAAAGATATTCAATCAACACCGCAAACGCCGTGACCTTGCTGCCTTCAGACTCCTCCACTTACTACTGTGACTCACTGAATGAAGAACTGAACACAAACAGAGGATCCGAGGATAATGGATGAGCAATCATTGAAATATTCAGTCCGTTTAGCACATCAGCCTATAAGTGGAGATTTCGACTTTTCATGGGTTGTAATTTAAATAAGTGAGAAAAGTTCATCTTACACAGCTGTTAGGCAAATTTTGCCAACTATAATTGCCAACCAAACGCTGATTTTATTCCCTCACTTGCGTGTTTTATATAATCATACAAATTTAAACACCCAATCATAGAAAATCCACAAACTAGTTGTCAAATAACTGTTTTTTTATTAAGTGCAACAAAAAGCAGCATTGCTAAAATCCCACATAGCTGAAAGCCTCATCTAACCTAAAAACAAGGTGTGGATCGGGTCCGAAACAACTTGCTCTCTGGTCTGAATCCATTGGACTCCTGCCATTACAAATTGATGGTCTGTTGGCTTTTTCATTGCAGTGATGCTGTAGAAGTGTTGGCAACTTTCGGTACGATAGCAACTGTCTAAGGCAGCTTATGTGATGAGTTGTACTTATGAAATAACTAGTTTGCACTTTGGTTAAGTTTATTCTATTTGTCCTCTCAATAATCAAACACCAACGTCCCTGTGAGCGAGGACACGTCTGGCCATGACCACCTGTTGCACTGGTGAACCTTAACTCAGACAAAGTTGGTGGATTAAACGTGAACCCAAAGCGCAACAGGATTAATCCTGCAATAACCGGATCATTTCTCATCAGCCAGTAAACAAGCCAGGCAAAAATCAAATCTACAAAGTATATCTGCACTTTCCACTTTGTCAAAAAAAAAAGCCTGTGAAGCACAAAACCTCTCAGTCCATGTTGTGGTTCAGCTGGAACCAACCAGAACCAGGATTAGCAGGACTGCCGAGACCAGAGCTGAATATTTACACTTAAAACTTCATATTATGTAAATCAAAATAATTGTATTCAAGTAAAATAATTGTTAAAAGAAAAAGGAGGAATTCCCTGTACACTTGGACTGATCATGTTAATTAAGGCTGATTGAACTATGTTATCCTTAGAGACAACCGTTCTTTGATGGCTGCAACGTATTAATTATAGGAATGTGGATTAGAAGGTGATCGTTTTTGACATTGTCCTTCAGCATCTATTGCATTCGATGAGCTGAATTTCCTCTTAGCATGCAAAGTGAGGATTTCTGAGTCAGAAATATTGCAACGTTATTAATGCTCAAATTGATACTGCCATGATGAGCTATGACACAGCTCTGCCTTAGAAGAAGTTATTATTAGAAAATATAATTATCATTAAAAACTTCTACAGTCTGTATTAGTCTCTCGTTTTAGCGAGGCTAATGTAGCTGCCCAATCAGAGAAACGACACCAAGTCGCCTTCAAAGTAAAAGCTGAATCAAAGCATCATATTATCCATGTTTCACTTTGTATTCTCTACTGACTTCTACAGCAGTGACTGAGTTTGTGAGTGGGTGTTAGGTGAGGGGGGGGGGGATCAGCATGAGACACTGACACTGACAGGTCTTCTAAAACTGATCATACAGAAATATACTGTCTGTTCTCACACTTTCTCTCACATGTTATGATGTCACTTCTGCTTCTGAAAAACATAAAATCACACCCACCCACACAAAACAACACTGAGAGCTTCCTTTCTTCGCGTGCGGGACTCGGTGGTGTGCGTGTGTCATAAAGTGACACACACACACACACACATCTGGATCATGTGTGTGATGGTGCACAGCTGTCAGCTGTCTCAGGTTGTTGTGTGCTCACTCTGCGCTGTCAGCACAATCCAGAGACGCTCGCTGCTACGTTTCCACTACAGACGCTCAGATTTCTCCCACCTCGCTGCATTCCTCCTGCAGGTCCCGTTTCAGTCTCACACTCACCTCTCCTGCTCTTGCAGCCGCTCAGTCCGTATGAGATTTACACCTCCCACATGGCTTACTTAGCCTCATCCGTTCTGTCGTTCCTTCTTCCTTCCCTCTCATCTTCCTCTCCTTCCCAGCAAAAGCAGCCGGTGGAGACCTGTCCAACCAGCACATCCAGAACCCCCCTCCTCTCCTCGCCTCTCCTTCCTCACCTCGTCAACCAGCGGAGAAGCTCAGCCTATTAGCATGCTCCTATCCACCCATCCCCACCCCTCTGCCTCTCACATACATGCTGAGTCAGTGTGGAGTGTTTAACACGGGGGGGCGGGGGGGTATGCAAGGCAGCGGGGATGAGAAATGATTAAAGCTGTCGAGAAGCAGCTCGGCTTGGACCCCACCGTCCACACGGGGTGAAGCGGAGAAGAAGAGATAAGATAGAAAAATAAGGCAGCAGATGTGAGAGGATGGAGATAAGACATGTGGTCTGATCTGCATGTGTGAAATCTTTATTTAAAACAATTCAGTGATACATGAGAACATGGGAAAGATGGAGATTTGCAGACAAGGCAGTATCAATCTGCATTTAATTTCTATAAATATGCAGTGCTGCAAAAAAAAAAAAAAAATGAAGAGCCCACTGCACACTGAAAACCTCCTGGTTGTTCCACCAAACATTGATTTCTGAACTCTTCCTGAGTTAAAACATTAGTTTTGTTGTTTCTTAAAGAATATGAACTTGTTTTCTTTGCATTATTGAGGTCTGAGAGCACTGCATCTTTTTCATTATTTTCTGCAAATAAGCAACAAATTTTTTGCTTGAAATTTCAGAGACTTGTCAATAGTTCATAGGGTAAAAGAACAATGTTCATTTTACTTTAAGTCGTCTCTTAATTTTTTCCAGAGCTGTGTACATATATATGTATATATAAACTCTTATTTTATTTTAACATTTTTTGGTTAATCCAGTTAATTCCAGTGTTTAGTGTTCAGAAGTGTTGGGTGTTTGGATGCTTGGGCGCATTAATCTTTAGCACAAATGTCATAAATAATTCACTTCACTTTAACTTTAAATGTTTTTTCCAGTCTACACAATCCCAGAATCACACACACCCGCCCACTGATATTTTGTTGTCCTACCCAAAGCTCACATATATTATCGTAATCAACAAGCTTTTAAAAATAATTCTGGCACAACATTTGAAGCTCAATCTAAAGCTGCTTTTACCAATCCAATGACGGCTCTGATGTGCGTTTGGGATCAAATGTCGTTGCACTCAACTGTGCTCAAAGTTCAGCCATCTAGCTGCTCTCTGGAGATGAAACAGAAGAAGTAGTAGTACACATTTTTCATTATTCTGCAACACAGCAGCACCACTGGGTTTTCTCATAACACTGACTCTGGGGATGCAGAGTAGACTTGAACCAGAAAACGTGAAGTGTCTAGGTTTTGTAGTTTTTAAGCGAGAGCAGATTGGAGATAATCGAGGTGGTGAAAAATCAGGTGCAGTCGCCCTTCAGTCATTTCCATCAATCGGTTCCAACTCCAGCTTCGTATCACTAGGACTTCAACGTCACAGCTATAAGGCACACATACGTTTGGACTAAATATATCCCCGCACCACTCCCTCTTCTTCAAGACATTGCAGTAACATTCGTTTACTCCGTCTATTGTCTTGGCTGATTGTTGAAGCTGCAGCTGAATCAACAGCAGAAGCAAAAGCATGAAGAGAAATCCTCAACAAATGCAGCAACAGCCTCCTTTTCTACTTCTTGCTAATCACAGATTGGACATGCGACAAATAACAGCATGTTTTGAATAAACATGAGCTAATTAACATAGAATGCAGGCTGAAAAGACTGAGCAGGTCAAAGGTAAAGGAGGCAGAGGACTGCCTCGGAAACAAACTGTTTTGAATTTAGAAGAATTGACACACCATCACTTGTGCTCTCAGATCTGACTGGAAAAGAGCCGACCGGAAAAACAACAAGCTTCTTGTGTCAGAAAACAGCATATAAGTGCTAAACCTCTTACATCTCTATTTTAATTCTTCTCAGGAAATTCCCTCTCATTTTTTTAAGGTCCTTAATAGATTTGAAATCATAATATCGTAGTTTCATGGAAACTTGTGCTCTTTGCAACAATTTTTGCACCTTTTGTAAAGCAAAATGTCTGTTTTTATAACTTAATGTGTCTCATCGCCTGTTCCTCCACAATCCTCAGCCGTTTCCATTATTTTGAAGTTGGGGTTCAATATCTGCTCAACTTATTTCCTCCATATTTATTTAAAGAAGTGCTCAATTCCTTTGGACCATATATCTGCATGTTGACAAATGAATCACTTCACTTTGTATTGCAGCTGCATTTAAGCATGGAACAGGGAAATAATTATTGATATGGAAAGCAAATACTTTGGTATAAATGTCATTTTTTATTGCAAAAAGAAAAATTTTGACTTAAATCAGACAACACATGGACGATGTGGTTCGGTCATGCCTGCATCCTGCTGGTCCGATCCATAACTAGACAGAGCGGTGCTGTCTCTTTTGGCCTCTGCTTCGTCCTTGAAACTAGCAGCTCATTTATCCAAATAAAGCCACAGCTGAATGAAACATCAGCAAGACTGCAGAAAATCACCAACCATGATTGTTTCTGAGAAACAACAACTGCAGCAAATCCAGTTTTCCAGCAAGAAATAAAACTGAAATCTAAACTAGCAGACGGGTGAAGCCAGATATTTAGATATCCTGTAAAAAGAAAAATGAAAATGCATATTTTTGTAACTGTCACTGAAATCAGATTAATCTTTCCCCCTTTTTTTGGTCTGCTAAACTAGATTTTTTCAAATTTGGAAGATTGCATAATTTCCCTGAGTAATTTGGTAGGATTACATTTTAACCTGTATGGCTTGGAGCCAACGTTTTGGGTAATTTTCCACAAACTCCCACAAACAATAGTTTGCTAATCTGATTGTGCGTCTGGGGTCGTTGACCATTTCAAGGCCAATTTATGCTCAAGCTTTAACTTCCAGGCCAACATCTTTATCTGCCGTTTTTACATTTCCACTTGATGTCACCTATTTTGTGAAGTGCACCAGTCCCTCTTGCAGCAAAAAGAGGGACTGGTGCACGTAAAAATGGATGAAAGTCTTTGTCTAACGAAGACAGGAAAGCTTAGTCTGAATTACTGTCACATAGTGGAAAAGTTCATGTAAATATATAGCTTGCGCATTTGGGGGTTCCCCCTCCTCATGTTTAGCACCCTGCCACTCAGAAACCAGGATCACGCAGCTTTCTAGAAACATGAGACAGGACAGGTTCTGATCCGCAGCAGCAGCAGCCTGTCTCTCTGCAGACTGCACCAAGTCAGACCAAGCCAACCTTTCAGCAGAGTCAGCACTACAGCAGATGCAGATGAGTCTCCTGGAGCTGCGTTGCTTTCGTCAGCGACTCCGCTGCTCTATTTCAAAATAAATAAAGTTAAGGACAATTGGATTAGGACGGTAGGCTGATTGACTCCATCAGCCAGCGCCGATGTTCCTGGGTGAACTTGAGAGTCCAAGAGAGATGAACAATGGAGCTCATTGATTGATGAGGTTTTAAAAATAAACTCGGTGGAGTGACGAGTGAAGAACTGAGGTTGAACGTTCATCTCCACACATCGACAGTGAAGAACTCCAACATTTTTGAAATGCACTCCTTCTCACATTTGTACTTTGTCCACCATTGGGAATGGCACTGCAGAACTAATTCTTCCTCTGACCTTTTACCTTTATGTTCCCTTTTTCATGCCTTACAGGTATACATCTTGGTCACGTTACATTTGTTTACTGGGATTTGGCCAACAGCAAGTGTTGCACAGCTGTGAAGCGCAAGGAAAAGGAAAATCTGGTCATTTTGCTTAATCTCATCATATAAACAGCAGCTTAAAGTCTTTTTAATAACTTTAAAAAGGGTCATTGTTGAGTCTCAGCAAATGTTTATTTGTCAAATGCTCTAAAGCAGGGCTGTCAAACTCCACAATGATCAAAAATCAAAACGTTTTGAATGAAATGGCTTAATTACCTCCTTCTTGTGTAGATCAGTTCTCCGTCTTGCTAATGACCTAATTATTCTATTCAGGTGTGGTGCAGCAGAGGCACGTCTAAAAGCTGCAGGGCAGCGGCCCTCCAGGACTGGAGATCTACACCTGTGATCTAAAGGAAGTCCATATTTGGTCAATTAATAAATCTTCCCAACTTGTTACCATAGTTGCACCACAATCAGTTTCTGATTTTCTTATCGGTGCCTTGTGACAACTCCAGTCTCAGAAGATTGGGCTTCATTCAGTTCAAGCGCACACACGCATACACACACACACGCACACGCACGCACACACACACACACACACACACACACACACACGCACACACACACACACACGCACACACACACACACACGCACACGCACACACACACACACACACACACACACACACTCCTGTCCATCAACCAGGTCAAACTGCCACAGACTGACGACTCTGTTGGGTCTGTACATCAAATGTTAGTTATATGTCTTCAGTAAAGATTAAAGTTTCCCTTGCAGCCCAAAGTTTAGTCAAAGTATTAGAGGAGCACGTTTTACTTTAGCAGCAATAAGATTTTTCTGCTGTCCTTAAGAGGGTGAAATTAATTTGCACTGATAAAAATGATTAACTGTGGTAACTGATTATCTGAATTTGCTGCTTTAAATTGTGGCTCAATTCTAGGTCCCATATTTTTCTATGTACACAGTCCAGTCACATTAATGTGACCATCTGTCAAAAGCCAGAATAACCACCTTTCGCAGAGCGAACTGCTACGAGACGTGCAGGAAGAGAGTCACTTAGGTCCCTGAAGGTCTTCTCTGGGATGTTGAGCCATGCCGACTCTAATGCCGTGGCCAGCTGCGCTAGATTACGCGGTTGAGGATCCATGGCGCGAACAACTCGATCGAGATGGTCCCACAGATGCTCGATTGGGTTTAAGTCAGGTGAGTTTGCTGGCCAGGGGAGGACGGTAAACTCATCCTGGTGCTCTTCGAACCACGCACGTACACTGGCAGCTGTATGGCACCTCGCATTGTCCTGCTGGAAGATGCCATCATCCTGAGGAAAAACAATGCGCATGTAGGGGTGGACATGGTCCGCAAGGACAGATGCGTACTTGTATTGATCCATCGTGCCTTCCACAATAATCAGTGAACCCAGAGAATGCCAGGAAAACATTCCCCAGACCATAATGCTCCCGCCTCCAGCTTGGACCGTTCCTGCAATGGTTGCAGGGTGGTTCCTTTCAGAGGTTTCACGCCTTATACGCCAACGTCCATCTGTCCGATGGAGCATAAAACGCGATTCATCTGAAAACGCTACCTGTCGCCACTCAGTGGACGTCCAGCTGCTGTACTGGCGTGCAAATTCTAGCCTTCGTCGTCGATGAACACCAGTCAGCATAGGTGCACGAACCAGGCGTCCGCTTCGGAGGCCCAGACGCAGCAATGTTCGCTGAATAGTGGTTTGGGAGACACTTGTGGTAGCCCCTTGGTTCATTTTAGTGGTCAGTTGCTCAACGGTAGCCCGTCTATCTGCCCGAACGCATCTCCGCAACCGTCGTTCGCCTCTGTCATCTATGGCCCGTGGTGCACCACATTTGCCACGTCGTTGATTTTGGACAGTCCCATTTTGCCATGCACGGTACACTTTTACCACGGCGGCACGCGAACAGTTCACAAACTCAGCCGTTTCGGAAATGCTTCCACCCTTGGCCCGAAAGCCAATGATCATGCCCTTTTGGACGTCGGATAAATCGCTTCGTTTCTGCATTACGCCAACGATTGAAATGTTTTCCGAAGCCCACACACACCCTTTATATACGCTCAACTGCACTGTGCTGCCACCTGCCTTCTGTGATTGGTTATTTAACTCTGAAGTGGAAAGTACGTGGTGGTCACATTAATGTGACTGGACTGTGTAAATATCTTTTCAGGGAGCAAAGCACAAATCTTTGCAGCTACGCTGATAACACATCACTCTATATCGCTGTCTCTTGATGCACATTTTAATTGTACTCTAAATATAAATTTTCTTCAACTTTGTCAGGACAAAACTAAAGTTTCAGAGAAAGAAACTCACAGCAGACCTTTGAGTTCTGACAATACTCGATTCGTCACATTTGAAAGCATCAAATAATGCATTAAATAGATGATCTCAACCCAATGCAGAGGCTTTAGTTAAATGCAGAGTTGCTTGTTTAATGATTTGCTTTATACTCTTCCTGACTGAAGTTACAGATACTTCAGAGATCAGGAGAACAAGCACTAAGGAGGACCACAGATCAAGCTCATATTCACAGCGTTTGTAAAGTCTCAGATTTGGATATTGATGCATTAAGAATTGATTTTAAGGTGTTTTAACCGGTTATTGTCAGTCAAACTTATTTATCATTTACAAACCTGAGATGGTTTAGAGATGGAGACATTTTAAGGATATCTGAGACAGAGGAAAAGACCAGCCTGTCCAGGAAAGACTGATGGTGAAGGAGGACATGGAGATGATTGATGCAGCACTTAAAGCAGCGAAGGACCAGGTGAGATGGAGGTAGGCGAGGAAAACTTTCACTACTCAGGACACTCAGGGTCACTCCTAAATTAATAACTAAAATTAAAACTTTATTTATATTTTATTTCTTTATTTGTTTTACTTATTTAATAATGAAACAGGTTGCGTAGTTATATATATTTGAATTGTCCCTTATCCAAAATTATTTAGAGGTTTATCTTAGATATTTTTGCTTTTCTCATGTCCATGTTTTTAGAATTTTAGTTTCTTCATCAGTTTTAATAAATTTGTAGTTTCCTCACTACATGATCACATTCTCTGAGTTTGTCACCAGTTTTGTTGTTTTAGTTCTTGGGTGTTTTCATGTCTCTATCTTCTTTTATTATGGATTGTTTTGGCCCTGGTGGCCTTTATTTGAGAGTGATCAGACAGGACAGTGAGAGAGGGAGGAAGACATGCGGCAAAGGTCAAAAGGCCAGGACTCGAACCCATAACTAGGGCCTCTGTTCCACTGCCGTCTGTTTCTTTTCAACCTTTGTGTTACAGTTATTTGAATGAAAAAAAGCTCCATAAATAAAGTTTGATTGATTAATCTGATGCCAGCCCTTTGCTATCAGCTCTGAAGATCAGATTGCCATTATTGGCAGATCGACAACTGCGGTTCCTGAGTAACATTTTCTAAATGTCTGTTAAAAATACTTCATGTCAAGGCAGTCAAATTATTTAGAGGTGACTTATATAACTCCGCTGCCCGGCATCAGATAAAGCATGAAATCACTTGCAGTTGGACACCTTAAGCAGGATGCTGTGGGTTATTGAGCATGAGAAGAAGAGGAAAAAAAAATCAATTCCTGGCACTGAAAAGTTACCAAACAGCCAAGAACGATCCCCACACCGACAGCAGACTGTTACTGAGAGACCAAAGTGACAAAATGAGAAGGCGTTTTCAGCACGCAGCGAGGAATAAAGAGCTTCTACGACAGATTTGTGTTTCATTAATCACACATGATCCAGGCTGCTGCAAAGCGCTCCATCTGCACCGCAGCCAGCAGCACACAGAGCGAGATCGGAGCGGCTTGCGGCGGACGGCCAGTCTTTACAGGGAGACGCAGCAGGATCGTCAAATGCTAAAGCTCGCCATCGCCTCTCAAGCTGCATCCCATCTCCAAACCCTTAAACGGCTCCTCTCCACTGCCAGGACGCTTACCTCCTAAACAGCACAATTAGGAAAATGTGTGTGTTCCTGAGCTGAAAATACATCGCGACCTGAAAGCTGGCAAGAGGGGGGAGGGGGGGAAGCAACGTAAATTTGAGAGAGAGAGGGATGAAAAAAGATCAACCGTGGACTGGTGGGAGGAAGTAAAGAGTGGGAGAGTGGAGGGAGGAATGAAAACAGACGTGGGAAGGAGAGAGGAAAAAAACACAGCAATTCAAGACTTCTCTGGTCACTAATGCTGTTTCTCTGCAGAGAAGGATGGCTTAGCATCTCAATGGATCAATAACAACTAATGGAAACCCAAACATTGTTAGGGCCAACTGTGTTGCTGCTGCTGCATTAAATCAGGCCATCAAAACATTTTTGCATTCTGCCTCTTTTTCATGACAAACACATTTCGTCCTCGTCAAATTCACTGAACTTCATTCATTGGGGTAGTTTTCTACAGAGTGACTCAACCTTAAATAAAAACATTTCCTCTGTCGCTTTGTAGTTTTTGTCTAATAAGTTGTATTAGACATTAACCAGTGAAGTAAAATTTGATGGTTATTTGATCACATAAAATACTCTGATCGTGCAGGTTGAGTGAATAACACTGATTATTCCTTTGTTGTTGCAAAAGTAAGTGGTCGGGTTGTCTTTAGCAGCAAAGAAACATTTATTCGGATGGATGGATTACAGCGTAGAGCTTCTGTGTTTCAGTCATTAACTCCAACTCAAGATGGTGAGACATAAGTCGAAAAGAAACTGAAACTGCACATAACTGTGGGAAGAAATCAAAGAGGGAGAACTATCATTCATAAGTGGAAAACATTGAGGATTACAGTGAATCTTTCCAGTGGATTCTCCTCATGAAATCCACCCAAAGATGCTCACAGAACTACAAACCTTTGAAATAATCCACCCTAGACTCTCAGTTAGGATGTTTAATGTTATAGAGAAATAGAGACATCATGTCAGCAGAAGACCAACCAACACAAACACTTTTTATCAACAGTAAAAGCACAGTGGTGGAGGGCTGGTGATTTGGGATTGTTTTGGACCCACAGACAGACAGGAACCAGTCACTGAGTTGAGCATTAAATCCTCTACATATAAAAGTATTCTAGAGTCAAACCCAAGAACAGAGTCCAGCAAACAAAAGAGTAATGCTACGATGCAGAGCGGGGGAAAAAATAAATCCGTATTTCTGGGTGTTTTCAGAAACAAAAAACAAAAAATCTCAAGTAAATAAATGATTCTCCAACAAAACACTGATCTGTAAAGCCATTTTCTCCCCCCATTAACCGGAGGCCGGGTTCAAACTGAGTGTCGGATGAAAAACAAATAAACGGCAACAAAAGAAGACAAAATGTTTCTCCATGGCCCGTATCGGACTTTTTGATGTTCAACATTCGGTGAAAAGTCCTCAGATGCAGATCTGTACATTTGATTAATTTATTATGAGTAAAAAGCATCAAAATCCACCTGTAGCTTAAATGCTGTTCGGTTTCCCAGTGAGTCCCACGATTCACTTGGACGAATTTCTAAAAACTGCCAGAAATTCAAAATCCCAATAACCTTCATCTTCATATGACTGAGGAGGAAAACAACAGACAGACAGACATGTTTCTATTAGACGGACATCTAATAAATGATCGCCTGCTGAAATGACTGCCAACCTCTGTTCAAAACACAAAATGCTACCAAGTATTTCTGGTCTAGATTCTACTGCAAATATCTCGTTACACTTGAAATAAAACAAACCTAACTTGGCTGTAACTTTTCAGCAAGATACAGAAGTTTGTTTTAAGTTAATGATTCCTTAACATTGATGAAAAAGTACTTGTTCCACTCAGATTATTTCACCTATAAATGGTACAACACTTATAATTTATTTGCCATTTAATCTTGAATGGCCTTTGCTTCACAGTCCTTCCTGAGAAAGCTCCTCTTTTAAACCAAAGTTTTTCACTCCACTCAACTTTCCATGCACACATGCAGGAATCTTTGAACAGCCAGATATTCTGTGGCTCCCCTTACTAGTACGGTTTGTCATTGACTGTTTGCTGGACAGATGACAAGTCAACAGTTTTCCGCCCATCACATCGTGGCCAAAGTGTTGCATTTCCAAAGTTTCCCCCAGAAAACCTGCTAGTTATTCACCCAGCCACCCGCCGTGTTTTTGAGTTTAAAAATGTTTAAAGTTGACAGGAAATTTTAAAATACCACTTGATAATTATGTGTTATTGAAAAAATAGGAGATTAATACCTGAACACCAAGTATAAAGTCTTTAAAAATGCAAACATTTTAAAAAGACTTAAAAACAACCCAAAAAAACAATGCTCAGCCTGGTGGCCCGCCAGGCTTAAAATACACTGAAGGGACACCCTGACGTCAGCAACAAACATTATTTTTTACTGGCTGTAATCCAACAATCATCTAAAATAACATATCAGTCTGTGTGATATACGTATGAATCTATATGGTTCAGAATGAACGTTTTCAATGACTTGATTCATGTTCACCTGTATTTGCATCCAGACTGACAACGTGCTGCTTTGTTTGGACCCTTTGATCTGTTTGTTTTAACAACACACTGATTGTTTTCTTGCTGTATTATTCACTATTTTATCAAGTCCTGCCTGTGAATGGCGCCAGAAGTCTGATTCCAGATCAGATAATTGTTGCGTTGCAGCACCGCGTTGCAACACTTTTCAGCTTGTCGTTTGATAGAAAAGGCTTGTGAAAATCCTTATAGATCCTCCAAACATCCTTCAACTCATTTGTTTTGTGTGTGTGTGTGTGGGTGGGGGGGGGGGGGGGGGGGGTTGGGGGGGAGAAGTGACCAAGGTGGACTTACATCCGTCTCCCCGTTTATCTACAATCTCCTCACGTACGCGTTCACCTTAGATGAGGCGATCCACGCAGCGCCAACTTTGTCTCCCAAGGACAAAACTTGAGTGGGGCTCTGCACAAGATGCGTCACAGACACGGCTGTTTGCGCGGTGTGTATGTGAGTGTCTGTGTGTGTATATATATATATATATATATATATATATATATGACCTTTTTAACGGGCCAGTTCTGTGCCCTGCAGGTCCGGTTCGGTGTTTCAAGTGATGCAGCGCGGCGACAATCCCCCCCCCCCCTCCTCCGTAACAGACGATGACATAAAAATCCCCATCTGGGAGCCGTGAGGCTGAAGGACGTGGTACTCACCAGATCCCGCTGCTGCGTGTCTCTGCAGCCTCAGCATCAGCAGCGGCTACCCGGCGCCACAGATGAGGAGATGCTGTTGCGTTGCATCGCGCTCTGCTGCAGGCTGCACGCTGTCGGTACCACTGCGGTCCACATTTATCCGCTCCCAGTCACGGTGTGTGTGTGTGTGTGTGTGTGTGTGTGTGTGTGTGTGTGTGTGTGTGTGTGTGTGTGTGTGTGTGTGTGTCACACCGGGTGTTTGGGTGCGTGTTGCAGGGCAGAGGGAATGGGGTGTGTGTGTGGGGTTAGGGTCCGCTTCCTGTCAAGTGTGAACAGACTTGATGCAGTGAAGCAGACAGATTATCGGCAGCATTTTGCTCTCAGAAAACTCCACCACTCCGCTGCTCTGATCGCAGCTTCTTCCTCCTCCTCCTCCTCCGTCCGGTTGGGCATGCCCAGTTCCTCCCTCTTCATATGTATAAGCTGAAAAAAATAAGATGTAATAACTGTTTGGACACAAATCTTTGTTAAATTTGTTGTGTTCTTCTCTTTTGTTTATTTTCTCATAATAGGCGGAGGCGGTCCAAGATTTTCTAAGGTCCAGAGCAGAATTTAATTTACTTTTATACAGTAGTCTCCCTTCATATATATACTCTGTATTGGACTCTGCATTATCAGGACATGTTTTATAGCTTGCAGCTATAGACACACAAATCAAGTGTGGTGTAGTAGTAATAATAATAATAATAATAATATAACCAAATCCCAAGGGGAAAAAATATAGCAAAATCTAGACTTATTTCATGTGACAAATAAATGTTTTTTTCTTCTGTCTTATAATAATAATAATAATAATAATAATAATAATAATAATAATAATAATAATAATAATAACAAGGTTGAGGAAAGTGCTTTAGATTGGGTGAAATAAAACTGAACAAAACACAAGACACAGTAGAATATAATAATAATAATAATAATAATTAATAATAATAATAATAATAAATAGCATGAGTAATAGCATGTTGTTCCTGATGCCAAAAGAGCTCTGATTCACCAGGGGGTGAACTGCCCCTGATGGACCCTGATGATGTGTTCTTCAAATCAGCGGCTGAGCGAGAACCATTATTATCTTTGGGCCGGCACATAGAAACCTGAAATATTGGAGTTAGGAGAGACTGAATGCAGAACCACTGGTTAGATGCGTACTGCTGAAAATAACAGCTTTTTATGTTCTCAGCAGGAGCCTTTTTTTCTCTCCCACAGACACTCAGACGGGTGGATAATTTAAAGTTTATATCGTCTTTACTCGGCTTTTAAACCACACACTGCTATGAAACGGTCTGATAACAACGGCGTACTAGTCTGATTTCTCTGTTTGTTGATGGGATTCTGGACTCCGTTTGCAACAACACAACTCCCTACATCGCAGAAACAGACAGCAATCTTCTCAACTGACAGAAAGAAAACAGGCAGCAAGATTTTACACCAACAACAGGGAAGGAAAAGATCAGGGAAAAACAAGTTCTGAGTAAAAAAGGTTCAGAGCTGCAATTGAAACACCGTAAGTGTACTAAACCCGTCTAATCCCACTGGCAACAATTGTCGCCAGACATTTATTCTAAATTCTGGAACATCTAAAAATAATTGTTTTGATTTTTAGCAACTAATTTAAGTTTTTAAATCAAACAATAGAGTGTATACTCAAAGCAGTATCAATTTCATGCATCTAGTGTGAAAGAGGTAAATGTCACAAACCTGAACAAGAGGAAGTCAGTAAAATATTTAAATAAACAAATATAAATAAAATATTTTGTACATATGTTCTTTCAAGTGTCTTCTACTGATATATAAAGAAAATTGTATCCATTCATTCATCTTTTAATCATAAGAAGGGTGAATGTAAGTGTTGCAACAATTGTTGCCGCTAGCATAATACATAGACAGCAGTATGTATGTGTCCATTGATTTACTGCTTATTATATGTCTTGCTGTTCCCACACAGCTTAAAAATAATAAGCTGTTTTAGATCTTCTAGACCTGAAGGAACCTCAAAATGATGTCTTCTACATCCCACCGTTGAAACCCTCTCCTATTTCACCCCCCAAAAGCCGACCCGTTACACAAAATGTGGCCTTTGCACTGAATTACGACTACAAGAAGACGCCACGCCTGAAACTAGGGCAAAGTCTTGTGCGTGGTCTGGTGGGACAGGGGGAATGTCCTCTTAGATGCAGATTTGTTCATACTAACATTTTCACCTGATTCTGCCTCATTGCTGAAATAACTAAATGAGGTCAAAGGTCACTTGGCACATTGAGACAATGACATCTGCAGGATGTGGCATTGAATCTTTATGTTTCTAAAGTATTTCTGAACACTCTTGTAACCATTCTTCATTATAAGTTATGCATTCATGATTTTTCCTATTTTTTACATGTATAAATAGGTCATACTGTATTTGTGTAATTTAGACTATGCTGTTTCCCACCGGCAACAATTGTTGCAGAGTATAAAAACCGTATTTTCATAAATTGTAATATTTTATTACAATTACAATTACAGATTTCAAGGTTGAAATCCATGCACTTATTTTGCAGGAAAAACTTTGGGATTAAAAAGGGTTAATGATAACTAGATTTGACCTATTGGCTTTTCTTTACACCGCACATTTAAAAAAAAGAAATTAAATAAACTGACCAGGAAGACATGAGAAAGCAAGGATAAAATATCTTCAGTCGTCAAAACTGTAAAACTATTTAACAAAGAACCAAGTTGTCCAACTTTTTTCCACAAAGTCAATAAAGCTCTTCTGTTGCCCTCAGCTGGTATGAGAAACTGTGCTAAACACTGACAATCATTCCTGCTTCAGCTAGTACAGGTGCTGGTCATAAAATTAGAATATCATGAAAAAGTAGATTTATTTCAGTAATTCCATTTAAAAAGTGAAACTTGTATATTATAGTCATACATTACATACAAACTCATATTTCAAATGTTTATTTTGTTTAATTTTGATGATTACAAATGACAATCTCAAATTCATCATATCAGAAAATTAGAATCTTGTGAAAAGGTTCAAAATTGATGGCACCTGGTACCACACTCTAATCAGCTAATTAACTCAAACCACCTGCAAAGGCCTTTAAATGGCCTTTCAGTCTAGTTCTATACGCTACACAATCATGGGGAAGACTGCTGACTTGACAGTTGTCCAAAAGACGATCATCGACACCTTGCACAAGGAGGGCAAGACACAAAAGGTCATCGCTAAAGAGGCTGGCTGTTCACAGAGCTCTGTCTCCAAGCACATTAATAGAGAGGCGAAGGGAAGGAAAAGATGTGGTCGAAAAAAATGTACAAGCAAGAGAGATAACTGCACCCTGGAGAAGATTGTGAAACAAAACCCATTCAAAAATGTGGGGGAGATTCACAAAGAGTGGACTGCAGCTGGAGTGAGTGCTTCAAGAACCACCACACACAGACGTATGAAAGACATGGGTTTCTGCTGTCGCATTCCTTGTGTCAAGCCACTCTTGAACCACAGACAGCATCAGAAGCGTCTTGCCTGGGCTAAAGAGAAACAGGACTGGACTGCTGGTGAGTGGTCCAAAGTCATGTTCTCTGATGAAAGTAAATTTTGCATTTCCTTTGGAAATCAAGGTCCCAGAGTCTGGAGGAAAAGAAGAGAGGCACTTCATCCACGTTGCTTGAAGTTCAGTGTAAAGTTTCCACAGTCAGTGATGGTTTGGGGTGCCATGTCATCTGCTGGTGTTGGTCCATTGTGTTTTCTGAGGTCCAGGGTCAACGCAGCCACATACCAGGCAGTTTTAGAGCACTTCATGCTTCCTGCTGCTGACCAACTTTTTGGAGCTGCAGATTTCATTTTCCAACAGGACTTGGCACCTGCACACAGTGCCAAAGCTACCAGTACCTGGTTGAAGGACCATGGTATCCCTGTTCTTAATTGGCCAGCAAACTCTCCTGACCTTAACCCCATAGAAAATCTATGGGGTATTGTAAAGAAGATGCAATACACCAGACCCAAAAATTCAGAAGAGCTAAAAGCCACTATTAGAGCAACCTGGGCTATCATAACACCTGAGCAGTGCCACAGACTGATCGACTCCATGCCACGCCGCATTGCTGCAGTAATACAGGCCAAAGGAGCCCCAACTAAATACTGAGTGCTGTACATGCTCATACTTTTCATGTTCATACTTTTCAGTTGGCCAACATTTCTATAAATCCTTTGTTTTTATTGGTCTTCAGTAATATTCTAATTTTCTGATATGATGAATTTGAGATTTTCATTTGTTGTCATTTGTAATCATCAAAATTAAACGAAATAAACATTTGAAATATATGAGTTTGTATGTAATGTATGAAAATAATATACAAGTTTCACTTTTTAAATGGAATTACTGAAATAAATCTACTTTTTCATGATATTCTAATTTTATGACCAGCACCTGTATATTAGCAAACTCATTACAAATTCAGATCTTGTCCAGCAGAGGGCAGCGTCATTTAGCTTTTCATACAGACGTTAAATCTCATAAAACAGTGTAAAAAAGAAGCCTTAGTATCTATTATCTATCTATCTATCTATCTATCTATCTATCTATCTATCTATCTATCTATCTATCTATCTATCTATCTATCATCTATCTATCTATCTATCTATCTATCTATCAAGGATCAATATTTGAACACCTTTCTTCTAGGTGTTACTAATAAAGTGCATTTAAAAAAGAAGTGAGGATAAGCAACAAATGTTCTTCAAGTTTCAGCACATTATTTAAGGAAACCTTAACTGAATGTGAACTAGTTCAGTTGGGGCAGTGAAGACCTTAAGTGATGAACTATGAACAATATTTCATTAGGTTCTCTTAACATCAGAAGTTATTATTCTTGTCTGAGTTGGTGGATAGTCACATGTATGTAGGGGGGCAAATTTGCTTATTACATTTTTATTAAATTAATTTTTCTTGCAAGCAGATTTTTTAAATCAAAGTTTTGAAACATGACCTTTGAATGCAATTTAAAAGTCTATAAAAAAAAGGGACTTTATCGGACATAAAATATCTCCCTTTGGCTTGTTTTAATAATGGAACCCTGAAATTGTTCCAAGTTAAACAAATTTATATTTGCTTAGCTAGGATTAAATAAAAACAATCATGAATATATAAATAGGTTTGATTTGACTTCTGATTTTGAATTAAGTTTTTATCTCTTAGTGTTTATTTTCAGTACAACTTCACTTGTGTGAACTGATATTTATCCCTGCATTAATCTATTTTATTAACATTTCGGGCCCATAAACACAGGACTCCAAACTGTAAAAACAAGTGTCATTTGTTACAGTAAAGAAACTAAAAAACAATTTTAAAAAACTGCTTTGGAACTTGAAAAAGTAAACAGATTTCAAATTACGAACATGTGGACAATTAAATTAAAATACACAAGAAATATATAAAAATGCTTCCAATAAAATCTGTATTTGAAGCTGATTGTTTTATTTTATTTTATCTACTCTTCAAAACAAAATAAACATAAAATATAACCAAAAACAGAAGATCAGGAAAGTCAGTATTAGTGTCTTTGAAATGAGTGTGACAGTTAATATTTACCCATCTCGATATGTAACAGTTCACTGGGTCGACCTCTGGATGGGCGATATTTGGCGCCCCCACCTGGTCCACTTCAGAACTCTCGGGTATATTCATCACAGAGTAAAAACATGTTTTAACTAACAGGCGTTTCAAATGGGAAACAATTTGACAAAAAAAAAAACAACCAAAAAAACACAAACCTGCTCATCTCATCAATATTTTAACCTTTATAGTTTGATATTTTTAAATCATAGAGTTTAAGTTCTGCTCTTCCAAGTGAAATTGACGATAGTGATCCAGTGATCCACTTTATTGCACGTCATGTGATCCGATCTGCCGGTGGGATCCTACAAACATCTTTCGCTTCATCTTTGTACACGTTTAAGAAACTGTATCAAATTTGTGTTTCGTAAGAAATTTTTGTGCAACTATGGGAATTTATTTTTTTTAAAATTATTATAATAAAAGACAAAAGGCAGAAATAAAAACTGTGCCCACAGAAATACTAGATGGACAGTCAAATACAAATACAATGAAAAACAATCTTTAGCTAAAACCCTCGTGAACACACATATGTTTCTTCAGGTCTCCATGTCGTGAAAATCCTTTACTACAAACTCTGCAGACAAACGGCTTTTCCCCAAGATGGAGCCGCATGTGACTGTTAAGATTATATTTTTTGTTAAATCGGATTTTACAGACGTCACAACCAAACGGACGCTCTTCGGTGTGAAGTCTCATGTGTTGCTTCAACTGCATTTCCTCCGTGAAACATTTACCACAGTCGCTGCAACTAAATGGTGCCGTGTGAGACTCCATGTGATTTTTGAGATAGTTTTGCTTTGAAAATCCTTTACTGCAAACATCACAAATAAACTGCTTCTCTCCTGTGTGAACGCTCATGTGCCTCTTTAGATTTCCTTGTCGCGAAAATTCTTTACTGCAAACCCTACAGATGAACGGCTTCTCTCCCGTGTGAACCGTCATGTGGCTTTTTAGGTGAATTTGCTGTGAAAATCCTTTACTACAAACACTACAAACAAAAGGTCTCTCTGCGGTGTGGATCCTCATGTGCTTTTTAAGATTTCCATTCCTTTTAAATCTTGAGCCACAAACATCACAAGAAAATGGATTTTCTTCGGAATGGACCTCCAAGTGACTCCTCAGACTTGTCTTTGCGTGAAACCTTCTGCCGCAATCATCACAGGCAAACGGTTTCTCTCCAGTGTGGAGTCTCATGTGTGTCTGAAGACAACGTTTTTCTTTAAAGCCTTTGCCACAAAAATCACAGCTATGTTCTCTTATTCCAGTGTGAATCATCATGTGCAGCTTAACATAAGGCTTGTGCCTGAATCTTTTGCCACAAATATTGCAACCAAACGGTTTCTCTCCTGTGCGGACACTAATCTGAGAGACACGTTTGGAACGCAGTTTCGGTCTTTTAGCTCTTTTGTTCACCATCACCTTACTTTGTTGTGAAGAGCGTAATACAGCTGCTGCTTTTCTGCCTGATTCAGCTCCTCTACAGTTCTGTCCTCCAGTTTTTGTCTTCCTTTCGTCTTCTTTTTCAATCTGATGAAGCTCTGAAAGCTGAGATTTCTCTTCATCCTCACACTTCACAGTAAGTTGCTCTTCCTTCTGATGAGCCCATAGTTCCTTATCTTCCTCCTTAGTGTGGGGGCGCTGTTGGTCTTGCAGGACCAAAGCGGAGTTCCAGTCATGGGGAACTTCTTTTTTGATCACCAACATCTGATGGACTAGAAACAATTAAATGTGCAGGTATTAATAAATGCCTTTAAACAGATCATTTACACTAAAAGAAAATGCATCCCTTTTTTAATTCCAATTTATTTCTACAGTAGCACTTCCCAATAAATGTAATTTCAAAGCTCAGTAATTAATTCATTACAATCTAATCAGATAAATAGTCGTTAACCACTTAACTGTCACCCTCAAAATGCTTACACGTAAGACAATCCCAAGGTCTGGATCTGAGGAGCCCTGGTTTAGGAGAACCTGGCTCAAAATGTGATTGATAGGACAGGAAAGAGATATACAAAACAGGGAAATCTAAAACATTAGATGTACTGGTAGAGGTGAACTTCCTGGCAAAATTTACAGTCAACTGAAGAATCAGATTTGTTAGTGACTTGTTAAACAGAGAAACAGAGCTAAATGTAGGTAAAGTAGCAGTAATACAACCTATGTCAAAAAGGACCCTATACACAGTGACAGTGGTAGCTCTGTTGAGTGCCAACACACTACTGTTTGAAGGAGAAAAAAAACTGTTACAGATCCAAACAATTCACAATCTCTGCCAAAAATATTAGAACACGTCACCAAAATAAAATGGTGCTGTCCCCCACCTGTTACCAAATTCTACTATTTAAGGGAAATGTATGTTTCTTATTTATCTATACCGACTGAGAAATAAATAAGAACTTCACCAAAGGTTTGTCAGCATTTTTAAACACTTAATTACTCATTCAAGGCAAATTTTAACAACGCTCAAACTGGACAAAAATAGCTATGGTCCAAATGAAGCTGCCTGTAGGAGCATCTTTAAATGCTACATAGCAACAGGATTCCCTCGGAGAGAGTGGATGTCCCAACAGATGAACATTTAAGGTGTATTCTGGGACAACTCATACCAAAACAACTTCAAAAAGATGGAAACATGTTTCATTCTCAAATATATGATGTTCTTGGTACTGAGTAATGCTAATGGATTCTACACAGTCCAGTCACATTAATGTGACCACCACGTACTTTCCACTTCAGAGTTAAATAACCAATCACAGAAGGCAGGTGGCAGCACAGTGCAGTTGAGCGTATATAAAGGGTGTGTGTGGGCTTCGGAAAACATTTCAATCATTGGCGTAATGCAGAAACGAAGCGATTTATCCGACGTCCAAAAGGGCATGATCATTGGCTTTCGGGCCAAGGGTGGAAGCATTTCCGAAACGGCTGAGTTTGTGAACTGTTCGCGTGCCGCCGTGGTAAAAGTGTACCGTGCATGGCAAAATGGGACTGTCCAAAATCAACGACGTGGCAAATGTGGTGCACCACGGGCCATAGATGACAGAGGCGAACGACGGTTGCGGAGATGCGTTCGGGCAGATAGACGGGCTACCGTTGAGCAACTGACCACTAAAATGAACCAAGGGGCTACCACAAGTGTCTCCCAAACCACTATTCAGCGAACATTGCTGCGTCTGGGCCTCCGAAGCGGACGCCTGGTTCGTGCACCTATGCTGACTGGTGTTCATCGACGACGAAGGCTAGAATTTGCACGCCAGTACAGCAGCTGGACGTCCACTGAGTGGCGACAGGTAGCGTTTTCAGATGAATCGCGTTTTATGCTCCATCGGACAGATGGACGTTGGCGTATAAGGCGTGAAACCTCTGAAAGGAACCACCCTGCAACCATTGCAGGAACGGTCCAAGCTGGAGGCGGGAGCATTATGGTCTGGGGAATGTTTTCCTGGCATTCTCTGGGTTCACTGATTATTGTGGAAGGCACGATGGATCAATACAAGTACGCATCTGTCCTTGCGGACCATGTCCACCCCTACATGCGCATTGTTTTTCCTCAGGATGATGGCATCTTCCAGCAGGACAATGCGAGGTGCCATACAGCTGCCAGTGTACGTGCGTGGTTCGAAGAGCACCAGGATGAGTTTACCGTCCTCCCCTGGCCAGCAAACTCACCTGACTTAAACCCAATCGAGCATCTGTGGGACCATCTCGATCGAGTTGTTCGCGCCATGGATCCTCAACCGCGTAATCTAGCGCAGCTGGCCACGGCATTAGAGTCGGCATGGCTCAACATCCCAGAGAAGACCTTCAGGGACCTAAGTGACTCTCTTCCTGCACGTCTCGTAGCAGTTCGCTCTGCGAAAGGTGGTTATTCTGGCTTTCGACAGATGGTCACATTAATGTGACTGGACTGTGTATTTTTTGGTCCTAGTGTCAGTTTAATTCAGTAGATGGCAGGTTAGGGAAAGCCTCAAGGTGATGATGGAAAAATACAAATACTCTTTCTTCAGACCGTGACCCATTTTGAATTTTTTTTTTCAAAATCCAAACAAACCAATGTGTGTCACTTACTGAGATCTTTGCTGTCTTGCGTTTCCTCCCCCAGGTCTGATGTGGATGCTGCAGGTACGGGAGGCTCCAAGCTGAACCCTCCGGGTTCATCTGCTTCAACCTTCATCATCTCGGTCATCCTCACAGGACCTGGGATTCTCCTGTCCACAATCCTTGTTTACAACTTTCACATGTTCTAGTAGAACAAGGTTTCAGCCCAGATCTTCTGTTTGTCTGCTCCCGAAACTGCCGCCAGACATAATAAATCAAATAAAGTGTGTTAACAGTAAATGTCAGAGCAGAATCTGATACCGTGATCAGTAGTTCTGGGTCCACTCTGTTACTGTCTGTTGCTGTCCAGCTTCTCGGTCCTCCGCTGGACAACAAGGTTAGAGGACGATGCGGTCCTTCCCGCACAGTCTCACAAACTCGCCAGAAGGGATTCGTGTTGTTACAATAAAAGCTTCAACGTCTAAAACACTGATAAAGTTCATGCTGTTAGCTGCGGAGCCTATCTGGGCATTCACGTTGCTGGTGAGGGCTAATTACATTCTCTACTGCAAACCTAGGCTAGAAAATAACCAGTTTTTTTTTTTTTTAAAACAAACGCAAAGACGGGGTTTCCTCAACAAAGCCGTTAAACCTAGAGCCGGACATAAATTAAACACTTGTCTTACACAGAGTTTAAGACGTTTTTCTGTGAAGACTTAACCAGTTAAGCTAGCATTGCTACATCCGGTCACTTCCACAACTTTGACCAATGAATGATCAGTAAAGCTGTAATTTGAAAAACCACTTCCTCTTTAAACCACTAGGACTTCAGAATAAGACGTGTGAATAAGCCAACTACGTATGTAACTACACATTTATTGTCATTTTTTTGTGTGTCCATTTCACCGTTTAATTAAATCAAATACTTTACACATATTGTTCCGGTAGGAGACATATTTTAAAAATAGCATAGCTTCATTAAAAATTTTAATTTATTTAACCACAAATTAGGCTAATGTCGTTGTATAGAGTTGGAATAAGTATTAAAATCTAATTATTATCCATCTGTTGATCACACACATAACTCAATAAAATGTATAAAATTTAAGAAGTAAATAATCTAGGTCATTCAAATACCTGTTGAATGACCTAGATTACAAATAAAAACAAAACAGTCATTTTTGTTCATCTCTCATGACCGCAATTTATTATCACCAGAAAAAATTACATCAGCCACTGTAATCTAAGTTTTAATTTATTACTAACAAAACAAAATGGATTTTAGAATCTAATCATAACAGGAATAAAAATAACTAACAAATATCAGACATATCATATCAATGTTACACTACTTATCCTACTAATGAATGAGAAGAAATGTGCTGCAAAAATAAATAAGCATTCAGTTGTGAAACACAATGTATTTTGGAGCTTGTTAGAATCCATCCCCCCCCCCCCAAGACATTGAGGGGAAAATCTCCAGTTTGTTTTAACTGTAGAGTAGCTTTTGACCATTTTTAACTCATACTCATTTGCACATTTACTTTAATCTAAGCATAATATTTGTAATAACTGTACAGTATTATTTTTTGTATGTTGTAAATATGTCCTTCCTATACAGTCCGGTATTCTTATTTTCCTGTCTGTATATTTTCACCTAGTGTTGAATATGTGTGCTTCCGTTTACCTGTGAACGGAAATGTTTAAAGCAGTGACTGATTGGTCCGTCGTGAATGTTTCGACTCTTAGAGTCGACTTTTAAGAACCATTCATTGAAAGGGATGGGGCTAAAAGCGCAGGGAGCACATCATATGAGAGGCAGAGAGAGAGAGAGAGAGAGAGAGAGAGAGAGAGAGAGAGAAAGAAAGACAGAGAATGAGAGAGAGAGAGTCGTTTCTTGACTTTTCCCTTTTGCTCTCACTCTCAGTGGCTCCTCTGTACGTTGTCGCTCTGCTCACAGCAGAACTTTGTTTTGATCAGCAAGTTAGGATAGCAATTAACAACAAGATGATCCATATCCTGATGCCCCTATAAATGGATTAGGCTGCCTAAAATATTTTGAAATTTGAACAGAATCTGATCCGAGCAGAAGAAAACTGTTTTTTTAATAAAAAAAAAAAAACTGTAGGAATTTATTTGATGATGTAGAGGCATAATGTGCTAAGGACATGTACGAATACACAAAGCAATAATTTCATAATAAGTTATATCACTTTACACTTTTTCCTTGTTTTAAATGAGTCGACCATCGTAATCATTACTTGCAGCCCTCATGAACACTCATGTGTCTCTTCAGATTTCCATGTTGCGAAAATCCTTTACTGCAAACATCACAAACAAACGGTTTCTCTCCTGAATGAACCCTCATGTGATTCTGAAGTTGGCCCTTTTGATTAAATCTGCTCTTACAGATGTCACAGCCATACGGTCTCTCCTCAGTGTGGACTCTTGCATGTCGCTCTAACTGGATTTTGTTCACAAAACGCTTACTGCATTCACTGCAGCTAAACGGTGCGGCGTGAACCTCCATGTGGCTTTTAAGATAATTCTGCTTTGAAAAACCTTTACCACAAACGCTACAAATGAACTGTTTTTCTCCCGTGTGAACACTCATGTGTCTCTTTAAGGTCCCTTGCTGTGAAAATCCTTTACTGCAGATATCACAAATAAACTGCTTTTCTCCTGTGTGAACATGCATGTGTCTCTTTAGATTCTCCTGCAGCGAAAATCCCTTACTGCAAACACTGCAAACAAATGGCGTCTCTCCTGTGTGAACACGCATGTGATTCTTTAAATGGACTTGTTGTGAAAATCCTTTACTGCAAATACTACAAATGAACGCCTTCTCCCCTGTATGAACACTCATGTGTCTCCTCAGATCTCCGTGTCTATAAAATCCTTTACTACAAAAGCTACAAATAAACGGTTTCTCCCCTGTGTGAACATGCATGTGGCTCTTTAGATTTTGCCGTAATGAAAACCCTTTACTGCAGATACCACAGATAAATGGCTTTTCTCCGGTATGAGAAGACATGTGTCTTTTTAGATTCTCCTGTAATGCAAATCCTTTACTGCAAACACTACAAACAAATGGTTTCTCTCTCCTGTGTGAAGACACATGTGAGTCCTCAGACTTTTCTGTAATGAAAATCCTTTCCCACAAATACTACAAAAAAAGGTTTTCTCTGCAGTGTGGATCATCGTGTGCTTCTTTAGCGTCTCCTTCCTTTTAAATCTTGTACTACAAACATCACAGGAAAATGGTTTTTCTTCCGAATGGACCTTCATGTGAGTTTTAAGATTTGTCTTTGCGTGGAACCTTCTACCACAGTCGTCACAGGCAAATGGCCTCTCTCCGGTGTGAAGTCTCATATGTATCTGAAGGCAGTGCTTTTCTTTAAATCCTTTACCACAAAGATCACAGCAATATTCTCTCTTTCCGGTGTGAATCATCATGTGTAATCGAATATGAGTCTTATTTTTGAATCGTTTGCCACAAACATTGCAACCAAATGGTCTTTCTCCTGTACAGACTCTAATCTGAGCAGTGAGTTTGGAGCGCAGTTTAGACCTTTTACCTCTTTTGTGAACCTTCATCTTACTTTGTTGAAAAGAAAAAAGCAAATTTAAGTTTCTGTCTGGTACTGGTCCTCTACTCTTCTCCGCATGAGGTTCCGTTTCCGTCTGTGCAGTTGTGCTGCTTGTTGAAGATCCAGCCTCTTTACAGTCTTCAGTTTTGATGTGTTGAAGCTCAGATACCTGAGGTTTCTCCTCATCTTCAATCTTCACAATGAGCTGCTCTTCCTCCTGACTGATCCACTGTTCCTCCTCTTCCTCCTTTATGAGTGGGGACTCTTGGTCCTGTTGGTTCAAACTGGAGCTCCAATCATGGGTAACCTCTTCTTTAATTACCAGCGTCTGATTGTCTGAACAATAAAACAAACATACAAGGACATGAATCATTCTATGATGATCATAATAACAAATAATAATAATAATAATAATAATATAAACATTACAAAGGTTTTAGCTAAATTTTCAGTCTACGAAACCAAAACATATTTTGTAGTAATAATGGCAGATGTGTATATAAATGGGTTTTTTTTAAAGCTCGTTTCATAAAAAACTGCTTAAATATCAATATTATAACAAGATAAGCAGAAAATAAACATATTTAGACAAAAAAAATCCTTAATGTGGTGGAGCTTTTGAGTATCCTTGTTGTATTAGCTTCTAGAAGAATCTGACCAAGAGCTGTTATGTACATGGACAGCATGGACAAAATGATTGGTCCCTCTGACTCAAGCATGTCTGGAATGATGTGGTGCACCCATTTCAGGTCATTGATAATACTTCAGGGTCTGTTCAATGCGAACCTGATAAGGACACATATGGTCCTAAAATGTAAGACCACATTCATTTAAGATTAGTAACCCTGCTAGTTAAAAAAAAAAAAGAAGCTTTTGCCACTTGAATCCTATGGTTTGATATAACATTAGTTTGCTCAAATATACATAATTTACTGAGATCTTTGCCGTATTCTCTCGTGGATGCTGCAGGTTCGGGGGGCTCCAAACTGAGCCCTCCGGGGTCGTCCGTCTCAACCTTCACCTCAGACATCCTCACTTCAGGTTTCAGTCACATAACCTTGGTCTTCTGTTTTACTACTACTTGAAAAAGAAAACAGACTCAAACCAGTATTTGATCTGATAATATCATTAGAAAATGATCAAGCGTAGAAGAGCTGAAGCGATGCTGCAGAGTCTCATACCTTAGTTGTGGGTTCACTCTGGCCCCAGTCTCTCGGACCTCAGCTGGACAAGCATTAGAGGAAGTGTCCATAGATGGTGTGGTCCTCCTTATAGTCTCATCGACTCGACTTGTAGCTGTAAATCATGAACTTTAAAAGCTTGTACTTCAGAAAAGCTTATTTGATTTCTGCTGTTAGCTGCTTTAGCTCCACGGTGGGTTACAGTCCATTCACTTTGCTAATACAGGGTAATTACACTCCGTCATCCAAAATCCAGTTAGAAATAATCAGTGGTTCAAAACAAACTTGCAGATGCCGCATCATCACGAATGCATTCAAGCTAACGGTATAAAACATCAATTACACAAACTTTAAGACGTTTTTGTTTCAAGACATAGCTTGTCAAGCTAGCACTGCTATATCCGGTTACTTCCGCCTCACTGACCAATCAATGACGAGTCAAGAGCCGATTTGATATACTACTTCCTTTTTGCGCCAATTGATTTTCAGAATAAAATAACAATGGAGATGACCGTCATTAAACGTGTGGATAAACTACTCCATTTTTATTTCGATTACCAGATCCGTATTTTTATCATAACACACCACAACTTTAAATTCTTAAACATCTTTAAAAAATACTCAAGACACTAACAATTAAAGAATCCAATTCAGTTCAAACAGCTTTGAAAAATGTTTATTAGATAAGTTTTAACATATTTCACAACAGTACTCTGTATATGTCGTTTACTACATGTAACAAAAAAAATAGTATTTGGTGAACACCCATTACTTTGAGGTCACTTTAGTTCAGCTATGTGGAATCATGTTCCATACAGCATTCTAATGACAGCTCCACATATCCAATCTGAGTCTGTGGAAAAACACAATGTTCTCTGAACAGGTATAACAATTAAAAAAAGAAAAATATCTGAAGCACTGCTAATTTAACTTCTAATTTTTCAATGTTTTTTACATATCAAAATAAATTTAAGAGAGACCGACCAAAATGACAGTGAAAAATGTGACCGGAAAGAAAGATTTTAGGAAAGAAAGTGAAATAAATGGCACCAAAACACTTGCAGCCTTAAAATAATAAAATAATAATTTAAAAAATTACTGAAAATCAAAACCAGGAAGGCTGACTAATTTGGCGATGAGTAAACCAGACAGGAACAAGCTTCAAAGTTGTAGTGAGAAGAGACACTTTGAATGATCATATTAATAAAAGAAATGAGGCACATTTTAGCTACAACCAATACATTTTCATTTCTAATCTACCCAATTTACAAACAAAAAGGTACTTTACGCATCCAAAGAGGGAGTACTCACAATTCCAATGGCCTTAACAAACTCAAGATAAATTTTCAAATTAAAATCCTAGAGGCAGTTCTGCAAGTATGCAAACTGACAATTCAGAGCACTTCTGCTAAGACTGATAATTTTTTTTAGATGAACAAAACTCATTTTTGTCCTGCTTGTACCTTATTTTTACATTTTAAACTGAATAAAACTTGATCAAAACTTCTGCCAGTATCTGAAAAAAAAGTAGAAGTTGAAATGAGCTGGACAAACACTGATCTTAGGGATAACAACTAAAATGACTAAAAGTTATTTACATTATTTACAATAGATTAGAAAATAAAAACTTTGTAAATTAATCTCAATCAATACAACATAAATGGCTCAGCACCATGGTTACGAAAAGCACTAATCCATTTCCTGTTGTCAAATGCCTCCTTGAGCTTGTATGTAAACTTCAAGGAAATATTTTTTTTTGTCTGTACTAATCACACGCAAAATAAACGTTAAAATATTTGAGTTTGTTTTCAGAATTTAAAGCATTCGTTTATTGTAAAGCTGTAATCCTACAGCTCCTAATACTGTCTGTTAACTTATTTACAGAAGGAATGCTGAGAAAGTCTTCTGCTTTCTCAGCATTCAGCATGTTTTAGCACAAGCAATTACCGTATTTTCTGCACTAAGAGGCGCAACTAAAAACCTTAAATTTCCTCAAAAGCCGACAGTGCGCCTTATAACCCGGTGCGCCTAATACAGTATATGGACCAATATTGAGCCACGACAGGTCTAGCAACTACGGTAAGCAGCTGCCGACTTCATTTTCCCCGTAGAAGAAGCGTGCAGTGCATGCTGGGATAGTTATCAAAAAACTGGTTTGTTAATAAAGTTTGACTGACCGAGCTACCCATAGACGATGTCTATGTATCTACCTACCCACCTAATAATCAGGTCGTCTGCAGGTCATTTAGCATCATGTTGTCCACAAACATCGTCTGGCCGCCCCATTCCAGTCGCTCTCCAGGCTCTCCTCGCCGACCGGAATCGGACTGTTTTGTTGGCATTCCTTATGTCAACAAAGTAGCTTTAGACATTTATCCGGGGTGCTTCGGCTAGAGTTACCAAGGGACCGGCACCTATACATTTAAACCCGTGGGGGTCGGTGGAAGAGAGACAGAGACTGCGGCGGCAGCATGTCGGTTGGTCTGTGCTAACCAGAAAGCAGTTGGGAACAATTTCGCAACACCAAAACCGAGAGTGAAACAATGACTAGTGCAGACTGCTATATATAGTACTCTGGGACCAATGTTTTATTATTAGACATCCATATTTGTAGTGAACGGAACAAATTATGTCCCGTTCAATACCAGATGGCTGGCAGCATAACTGTGGCGTCTATTCTATGTGCCTTATATTTGAAAAAAGTTTTAAAATAGGCCATTCATTGAAGGTGCGCCTTATAGTGCGGAAAATATGGTAAATGTCCAACTCTAAAAAAAAAATGGAGTGAGGGAACAACTGCACACATTCAAAGATGGCTTTATCAACATATATCTCATGATTGTGTGGCAAGATGTCCAGGAAGGTGTTTTCCAGATATGTTCAGGAAAAAAATAATTATAAAGTTAAACATGGTGGTGGAAGTGTGATGCCTGGAAGACTTGGCATAACTAACAGAGCCATGAAATCTGCTCTTTACCAGAATGACTGGCCAAATCATGACCTTAAGTTCAAACACGTTTGAGTTTTGGACATGAGCAATGATCCAGAGAAAAAACAAACAGCAAATCCAACTCTGATTAGCTAAGAAAAAAAAGGGGTTGAATTGACCTAATTAAAGCAGGAACTCAAATCATTAAAGCTTCGAATAGCCAATTTGACATTAAAAATGTAAAATAATGTAAATTAGCACTTACCAGCCACCCCAGAAAGCAGAGACCGCAGACTGAATGGAAAAATACTGACAAATTAGATTGCAATCAAATCAATCACTCCTTGTAGCCCCTGTGGACCTCCATGTGTTTCTTCAGATTTCCAAGTCGGAAAAACGCTTTACTGCAAACGGTGCACACAAACGGTTTCTCACCTGAATGCACTCTCATGTGATTTTCGAGCTGACACTTTTGATAAAACCTGGTTTTGCAGACGTCGCACCCAAACGGCCTCTCCTCTGAGTGGACCCTGATGTGTCGCTCTAACTGGATTTCATTTACAAAGCACTTGCTGCAGTCCCCGCAGCTAAACGGAGCGGTGTGAACCTCCATGTGGTTCTTGAGGTGATGTTTCAGAGCAAAGCCTTTGCTACAAACGTTACACATGAACCGTTTCTCCCCTGTGTGAACATGCATGTGTCTTTTCAGGGTTTCTTGTCGCGAAAATCTTTTCCTGCAAACGCTGCACACAAAGGGTTTCTCCGCTGTGTGGATCCTCATGTGCTTTTTTATGTTCTCCTTTCGTTTGAATCTGGTGCCACAAACGTCGCACGAAAACGGCTGTTCTACTGAGTGGACTTTCAGGTGTGTTTTAAGTTTTGCTTTTTCGTGAAACCGTCGACCACAATTGTCGCATGCAAACGGTTTCTCTCCTGTGTGGAGTCTTATGTGTGTCCGAAGAGAACTCTTTTCTTTAAACCCTTTCCCACAGAAATCACAGATATGTTCTATATTGCCATTGTGCGTCATTAGGTGTAATTTAATGGAAGTCAAATGTTTTAATCTTTTGCCACAAATTTTGCAACTAAACGGCTTCTCTCCTGCATGGACTCCAATCTGAGCCATAAGTGTTGAATTCAGCTTAGATATTTTACCTCTTTTGGGAACCAACATCTTACTTTGTTGAGTGGAACCTGTTGGATCCGGGCTGTTGTCAAGTTCTGATTCTCTACAGTCCTCTCCGTTAGGTTCTGTTTTCGTCTTAGATGAGCTGCTGCTGCTGCTTGAAGCCTCTAATAACTGAGATTCCTCTTTATCTTCACTCTGCAGCTCTCCATCCTCGTTGATCCACAGTTTGTTCACTTCCTCCTTCATACCTGGGGTCTCTGTGTCCTCTTGGTCCAAACTGGGGTTCCAGTCATGGGGAACCTCTTCTTTAATCACAACAATCTGCTGGACTTTGGACACAGAAACACATATAAACATTAAGAGTCATTTATACATATATATTCAGCATTGATATAAGCTGTTATGTTTAGAAATGTGAGTTTTTTAGCTTATTTATTTTGAGAATATAATTACTTAATAGACTATCAAAACAGTAAGTTACACAGAAACGGAACCAATTATTCAAGTACAAAAAAAACTATTAAAGTCCTCAGTTAATAGCAAAGAAATTTTCTTTCTTAAAATTGAAACGAATCAAAACCTAAGTTAAAGATGACTGGAAATATGCATTTTCAGTCTTACATTTTAGCAACAAGGCAGTTCAAAGTGCTTTAAATCATAAAAAACACAAAATTCAATTACAACATTTTGAGTGCAGATACGTTAGTACATTTACAGTACTTACTGAGATCTTTGCTGTCTGGCGTTTCCTCCTCCAGTTCTGATGTGGATTCTGCAGAAATGCGGGGCTCCAAGCTGATCCCTCCAGGTTCAGCTGCTTCAACCTTTATTATCTCAGACATCCTCGCTCCACTTGAGATTCTCCTTTTCACAATCCTTGTTTACAACCTTCACATGTTGTATTTAGAGCAGGGTTTCAGTCATAGAGCGGGCATCTTTAGGTGGGTTTTTTTTCCTCCTGAAACTGGAATCGGAGACAAGTACGTGATCAAACAAAGTGTATAATCACAAAATGTCAACTGTGGCAGAGCTGAAGCGGTGCTGCAAAGGAGAGAGTCCGATACCTTTGGTCAGTGGTTCTGGGTTCACTCGGTAACTGTCTCCAGTCTCTCGGTCCTCAGATTAACAAGGTTAGAAGGAGGTGTCCACAAATGATGTGATCTTCTCCGCACGGTGTCATAAACTCATACATACTAAATTATAAACTGAGAAAAGCTCTGCTGCAGACTAATCAAGTCTCTGCTGTTAGCTGCTTTAGCTCCGCGGAAGCTAACGGTTCATTCAGGTACCTAGTAACGGCTAATTACATCCTGTGCTGCAAACTGCGACTAAAAACAATCAGAGCGACTCAAAACAAACATTTGGAAGCGGTCTGTTCACGAAGACTACCGAGCAGAGTCTGAATAATCAATTTTACACTAATTTAACATAAACTTTACAACGTTTTTTTTTATTAGCAGGGGTTAGCTAAGAGCTAATGTAACTACATCCGGTTTCTTACTGACCAATCAGCGGCAACTAAAGCTCAGCATATGATGTTCTTCTTCTTCTTCTTCTTCTAGTCAATTTTTACTGGCGGTTGGCAAGAAACTTTAGGTAAGCATTACCGCCACCAACTGGTAAGGAGTGTGGACCACATGACAAAAAAAAAAAAAAAAAAAAAAAAAAAAAAAAAAAAAAAAAAAACTATATCTTCTTAAACAACTTACACTGTTTTAAGAAATAAAATAAGGCCTCATATCCTCTACTTCCTGAATCTTTTTGTAATAATTCAACAATATCAAATCTCATCTTCATAATACTAAGGTTTCTAATTAATTTGTTTCTTTGTATCAAATAGTTCCTACAACTCAATAAAACATGCTCCACTGTCTCGTCTCCCCCGCAGTCACATTTTCCTGTCTGATGTTTCCCTATCAGAAATAATGACTTATTTAGTCCAGTATGTCCGATTCTAAGCCGTGAAATAATGATCTCTTCTCTCCTTAATCTTTCTGTTCTTCTCATTTGACCAATATTCTTTTGAATTTTATATAACCACCTTCCTTTCTTTTCTTCTTCCCATAACTTTTGCCACCTCTCTCTTGTTTTTTGTTTAATTATGCTCTTTATTTCTGTCATACTATACCTAACATTAATATCTATCCTCACCCGATTAGAACTCTCTTTGGCCATTCTGTCCGCCATTTCATTACCCTTAATCCCATGATGAGCTGGAACCCAAACAAAATTTACCGTTAGCCCCATCATATTTATTCTGTAAAGTGTTTGTTGTATTTCAATTAATATATCTGGTCTACTATCTGATTTACTATTTTTCAAACTGAATAACGAAGAACTAGAATCTGAGCAAATAATTGATTTTAATGGTCTTACCTCTTCCACCCATTGAACTGCTAAAAGCAAAGCAATCATTTCTCCTGTATACACTGAAACTCCATCACTGATCCTTTTTCCTACTTTAATTTGAAACTGTGGCACAATAAATGCTATCCCTACCTTACTGGCTGTATTTTTTGATTCAGCATATGATGTGAAAAACAACTTCCTCTTTCAGCTTGTAGCCCTTCAGACAAAACACTTGAATTCACGCTCCGTTAAAAATCGGTGTAAATAAACGGTCCGACTTTTTCAGCTCAGTTTTAATGTTTCAGTTTGGAGTCGAGGCTCAGCTATCAGCTTGTATACTCAAGCAGTTCAGACCATCCTTATTTTGACCAAAAACACTTTTAGGCAACATCCCAGTCAACAAAAAAAAATCATGAATTCATTTAGCCGGAGTCTGATCTCGCACACTAATAAACCTCCACAACATCTTGTCTGCCGGAAATAAAGTCAGTCTGTATTTTTATTTCAGTATTTTGTGTTTATTTGAGGGGATTTACAAAAGATGGTTATGGCTACTGGGGGAAAAACTAAACAAAACTGAGTTTAATTTCAGAATCTTAGTTTTTCTGTGATTTCAGTCAGATTTTTACCCCTGATAGCCCTAATCATCTTCTGTATGTTCTCCATTTTGAAACCTGAGTAGATTGACATTGAGAATTTTTGTTATTTTGAGACACAATAAATGTAAATAAATCTCTTTATGTCTATGGTTTTGATGATCTGTCTGTCATATGTTAGAAAAAATAAAACCAATGATGTTGATAAACAGGACGTTATAATGAATTTTATTGATACCTTATTTTTGATTTATTTATTTTTGCTGCCAAATCTATGTTTATTCCCATTTCCTGACACCTAGACAAAATCTAACTTGATGTTTATGTGAGCAGATTTTAAAATAAACATTGATTAAAACTACCACCTGCTTTTTTAATATTGTTAAATATCTCTGGTGTGACTAGGACAAAGTTACATTTCCCGCTCTAAACATTCAATAATGTGACTACAGACTGCAGAGGTTTTGCTTAAATCAGACATTCTATCCTTCTGGCTTCAAATATGTGGCAAAGATTCAGAGATAGATTTATAATTCCCCTTCAGGATTTAAAACATGACAAGGTCAAAAGGAACAAATACAAACAGCCACAATCCCATGACACATTACTGCAAAGGTGAACGTTTGACACTTTTACCACCACAATGAACCATTTTGACAAAAATGACATTAAAATTTTATTTTTGTTTACTTTCAACTGTTGGAATTATTCCACATAAAAGTTGACAACTAAACAGAAAATAAATTCGATATTTGTGGAAACTTCCTTTTGAGGTAAAATCAGATACTTTAGGGTCAATAATTGTATACATAGAATGTCGTTTACATACAGGAATACCAATTAATTTATATTTTTGGAAATTATCCAAATAAAGAAAAAACAAAACATTCTTTGAAATTAAAATGTTTTCAGGTCTTGTGCATTTGCTGCAGAAATCTCTAATGTTGTTAGCTGGTCTGTGGTGACCACATCCCTGCAAGGGGAAGATTCTTATTTCTGTGTTTTCAGGGTTCTCTCCGTCCTGTTTTTCAGTCATGTTGATCACTGACAGCTGATCACAGGCTCAGATTCCTCCCAAATCCAAGTGTCCAGGCTTCTACAGTCAGCCAAAACTTAGTTCAGTTCATACTTCTTCTCCTCTTCACCAGTATCACCCTGCAGATTACAATCTACCGTAATCTGTTCAGACCAACACAGATAATGTCATTAAATTATGTCATTATAGGCAATCCTGTCAAACAAGTAAAATCTAAAATTAATTTAATTAAAATTGATCTATAGTCACCATCAAGTAATGCAGCAAAGATTTAGCCTGTAAGTTAGAAAACAAAAGACTACAAAAAAAAGCAAATTAAAGGATGAAAACACTCGGAGTCAGATTGATTATCGTGATGGTTTTGGTATTTGAAGTCACTCTGAAATGGGATTTTAAGACCTCAATGGTTCTTGCCTGCAGATTGGTTCAGACCTTGTAATTTAGAAGCATGAATAAAAACTTGTAAATAAAAAACTGTGGGGTATTCGCAGCTTGCATTTTAGCCAATATACGTCCTCAACAAAACATGTCACATACAAACTGAACTTATATTTATAACTACAATATTTGCAAATTTGTTAAACTATGCAAGTCCTTTTCACAAGAAACTAGTCACGTCAATACAAACAGCTTTGAAGCACTTTTATTAGATTAGTTTCAAAATATTTTACAACAGAACCCCTTTTAGTACACGTTTCTACCAGATTACATAAACATTTTGTATTGTTAATAAAGACTAGAATGAAAAATACAGCTGAAGTGAATAACTACTAGCAAGAAGTAATATGGGTAACATTAGTATCTGGTATCCACCTTTTATTTTGTAGAAGTGTCTGAAGAAAAGCTACAAACCACAGCTGTTAGTTTCTGAAAAGAGCTCGGCCAGAGACATGGACCGTTTGAAACTAGGATTAACCGTTTGAGGTGATTAGGCTCTAAATAGTTCTCATTGATTCAACATTCCCAACATTACTTGTTCATGAAAATAATGATGAATGTGGCAAAAGTAAACAAATAACTGACTTTTTATACTGAAATACCACTCATACCACTTCAGTGATTAAACCCAAAGCACCATTAACCAACCAAAACCTTCCTGCTTTTCCAAACATGGAAAGTTGGAAAAGTCGTACTGAGCGTGGCTAATATAGACTATTAATACATTTGATGGTTTGCATAGTAGCTACTTAACAAAACAATTAGTTGTTCTGCATTTGTTTTCCTTGTTGCTGATTGGCCGTACACTCGCAAGCAGAAATAAGGAAGACTGACAAAGTTAGCTTCAGTGGTATTGCTAAAATGGTTTCCAATGAGTGCAATAATGCATATTAAGTTGTATTTGGTGTTTGAACTCTTAAAATAGGCAGTTATGCATGAACATGCATGTGACCTTTTAGATGAATTTTCAGAGAAAACCCTTCATTACAGACATTACAAACAAATGGTTTTTCACCCGTGTGAACAGACATATGTCTCAGTAAGTTCTTTCGTAATGAAAATCCTTTACCACAAGCACCACAAATAAACGGTTTCTCTCCAGTGTGAACACGCATGTGACTCTTTAAAGTGTCTTTTTGTGGAAATCCTTTACTGCAAACACAACAAATAAATGGTCTCTCTCCTGTGTGGACTTGCATGTGTCTCTTTAGATTCCCTTGTAGTGAAAATTCTTTACTGCAAACATTACAAGCAAATGGTTTCTCACCTGTGTGAACACGCATGTGTCTTTCTACATTCTTTTGAACAGCAAATCCCTTATTGCAAACACCACAAACAAACGGTTTCTCTCCAGTGTGAACATTCATGTGACTCTTTAGATTTCTTTGCCGTAAAAATCCTTTACCACAGGCACTACAAATAAACGGTCTCTGTCCTGTGTGAACATGCATGTGGCTCTTTAGACTCTCTTTTTGTGAGAACCCTTTACTACAAACTGTACAAATATACGGTTTCTCTGTTGCATGAACACACATGTGACTTTTAAGATTGACTTGTTGTGTAAATCCCTTACTGCAAACACTACAGATAAAAGGTTTTTCTTCTGTGTGAACACCCATGTGTCTCTTTAGGTGGTCCTGTTGAGAAAATCTTTTACTACAAATACTGCAAACAAATGGTTTCTCTGAGGTGTGGCTCCTCATGTGTTTTTTAAGACTCTCCTTAACCTTAAATCTATTGTTGCAAACATCACAGGTAAAATGTTTTTCTTCTGTATGCAGCTTCAGATGGGCTTTAAGATGTTTCTTTGTATGAAACCTTTTACAACAAACGTTGCAGGCAAAATGTCTGTCTCCACTGTGGACACTCATATGAGTCTGAAGAGAAACCTTTTCTTTAAATGTTTTACCACAAAGATCACAGCTATGTGCTCTTGTTCCAACGTGAGTCGTTAAATGTAATTTAGCTGATGTCTTGCGTTTAAAACTTTTGCCACAAAGGCTGCAACTAAATGGCTTTTCCTCAATCTGAGTGGTAAGCTTTGAACAAAGCTGAGGTGTCACTTTACTTTGTTGGGAAGAGCAACAAAGAGCAGCTGGATCTCTGTTTGGTTCCCGTCCTCCGAACTCCTCTTCATCATGCTGTGTCTGTCCCATCTGTTCAGCTGAGCTGCTGGCTGGAGCTTCAGTCTGACTGCTTTCTTCGGTTTTTATTTGGTGAAGTTTTGATAACGGAGTTTCCTCTTCATCTTCGACCTTTACGGTAAGCAGCTCTTCCTCCTGTCTGATCCACAGTTTCTCCTCTTCATCCTTCACAGAAGACGATTCTGGATTCTGCTGCTTCAAATTGGCGTTCCAGTCAAGAGGAAGCTCTTTAATCACAAACATCTGATGGACTGGGAATAATGAAACACCCAAGGATATTAATGATAAACTAAAATCCATTGAACAACAACTATAGTATTTTTTTCTACTTTTTTATATAAAAGAGAAAGAAGTTAATCAAGATATAATCAAGCTAAATGGTCAATCCCAATCCCAAAATGAGAATAAAGATTACAATCTTTTTATCAGTTTAATAAATAAGCTTCATTACTAGTTCATATGAAACTAAGCAGGAATTACTGAGTTTTTCCTCTGACAAAACATGGTCTGCATTTAATAAGCTGCTGGGCTGACATGTCAAACTACTGTCCTACAGTTATTGGTGCTTGGCTATTCTCAGGTATCTTAGTTTCCAAAAGAGTTGTTCATCAAAACAATGTAAATGAAACTAAATCAGACTTGTATAGCGCTGCTTTTCAGGACACAAAAAGACCCTTTGCTTTGAACTCCTGCCTGAATTATACTCTAATCTGAACAAACAACCTATCAAAGAGCTTTCAATTAACACCAACATCATGTAGGTTGGATTAATAATAAGAATAATTGGACAGCATTTAAGATTTTCTCTGCAGAAAATATCTCTGATGGACAAAAAGATTTTCTTAACAATAAAAAAATATATGTCTTTGTTGGTTTTAAATAAAACATTATAGTATTCATAAATGTTTGTAGAACTAGCCTGCATGCCAACATACAAACATATTTACACAAACTAAAGTCAAATATCTTGTTGGTTTACACAATGTTGGCCATTATAGCTGAATCTGGGCCTGATATCTATTAATATAATTCTCTCTGAAGTCCAGCAAACATTTTATGACTTCCAGTCAGTGTTTCAATCCAGATGAAATGTCACTTACTGAGATCTTTGCTGTCTGGTGATTCCTCCTCCAGTTCTGATGTGGATGCTATGTGGGGATCCATGCTGAGCCCTCCAGGTTCATCTGCTTCCAGCTTCATAATTTCAGAAATCCTTATCCCATTCTTCTGTCAAGCATTCTTGTTAGAAACCTTACATGTTCGAACAGGTTATGGTTACAGTCATGTAACCTGTACCTTTTGTTTTTTTTTTCCAGTTTCCTGGAATCAGACACAAATCATCTGATGCAAGAAAATGTCAGGATAAGCTGAAGAGATGCTGCAGAGCAGAAAGTCTGAAACCTTGGTCAGTAGTTCTCGGTCCTCAGCTGCACAACGATGTGTCCACAGTCTCACAAAGTCGAAGGATGGACGTGGCTCATTTAATCTCTGCGGTTCGCTGCTTTAGCTGAAAGTCCATTCATCTTGCTAATTGCTCATTTAATTCTGTACAACAAACTAGACATAATAAAATTGTTCAGATACAACCATGTACCAAGGGTGTCATGTCAGCACTTGTTTTTAACACGTTTTCCTGTCGGGATTTTGTCAGTCAAGCTAACATTGTTACATCCGGTTCCTCCCTCCTCACTGACCAATCAGCTATAAGCACAGGAACCCAGCTGACTTCCGGAAAGACGTGACCGCTCTCCCGGGTTTACTGTACTTACTGGCATAGACATTAATACGTATTGATGTCTATGCTTACTGGCATATTGATACAAACCAGAGAGGACGCATATTTTTGACCCAGGTAAAATTTAAGTATAAAATACAATTCCAAAGTCTAGATTATTACTTTTTAATTTCTACTTATGTTTTAATGCTTTCCCCGACGGAGCAAAGTATTAACAAAAATCCTCTCCCTATAATTTCCTTTATGCACACATCAATTCATGCAGTTTTAAGTTTTATTTGACGTCATTTATTTTCCTTCTCAAAATGACAGTTATAGAGCCACGAGGTGCCACAGATAGAAATGCTGTTCTTGTTCACATATGCAACCATTTCAACAGGTTGGTCCTTTTACAGTGTGGTCGTTCATCAGCATTGATGTTTGTAATCCTCCGCACACACACTCCCATGGTGGTGTTCTCTTAATTCAATGTCAATTCAAAATATCAGAAAGATATCATAAATATATGCGTCATTAACATAGTCCTTTTAAACACAATGATGCAGTCAAGGTTATTCTAATTCTCACAGTCATCTAAAGGCATTTTACTGAACAAACAGGTCAAATATATATATATCAAATTATAAACAGAATTCAGTCCAAACAGCTTTTAAATATGTTTATTATACACACTTTAACATATTTAGCAACAGGACTTTATATAAACTCTTTAGGACATGTTTTGTAGACAAGGTTACATGATAGTCAATATTTAAGAGAGGCAAGTTAAAAAGTGAATTAACTCCCAGCAGAAGTAATAAAGAGGTAACATCTAGGGTCCACACTTTACTATGCAGAAGTGTCTGATTCAGAATTTTAGTTTAAAGAGGCACCATTAACAAAAATAAGCCGGTTGTCTTGTAGTTATGTGCATAATTTATGTTGACAGACAGCTACAAAGCGTAGACCGTTACTTTCTGAAAACAGCACTGATAGAGAGGTGGTACATTTGAAACCGGATTATCGTTCAGGTTGGTTAGGCACTAAACATCACTCATTGGTTGAATACGTCAACAATTCTCGTACAATAAGAAAACAAAACACAGACATGAACAATGTGACCAGAGACAGAAGCAACAAAGAGGAAGAGCACCAAACTGGCTTTTTAAAAGAGAAACCGTCAAAGGACATCGATAATTTAACCAACGGCACATCACTAGTAGCTTCAACAATAAATGAAAGACTTGATTAGATTTTAAGATGATGGGTTCACATAATATCCTTTACTGAACCCAAAGATCAGAAATTGTCTCTGAATCTGATTGTGTTCTCTAGTAGCAATGAATGATTAATAGTATTAAAAATGGATTTTGACTAACCATAATTTAAAATACAGCTACAGAAAATTTTATTTTTAAGTGTATTTAAACACGTCTCAACTTACTGTGAGAATTTCTATCATTCTGCAGAGAGGGAGTGCCTAATTTAGCTGCATCCCTTTTCCAACACGCCTCCAGCTGAATGCCATGATGACGAGCGTGTTGGATCAGAGATGCATCCAAAAATCCCATGACAGCAGCTTTCTCAAAAAATCTGCAAAATAAAGACTGTTGGGGAAATTACAGAAGCGATTTGCCAACAACCAAAATAATCACGAGTGGCAGCCCTCATGAACACCCATGTGTCTTTTCAGATTTCCGTGCTGCGAAAACGCTTTACGGCAAACACTGCACTCAAACGGTTTCTCCCTCGTGTGAGTGCGCATGTGTCTCTTTAGGTTCTCCTGCAATGTAAATCCCTTGCTGCAAACGCCACAAACAAACGGTTTCTCTCCAGAATGGACTCGCATGTGCTTTTTAAGATGACACTTATGATTAAATCTGCTTTTGCAGACGTCACAAGCAAACGGTCTCTCCTCGATGTGAACTCTCGCATGTCGCTCCAGCTGCATTTCATCCACAAAATGTTTGCTACAGTCGTTGCAGCTGAACGGTGCGGTGTGAAAATTCATATGCTTCTTCAGACCCCCGGGATTTGAGAATTCTTTACCGCAAACGCTACAGATAAAGGGTTTCTCTCCTGTGTGGACACGCATGTGTCTCTTCAGATCTAAATGTTGTGAAAATCCTTTACTGCAAACGGTGCAAATCAGTGGTTTCTCTCCCGTGTGAACAACCATGTGTCTTTTCAGATTGTGTTGCAGTGAAAACCCTTTGCTGCAGAAGCTACAAATGAACGACTTCTCCCCCGTGTGAATACGCATGTGGCCCTTTAGATGATCCTGTTTCAAAAACCCTTTACTGCAAACGCTACAGACAAACGGTCTCTGTGAAGTGTGGGTCCACATGTGCTTCTTGAGGCTTTCTTTTCTTTTAAATATTGAGCCACAAACCTCACAAGAAAATGTTTCTTCTGAATGGACTTTCATGTGACTATTAAGAATTTCTTGGCATGAAACCTTTTCCCACAATCGTCACAAGCGAAAGGTTTCTCTCCAGTGTGAACCCTCACATGCGTCTGTAGGGAATGGTCGTCTTGAAATCCTTTACCACAAAAATCACAGTTATGCTCTCTCTTTGCAGTGTGAGTCTTCATGTGGAAGTCAACGTGAATTCTACATTTGAATCTCTTGCCACAAACATCACAACCAAATGGCCTTTCTCCTGCTTGGACTGCACTCTGAGTTGTAAGCTTGGAACTAATTTTAGATCTTTTACCTCTTTTGTGAAGAGTCATCTTAATTTGTTGGGAAGAACACTGTGGATCTGGGTTCCTGTCTGGTTCTGGGTTCCTGTCTGGTTCTGGTCCTCCACAGTCGACTCCATCAGGTTCTGTTTCCTTCTGTTCAGCCGAGCTGCTGCTCAGACCTTCAGCCTCTGTGTTGCCTTCAGTTTTCATCTGATGAAGATCTGAGAACTGTGGTTTCTCTTCATCTTCAGTCTTCACAGTAAGCTGCTCGTCCTCCTGACTGATCCACAGTTCCTCTTCTTCCTCCTTTATGCGGGGGGGCGCAGGGTCCTGCTTGTTGGAGCTGGAGCTCCATGAATCACAATGTTCTTCTTTAACCACCACAATCTGAAGGTCTGGGAAGACTGGAGCACACACAGACATTACTGATTGGCAATAATGTTAAAGTCTTAAACTTCTGTGGATGGTGGGTTATAATCCTGGAAAACTATGTCCTTATTAGGATTACAAACGCTACAAACCATGCGTTTTTTCAGATTGTGTCCTTATAAGGTCTTATTATTATTATCATTATTATTACTAGAGAATGCCAAGACATTGTTGTTCTGCTAAAAAGAAGCATTGTTGGGCATAAATGTTCTGATCAGATTGAGGTCAAAATGTTACCAATTGTGTCACAACTGATAAAAATATCAACAGTCGATGAAAACAAAATGTGTTTGGATAAATGAATGATTGGAATATATAATTAATGTACATGTTCTGCTGACCCATGACATAATGGAAATCCAAATAAATATAAAATAAAGCAGGAATAATTGACAAGCTAATAAGTGAGTATCTGGGCTGGTGGTGAGGCTATCAAGACCTAAATAAATTTGTTAAGCAATTTAACCAGATTCCTAATTAGTCAGGTGGATTGTGAATAGAATAAAACTTAGAACATTGATGCCTTTGGGATGTTTTATGAAACATATCAAGCCTTCTTCCAAAGTTTGGCTGATATTTTGTGTGCTTTTTTGCATAATTAGTTAATTTATGCCTGGCTACTTTTAGGCCAAACAGTGGAAACATTAAAACTGAAGGAGTTAAAAGTTCAAGGTGTATTCTACCTCTGCTGCAATGGCTTCTAGGATATTCATCACTCAGGGTTACTGATGCTTTGCTTTTATTTCCCAGCAGCCCTTTTGTAACTTTCACCCAGTTTGTTTGCTCCAATGCAGACAATGTGTGTCACTTACTGAGATCTTTGCTGTCTTGCGTTTCCTCCTCTGGTTCCGATGTGGATCCTGCAGGTTCATCAGCTTCAACCTTCATCATCTCAGTCATCCTCGCTCCACCTGGGATTCTCCTTTTCACAATGCTTGTTTCCAGCCTTCACATGTCCTAGAGCAATAAGGTTTCATCCGCATCCCTCTTTGCTGCCTCAAACTGGAATCGGACCCAAATCAGCACCTGATCCAAAAAGGAGAAGTGAGAAAATAATGCGAGACACCTTGGTCAGTTTCTGGGTCCATTCCTCAGTCTCTCGGCCCTCAACAGGACTACGAGGCTTAGAGGAAGTATCCACTGAACACAGTGGACTCGTCTGGTTGTATTAAACCATGAACTTTATCACAGAGACTGATTAGGTCTGTGTCGTTAGCAGCTTTAGCTTCACGGAGCTTCACAATCCACTTTGCTAATGCAGCCTAGCTACATTTTATACTGCAAACCTAGGAGGAGAAATGATCACTGCGGCTACAAATAAGCATCTAGAAAAGGTAAACCCCGCGAAGACCTTCGAGTAACGACTAATACATAAATTATGCATTTGTTTTTATTAAATGATACATTTTTCTATTGGGACTTGCATAGTCAAGCCAACAACAAACCATTTGACTACTTCCTCTTCATTGTCCAATGAATAAGAAGTAAAGTTCGTCTGTGAAAACCTACTTCCTGGTTAAAAGGTAAGCGTTTCACAAGAAAAGAACGTCGACATAAATAAACTGTTAACACGTTAAAAGCAATATTCATAATATATTATTTTCACTTCAACGTTTTCAAACAGGAAAATATGATATCTGTAGATTTCCAATGCATATAAAAAGTCACAGTAGTTCCAACTGAAAAAAAGTCAAATTCAGTCTTAGACTCTAAACCGTTTTGAAACACATATTCATAATTACACATACGTTTTATAATTAAATAAACAGGTGTGTACCTTGTTGGCAAAATGAACATGAGATTACCATATGTGTAGAAGTTTGACTCCACATTAGGCATTTGGATACTGAACCGCACCAACCGTTCAACGGAAAAAAGGCAGACCTACCTATACACTCCACAGTGACACATTTCAGCTGTGCAGATATATCAAAATTTGACTATCTTATTTTCATCACAAAAGAATAACTGCAATTTTCAACAAGATACAACTTTGAGTTTCCCTAATTACAAAACCAAATTCACAGAAATGACAAAAATTTAATGAAATGGTTAAAAAAAACACAAAGTTTTGTCATGTTTGCTATTTATTTTCTAGTTGCCATATCATACATGTTCTTAATATTCCTAATTATTTAAAGACATTTGAATCAGACTCAACAGAAGCATATGTACTCTCAACTTCATATGACAAGTTATTTACAAGATGATTCTGTATCATGTTGATAAAAGACCTTGTGGGGTGAATGTCTGCAATAAGAATGTATAAAAACCTTTGTTTAAATCTCAACCTCCAAGTGTGTTCAATGAATTTATCTCAGTGAGTAAGAGAGATGATTTGACTCATTAAAATGTGTTGCTAATGAATTTTGCAGATTGCATGCAATGTCTATGGTCTGATAAGGCTTTTTGTTCACATTTATGAGATGGGTAACACGTTTTGAACTAAAAATTGTTAGTTTTGAACTAAAAATCCTGGTGATTAGATGTCCATCTGCAGTATATTTGTAAGGGAAACTGCACTAAGCACATGAATCATAGCAGTAATATCATAGGAGAAGATTTAAATATGTGGGAATTTTGACAGGAAAAAGGTCAAAAGGTCAAAAATCCCATGGCAATATTTCCTCAATGTTGTTACCTCAGGTGGAATAGTTTTGATTTTTTAAAGTTTCATTAATCAGAAATTTTCTCTCTTTATGTTAATAAAATTTCTAAAAAGCTGATATTTTACAGATTTGGTCATTATTAATGTGACAGCAATTTGAACACTACAGAACATTTTCAACAGGACCATCAAACATAATAAAATAATCATCAATATAACCTTTACATAATTTAATGTGTGAAAAAATGTGAAAACAGGGAACATAAGATAACTCAGATCAGGAGACATCTTACTCTCCACTGTTGCCCCTTTAAATTGCCTTATCAACTTGAAACATAAAATTATTTTTTGACGGAGCTCTTCTTTTACTGATCTATTGATTGAACTTTCTGGGAATATTTATCTTAAAGGCATCAAGAGGCAATTCACAACGTTGCTGACCGACCTGCAAGCTAGGGGTGAAACATGCAACAGTGCTGAAAACAAGATGGCATATCCACAGAAAGCAGAGATTGGCTAACAAAAATCATTGATTTACTAGAAAAATACTGACAGATTAGCCATTGCTAGCTACTGACCTCAAGCAGATCTATGATTTCCTTTGGCTCTCCGCATTATTAAGACGCTTCATGTTTTACCATCAGTTTCTCTCGTCGTTTTCTAGGTGACATTTTTGATCAAATCTGGTGTCACGGACGTCGCAACCAAACGGGCTCTTCTCTGCGTGGACCTTCATATGTTGCAGCAAATCTATTTTCTTCACAAAACGTTTACTGCAGCCGTTACAGCCAAACCTTGCCATGTGAACATTCATGTGTTTTCTCAGATAGGCTTGTCGTGAAAAACCTCTGCCGCAAATATTACAACTAAACAGCTTCTGTTCCGTATGGACAAACATGTGAATCTTTAGACAATTCTGTCGCGAAAATTCTTTATTGCAAACGCTGCAGGCAAATGGTTTTTCTCCCGTGTGAACGCACATGTGTCTCTTTAGAGTCTGATGTAGAGAAAATCCTTGACCGCAAACGCCACAAATGTACGGTTTCTCGCCGGTGTGAACACGCATGTGACTCTTTAGGTTCTCTTGTTGTGAAAATCCTTTACTGCAAACGCTACAAACAAATGGTTTCTCCTCGAGGTGGATCCGCATGTGCTTTTTAAGAGTGTCTTTCATTTTAAATCTTGAGCTGCAAACATCACAAGAGAAGGGTTTTTCTTCAGAATGGACCTTCAGGTGAGTTTTAAGGATTCTCTTTGCATGGAACCTTCTACCACAATCGTCACAAGTGAATGGCCTCTCTCCAGTGTGGAGTCTCATGTGTGTAAGAAGCGAAGTCTTTTCTTTAAACCCTTTACTACAAAGATCACAGCTGTGCTCTATCTTTCCAGAGTGAATCATCATGTGTAATTTAATGTGAGTCTTGCGTTTGAATCTTTTGCCGCAAACAATGCAACCAAAGGGTTTATCTACAGCTTCAACTCCAATCTGTCTCCCACGTTTGGAACACAATTTAGGTCTTATGCCTTTTTTCTGAACCGTCATCTTACTTTGTTGTGAAACGCCCCCTGGATCTTGGATTCTGCCTGGTTCCGATCCTCCAAACTCCTCTTCATCAGGTTCTGATTCGATCTGTTCAGCTGAGCTGCTGGTTGGATCTTCTGTCTCTAGGTCGTCTTCAGTTTTGATCTGATGAAGCTCTGATAACTGAGCTTCCTCTTCATTTTCCCTCTTCACGGAAAGATGCTTATCCTCCTGACTGATCAGTTGTTCCTCCTCTTCCTCCTTTATGTGGGGTTCAGTATCCTGCTGGTCAAAACTGGAACTGCCATCATGGGGAACCTCTGCTTTAATCGCCAACATTCGGACTGTTAATTCTGAAACACACATGGACATTGCCATTTTGAAAAGTTGTTAGAAATTTAACAAAAAATACTAAGCAGATCAGGAATATAACCTGCTCATATTTCAGCTTGTAAGGTTTTATTCCTCCAAAAAGGTCAAGTTGATTGTGTGGACAAAACTTGGAGAAGTAGCTGTTCTCCTGTTTCATAATTCAAGGGCTTCGCTTTGACGTCCGTGTTAGTTAAACGTGAACACTAATACTTGCGACACAGATGAAAAATGACTGCAAGATTTCACATGACCAAGTCTTTTTTAAGAAAATACAAATATTCTTTCAGCACAGTAAACCAAGTCAGCGGATATCAGGTGTCATAAGGACTGACAGAGGACACCAGGGTGAGCACAATGAAACAGACTTCAGTGTGTTCTGTTCTGTTGGCTTTAGTAAACAGATCTGAAGAAGACAAGAGGTGAGAATAGAAATTCAAACAGTCATACTGTGAACTGAAACTAAACTTTAAAAAACAAACATCCAGCCTGAGCTTATTTGGTCCAATACAGATGATCAGATGTGTGTCACTTACCGAGATCTCTGCTGTCTTGTTTTTCCACTTGTTCTGATGTGGATGCTGCAGGTGTAGGAGGATCCAAGCTGAATCCTCCAGGTTCATCCGCCTCAACCTTCATCGTCTCAGGTTGAAGACGATGAAGGTGTTCGCAGTAATTGTCTTCAACCTTCACAGTAAGTCGAGGTTTTCTTGGAGTACTAAGTTATGAAGTGGAAAAGGCTTAAAAGCCACAAACACTAATTAGCTGCTTTAGCTACACAGCGGCTAATAGTTATTTCGCTTTGTTGATGAAGACTAATTACATTCTGTACCGCTAATTTCGTCTGGAAATAATCACAGCGGTTCAAATCTAACATGTGAAAGCGAAATCTTCACACAGACTCTCAGAAGTCAGTTACAAAAACAGAACGAACTTTGAAACGCTTCTTGATTCGGAAACTAATCAGTCAAGCAAACGTTGCCACTTCCGGTTGCTTCCTTCTCGTTGACCAATGAATGACAAGTAAAGTTCTGATTCGAAAACACACTTCCTTTCCAACTAGTTAACATTTCACAATAAAACAAAAATTTTTAAAAAAGTAAACAATAGTGGATGTGTATTTAAGCAGGAAAAAATACACGTAGTATTCCTCCTGTCAGCTTAGAACAGAACCTCTACGGTTCAGGTCATGGAGACTCACTGAGACCAGAGAAAAGCCCAGCTTCCAATTTCACTTCCAAAATATAATTTCCCGAATAAAAAATGTGTTTCTTGTGAGGCTAAAGTTTTTATTTTAATGGGAAGTTTGCCAAACAAATAAATCCACCCACACTGCACCTGGGGTTATTTCTGCAAGACTGCATCAATCTGGAACTGTAATTTTGGCTAGTCAATTTTTTTAAAGATTAATAAATTACAGATATCTTCAATATTTTAAAATCTACACCTTTTTTATTTCTTGTCATGAAATAATATGACTAGTAAAAATGATATCACTGATTTATTAAATAATTGATCTGTTTAGTCAAATATATGGGGCTTTAAATGATAACTTTAGACAGTTGAAATATCTTGAAAGACATTTGATCCCTCATAAAGTGATGAAAGATAGCTTCAATTCTTCTTTTTACTTGCCAGAATATAAATTCATATATCTTAAATTACAATTCAGGATAGTCAAATGTTGAATCAAGTCAAAACTCTTTTTTAGACATCTAGAATGTAATTGGGTCATCAGATAAAAATGATTTTATGTTACAGCGGTCTACCATAAAGACTGATAGCCAAAATCCCCACCTCCATCCTTGTTTCTACCCATGATTGATAACAAACGACGCTACGTTGGACACAAAGAGTCTTTTTCATCAACTGTGATGTGTTTTCCAAGGCTGAGGAGTCAAAAAAAGAAACCATCTTAAAGCAGAAACAGTGGGAAAAGTCCTGTTCTTATATACAAATAATGAACCCTCCAGAAATTGAACAGATATGAACACTTTCTTTTTGTCACAGCAGCAAACCAACATCAATCTCACACAAGAGAAACAGACTGAAAGTCATTAGAAGAGTAAAATTCTGAATTTAGCTAACTTTATAGGATCCGAGCCAGACGTCCCAGAACTTATCTTGCTGTGGTTTTGTCCTATAAACAGTTTGTTTATATTTTTCTCCTCAATGGAGAGAGATGTTCAGGTGGTGGTGAGTTTTGGGTGGTGTATGTAGAGTTAGTATTGTTAAACAAGAGTACAAATCGTTCAGGCAAAGTGTGAATAACTGGTTAGGTGAGCATTTTAAAGTAGTCCTCAAGAGTCTCTGCATTTCATCCTTTAAAAAAAATGACAGACATTTGCTTGTGTCCTATATGCCGTTAGACATGGCAAAGCGTAATCCGGTCTGACTGGACATGCCTGTTCTCTGATGATGTTTTTATAAATCAATAAAAAATAAAAATAAAAAAATAACATCAAATACAACAATATCAACGTCCATCTATAATGGATTTCAAAAAACTATTTCCTTTATTATGAAATATTAAAATTAATAACGGAAGTACTTTTTCCAACTCAGAACTTTACTTGTCGTTGATTGGTCAGTGAGGAGGAAGTAACTGGATGTAACAGTGTTAGCTTGAGTTGCTAAGACCGGGGGAAAGCGGCTCAAAGTTTGTGTAAAAATAGGTATATAGTTGATGTCTCTGACTCTCTGCTGGACAAATATCACTGCTGGGTATGTATTATGAACCTTGATCACTGTGACCAATTCTAATCGAACAGTACGTATTGTAATTAGCCTTCATTAGCACAGTTAATGGACCATCATTATCCATTAACTCTGCGCATTAGCGCTAAAGCAACTAATGACAACGTTCAAGCTTTTAAAAGTTAATACTTTAGTGCTGGAGTTCACTGTCGGACTTGTGGGGAAGACCACATTGGCTGTGGACTAACCTTGTTGTCCAGCTGAGGACAGAGCGATTAAGGTATCAGACTCTCTGGTTTAGATATTCTCCTAATACGTTTAATTTGATCAAATGCTGATTTGTGTCTGATTCCCATTTCAGAGGACAGAAAAACAGAAGATCCAGTTCATATGACTTCTAGCGCATGTGAAGGTTGAAGACAAGGATTTGTGTAAAGGGGAATCCCAAGTGGAGTGAGGATGACTGAGATGATGAAGGTTGAAGCGGCTGAACCCTCCAGGTTCAGCTTGGAGCCCCCAGTATCTGCAGCATCCACATCAGAACCGGAGGAGGAAACGCCAGACGGCAAAGATCTCAGTAAGTGGCACACATTGTCTTATCTGGATTCAGAGGACACAGAAGTAATAACGTTTAACCTTTGCAGTTTCAAAGCAAGATTGTTGTTTCAATCGTGCAAACGGCAGACACAAGAAAAAGAAACGACAGCCAAGTTTGGATATAAAAAAAGACAATATTCGTCACAGTATGATTGAAAGAACTAGAGTTTTAGTAGCCAGTGATCAGACCTACAGGCTTCTAACTACATGTTACTTCCTGCCAAAGGAAACGGTCAGCAGGAGAGCGTACTTACTTTTTTTAATGCAAGATTCCTTTATGGTCTTTTAAAGAATGGAATAGTATAAAATTTGATTTGAAGGTTTTCAAGTGTGGAGATGTCAGAAATGGAAAAGAAATTTTAATTTCCAGATTCTCTTTTACCTTATTCAGTCTATTTAGGTTTTTGCTCATTTTTTTCCCAGTAGTTTTTATTAAGATGTATGTATATATTTGTACATGTGTGTGTATGTCCACATATAAATAGTTTCTAAGCAAACACTAATGTCTATGTGATTGTCAGTGTTTCCATTCCATCAGATGTTGGTGATCAAAGCAGAAGTTCCCCATGATTGGAACACCAGTTTGGACCAGCAGGACCCAGAGGCCCCCCACATAAAGGAGGAAGAGGAGGAACAACGCATCAGTCATAAGGAAATGCATCTTACTGTGAAGAGGGAAGATGACGAGAAAACCGAGTTACCAGAGCGTCTTCAGATCAAGACTGAAGACTGGAGCTCAGCTGAACAGCTGGAAACGCAGCCAGAACCAGATAGGAACCCAGATCTAGCACGTCCCAATCCAAAAAGTAAGATAATTGTTCACAGAAGAGGTAAAAGACATAAACTGTGTTCCAAGCTTTCACCTAAGGGCCACACGAGAGAGAAATCATTCGGCTGCGAAGTTTGTGGCAAGCGATTTAAACGCGAGACTAATTTTAAATTGCACATGGTGATCCACAGCGAAAAAACGGAACACACCTGCAATATTTGCAGCAAAGGATTTAAAGCGAAGCGATCCCTTGAGACGCACATGAGGCGGCACACTGGGGAGAAGCCGTTTGCGTGTGACGTTTGCGGCAGACGGTTCCATGCGAAGAGCAATCTCACAAGTCACCTGAAGGTCCACTCGGAAGAAAAACCCTTTTCTTGTGACGTTTGTGGTACGAGGTTTATAAGAAACGAAAATCTCAAGAGGCACATGTGGATCCACACGACAGAGAAACCGTTTGTCTGTAGTGTTTGCAGTAAAGGATTCTCACTGCAGCAGAGGCTTGAAACTCACATGCGCGCTCACAAGGGGGAGAAGCTATTCATGTGCAGCGTTTGTAGTAAAGGATTTTCCCGACATGAGAATCTAAAAAGACACATGCGCATACATACAGGCGAGAGGCCGTTTATCTGCAGCTTTTGCAGCAAAGGGTTTTCGCTACAAGAGACGCTGAAGAGCCACATGCGTGTTCACACGGGGGAGAAACCGTTCATTTGCAGTATTTGCAGTCAAGGATTTTCTCTCCAGCAGAATCTGAAGAGTCACATGTATGTCCATACAGGGGAGAAACCGTTCGCTTGTAGTGTTTGTGGTAAAGGATTTTCTCGGCAGGTGTATCTAAAAAGTCACTCGAAGGTCCATACGGCACCGTTTAGCTGTAGTGACTGCGGTAAATGTTTTATGAATGAGATGCAGCTACAGCGGCATGTCAGGTTCCACTCAGAGGAGAGACCGTTCAGTTGTGATGTCTGCAAAAGCAGATTTAATCAGAAGATTCACCTCGAAAGTCACATGAGAGTCCATTCAGGGGAAAAGCCGTTTGTTTGCAGCGTTTGCAGTAAAGCGTTTTCCCGTCCTGGAGATCTGAACAGACACATGGGTGTTCATAAGGGCTGCAGCTAATGACTGAGAAATCTGTCCATGTGCTTTTAGGCAGTCAACTGTTACTTTAAGTCTCTCCTCTCTGGAGGATTATCCTCTGACATTGACAGTGTTTGATGAAACCTTTTGAAAATGTTTCACTTCTTTGATCAGCAGTAAGTTAAAATATTGAATACATTAAGTTGGGATGAGCACAGTTTGTCCAAATGAGTTGAAATGAAAATCCTTACATCGTTACACGTTGTGTTTTTAGGCACGGCTGAAGTTCATCAATGTTACCACAAGATGGCAGCAATACACTAAAACACAGAGCCTTCAGTAAGAGGCTGCAGGCTCTGAATGAAGCAGAAACGGATCCACTGTACATAAAAATCGGAATGAACAATAACAATGATAATAATGAGCTGTACAAGACAATTACATAAAATACTGTCCAGTTATTACAAATAAAAATGATTATTTTTCTGTTTATTGTGTTTTTAATTAGGATACATGTTGGATCGTACCAACGCTTTTAGTTTTCAGTCTATAATGTGAAAATATTTAAATAATGGATATTATGTTATTTATTTGTACATTTGTTCAATATAAAATATGTAGTCTGTCATTAGGATGATTTCTGTGTAATAAGCTGGATGCAATGAACTAATAGTGGAGATCTACAAACTACAAAGCCGTGCATTTCTTCCAATCAGCAGATCTCACTCCATGCAGCGTGTTCAGCTTGGTGTTCTTGCTTTGTCAGCGTCTTTTTATTTTTTCATCAGTTGTATTTATGCAACTATTGCAGAGAAAGACTTTGCTGCGAGCTGTGGTCATGAACAGAATTGTTTATTGGATACAGTCCTCTGTAGATGGGAGTGATTACGTTGGTAAATAAATATATTTAAAAAATGTCTTGCTTGTAACTGAAGTGTCTGAGTTCTTTATTATTCTGTGATCGTTTTAATTTCTCTTCTTGAAAACTTTGGAGTTTGAGATTTTTTGTTTACTTTCTGTCAAACAGGTAAGCCTCTGAGTCTTCGATTTATATAACTTCATATATGAGATTTATGCATTAAAGTTAGTGGTTATGGTGCTGCGTGCTAGTTAATTGAAAACCATTGATTAATATTTCTGTGTAAAAACATTTCTTAATACTGTCATCAATGTCATACTTGACCTACATTTTTGATTCACTCTTTAGAAAAAAAAATACCTCCATGGTACAAAAAGATTTTCTAAAACTATATAGGGTATCGTTGCAAAATTAAAAATCCATTTAATTGACAGAGACTTAGAGATTCGTCCACATCATTCCTAGTGATTTTTGTGTATATTTCTCCATGAACAAAAAACAGACAAAAGTTCAAGTTTTTAGGATCTTTTTTTTATATTAAACAGGGACAATACAATTTGACATAGTTCCAAAACATAGAAAGTAACAATTGAATTGCACAGGGTTTAGTTGTTGCTAAACACAGTACAAGTTATGTCCTTAGTTCATCTTTTACATCAAAATACAGTAGATGAAATCAATTTCTTTGCATCAAAAACAAAACAAAAAAACTGCCACATCCAAGGATTACCTAATGCTTTAAATACAATGACAGACGACACTTTTTGTGAAATACCTCAGTTTAAATTTAAAGTGTTTTGGAGGAAGGAGCGAATTATTCTAAAGATGGCAAATCAATTCTGTTCATACAATCTACTGCCTTTAAAAAAAGAAGGCAAAAAATAAAGTTTTCATAATTTGATGAGTTAAATACAGGCTTAATTATAGCTCCTTCCAGTAAGAAACAAACATTTCCTTAAGACTTGTGCTATTTGTGTTACACCAACCTTCAAAATAAAAGATTGGAATGACTCTACACATTACATCAGTTATGATTGCAGTAAATGTTTTTCTTTTCTAGTACAGAATAAATGAAACATGAGTTAAACTCACTACGCTGGGAGAAATGTTCAACTCCTTGATCCAATTTTTTTTTTTTAGTTCAAGTCTTTAAGTAGTGTATGAAGTTTTTGTTTTACATTTATCATAATCATTAGAAAGAAATACACTAAAATGTATTAAGTTCATAACGGTCAACAAACTTTGACACGTTTTTACGCAACAGTACGTTCCAAAAAGCAGATATTTACAGTCATACCAGAAAAATAAAATAAACGGAATACTGTGTACTTAATGATAAATCTCTAGGAGGCAACTTGGTTTATATTTGGTACAAATTTATCACTGTTAAGACTCGATGCAATTAGCTATTTTTTCTATACCAATTTGAACCATGAACTAAACTTGACAACGTTATTAATTGGGACTGAATTGTAACGTATTTACTTGACTGTATTTTTGTATGTCTTGATTTACGGGTTTTTTTGTAAAGCACCTAGAAACAATATTTTTTGCGATTTGGCACTAAACAAAACTGAATTTATCTGAATAATCATTGAGAAATGAAACGGTGCACATAGAAAATAGAAATGCAATAATGAAAAAATCCCTGGCTTCAAACAAATCCGTTCTGTTCGAACACATAAGTGACCGTTTAGGTGAGCTTGGTGTGAAAAGTATCCCCTACACACAACAGCACAAACGATTTCTCTCAGGAACACACATTGGGAGTCTTTAGGAGAGCTTATCATAAAAACCCATTACTGCCAACACTAGCTTAATAGTTTTTCTCCGGCGTGAATAACCACATGCCTATTTAGATACTTTTTCGCTGAAAAACCTTTACTGCAAAAACTACAAGTATTCTTCTTCACAGGCTTCTCTCCTGTGTGGACACACATGTGATTCTGCAGAGTCTCCTGTCGTGTAAATACTTTACCACAGACGCCACAAGAAAACGACTTTTCTATCGTGTGAACCACAGTGTGTCTATTTAAAGTCTTCTTTGATAAAAATCCTTTACTACAAACACCACAACTAAACGGCTTCTCTCCAGTGTGGACACACATGTGACTCTGTAGAAGAGCCGGTTGTAGAAATCCTTTACCGCAAACGCTACAGACAAACGGCTTCTCTCCTGTGTGAACACACATGTGACGTTGAAGGCAGTCCTGACGGGCAAATCTTTTACTACAAACACTACAAATAAATGGTTTCTCTCCTGTGTGAACAACCATGTGTATGTTCAATTTGTTCTTCTCTGAAAACCCTTTGCTGCACACATTGCAAATAAACGGCCTTTCTCCCGTGTGAACACACATGTGACGCTGCAGATAAGCGTGCACCGGGAATCTTTTATTACAAACGCTACAAACAAATGGTTTCTCTCCCGTGTGAACGATCATGTGTATGCTCAAGTTGTTTTTCGCCGAAAATCCTTTGCTGCAAACACTGCAAGTGTAGGGTTTCTCGCTCATGTGAATACGTACGTGGGCTCTGAGGTTCGGCTTCGACTTAAAACTCTTCCGACAAACGTCACAGGCAAAAGGTTTCTCCCCAGTGTGGACATTCATGTGTGTCTGAAGAGAACGCTTTTCTACAAATCCTTTGCCACAAAGATCACAACTATGCTGTCTCTTTCCTGTGTGGGTCATCATGTGTAATTTTACGGAATGCTTACGTCTGAATCTTTTGCCGCAAAGATTGCAGCCAAATGTTTTCTCCCCATCTGCCATGTTACTTTGCTGAGAGGGACATACAGACTCTGGGTCACTATCTGGTTCCGGTCGTCCGAAGTTCTCTGCAACAGGTTCAGGTGAACTGCTGGTTGGAGCTTCTGTCTCTAGGTCATCTTCAGTTTTGATTTGATGAAGCTCTGATAAATGAGGTTTCTCTTCATCTTCAATCTTCACAATAAGCAACTCCTCCTCCTGACTGATCCACTGTTCCTCCTCTTCTTCCTCTTTTATGAAAGGAAGCTCTGGGTTCTGCCGGTCAAAACTGGACTTTGTGTTATTGGGAAACTCTTCTTTAATCTCCAAAATCTCAGGGACTGGGAAAGATATAACATTGATTGTTTAATGTACAGCACTTTGTATCAGCTGTGGTTGTTTTAAAGTGCTTTATAAATAAATTTGGATTGGATTGGATTGATGGACATCAATTATGGCTGACAATTTTACAAAAATGCAATATTTCACATAATAAAACAACATTCTCCTCAACGTTTAAGATAATAATTCAATAGCTAATTAACACTGATAAAAAGTCTAAATGTTTGGAAATGAGAAAGTTAACCAAAAAGTTGGATGTTCTTCTACCTGCACAGAACAAAAGGGACTCATAAAAATTCCAAGAATATACAGCATTAACCCATTTTAGGATGCTTACACCAACCACTAGTCTGAGAGTGGCCACCACAAATATATTCTGATATATTCCTTATCAGTAGCGCAGTGCTTTAAAGAGAAGGATTTTATGTACATTGTTGGACTTTTAGAAAGGCAGTAGCTCTGTAGAAAATAGGCAACTCAATTTTTGAAATAATGTACATTTGAATTCAGTTAAACTGTGCAAGTTTTATGCTGGGTTGTAGCAAATAGACTTTGTATGGATTATTGAAATTGTCAATTTATGGAAGTACATATGTGCCATCAGAATTTGAATAAAATATGCATCTGAAATTTGAATGTTGTATGTTTGTGCTTACTTTTTCAATTTAAAAATTAATTCAGAATATATTTTTGACCTAAAAAAATTCATTGTCATTATTTGTACATGTTTGCAAATTTCATTTGTTAAAAAAATTCACATTCCTATTTCAAAGTGATCAAATTTTCAATATATATATTTTTTCAGTGTTTAAAAAATTCAGCATATAAAAAATTAAACTTTTAAAAATTCAAATGCAATATTTTCAGTGTCCTAAAAATTCAACTTGCTCAAATTCACTGTTTGCAAACATGTACAAATAATGACAATGAATTTTTTTTAGGTCAAAAATATATTCTGAATTAATTTTTAAATTGAAAAAGTAAGCAAAAATATACAACATTCAAATTTCAAATGCATATTTTATTAAAATTCTGATGGCCATACAATTAGACATTTTTTTGACTCCAAGAGAACTTTGCATACTTTTCTAACTTACTGAGGTCTTTGTTGTCTTGTGTCTTTTCCTCCAGTTCTGATGTGGATGTTGCAGGTCTGGGGGGCTCCAAACTGACCCCTCCAGGTTCACCTGCTTCCACCTTCATCATCTCAGTCACCTGGGATTTTTTTTTTTACAATCCTTGTTTTCAATCTTCACATGTTTTAGTAAATCAGGGTTTCAGTCACATAACCCTAACCCATGAACCCCTGACAAGTTACCCAAAACGTCTCTGCAGCTAGCTGCTTTAGCTCCCCGGTAGCTAACAGTCCATTATTATTATGGTATGCACTGCAACAAAGGCTAGAAATATTCAAAGCAAACATATCAACGCGATATCCTCACGAATATTGTCGAGTAGATGGCCTGAAACATCAGCACTACACTTAATTTCCAGAAACTTTGAGCCATTTATCAAACGGGAATTAAAAACTAAAGGTAGCATTTTACATCTGGTTACTTCCACCTCACTAACCAGTGAATGATAAGTTAAGCTCTTGTACTTCCGCTTTTCACAATAAAGCTTATTTTCCAAACGCCTTTCCCTTCAATTTTTCCCCCCACCAGTCAAGAAGACAAATCAAATCATTGTCGCTTGCTCAGTACTCTACACTGAATTAAAATGCTAATTTAAGTTATTTTATTAAAAGTGTACGTTTGTGTTGTGTTTTTTCTCCTTTATTTGTCATTCATTGGTCAGTCAGCAGGAAGAACGACGTTAGTGTGACTAGCAGCTTCGTTTGACGAGCTAAGTTCTGAGTGAAAAACCGCTAAGTTGTGATTAAAGGTAGTATACTTGGTGTTTCATACCGTCTAATCAACAGCCTGCGCAAGGATATCACTTCTACGTGTTTGTATTTAATCTCTTTGATATGTATCGCCTTACGTTGCGGTACATAAAGTAATTTGACTTTATTGGTGAGAGGAAACGCATGTTAGCCGCAGAGGAGCTGGAGCAGCTAACAGCTAGAGACGCTTAAACCTATAAAAAAATCCATGGTTTAGTTCTACAAAACGAGGCCACACTCATAGTTTATTATATTATTAGATTGCGAACACCTTCCTTAACCTTATTGTCCAGCTACGGAGCGGAACCAGAACTACTGACAAAGGGTATCGGACTGCTCTGCAGCTTCAGCTCTGCTACTGTTTACATTTTCTATTAACGCACTTTATTTAATCAGAGACTGTCTTCTGTCTGATTCCAGTTTCAGGCAGCAGAAAAACAGAAGATCCACGTTTATATGACTGAAACTTTGATCTATACTGGAACATGTGAAGTTTGAAGACGGGGATTGTAAAAAAAAAAAAAAAAGAGGATGTCTAACATGATGAAGGTCGAAGCAGACGAACCTGGAGGGATTAGCTTGGAGCCCCCAATGTCTGCAGCATCCACATCGGAACTGGAGGAGGAAACACAAGACAGCAAAGATCTCAGTAAGTGACACACCTGGATTGTCCTGGTACTCTTTCAACATGCCGGATGTCCCTCACAGGGTCACTCACATATTCCAACAGACACCATGTGCCCAACCAGATCTTTAACAGACTGGAATGAAGCTTCCAACTGTTTTATATCCAGGGTTCCTACATGGGGCTTCACAGAAGGTGTGTGGATAGACCTGAGTTACTGTTTGACTTTCCAGTCTTTTTAACTTATTCTGATATCTGAAAAATGAAAGTCAGCCAGAAAATGTCCTTAACTATATCTTTTTGATGATGGTCTTCTAATTCCTACAAAGACTTAACACCTGATCCAAAAAAAAGTATTGCGAAAATTTTCCATATACTTAAATTTTTTCATCCTTTTTTCATATGATTTAATTTACAAAATTGTAAGCAATCATTAATGACTGTGTTTGATTCTTTCCAGCTCATCAGATGTTTATGACTAAAGAGGTTAACCGTGACTGGAGTCCTAGTTTGGACAGTGAAAATCCAGAAGCCCGTGTGAAGGACGAAGAGGAGGAACAGTGGATCAGTCAGGAGGAAGAGTTGTGTACTGTGAAAATTAAAGATGAAGAGAAACCTCATTTATCACAGCTTCATCAAATCAAAACTGAAGATGACGTAGAGACAGAAGTTCCAACCAGCAGTTCACCTGAACCTGTTGCAGAGAACTTTAGACGACCAGAACCAGATAGTGACCCAGAGTCTGTATGTCCCTCTCAGCAAAGTAACATGGCAGATGGTGAGAAAACATTTGGTTGCAATTTGTGCGATAAAAGATTCAGACGTAAGCGTTTCGTTAAATTACACATGATGACCCACACAGGAAAGAGAGCGCTTAGTTGTGATCTTTGTGGCAAAGGATTTGTAGAAAAGCGTTCTCTTCAGACACACATGAATGTCCACACTGGGGAGAAACCTTTTGCCTGTGACGTTTGCTGTAGAAGGTTTCATGCAAAGACAAGTCTTACTACACACATGAAGGTCCACTCAGGAGAAAAACCTTTTTCATGTGATGTTTGTGGTTTAAGATTTTGGTTAAAATCAGTTTTTAAAAAGCACACCCAGATCCATTCCACAGAGAAACCGTTTGTTTGCCGTGTTTGTAGTAAAAGGTTTTTGCGACAAGGAAACCTAAAGATCACATGCATATTCACACCGGACAGAGACCGTTTATCTGTAGTGTTTGTAGTAAAGGATTTTCTCAAATTATTCATCTGACGAGTCACATGCGTGTTCACACAGGAGAGAAACCATTGATTTGTGGCTTTTGTCACAAAGGATTTTCCCATTCAGTTAGTCTAAAGAGTCACATGCTTGGTCATTCAGGGGACAAACCTTTCGTTTGTAGAATTTGCAATAAAGGATTTTCAAGACGAGAGGTTCTAAAGAAACACATGCCTGTTCATACTGGAGAGAAACCGTTTATTTGTGAATTTTGTAGTAGAGGATTTTCACGACAAGAGAATCTAAAGAGTCACATGCGTGTTCACACTGGGGAGAAACCCTTTGTTTGCGACGTTTGTAGTAGAGGTTTCTCACGAAGAGCTAGTCTGAAGAGTCACATGGATGTTCATACAGGACAGAAACCGTTTATTTGCAGCGTCTGTAGTAAAGGATTTTCACGACAACAGAATCTAAGGAGCCATATGCGTGTTCACACAGGAGAGAAGCCGTTGATCTGTGGTTTTTGTCACAAAGGATTTTCCCATTCAATTAGTCTAAAGAGTCACATGCTCTTTCATACAGGAGAGAAACCGTTTGTTTGTAGAGTTTGCAACAGAGGATTTTTAAGACTAGAGATTCTAAAGAGTCACATGCGTGTTCATACAGGAGAGAAACCGTTTATTTGTGAATTTTGTAGTAAAGGATTTTCACGACAAGATATTCTAAAGAATCACCTGCGTGTTCACACCGGGGAGAAACCCTTTGTTTGCGACGTTTGTGGTAAAGGGTTTTCTCGAAGAGCTAGTCTGAAGAGTCACGTGCGCGTTCATACAGGACAGAAACTGTTTATTTGCAACGTCTGTGGTAAAGGTTTTTCACGACCAGATACTCTAAAGAATCACATCCGTGTTCACACGGGAGAAAAACCGTTCATCTGTAGTGTTTGTAGTCAAGGATTTTCACGTTCAGCCAGTCTAAAGAGTCACATGTGTTCACATATGAAACAAACCTTTTGCAGCGAAGACCTTTCACACTGTGAAAATTTGAAGAAACCTATGGATGTTCACAAGGACTCCAACTGAATGTGCTGGTGGTCGGATAATCGGTTAATTTTTCTAAATTGTCTTTAATTCATCTCTGCATTATGTGGGCACAATTTTGTTTAGGAACAGTACCAAATTGCATTTTTAGATATTGGGCAAACTTAGAGACTTTTATTGTGATGTTTAAAGGTAATTTCCAATTCTTTTTGAGATGTAAAGAACTCGTGTTTGGTTGTGTAAACATTGCTAAACATTACCCATCATTCTGTACTGAAAAACAACTTCTGAGATTTTATGTATTTCCTCCAAGGGAACAAAACGATTGAATAAAATTGTGTTTCATGATCTCTTTCTGTTGTATGATATTCTTCAAGACCCAACATGCAGGATGACTTTGGACACCTCCGCTGTAGGCTTTTGACCTTTTTTAAATAGTGCGCTATTCAATCCAGAGTGTCTAAATCTGAGCCTTGATGTTGTCGCAGTTTCTTTCCTGCTTTTTCCACTCACCTCTCATCTCACCCACTTTCCTTTGTGCATTTATGTATTTCTCAACTGAGAAATTTCAGAAATTGCTTCTCTCAACTAATTACTGAGAAAACCTAATTGCCCAGGTTTCAAAATAAAATCTGGGATAACACATTTTTCGATACATCTCCCAATTTAATCAGAATAAAATAACTATAAAAAGTCAATTTTAAGAATGAAAATTTTTAAGCAGAATCTAATGCTTCCAGAAGAAAGTATTCACTTCACGATAAATAAATGACCATTTATTTCTCAGCGTTGCAATTCACAGATGATCACACAGAGGCGCATAAGAATTAACACAGATATAATTTAAAAGTTGAGAATATATATTAGTGTTAAAAAGAAAAAGTATATAGTTGTGGAGGAAAAAAGTGCTGGTTCTACAAAATGCATGAGTGTATTAGGATAATTGAAACTGCAGAAATATACAGTTTACAGGAATATAGAAACAAATACCATAAAAAAAGAACATAAAGCACTTAACTGGGTTTGCTGGAAGTAGACTGTTATACAGAATTCAAAAAAGTGTCCATCAGTAGGTTTAATCAGTTTTTTTTAATCAGTGATGCTTCTCTCACACTGTTTTGTATGATTCAGGTTTATCTTTAAAAAAAAAAGTAGTTTAGGGTTTTTGAGAAAATATTAGACAGTATAATTGCAGATAATCTTACCTACTTCGCTTTGAAACAACAAAGATCAAATGCTATTTGCCTGGTGGAAATGTAAAATATTGCACAAATTCTTCTTAGAGTTAACTACAACATATTTGTTTTTAGATTTACATCATATAATGTCGGAAAGTCTGGTTACATTAACAAAAAGGTTACTTTTACAAGTGCAGATCTTTACCTCATAGGGAAGAGATCTAAAATATGTAAAAGTTGCAACAATGTAGAACTGTTCTTGGAAATGTGTATATCAAACATTTCCTTCTGATACTGTTGCACTACAGAATCACAGCACTAACATTTCTTGTTGCGCAGTCTCTTCAAGTCCTCCTTTTCAAGTGGGGAAAGCCATGAAATTATAGAACACTTGACATTTCTAATGTGTGCAAAAACACCAACACAATTGCAGACAGATAAGAAGCAAATAAAACTAAGATAAACTCAGGAAAAAAATAAGACAGATACAACAATCTTCTGACACTCTGTGCAGTTCATCTATGAAGCCAACAGGTGTGTAGACGATGTTAATATTGCACGTCACTTTGTGCTTATGTACCTAGCTAAAATCTGCTCTCTTTAAAGGACCTATATGTCTGCAGGACATCAAGGGGAAAAAAAGACAGGAGTTTGGCCAATCCTTCATCACCCTGAATACAAACGTTTTGAGGTTTTTTTCCCTCCCAAAGGGGGTGGAGATCCATCAGGAGCTAAAACCTGAGAGAGGTTTTTTTCCCCGACAACTGCAACTGAATTGTTCAATGCAACTGAGTAGGCCGCTCATCTCCACCTTTTGCTGCACTTGAGTTGCCTCACAAGCCACAGCTTTGACCTTAAACCTTAATACAGAGCATTCTGGTCTGAAGCTGGAAAACTGAGATTTGCCATTTGTGTTGGAGCTGACTAAAAAGGACAAGGTGGTTAAAATATATTTCTCTCCATATTTTATACATTAAAACAGACAAAAACATGTTAGGTAAATATTTTTGCAGCTCTGCGAGCACCGCCGATTAAATGAGACACATTGTTAAGTGATAACGTTCTATTTTAACAACTTTCACTGGATTCTACACATACGCGTAAGACTGATGGAAAACATGGAGTTGCCTGGCGAGCTTCAACTCTCCTAGTTTGAATTATGACTTCATTCCTGTCTTTCCAACTGGGAAATTAAAAAAAAAAAAGTTGAAGGAGCTTTTAGTGAAATCTGCTGGTTCAAACTTCTCTGTTGAGTGGAGATCTGTTTGCTGCTTGATCTGTGTCTCCTTCCAATATTTTAAAACACAATCATCAATTTCTTAGACCTGCTTGTCGTGAAAATCCTCAACTACAAACTCTGAAATTAAACAGCCTCTATGTTGAGTGAACACTCATGTGTCCATTAAGGTACCTCTGTTGTGAAAATCCCCTACTGCAAACACTACAAACAAATGGCTTCTCACCAGTGTGAACACGCATGTGGGATTTTAGAGTATCACTATGTGAAAAGCTTCTACTGCAAACACTGCAGGTGTATGGTTTCTCTCTGGTATGGACAGACATGTGTCGCTTTAGGGTCTCTTGAAATGAAAATGCTCTACTGCATACGCTGCAACTGTAGGGTCTCTCTCCCGTGTGAACGCGCATGTGACTGTTAAGACGAGTTTGCAGCGGAAATCCTTTACTACAAAAGCCACAAATGAACGGTTTCTCTCCTGTGTGAACGCGCATGTGTCTCGTGAAATTATTTTCGTGTACAAACTCTTTACTGCAAAGGCTACAGACAAACGGTCTCTCTGCAGTGTGGATCTTCGAGTGCTTCGTAAGACAGACATTTCTTTTAAATCTTGCACCGCAAATGTCACAGGAAAAAGGTTTTTCTCCCGAATGAACCTTTTGGTGATCTCTAAGAATTGTTTTTGCGTGGAACCTTCTACCACAGTCATCACAGGCAAATGGTTTCTCTCCAGTGTGCACTCTAATGTGTTCCTGAAGGCAACTGTTTTTTTTAAAACATTTTCCACAAAGATCACATCTATGGTTCCTGCCTTGTACATGGACCATCATGTGCAGTCTAACGCATTTCTTATTTTTGAAACTTTTGCCACAAATACTGCAACTAAACGTTTTTTCTCCTGATTGGACTCCACTCTGAGCAGCAGGTTTAAAGCACAATTGAGAACTTTGGCCCGTTTTGTGATTTGTCATCTCACTTTGTTGAGAAAAGCATGCTGGATTTGGGTTCCTGTCTGGTTCTGGTCCTCCACAGTGCTCTGCATCAAGCTCTGATTTTCTCTTCTCTGCTGTGCTGCTGGTTGCACCATCTGTCTTACTTTCTTCTTCAGTTTTGATCTGCTCAATGACTTGTTTCTCTTCATCTTCACTTTTGACAGCAAGCTGCTCTTCCTTCAGACAGATCCTTAGTTCCTCCTCTTCCTCCTTTATGTGGAGGGTGTTTAAGTTCTGCTGGTTCAAACTAGAGCTCCAGTCACTGGGAACCTCTTCTTTAGCTTCCATCATGTGAACATCTGAAATCATTGAAACAGAAAGAAATGTATAATTACCTCTAAATCATAAGAGTAAAATAATTAAATCTAATACACAAAATAAAATCTACTAAACATTTATAACTGATTTAATGCTTACGTTTTTTAAAAGCAAACAATAAGTAAGCTAAATATACATTTACTCATGTCAGCCAAAAGGATGCCAACCCTAACAATGATGTAAACAAGCACCAAATATAAATTACGAAACATCACACACAAGAAAATATTAAAAGATGAAAATAAAAAAAGCTAGTGGCGCAGCAATTGCAGCTTTCTGGTCAGTCATTGGTCAGACCTCCAATGGCAGAGGTAAATAAGATCAGTTAATAAATTCAGTTTCACATGTATCAACTTATTGCTGATCACCCATAATCAAAGAAACAATGTCGACTGATCGGTGAACCCCCAAAAATGCATGAGATATTTTGATAGTGTCTGCCGCCTGAATAGTTTGTTCAAATACCATAAAGCTCTTTTTGTTTCTGGCTTTAGGAGAAAAATGTATGAGCTTTGGATCCCTTAACTGTTACTTCAAAATGCATACATTGTCCGATGGGTCGATGAGGATCTCGCAGTTTCACACACCTGGCTTTATTCTATATCTAACACAATCTTAAGAGGACATTATTCTGTCATTTAGAAGGTGGTACACTTATTTTTTTATGTACTTTTCTTCCTCAGACACACTAATGTGTGTGACTTACTGAGATCCTTGTTGTCTCCAGTCTGCTCCAGGTCAGATGTCGATGCTGCAGGTATGGGGGGCTCCAACCTGAGCCCTCCAGGCTCATCTGCTTCAACCTTCATCACCTCAGACATCCTCACTCCTCTTGACTTGTCCTCTGCACTGTACTGGTCTTCAACCTTCATATGTTCTATAATTTCAGGTTTCAGTCAGGTATCCTATATCTTCCTCTGACTTAAATTAGAATCAGACACAATCCGGCATATGATCAAATAAAGTGTGTAGACTCCAATACCTTGATCAGTAGTTATGTGTACACTCTGTTACTCTTGGACAGCAAGGTCAGAAGGGGTGGCCTCAGACGTCCTGTAGCCTCCAAGCACAAACTTTTAAAAAGCGTCAAGGTCAGAAATACTGATTAAGTTTCTGCTGTTAGCTGCTTTAGCTACATGGTTGCTAACGGTCGGTCAACCACTCATTCACTCTGTTTATTAAGCCTTAAATACGCTACTGCAAGCACGTAGTTGTGACGTCATCGTGAAGACTAGAATATCAAATACACAACACACACCTGTTCTTACACAAACAATAGAATGTTGTTTTTTTTTTTGTTTATCGGGGTATAGCAAGATTAGCCAGTCAGGCTAACGTTGCTACTTCCGGCTACTGCCTGCTAACTGACCAATGAATTTCAAGAAAATTTCTTACTAAATAAACTACGTCCTCTTTCAAATATTAACTTTCCAAATTAAAACAATTTTACCGTGAAGGAACTCACTAATATTAGACACTTGTCTATGCTCTATTTCGTTTAGAATTGTTCCAAATATATTAATTAATATATTTGTTTTCAGTCTTATTCACAAAAACGTCACCTGAAAGCAAGTGGACATGTCCAATTCCAAAACAATTATTTAAATGTCATCTTTTGAACATGTTTATTTCACATGTAATTTAATTGAGACAGTTTAAAAGTGACAATACAATTAATGTATTGTAATTACTATAATACATTAATGTATTTTTAACAAGATGTAGTTTTTAATTGATGAGGTAGTTTGAATTATAATAAACCTTTTATTCTAGAGGCAAAAAACTATTATTGCCATGACTACTGGCATACAAACAGCTTTTAACCTCTCAACATTAATAGTTTTGGCAATAAAATTATTTTTCTAAAATAAAAAAAAATAAAAAAATCCCCTTAAACTTTAGTGTTATGTGAAGAGAGTTCCCTGGCTGCAGTCTGCAAAATTACAAGTTTGTGTGTCTGACCAAGTTTGCACACACATAATGTTATTTTCGGCTGTAGTCAGTTGCTAATAATTTTCAAGTGAACATGGTGGATAATATATGAGCATTTAGATCATGAGTTTTAATGCCAAACCAAAGCAGCTTGAGGTCCTCAAGTAAGGAGAGGTTGGAGAAATGACACCCACATACTGAGGAGCCAATGGAGATTTTTTTTAAAACTCTCACAAATGCATTCACTTAATCATGTGCTTGCATGTCCAAATCAACATAATTTCCTCCCAATTGAATGGTTAGCCAACTGAGGTAAGGCTGCACATTTTGCACCATCGACCCTTCTGTCTAAAAAGGACAATTCGCTCAACAGTCTGCTTACAGTTATAGCTCGGGTATTTAACCAAAGGCACTTTTCTGGTTTGCGTCTGGTTTATAAGAACAGAGAATGAATCACTTTAGACCTTTCTTATTTATAGACACAGTGTACAATGTTTAATTTAATCTTTTCAAAGGAAATATGCCTGGTAACAGGTTGTAGCAAAAACAATGCATCAATTTCCACCTGTAACAGAGGGATGGTTATCATAGATTGTGAATTGGTCATAAACCAGTATAAAAACTATTTACATATATTTGGTCCATCATAAAGTAATCCTCTTCTCAGGTCACAAATTTGCCTTCTGCCTCCACCAGTCACGGACAAGAATGATGGAGCGATAGAAATACATACCATTTGTACATTTAAGTGCAAATATTTGTCTACATGTTATTCCGATGTACATAAACAGTGATGTATTAAACTACTATACAGGAAGGATAAATATTGTCATTGGCAGTCATAGTAAAAAGTGTTTTTGTAAAAAGATTTTCTTTTACTTTTTTCATCTTTTTGCTTTAACAAGTAAAAAAAATTCAGTTCTGACTTGTTTTTAAGAGTTTAAGATTTTGACTTAGAGCTGATCAAAGCAAAGTAGGGATTCACAAGTCCATTTTAGTTTAATGTGAGAATTTTCTAAAAATAAATTCAGAGGCACTGGAGGATCGATAAGTTGCAAAATAAAGGTAGTTGCTGAAACCTTGAAAATGATTGGCATGTTGCTCAACTATCATGGGTGGCAGACCTTGTGAACGACCATGTGTCGCTTCAGATTTCCTTGTTGGGAAAACCCTTTACTGCAAACGTCACAAACAAACGGCTTCTCTCCTGAATGCACTCTCATGTGATTTTCAAGCTGACACTTTTGATTAAACCTGCTCCTACACACATCACAACCGAACGGCCTCTCCTCCTTGTGGACTCTGGCATGTCGTTGCAACTGGATTTCCTTCACAAAACGCTTACTGCAATCACTGCAGCTAAACGATGCGGTGTGAACCTCCATGTGGTTTTTCAGATGGTGCTGTTGAGAAAACTCTTTGCTGCAAACGCTGCAAATGAACTGCTTCTCTCCAGTGTGAACATGCATGTGTCTCTTCAAATGCATTTGCTGTGAAAATCCTTTACAGCAGAAGCCACAAATAAACGGCTTCTCTCCCGTGTGAACGCGCATGTGTCTCTTCAGAGTCTCTTGTTCTGCGAATCCTTTGCTGCAAACGCTGCATATATACCGTCTCTGTCCTGTGTGGACGTTCATGTGAATCCTTAGACTGTTTTGATGATAAAATCCTTTACTGCACACGCTACAAACAAAGGGTCTCTCTGCCGTGTGGACCCACATGTGCTTCTTAAGAGTCTCCTTCCTTTTATATCTCGAACCACAAATGTCACAGGAAAAAGCCCTTTCTCCAGAGTGAACCTCCAGGTGACTTTTAAGAACTGCCTTAGCGTGAAACCTTCTCCCGCAGTCGTCGCATGCAAACGGCCTCTCTCCGGTGTGAAGCCTCATGTGTGTTTGAAGGAAATGCTTAGCTTTAAATCTTTTGCCACAAAGTTCACAATTATGCTCTCTGTTTTCACTGTGAATTTTTATATGGTGTTTAAAATTGGCCTTATGCTTGAATCGTTTGTCACAAACATTGCAACCAAAGGGCTTTTCTCCAGTGTGTGATCCTGTCTGAGCCATGAGTTCGGAACACACTTTAGACGTTTTATCACTTCTGCAAACCGTCACCTTACGATGTTGGTAAGAACACACTGGATCTGTGACGTCGTCTCTTTCCGGTTCACCACAGTTGTCTTTGTCAGAGGCCGTTTTTAGCTCTTCAGCTGAGCGGCTGTCGTGAGCCACTGTCTCCATAATGTATTCAGTTTTGATCTGATGAACCTCTGATAACTGGGGTTTCTTTTCATCTTTACTCTTCACAGTAAGCTTCTCTTCTTCTTGACTGACTCTCAGTTCCTCCTCTTCCTCTTTTATGGAGGGGAACTCTGGGTTGGGTTGGTCTGAACTGGGACTCCAGTCATCAGGAACCACTTTAATCACCAACATCTGATGAACTGAGATGCATGAAAAATCAATGACAATCTTATATAACTTAAATAAATAAAATCCACATCAAAAATGGCTCTGGACCCGTATTTTCTCTGGCTAATTGAGGTCTAGACTAGAGTCCAACCAATTTGGTCGCAAATGTGAACTGATTCTCAGTAGTGCACCTGAACAATATCTGAGGTCGCACCAATGCAACTAGTCACAGGTGAGACTTTTCTCTGCTGCTTCTCCCTACTGCTCTGACCTCAAGTCAAAAATTGTCTTTGACTTTTTCCTGCTTGCCTGTTATTCATTTTTCTGTGGTCCATCATCACCAGTCAGCATATGCGTGAGATGGTATTATATCTGGTCAAAAGTATTTTCAAAAGTATTAAGACGTTTTTATCACTTCTGTGAAGTTTCTGCTTGTCTTCAACATATTACGCTCGAGACAAACTGATTAAAAATATACATTTCTTGTATTGCATGTAAAAACTTGTGACTGACTGCTAACCTATCCAGTGCGTACTCTGTTGCAACTACTGCAGGAGTATTTATGTACAGACATAGAGTTCATTTATGAACAAATATGCCACAATTGAACAAATGTGTGTGACTTACTGATCTCTTTGTTGTCTTGTGTCTCCTCCTCCTCTTCTGATGTGGATGCTGCAGATATGAGGCGCTCCGAGCCGAACCTTCCAGGCTCACCTGTTTCAACCTTCATTACCTCAGACATCCTCACTTCTCTTGACTTCTCCTTTCCACCGTCCTTGTCTTCAACCTTCCCACGTTCTGCTAAATCAAGGTTTCAGCCATATCATCTGGATCTTCTGTTTTTCCTGTTGTCTGAAATAGCAATCGGACACAAATCAAGATCTGATCAGATAAAGTGTATTGATAAAACATGCAACCAGTGGCATGTTTTATGTTGTAGGGCAGAGAGTCTGATACCTTGGTCAGTAGTTCTGGCTCCACTATGGGTGTCACAAGTCTCTCGGTCCTCAGCTGAAAAGGACAGAGGAGGTGTCCACGGACGAAGTGGTCCTCCCCAGAGGGTGGACCATAGACTCGTCTTGTAGCATTAAACTACAAATACTTAAAAGCTTCAACATCGTAAATAGCATCACCCATCTCTGTTGTTAGCTTCCACTTTGCTATTGAAGGCTAATGGCATTCTGTGCGTAAAGTCGGCTATAAATATCACATCGGCTTAGAACAATTGTATGGGAGCGATGTAATCACTGCGACTGTTAAATAGTAAATCAGAGACATTAACAATTGTGGTTTTACATAACCTCTTAAGAGGTTTTTCGTTTCGGGATTTAGCCAGTCAAGCTACATTGCTACATCCTCCTCATTGACCAATGAATGGCAAGTAAAGTTCCATTTCGAAAAACTACTTCCTTTTATTGGCTTTTCCGAATAAAACGTACGCAGAAAATAAAGATATTTTTGATAGAGGTAAGTGTTGCGTTTTAAATCACTATATGCATCCTAATAATGATTTAAATAGGGTGCCGTTTGTAAAGTTACACTGCAAAAAGTTTGCAGCAATAATTTGTTTTATAAGCTATTTAACAATTATACAACAATTAACTGCAAGTAATGACTGTTTTTGTTTATAAACTATTGGACACAGCTTGTTTATGACAAGCTATCAGTATTATCTCCCAACTATTAAATTAAGTAGCTGAGCATTAGTTGTATTTAGTCCATAATAGTACAAAGACTCGTGGGACAGACTGTGGCATTTATCTCTGTAGCCCTCATTTCCCTGATGCCTCTTTCAGCTCATGGAGTCTCATTGAAGCTCTCATAAATTCCTGACAGGTGTTGACCATAAACTGCATAAAATATAGATGACTGAACAGGATCCTGAAGTCGGGTCCCCATAAATTTATGAAGGTCAAATAGAAGAGAGGCATAATATATTTTCAGGTCTTACATGTTTTAATTTGTAATAACATGAAATGTTTATGTTATATTGTTCAAATACGGAAAATAATAAATTATCAATAAATAATTACTAAGTCCTAAGTTGATACAATACAAAGTTAAAGCATAATCTTGCCAGAATGTTCATGTAATGTAAATAAAACATTTATTTTTGCTGCATACAGAAATTCACTTTTAAGAGTTTAGCTTTGTTTGATTTCCTTTATTCTTTGCTTACAGAGACTTTCAATAAATTTAAATTATTGAAAAGTTAATTTAAGTTAGTAACTCAATATTACAAGTGAAACCCATAACTACAGACTGTTGTCAAGCCTTTGTTTTTGTTAACTATGATGATTTTCCACTTACAGCTAATGAAAACCTGACATTTAGGATTAGAATAATACATCAGACTAATTAAAACACATTTTTCATACAGAAAGTAAGCTTATTAAATTTATGTTTAATACAAAATGTACTTAAATCTCATAAACAAGCCTCATTGGAAGCCATATTCCAACTTATTGAAAATTACTTTTCTTACTCAATGAAATATATTTGTAAGACGAATAACAAAGAAAATTTGTTAATCAAATGGGGACAAGTTGCAGTTTAATTATACAATATAAATAAAAGTTAACTATCAACATGGAGATGGAGAAAATGTATACAATAAAGAAGAGGTATTAGGAGAGGCTACAAATAGTAGCCAGTACTATCCATTTGTACTTTCTGCAAATGGATATCATTATCCATATTATTATACATTTAATATGTATATTAAATATTGGCAGACTAGTCAAACATTAAAATATTTAATTACAGCCCTCATGAACACCCATGTGTTTCTTCAGATTTCCTTGTTGTGAAAAGGCTTTGCTGCAAACCTCGCACACAAACGGTTTCTCTCCTGAATGGACTCTCATGTGGTTTTCAAGTTGACACTTTTGGTTGAATCTGCTCTTACAGACATCACAACCAAAAGGTCTGTCATCTGAGTGGAGTCTCACATGTCGCTGTAACTGGATTTCCCTAACAAATCGTTTCCCACAATCGTTACAACTAAATGGTGCGGTGTGAACCTCCATGTGGTTTTTAAGATGTTGTTTTAGTGAAAATCCTTTACTACAAACATTACAAATAAACTCTTTCTCTCCTGTATGAACACGCATGTGTCTCCTTAAAGTTTCTGGCTGTGAAAATCCTTTACTGCAAAAACTACAAATGAATAGTTTTTCTCCAGTGTGCACATGCATGTGGCTCTTTAAATGAATTTGTTGTGAAAATCCTTTACTGCAGACTGTACAAATAAACGGCTTTTCTCCTGTATGAACACGCATGTGTCTCTTTAGATCTCCATGTCGATGAAATCCTTTACTGCAAACACCACAAATAAATGGTTTCTCACCAGTGTGAACGCACATGTGACTCTTTAGATTCTCCTGCACTGCAAATCCTTTACTACAAATACTACAAATAAATGGTTTCTCTCCTGTGTGAAGATACATGTGACTTTTCAGACTTTTTTGTCGAGAAAATCCTCTTGTGCAAACATTACAGACAAAGGGTTTCTCTGTGGTGTGGATCCAAATGTGTTTCTTAAGTGTTTCTTTTCTTTTAAATTTTGTTCCACAAACATCACAAGAAAAAGGCTTGTCTCTAGAATGGACCTTCATGTGAGTTTTAAGATTCGTCTTTGCTCGAAATCGTTTACCACAGTCATCACAGGCAAATGGTCTTTCTCCAGTGTGGAGTCTCATGTGAGAGTGAAAATGGGCCTTCACTAGAAATCCTTTACCACATAGATTACAGCTATGTTCTCTGTTTCCAGTGTGAGTCATGATGTGTAATCTAACATGATTCTTACTTTTAAATCTTTTGCCACAAATACTGCAACCAAATGGCTTCTCTCCACCATGGATTTCATTCTGAGCCACAGATTTGGAACACGGTTTGAGTCGTTTACCTCTTTTGTGAACTGTTATTTTGTTAGAGGAACATTCTGGATTCTTGTCTGATTCTGGTCTTACACAGTCCTCATCTTCAGATTGTATTTCCATTTGTTTGACTGAGCTGCTGGTTGGAGCTTCTGGCTCTCTAAAATATTCAGTTTCAATGTGATGAAGTTCTGATAACAGAGGCTTTTCTTCATTTTCAGTCTTCACAGTAAGCTGCTCTTCCTCCTTATTGATCCACAGTTCTTCTTCTTCCTTCTTTATGCAAGGGGATTGAGGATTTTGTTGGTCCAAATTGGAGCTCCAATCTCCGGGAACCTCTTCTTTAATCGCCAATGTCTGATAGACAGGTAAAACTGACAGACATACAGACATTAATGGTTGATGAAAATGTCAAAAATTGATTAACTTTATTTTTCAAAATAAAAAAAAAGCTTTTGCTTTCTTAAACTCTGAGAATGTTTTTTTTTCTAATTTACTGAATTAAAACTGTAGACTTAAACTAACTAACATATCGACAAGCTAAACATAAATGCAACTGTTTTATGAGAGAATATTTATCATCAGAACAACCCATATCCCTAACAGACATTCTATGGTTTCCCAAAGTATATTGTAAGCCTGGCAGGCCACCAGGCTTTACTTGCACTCTCACTGTGCTAAGCATTCTTTGTTTATTTTTTTGTAAACCATTAACAGTGATAGCAAAGACGGGTTTAAGAGTCTCTATGGTGGAAGCACAATGGCTACATAGTATGGTCAGTATGTGAACAGACAGGGAGACTTAAGTTAGGTGTCTTTTTTATTCACCAGAACCACTGTCTGTATTTACTGGTATAGATGCTACAACTTCAGCAAATAAAGTTACAAGTCATATGTAAAAAATAAAGAATTTTAGATAATTAGGATGAAACAACTCAAGTGCTAAAAATTTATATTTATTTAAATTGTATTTTTTGTTTTATGCTAGCCCCTTTTTTAAAGACTTAATGGTTGGTGTTTAAGTAGTCCACTAAAACATAATTGCCTAGTTATATATTCAAAATTTCTGTCAAATTTGAACATTTTCTAACTCAAAAATACAGTAGGTCACTGGATGAATACTCTAGCGCCTCCTACCACCCGGCTTAGGGAGTTTTCTGGGGGAAACCCTCCTCCTGCTGGCTCAAGTTACAACAATAATATCAGTTACAACAAATATGCAGATCATGCACAGCTCTGAATTATAATGTTACCAGATGATCACACACCCATCCAAGAACTGAACAAATGCTTAGACTAAATCAGTGCGTGGATGTCATACCTTTCTTCAGCTAAAAAGAAACAAACAGATCCTTTGAACTTCCAGACAGGTCATTTGCTTCAATCCAGACAAACCAATGTGTCACTTACTGAGATCTTTGCTGTCTTGTATTTCCTCCAGTTCTGACGTGGATGCTGCAGGTACGGGGGGCTCCAGGCTGAACCCTGCAGGTTCATCAGCTTCAACCTTCATCATCTCAGTCATCCTCGCTCCACCTTGGATTCTCCTTTTCACAATCCTCGTCTACACATGTTTTAGTCATTCAAGGTTTCAGTCTTATAATCGGAACCTTCTGTTTTCTGCGGTTTGGAATTGGAATCAGTCACAAATCAGCATACGACAATATAAAGTGTATCAACATAAAATGTAAAGTGTAGCAGAGATGTTACAGTGCAGAGAGTCTGATACCTTGGTCAGTAGTTCTGCGTTCACTCTGTAACTTTTCTCAGTCTCTCGGTCGTCAGCTGGGCCACCATAGCCCTTGTTGGAAACACTGATTAAGACTCTATTGTTAGCTGCTTTAGCTCCACGGTGGCTCACGGTCCATTCAGTTTGCTAATAAACGCTCATTACATTATTGTATTGTTGAATTCGGACCGTAAATAGTGTTAACCAAAACCCAGAAGATATGTGCAGTTGATATAACCTCAAGAAGGCTGTAACCTTGTCTCAAAAATAATCAACAGACGTGCTTTTTGTTTGTTTGTTTTTTCCACAAAATGTAAATATATTTTCCTATCGGGACCTAGCCATTCGAGCTAACAATGTTACATCTGGATACTTCCTCCTCGTTGACCAATGAAAGACAAGTTTCGGAAAGAGCACTTCCCTTTTCAAAGGTGAGCCTTTTCAGAATAAAATAACGTGAGTGCTTTTTTTCTATTACGTTTATTTTAAGACGTTCCCACTGTTTAAATGGAAGTAAATATACAAGATATCGGGGATTTATGCCAGCAACGTAATCAAAACATTTTCCCAGTAAACAGCATCAAGATTAACTAAGTAGGTTTTTTTCTATTCATGGATTTTAAATGAAAACAGCAGGGTGTAAAAATGGCCCTCTATCCATTTGATTAAAGGTCATTCAGCTCATTTAACCCGTCCGGTCAGTGACCCATGAAAAAGGAAAATACCAAAACTGCACATTGTGACCCTCTTCCTGTGGATTTTGGAAGAAGAGTGTTATTTGATTATAAATTCAGATAAATAATTCGCCCCCATGATCTGAAACCAGTGGTGAGTTGTCATTGAGAAAAAAAAATCAGAACATGGATAAATCTGTTGCTGTATCTATAACATATCATATTCAAAAAATATTTTTCATGTCTTTTATTACTCAAACATTAACTTTTAATTGTTTGGTCCCTCCTAGAAATATAAGCTGTAAGCTTTTCTGCCTCCTCCGTTACGCCACCAGCCTTTGGCAACCTTAATTTCTGTCCAGGTTTCTCCATATTAGTGTCTTTTTAAAACAAATCTAAAGCACCAGCTATTCGAAACTTGTCAGAATAATTTTATTTGAAGAAACACCTGGTAATATAAACAGCGCAGCATCGTTGTGAGATCAAGGTTTTAAAGTATTAGCATAGCTGTAGAGTGAAGAAATAACTAATTGTTTGTGGATTAATAAACTCAGGAGTTATAAATGTTTATTGAAAGAGGATGAACAGGAATCTGTTAGAAATTCGACAAATATTTGATCCAATACCTTTTAACAGCATCTTTTTAAAAAATTGATGGGACATTAGCACAACTGCTAATGGTTGGTTTGATATATTCAAACCAACAATTATGTAATAAAATTAAATCATATCATTACAATGTTGACTTGTATCCAAAAAAATCTCAGTTAACAAAAACAAAAAAATTATTAGAACTTTAGTTGGTTATAAATGAGAAGACTTTGTGATCAACCTATTAATTTTCACAAGTAATGTCATTTTACAATTTTAATATATTGTCCTTACTAAATCACAATTTCAGAAGTTTCTGATTTTTTTGTGTTACTTTGTATCTGATGGGTTTATTCAGGCGCTTTAATCTAATCTTTTATTTTGCTTAAGGGGTTTTCCAATGCGTCGACAATAAAGGTAAATAAATCAAGATGTGGCTAAAATCTGAAACAACAGATGAGTCAAAGTGAGACACCTTTTACTAAACCCTTTAATGGTAGGCAGCCTTAATAGCTTGACAGAAAATTAAATGGTACATCACCATTAACAAGATGATATCTCTAATTCACCCAAATTGCCACAGAACTTTAAACTATTTTAAGTTTGGTTGGTATCACTGTACAGATTGAAGCAAATTTTGAAACCACTTTGAAAACCATTAAACATGCAATTTATAAAAAGGCTTGAGTCGAACTCGGTACATAAGCTTTGAAAAGCCTCAAAGTATTTCTGACAGTGCTTACTTAATTTTAACAATTACACTCGTGTTTTTCTACAACTAATGTATTGAAGCAGAGATACACATTGGATTACCATACAGAACAAAAATATTTTATTTGCTATTCATATAAATTCATTTCAGATTTAAAGATTACAAAGCTAATTCTGAGCACAGGTGTGTCATATTTAAAGCTCTGATTAGGATCCTAGACTCTTGATGCAGAATAAATGATAAGGACTCATTTCCTATCTGGTTAACTGTAATAAAATAGCAAAATGTTCTTAAAGGAGCAAAACCTCCACCAACTCAGAAACACTCTGCTATGCATGTTTCAAACGTTTCTGCTCCAACACATTTGATTTAAAGGAATAAATTACTTCAACAGCACCTTGTTATGCACTGAAAAAGACTTAGCTTTGAAGCCGACATTTTGAAGACTGACTAAATTTATAACCTGTAGTGTAGTTTGTGTGTCATGATAACTATGGCACATTATTATGAAGCGGCATAAAATCTTATCAATTTGTAGAGCTGAATCTATGGTGCTATACTTGGATTAACACAGCTGCACCAATTCACCAATCATCCCACATACAAATCACACTGAAACAACACACTGATAATATATGCAGTTGTGAAAATATTAAGCTCGTGAAGGCTATTAAATGTTACTTTAGTTAAAAATAGATGTATGCATTAAGGTCGTCTTTTTTTTTACCCCTGGAACAGAATATAATTTGATTATAGGTAAACAACAAAACCTAACCTTGTTTTACGCATTAAAACAAGATCAACAAAAAAGTGTTTGTCTAGCAGAGGTTTAGACCTCTAACCCCTAAATAAATAGTAGTTGAAATAACATCAGTGAGGTGCTTTTTAGTCATCTGAGGTCAATTTCACACAACAGGTAAATGCAACCCAAATCCGATTTTTTTTCCCCACATGCAGCCTATGTCGAATATACAATAAAAAATGGCTAAGTTATATTTGTCATAAGCCTTCTTATACAAAGTCAAGCTGTCTTTAGTTTGCTTAAATATGAACACCTGTAGAAACCCCTTTACTTTGCCGATCAGTTATCTATAGTCTTTCCTGCATGATTAAAGTTTTTAGTTAGCATTTCCTGCAATTTTAACCAACAATCTAAAGAAATATTTTCACACCATTAGATTCTGACCACAATGACAAAAACTTAACTTATTCCGCTGTGTGAACGGCAACGTGTTTGTTTAGATGCTCTTGTCGTGAAAATCCTCTACAACAAAAGCTACAAACATAAGGCCTTTCTCCTGTGTGGACTCTCATATGTGTTTTGAGATTGTGCTGAAATCGAAATTTCTCTTCACAAACATTACAGAAAAACGGTTTCTCTCCCGAGTGTATCCGTGTGTGCACTGTAAGATGGGTCTTTCTACTAAATGTTTTACTACAAACATCACAGGCAAATGGCCTCTCGCCAGTGTGGACCCTCATGTGCTGTTTAAGGTTTGCCTTAACATGAAACTGTCTTCCACAATCCTCACAGGAGAATGGTTTCTCCCCAGTATGACTCCTCATGTGCGCCTTGAGTGCAGGCTTTAAAATAAACGTTTTGCCACAAATATCACAGCTATGTCCGCTCTCGCCACTGTGAAACAGTTTGTGTTTTCGAGCGTAGGACATATATTTGAAACTTTTCCCACAAATATCACACGGAAACGGTTTTTCTGTGGTGTGAACAACCATGTGTGTCTTTAGCGTTTCTTCTTGTGAAAATGCTTTACTACAAACACCACAAACAAATGGCTTCAGTCCAGAGTGGAGGCTCATGTGCTTTTTAAGAATATATGGGCATTTGAATCGTTTTTCACACAGTGTACAATGAAATGGTTTCTCCAATGAGTGCACCTTCATGTGCATTTTCAGAATCCTCCTTAAATGAAAGGTTTTGCCACAAACACCACAGCCAAATGGCTTCTCTCCTAAGTGGAGCCTCTTGTGTGCTTGCAGAGCACTGTTTACTATAAAGCATTTACCGCAAAAATCACAACTGTAAGGCTTCTCACCTCTGTGAATTTTAAGGTGGACAGTAAGCTGTAAATGTCGTTTGAAGTTTTTACCGCATTCTTCACAGGTAAATGTTTTTTCTTGTTTGTGAACCATCATGTGTTTTTTCAGATTTCCCTTTTTGGTAAAATGTGTTCCACAAACATCGCAACAAAACCATTTGCAACTGCCATGGACTGGTGGGGAATCCACGTTTTCTTTGACTCCAGGACGTTTCTGATTAACCAGACAGAGGGAAGAGCTTTTTCCTTTCTGAAGAGACAACTTGGAAACAAATTGTTTACCAGACTCTGACTGAGGATCAGGTTCTGATCCTATGTCAGGATCAGAACCTGACAAAGGACCTTGCCAATCATCATCATCAGTGACTTCAGTCACAGAAGAATCCGAAGTAATTTCATCAGTTTTTAACTCAAGGCAGGATTTTGAATATGATTCTGGTCCCCCAAACTCCTCTCCATCAAGTTCCGTTTTCATCAGTTCAGCTGAGCTGCTGGCTGAAGCTCCAGTCTCTTTATTGTCTTCAGTTTTAATTTGATGATCCTCTGACAACTGAGGTTTCTCATCATCTTTTCTCTTCACAGTAGGTTGCCCTTTTGTATGAGTGATCCACAGTTCCTCTTGTTCCTCCTTTATCTGGAGATGTTCTATGGTCTTCTGGTCCGAACTGAAGTTCTGGTGAACAGGGAACACTGACAAACACATGAACATTTAGAATTACTTCTGGTTCATTTACAAGTAAAATATCACAAAGGTTTTGCAATTTTAACAGAAGGAAGTAAGAGAAATACTTTTTCTTTAAAGATATGTCATACTATAAAGCCATCCCCTTGTATTATGCTATTTGCTTCCTCCAAAACCTGTAAGCAGGTTTTGTTATTTTTTTCCCTTCCAAGCAGCATTACACAGGAAGGTTTGATGTTAAAACAAAGGTTAGATGTTAAAACAAAAAGATAAGCATGCTGCAGAATGTCTGTATAACCACTAGATGGCAGCATGAGACCAGCTAATATGTGTGAGGCTGGCAGGTGAACTGAAACCTAGCAGATTTATTTAGTTTTTATTAGATTTTATTACATTGGATTGATAATTGAACGTTTACTGATAGCTGGATTAAAATATCATTTTTAAAAAACAACAAAGATGTGTAACTGGTAGAAACCCCCCCCCCCCACCACTGAAGTCAATTACATATTGAGGCTTTCTTCATCACTAAATGCTAGTTAAATTTATAATTCTTAACATGTTCATATTTCAACCTCTACAAGTTTCTTTGTCAGTAAAGAGTATCTTAACCAGAAACCTACTAAAATGTTCTTCAGGACACAGCTGGAGGTTCTTCCAGAAATGTGAAGCTGTTTTTGTAAAAAGCCAGTGTTATTTAAATACACTGACCAATCTACTGTTATTTGTATTTAAACAACAGTGCATTTAAAATTTTCACATGGAAGCGCAATACGTGAATATTAAGTTTATGAAAACCTTTTTACACCAAACCAATATTTAATATTTAGGTAAATCTACCTCTCTAATGTGAAAATCATTTGTAAATTATTTACAGTACTGTTACAGTCAGCCTTTGCTCACTCTGGATTTTCCTTTTCAAAATTCTTGTTTGCAGCTTCACATCTTCAACTGGGTCAAGGTTCCAGCCATATAACCTGAAACTGGAATCACACACAAATCAGAATCTGATCAAATAAAATGTATTGATAGCAGAGCTGAAGCGATGCCGCAGAGCTGAGTCTGATACCTTGATCAGTAGTTCTGGGTCCACTCTAACTAGTCTCGTTGCACTAAATAAGGGACATTAAAACCTTCGACGTAAAAACACATATAAGGTCTCCTCTGTTAGCTGCGTTAGCTCCTCGCTGGAAAAAGTCACGTCGCTTTGCTATTGGAGGCTAATTACATTCTGTAAAGAAAATGCCGGGTGAATGATGGCAGTGGTTTAAAGCAGAACTAAAATCCTCGCGAAAACAACCGCGGCAAGAGTGTACAATCTCAGTTACGCACTAATTTTATGCAGACCTGAAGACGGTTTTCCTCAGTTAGGAAACAGCCTACAAATGTCGCGTTGTCACATCCGGCTACTTTCCCCGTGCTGACCAATGAATGACAAGTAAAGCTCCGATTCAAAAAGCTACTTCCTCTTACAATTATCAGGTTTTCAGAATTAAACAAATCTTTGTAATAAAATTAGTTATTGTTATAAACAAATATTTAATTAGTTATCATTTATATTGGACCAGTTTATAAGAACTTTGCAGTAAAAATAGGTCCAGCTTATAAACACTAAGTTTTATCTTTAGTTCATGAATGTTTTATGTTACATTTTTGGTCTTATGTCTTTATAGGTCTTATTTTTGTACAGCTCTTTGGTTATATGCATTTTTTTAAAAAACAAACAAACAATACAATTCAGTCTAAATGCAGCTTTCATATATATTTATTAAATAGGTTTTAAGCACATTTTTACTGCTTGATTTGTACTACTGTACAGCATATAATTTTAGTACAGATCACACAAACACACTTATACTTCTATGCAAGCTGATAACTTTGTATTTATTTTAGCAACTGCATTTATGCCTTACACAGTCATTTTCCCCAAGTCTTGTCTCTTCCTAGCACCAAACCAGGACAAGGTCCTCACTTTCCGCAAATGAGCACCCTTTGTTGTATTGTGAAATTGGTCCTCTATGTGTTGTATATACAAGTGCACACAGATACACACACAAAAACTTTACACTTTGGTAAGGTTTAGTGGTAAGTTGCTAAACATTTCTCCAAAAATTGACATAATAAAACAAAAAGAACAGAAACATATCAATGATAGGACTTCATTAATCTGCAGCACCATAAAAAAATGCAACTTTAAAAACAAATTAGTGAAAAACATAATTAATATGCCACCAATTTAGGAGTGACAGACATGAAGAAGCTTCAAACATTAGCAAAAATGTTAGAGAAATGTTCACAGATTAATTAAATAACTTGGGCATACCTTGAGAGCTACAACCAAGAGATTACAGTCATGTAATTTTAATTTACTTTTAGAGGATGATTCTGAAAGGGTGTATTCAAATAAAATAAAAAATAAAATTCACCCAGCATGTCTGGTAACAAAGTTCCACTTTCAGTTTTTCATAAGTAACACTTGCTTTTAACTGGATATTTACATCCATTATTTTCAAACTTCTTTGTTCTCAAAATCTTGACGAAAAAGTAGAAAAATATTACCAATATACAAAATATTGAAAAGGCAGAGCATTTATAAATACATTTATTTAGTATATACAGAGTCACCGGTCACAGAGCTTGGGTAAGTAATATATAAAAGACTAATCCCCATTTAAGGCCCACTGGTGTGGAAAGGTCCATAGTGGGGCAGAACCTCCACAAACACAATTAAATAATGCCTAAAGGCAGCAGGAGAGTTTGATTCAGGTCATTTATAAAATGCCAATTCATCCAAAAAGCCAACATTTTCAGAATCAAAAGACTTAATCGTGTGTGGACATGAGGGAGAAATTCACTGGTTTTCAGGGTGGAGGGAGTTGTGGCAAATATGAAACTATTCAGAATATATTCCCAGAATATATTGGGAGCAATAATTCCAAAAACTAAATCATGTCTGAATCAAGTCGCAGCCCTCGTGAACACTCATATGTCTCTTTAGATTTCCTTGCTGTGAAAACGCCTTATTGCAAACGCTACACACAAACGGTTTTCTCCTTTGTGTGAACGCGCATGTGTCTGTTAAGAGAGACCTGTTGTGAAAACGCTTTACTGCAAACACTGCAGACAAACGGTTTTTCCCCTGAGTGGCCTTTCATGTGATTCTCGAGATGACGTTTTTGATTAAACCTGCTTTTACAGACTTCGCAACCAAACGGCCTCTCCTCTGTGTGGAGCCTCACGTGTCGCTTTAACTGTATTTCGTCCACAAACAGTTTGTCGCAATCGCTACAGCTAAATGGCGCCGTGTGAACCATCGTATGCTTTCTCAGGTAGATTTGTCGTGAAAATCCTTTATCACAAACACTACAGATAAACGGTTTCTCTCCTGTGTGGACACGCATGTGCCCTTTTAGACTCTCTTTTCGTGAGAAGCCTTTGCTGCAAACACTACAAATAAACGGTTTCTCTCCTGTGTGAACACGCGTGTGACTCTTTAGTGTCTCTTGCAGTGAGAACCGTTTGTTGCAAACACCACAAACATATGGTCTGTCTGTCGTGTGGATTCTCATGTGCTTTTTAAGACATTCCTTTATCTTAAATCTTGTACCACAAATGTCACAGGAAAAGGGTTTTTCTTCCGAATGAACCACCAGGTGAGTTTTGAGAAACTTCTTTGCGTGAAACCTCCTGTCGCAAACACTACATGCAAACGGCTTCTCTCCAGTGTGGAGTCTCATGTGCGTCTGAAGAAAACGCTTCTCTTTGAATCCTTTACCACAAAGATCACAGCTATGTTCTCTTATTCCAGTGTGAGTCATCATGTGTAATTTAACTGACGTTTTATGCTTGAATCTTTTGCCACAAAAAACACAGCCGAATGGCTTCTCGCCTGCGTGGACTTCAATCTGAGCCATAAGGCCAGAACACAGTTTAGATCTTTACCTCTTTTGTGAACAGTCATGTCACTTTGTTGAAAAGAACAAAATGGATCTGGGCTCCAGTCTGCGTCTGCTCCTCCGGAGCCATCTCCGTCAGGATCTGCTTCCAACAGATCAGCAGAGCTGCTGGCCGGAGGTTCAGTTTCTCTGTCGGCAAGAGGTTTGATTCCATCAAGTTCAAACATCAGGGATTTTTCTAAATCTTCAATCTTCACAACACGTTGCTCTTCCTCCTGGCTGATCCACAGCTCCTCCTCTTCCTCCTTTATGTCAAGTGTCTCTGAGTCCTGTTGGTCAGAACTGGAGCTCCAGTCATGGACAAACTCTTCCTTTATCACCACCGTCTGGACTGGGAGCAAAGAAACACACACCGACAGTAACTGCCTGCAAACTATGACGAAAAGTATCTGCATTTATTAATAAAGGCAGATTCGCTCAGATATATTATGAACTATTTATCCAAAAGACAAATTTTCACTGTTCACTGTATCAAAAGGCCTTTGATACAGTGAACCACAATTTACTAATTTCAAGGCTTTCATCATTTAATTTCTCAGAACGGTCATTGTCTTGGTTTAAATGATACTTGGAAGATCATGAACAATGTGTTGTCATTAATAACAGTAAATCTGTCTCCTGCAAAATTGCAACAGGGATTCCGCAAGGAACCATCTTAGGTCCGGTCCTTTTCAGTTTGTATGTTAATAGTCTTCCTGACATTTGTCCTGAAGTCAACCTGCAAATGTATGCTGATGACACCATTGTTTATACATCGGACAAAAGCGGTACTGTTGTCAGTGAAAAACTTCAGAGCAGTCTGCAGAGATTATCAACATGGCTAAAGGACTCTTGCTTAACTCTCAATACAAACAAAACAAAGTGCAGTGCATTTGCTTACAGTCTTTGAATATTCAGATCAATGGGGATCCTATTGAACAAGTATCTCAAGAAAAATATTTAGGAATAATTCTGGATGCTCAGTTAACTTTTAAGAGCCATGTCGATAAAATCTGCAAAACTGTTCGATCAAATATAAACTGTTTTAAAATTATTAGACATTGTTTGACACTTCACTGTGCAGAGATGTTTCTGAACTCACTGATCCTCTCACATTTTACCTACGGAGTTACTCTCTGGTCTCAGACTAATCAAACTACTCTCAAACCACTAGCAAGTCTTTATAATCGGGCCTTAAAGGTTTTATATCAAAAGCCAATTAGATTCCATCATTGTCACATTTTGGCATTTTGGAGTTTACAAATTTTCTAAATTATAACGTTTTAAAAATGATTTTTAAGTGTTTAAATGGACTAGCACCAATACCATTAAGCGATTACATACAGAGACTGCAGGGCAATAGCAGATCTACCAGAGCAGCTTTTGAGGGAAATTGTAAGGTCCCCTTTCGAAGAACCACTTTTGCTCAAAGTGTCTGTGAGAGGATCTGCAGCTTGCAACTCACTTCCTGTTCACTTAAAGTCTGCAATCAGTATTAGTATGTTCAAAAATCAAACAAAACTCTGGTTATGTCAAAAACAGACCTGTAATCATTTTTAATTTTTTACACTTCTCTGTATATATAATGTTGCGTTATTTCAAATGATTTCACTTCAATTTTTAGAGTTCTTTTTTAAAAAAGCCCATCTAGGAACAAGTGCTGCGATGCAATAGCTGTTGCTATGGTGCAATAGCAACAGCTATTGTATCATGGTGCAATAGCTGTTGCTATTGCACCATGATGCAAACACGGGACTGCTGTTTCATTCAGTTTGTCTATGTAAATGTGTGTCTGTCCCTATCAAATAAACTTTAATAATTTTGATAGTACAAAGAAGTTCTGCAAAATATAAAAGATTTCTTCATCTTCAGATCAAACGAGGATAATCTCAGCAAAGATAAAAATCTGTTTCCAAATGATGATGGAGACACATAAACCAACCTGTCCACCCTGAGTGAATGAATCATGAAATGACTTTGATTAATAATCACTTTGTTTGGAAAGCTGAGTTCAGCTTCTCTAACCACACCCAGGCCTGATTATTACCAGATCTGCAGAATCAAAAACAACACATATCCAAATCTAAAAAAACCCTGGAATACATCCATCCATCCATCCATTTTCTTACACCCTTGTCCCTTAATGGGGTCGGGAGGTGCTGGTGCCAATCTCCAGCTGGCGTTCCGGGCGAGAGGCGGGGTACGCCCTGGACAGGTCGCCAGTCTGTCGCAGGGCAACACAGAGACACACAGGACAAACAACCATGCACTCACACCTAGGGGCAATTTAGACAGACCAATTAACCTAACAGTCATGTTTTTGGACTGTGGGAGGAAACCGGAGTACCCGGAGAAAACCCACGCATGCACAGGGAGAACATGCAAACTCCATGCAGATTCTTGGATGACGGTTGTCACTGTGGTTCACTGGAGTCCCAAAACCTTACAAATTGCTTTTTACCCTTTTCCAGACGGATAAGAATAATAACTTTTTTTTTTTTTTTTTTTTAGCCCTACCCTGGAATACATAAGGAAAAAGAAAGTTATTATTCTTATCCGTCTGGAAAAGGGTAAAAAGCAATTTGTAAGGTTTTGGGACTCCAGTGAACCACAGTGACAACCGTCATCCAAGAATGGAGAAAACATGCGACTGCGGTGAACCTTCCCAGGAAAGGCTGGGCTACCGTAATCGCTCCTGGAGCGCAGAGATGACTCATCTGAGAGGCCAGAAAAAAAGCCAGGAAAAGCATCTAAAGAATGTCAGGCCTCAAATGTTTGAACTAAGGTCAAAGCCTGTGAGTTAATAAAAGAAAAAAAAATTAATCCAATGGAGAGTGTCAGAGTAAAAACCAGTGCCAGAGGAACAACTGGCACTAGTGAGGAGGAAAGAAAAAAAGCATACAGCTTATACAAAATCTGTCAAAAATGATCTTGTCAACATTTGACCGACGAGCTAAATCCTGTAAAGAAATGCTTGTCACTAACAGTCGTACATTTTCTGTTTTTGCTTTTGGTCTGTAAACAAATGTAGTATCAGACAGATAATATGTGTACAAAAAGCATTTTACAATTGATGATTTATTTTCTTCTTTTCTTTTTTTTTTTTTTGGAAGTGAAAATAGGCAATAAAACCAATCTGGCTGAAAGTCAAAATATAGTTGTACTCAAGATCTAATAACTGGCTGTGCCACATTTGGGGACAACTGGCATCAAGTATTTGTGATAATCTGTAAGAGCTCTATTAGTTTTAAAATTTCCCCTTTTGTCTCAGTTCAAAGAATATTTTCCCAAAAGGCTTGGAAATCTTAAAAATACATATGGTTTGTCCTCTGTGTTAATGGCTGTGAGACCAGATATTACCTCCTTTTGGGTGAAGAGTGGATCTCTTGGAACTGTTATGGATTTACCCACCGTCTTTCTTAATGATGAACCATGAACTCTGACTTTAATTGAGGTAAGACAGGCCTATAGTGTTATAAATGCTGTTCTGGGTTTTTTGTGTGGTACTGGATGAGTAATCGTGTGGTCTTGAAGTAATTATCTTTGACCAGTCTCTCAAGGAAAGCTTAACCACGTTTCCATGTTTTCTCTCTGGTTCCCCAGAGTCCCAAAGTCTTAGAAACGGCTTTTTAAGCCGTTCCAGACTCAAAGATGTCAGTGACTTTGTGTCTTATCCGCTTATGAATTTCTTCAGACTGGGACATAATGCATGTGCTACATGTTGCCAGACAGGCCCTGTGGAAGAGATTTCCTTTCCTACAAATCTGGCAAGCTGCACAGTGGCGCAGTTGGTAGAGCTGTTGCCTTGCAGCAAGAAGGTTCTGGGTTCGATTCCCGGCCCCGGCCTTTCTGCATGGAGTTTGCATGTTCTCCCTGTGTATGCGTGGGTTTTCTCCGGGTACTCCGGTTTCCTCCCACAGTCCAAAAACATGACTGTTAGGTTAATTGGTCTCTCCAAATTGTCCCTAGGTGTGCATGGTTGTTTGTCCTGTGTGTCTCTGTGTTGCCCTGCGACAGACTGGCAACCTGTCCAGGGTGAACCCCGCCTCTCGCCCGGAACGTTAGCTGGAGATAGGCACCAGCAACCCTCCTGACCCCACCAAGGGACAAGGGTGTTAAGAAAATGGATGGATGGACAAATCTGGCAGTAATCAGGCCTGTCTGTGTTTCTTGAAACTGAGCACAGCACTTCAAACAATGAGGTTAATCACAATTAATTCATGATTTAACAAGGGGAACACTTAGTTTTTATCCATAAGCCCAAAATGGATTGGAAAGTTTTTTTAATGCAATTATCTGAAAATTGTCCTATTTGCTTTGCTTTGTCTGATATATATATATACATACATATATATATTTTTTTTTTGATGAAGCATACAAATTAGCTAAAACAGAAGAAATTTGGAAAATCTGAGTGCCACATCAGAAGAACACCACTTCTTTCATCTGGAGCAGTATATTGTAATATATTATGTGAACGCAGTAAAAATTGTCAAGCTAATTTATACCACAAGCAGTTATTCAACACTAAATTTCAACAAAGGCATGAAACAATGTGGTTTTATTCAAATTGTGATGTGGTAAGTGCCAGCAAGATCCCTGCATCTCCTCCTACACAATGCAGCTGGTCATTGAAAATTGATCTGAAATGCATTTATTTTGGTGACAAATTGGTTACAAGTCATTTCTAATGTTAGATTATGGAAAAGGACCCATGATGAACCTGTTCAGAATGTACTCTGCCTGTGCTGATTTGACTGATTTAACTACAGATTTATTTTATTATATTGGCCGGGGATTTGATGTTCGTTTAGACTCTTTTCCACAATTCAACAGCTGTTTTTTTAATCATAGAAAACTTACTGAGATCCTTGCTGTCTTGTGCTTCCTCCTCCTCCGGTTCTGATGTTGATGCTGCAAGTATGGGAGACTCCAAGCTGAACCCTCCAGGTTCATCTGCTTCAACCTTCATCATCTCAGTCATCCTCGCTCCACCTGGGATTCTCCTTTACACAATATTTGTCTTCAGCCTAGGTCAAAGTTCCAGCCATGGAACCCGGATCTTCAGTTTTTCTACTGAAACCGGAATCAGACACCAATCAGCATCTGATTAAATTATACTAAGAGAAACTGTAGACTGTAGCAAAGCTGAAGCTGCAGTATATAGTCTCATACCTTGGTCAATAGTTCTGGGTCCACTTTCTAACTTTGTCCAGTCTCTCGATCCTCACCTGGATAACGACGTTAGAAGAGGTGTCCGCAGACGGCGTGGTCTTTCCCCACACAGTGTCACAAACTCGGAATGTGTGGCTCGAAACCATGAACTTCTACAGGCTTTCACGTTGGAAACACTTATTAACTCCCTACTAGCTGCTTTAGCTCCACGGTGGCTAACAGTTCAGCCACTTTGCTAATAAAAGCTAAATACATTCTGTGTAGGAAGCGTCAGCTACAGATGACCGGCGATTAAAAAACAAATGTTGAGGAAGGGTCTTCATGAAGACTTTCTGAGAGACGGACTGAGACATTCACAATAAACAATAAGACGTTTTTTTCTGTCTGGACCTACCCAGTCAAGTTTTCAGTTTTACATTCAGTAACTTCCTACATACTAACCAATGAATGACGAATAAAGCGCTGACTCGAAGAACAATTTCCGCTTTTAAACGTTACATTTTCACTATAAAATAATTTATTTTACAGATATTTATTGTGTCATAAGACTGACATGTGTCCATCTTCTTCCTGTACATATGTGGGATCTCTCCAGGTATTCCGGCTTCCTCCCAGTCTGTGTGTGCCTGGTTGTTTGCCTTATTTGTCAACCTTGAAACCTAATGGATCCCATCTCTCACCTGCTGATTGCTGGAGATTAGCACCAGAACCAGGACAAACGTGTTAGATAACAGATGAATGGGTCTATATAAAATGGGTTATATATATATATATATATATATATATATATATATATATATATATATATATATATATATATATATATATATATATATATATATATATATATATATATATATATATTCTGATAAAGTGCTTTCCTGATGACAATTAAATTTATTGGCTAGGTGGATTTCTGTCACCTGAGATGCTACAAACAACAAAAGTTTTTTTCTTTGTTATTTATTTGTAAATTCTGGTGGCTTTTGATCAACCAAAAACACTCCTTAGTTTGGTAAATTTCATTTTAAGTGTCTCCTTGTTGCCATCTTCTGGCATCAGTTAGTTCCTGCAATACCCAGTCACGGATTTTTTCTTTTGTTTTGTGTGTTTGTTGTTGTTTTTGTTTTTTTTAAATCAGGACTGTGCTGAAAAGAATGGAAAAGGCATCCAAAATACAAAGACAAAACCTTTGGAACAACTGATCAAGGTTTTTTTTTTTAAAAAAAAAAAAAAAAAAGAGGAAGTCTTAATGTTGTGATGACATTTCTATGTTCAGAAACAATAAATGAAACCAAAAGTTAGTGAAGAAAGTTTAAAACTGAACTTTTAACATGAAATTACTTCATTTCAAAATGTTTACAGCTCAAATCCACCACTCAAATTACATACGTGTACAAATGACAGAAAATACTGACAATCATAGGCGTAGGAAGCGGAGGGGACGTGGCTCTCTCCAATATTGGAGAGAGAGTTCGTCCCCCCCAATAATTTCACCGCAGTCGCGAAGAATTTTAAAATCTTCCACTCGCATGCTTTTATTTTGAAGGCGCACTTCAGCGCATTCAGCACAGCGCTTCCGCTGTGCTGAATGGAAAATGAGCCTTTTTATTATTTAAAGTAAGCAACACCTGATCATACTCGATCACTTAACATGTATTTATATTATATTATATTATTTTATATATATTTATATTTAGGAAAACAGCAGTGCTAGAATGATGCTGAAGAAAAATGAAGAAGCTCTGGTGAGGTATTCATTTAGGTTATTGAAATATGTATAAATTGTTTTTAATTTTTAAATAAACTAAACTATGAGATGAGCAGGTCAGGGAAGACATAGGAGAGCCAGGTGGAGTTTCAGAGTGTGAAGATATAAAAAATATATTCATTTCAATAAAACCAGAAAGGACAACAGGTGGAGACTGATATCAGGTTGATTTCTTTCAATGTTTCAATATTTTTTTTCATTATTTCCACACTATAAGGGTAATGGTTACTAGACAATAAGAAAAGTGCTTGAGGAGAGGTTTAAAAATAAATTTGTGAATTTTTTTGCTACACAGTAAATAGAGTTGAAGTGATTTTCAACGTATACATCTGAAAATTAAGTTCTGTATGAAAAAAACATACTTTATCATTCTGACACTGTACATTACTGTAGTGTCTGTTGTAAATACATGAATCCATGCAGGAACTTCAGGCTGCAGAGAGTAAAAGGGCAGTAGAGACAGAAACATATATTTCAGTTAAATGTTTGTGGCTGAAAATAACAAAAAAAATAAAAAAAACATTTAGGCTTTCTGCTTCAGTGTTTTTCATGGCTCTTCTTTGGTAAGTTACTGAATGCAGAGCTGGAAAGTGAGACTGAGTTAACAGTGAGGAGCTAAGCCTCTGTTAGACTGAAAAGTATCATTTTTATTTATTTTGTAGATCAAACTGTTGCACTGATGTAGAGTGTTGTTCAAGAAGAACACAACTTGGTTTTTAGATTTTATTTTTGTTGATCAAACTGCTGTATTGAGATTAAAACTGCCGAGTCCTAATTTATGAGATGTTTTCTACTTTGCTATTTACTGATATGTCAGGTTTCCGATGCGTCCCCCCCAATGACAGACTCGTTCCTACGCCCTTGTTCGGATCTATGGATTATTGATGTGAGGCTCACACACACATCAGCGCCTCCCTCTCTGCAACCTGGACCTATCAGCGCCTGTCCAAGCCTCGTTCCAGCCAATCATTGTTTGGGCTCCAGTTCAAAAGGACCTTCACCCACGGCCTCCTCTGCTCACCAGCTGCGATCGACCCACCTCCGCCTCATCTCCACCTTCTGCTCCCGGCTCTCAGGCCTCATCCTCCTCCGACCGCCACCACAGGCCCCGGGCGTCTACATTCCTATGCTGCATCAGGAATGTTCATCGAGCTTATCGAAGTCCAGCTCGACGTCCCCCACTGGGGCCTGAACGCCAAAGGCTATGTTTAATTTCATGTTTATTTTGTCATTAAACTCTTTTAAATCGCTTTTCTTTCCCCATCTGAGTCTCTCCAGATTGAAATACAGGTTGCAGATCCCTTTCAGATGGAAAGTATGATCCTTTTTCGATACAGCAGCTAAAAGTGCAGTACTATAAATTTTAGTTCAATGTTAAAGTAAAATTGTGATGGTTAAAATAATCCACCACTGAGTATTAACAAAATATATTTATTTAGCATAATTTCTTCTGTCCCTCTGCTGGCCCCCATCTAGCACCGCCCCTGGGCAGCAGGTCTATGTGTCATGATTGTGTTTCTGTGCGTTTATTTTTAGTTTCTCGTTCCCTTGATTACTGCGTGCATTTAGTCTCACCTTCTGTCTGTGTTCTTCGTTGGATCCTTGTCATGCGTCGCCTGTTTTCTCTGTATCTCTCTGTGTCAACGCTTACTTTCTCTCGAAGTAAGCGTTGTGCTACTGGTCTTTTTTTCTTTTGTACTTTGCACCAGAAGCAGATCAAGTGTTCTTCTGACACGGTTAGAATCAAATCACAATTTCAGCTAAAACTCAAAACAAAACACACCAGAGTTCTCTGGCATCGGTTTCTGCTGTCCAGTTACCAGTTACCACGGTTGCTGGAGGTTTTTGTTGTTCTCAGGTTGTCCCAAGAGTCACTGACAAAGACACGCATCTATGCACACATACTTAAGATCAACTTCTTTCTGTTGTGTCCCACTAGACTGGAAAAAAAAAACAGCTCCTTGATTTACGCTTTGCTTCACGCAAAGGGTCTAGACCCTCGGCTATTGAGAAATGATTGTCTAATGGAGGTGTGAAATTCAAGTTCCAAAGAATTAGATTACAATACCCAATTGCTGGCGTTTGGCCGTGACGTATAAAATGTGCCAGCTAGATCATGAAGGAATCTACGCAACGAAGCTTACCGGAAAATGGAAACCATCCCAAAATAGAAATGCCAAAGTAAATGGCATCTTTACCAGCAATAAAATGTCTTAAACATTCTTCTTGGTCTGACTTTAATTTCTCAATGCTTGGAGAAGTGGCCAACACAGACTGAAAGACTTTGTTCACTGCAGAGTCGGGGAACGAAGCTACAAGCAGGTTATAACCCTTCAGGAGCCCAGAAAATTGATATTCTGTTCGCCGATTGTCCCGGTTTAAATCTTACCGGAGAAACCGAGGTCAATGGGAGAAATCTCAGAGAGACCAACTGAAGGGAGATGAGAATCAAGCTGAACTGCATGGAAAGGCATTTGACCAGCTAGTCTTCCACATCGGGTTGATGGGGTAACAGGTCCAGAAGGGAACCGCATACATCTCTCCTCAGCCAGATTAGACACATAGACCATCTTCATCAGTTCATTTTAAATTCTGCAAGGTATTCAAAAACAACCTAATTATTATTAATAATAATGTCACCAAAAGCTGCTAATGCTGCTCATCTGATGGAGACATAAGAGAGAAGCTACTATTCTTTTAAAAACACATATAAACATTTGTTTACCAGTTGGTTTATTGGTTAAAATACAAGAAAAGTGAAAAACCAACAAACTCATAATCAGTTTACAGGAAAGCATAGAAATGGATTCATTTGTCTCCTTTCCAGCTATCAGCAATGTGGGCTGCTGATGCTGTGCTGCTGTTGGTGTCAAACTCTCAGTTACACAGGAAAAGCTGGAAGACATTACATTCTGTCTATTGTTCACGTTTTCGCACCTTACAGAACAAAACTGTTCAAGTGGGTTGTTTACAATCCATCAAATATGGAGCGGCAGCAACATTTCTTTGGGATCATTCTTTATTCTATTTTTATGCTAACATGTAAAATTATTAAACCAAAGTTATTTCTTTGTAGCTCTTCTCCAAGCAAGCAAAATTTCTTTTCACATTTTAGAACAGCAGCAAATGTTTCTAAGTTCAGTTTCAGTTTACTTTTAAGATATTTTAAGTCAAGTATGATTCAAAATTTTAAACTTGATAGAATGATGAAAAATCCTACTTAAATTAATGGTTTAAATATATCATTGTCATTCTAAACTTAATATTTAACCCTTAAAATCTTATGGCGCCTCAAATGATTAAGTGAAGCAGTTGCAAAGGGTTAATAGTTTGACTCATGCAGAACTGATTTGACCATTTCCATAGCAACGATCAGAAGCAAGACATTCCCCCAGAACTACAGACTCATTGTAGCTATGACCTCATCTATGACAAAGATCTATGTCATAGATGGGGTCATAGATCTATGACATAGATCTGTGTCATAGATCAAAGAACATGTGAGGTTCTAAATTCTTGTATCTCACAACACGACTTCATTTACAAGCAGCTCTTTGAGGAGAATCATTGCATTTTACAGCATTTTAAGGATGGAAAAAATTGCTGTCTCGTTGTTTTTTCCCCCTCACTTTTGTAGCAGGGTATTTAATAACCACAGGAGTGAGGAAGGTTTGTAACAAACTTCTCCCCTCTATAAGGTTTGAAATAAGTAGTTTTAAGGACGAGACGGAGTATGATGAATTTGATTCATACCTGTTTCGTCCTTCCCCGGCTGGGGAAGTTAGCTATATGGACACCAGCGCCATTAAAAAGGCGGAAGAAGAATCCCTTAGAGACAACACTCTAAAAGTGAAAAATGTCTCCAAAGTTCCCCCCAAAACAGATTCGGCATCTTGGGGACTTTATTATTATGATGAGGCGGGCTATTGCGTAAGTCTTCATACAGATCCATCTGATATGAGTCTTCAGGCAGATTTGTCTGAAGACTCATCTCTAATGGATCTGTCTGAAGACTTTTCTCTGGGAGAGTCTGATGTCAACGAAAGTGATTCCTCGGGTCTCTACAGCGACGTAAAGGTAACTACCCGGCCTTCTGCTCCAGTTAAAGTGGCAGCAGAGGAAGAACCAGCTTTACATCGCCCTAAAAATTCTTGCTGTCCAATTTTTTGAACCTGTTAAGAAGAGAGGTCCAGACTCAGGGGCTGGACATACTTCCACTTTGGAGTTGTCCAGGATCAGAGGCGCCAGGCAAGAGTGGGGATACTTTGTTGTCCCCTGTCTTGGTTCCTGTATGTTGAGGGTAGCCTCCCTCCCCTATGGGTGGGGGGATGGGTCCTGACTGTTTGTGCAACAGTTCAGATTATTGTTGAGACGCTTTACCAAGGTCGAGAAAGAGTTACATATTGTTAGACAAAGGACCCATTGTAAAGAGTTACATTTTTGATTCTGTTAGATGCTAAGGCTCATTCCTCAGAAAAACAGAAACAGAAATCACCAGAAATCTCTAGAGACATGGTGTGATTTCAGGGAGTGTCTTCAGTCCATATAATCAGCTAACCTCCTCCTGCTCCTCAGATGCTGCTGACTTATTTAGAAACTCTTCTCGAATGTAATGGTAAAAGCGTCTCCTTTCAGCTTTTAAGAAAAGTCTGAATGCTTTTGAGTTTGCATGTTCTCCCTGTACATGCATGGGTTTTCTCCGGGTGCTCCGGTTTCCTCCCACAGTCCAAAAACATGACTTTTAGGTTAACTGGCCTCTCTAAATTGTCCCGAGGTGTGAGAGTGTGTGTGTCCACCCATTTGGTTACTATTTTGGAGCTTCTTTCTGTGTGTCCCATGCAAACCATATGTTTGCTGTTCTGTGTCCTGGTTTGGTACCATTGTCTTGCCCAGCTGTTTGTCAGTAGTCACAGTCTCTTTTGTCTCAACAGGAAGGCAACAGAGCGCATGTGTCTTAATCACTTCTGACTTTAATTTTATTTCTTTCCTACCTCAACAGATAAAACTGTTTTGGGAAGAATATAGGTATTTTCTGAAAGACCTCTGTCTCGTTCTGCAGTAATTTTAAATTGACACATTTAGGCTAACATTAGCATATTGGCTAATTTTATCTTATATGCATTAATTTTAACATGATAAATATTACAAGTACAGCTTAGTCAACATACTTCTGCCTCTCCACAGGTTATTGATTGCAGCTTTCTTTAGCATTAATGCAAGTTTTTAGCATCATAACGCTGGGTCAAAGCCAACAGGCACACTTTGGCATGCCCCGTAAAATTTCTGCAGAAATTTTCTAGTCAAAATTTAATATTGTTACTATTGCTATTGTTTTTTAATAATAACAATAGTACTCATAATATCACCACAACATTTTTTTATTTTCAGTCCATTACAAATTTATGCTTTTATGGCTTGATGTTTATTTTGGGATCATTAATAAGTGATCAATGTGGTAGATTAGCTAATGCTGCTATTAGCTCATTAAACAACTGCTGTGCTGATGATCTGTCAGAGTTGGCGTTTAACTCGCCTTTTATTTTCTAACTGAACTAAAACAGAATTCCTCACCACATCTACATGTTTAGGTTGTCAAAGTCAAGCTCAACTTCTTCCCTCTCCCTCCATATTTTTTTCTTAATTTCTAGTGATACAGTAGCAAAGCACTGCATCCCTTTCTCTTTTATTAGGCGTACATTTAAAATTTAGTACGCTATATTGACAATCTAATACCCAATGACTTCATTAAAGCTTTGCATTTTACATATTTTAATAATATGTTTGGTAAAATACCAAGTTATTTTGTCCTCTAACTTTAAATAAACATTTAGATGAATGAATAACAGGATTATAATAGTTGTCAGGCTACAAGCACAATTAATTCTGTTATAGCTCCAGAAACACATTTTACATTAGGACAAATAGATTCATTACTCTTCTACAGAAATTAATAATTATTCACAGGACTTCAGTCAAAACATCTGGAGCCGCATATTTTCCTGGGTAATTTAAAACTTTTCAAATCAAATTTAATTTAACTCTGTAATAAGCACATTTATCATATATAATATCTGGATTCATGGGAGCCACCAGGAATCTTGGGCCCCCTGACAAAAAATTAGATTAGGCCCCCCTGAGCAGCTGCTGCTATAATTTTTTAAGTCTTTTTGACCCATAAAAGCATCACAGTTTTAAAGGCTTGCAACTTGCTGTCTTTGATTTGATACTGATAGTAGCACAATATGTATTGCTCATGGATTTTACATCCAACAGTCCGCATACAGTATATCAGTACGGTATCTTTCTATTAGAACAAGTGGAACAACCAAACACAACATGGACTCTTGAAGCTGGATCAACAGAAGTAAACGGGCTGCATTAACCATAGACATAATATATAATATTTTACCATGTTTATGTTAACAGTCACCTTTAGGATGCAAGTCATGTTGTAAGCCAACAGCCTGCAATGTGTATTTACAAACACTAGATGGCACTGGTCTCCTTACTTAACCAAATATAAGTAAAAAATGTCCTCTAGAAGTAGAAAGCGCAACTGTGCTTCGCATAGACATAATACTGTATAAGAGCAGACCATGGACATACACAGTCCAGTCACATTAATGTGACCACCACGTACTTTCCACTTCAGAGTTAAATAACCAATCACAGAAGGCAGGTGGCAGCACAGTGCAGTTGAGCGTATATAAAGGGTGTGTGTGGGCTTCGGAAAACATTTCAATCGTTGGCGTAATGCAGAAACGAAGCGATTTATCCGACGTCCAAAAGGGCATGATCATTGGCTTTCGGGCCAAGGGTGGAAGCATTTCCGAAACGGCTGAGTTTGTGAACTGTTCGCGTGCCGCCGTGGTAAAAGTGTACCGTGCATGGCAAAATGGGACTGTCCAAAATCAACGACGTGGCAAATGTGGTGCACCACGGGCCATAGATGACAGAGGCGAACGACGGTTGCGGAGATGCGTTCGGGCAGATAGACGGGCTACCGTTGAGCAACTGACCACTAAAATGAACCAAGGGGCTACCACAAGTGTCTCCCAAACCACTATTCAGCGAACATTGCTGCGTCTGGGCCTCCGAAGCGGACGCCTGGTTCGTGCACCTATGCTGACTGGTGTTCATCGACGACGAAGGCTAGAATTTGCACGCCAGTACAGCAGCTGGACGTCCACTGAGTGGCGACAGGTAGCGTTTTCAGATGAATCGCGTTTTATGCTCCATCGGACAGATGGACGTTGGCGTATAAGGCGTGAAACCTCTGAAAGGAACCACCCTGCAACCATTGCAGGAACGGTCCAAGCTGGAGGCGGGAGCATTATGGTCTGGGGAATGTTTTCCTGGCATTCTCTGGGTTCACTGATTATTGTGGAAGGCACGATGGATCAATACAAGTACGCATCTGTCCTTGCGGACCATGTCCACCCCTACATGCGCATTGTTTTTCCTCAGGATGATGGCATCTTCCAGCAGGACAATGCGAGGTGCCATACAGCTGCCAGTGTACGTGCGTGGTTCGAAGAGCACCAGGATGAGTTTACCGTCCTCCCCTGGCCAGCAAACTCACCTGACTTAAACCCAATCGAGCATCTGTGGGACCATCTCGATCGAGTTGTTCGCGCCATGGATCCTCAACCGCGTAATCTAGCGCAGCTGGCCACGGCATTAGAGTCGGCATGGCTCAACATCCCAGAGAAGACCTTCAGGGACCTAAGTGACTCTCTTCCTGCACGTCTCGTAGCAGTTCGCTCTGCGAAAGGTGGTTATTCTGGCTTTTGACAGATGGTCACATTAATGTGACTGGACTGTGTAATATAAGGATAGACGCCTCATGCGCCGCTCTCGCCTATTGTCGCTGACGAGATTTAGGGCGGCCATCTTGGAGCGGTAGACCACTCCACTCAGCATTATGTGTTTAGCAGGCAAAATGACATATCAGCGCATTTAATCGATCATAACACACTTTTTTGTTCCTGGAAACTATATTCAGACAACTATCAAAGATACATTTATAAATAATTGTATTATTTAAGTATGTTTTTAATACATAGTTCAGCATTTTTAAATATCATTAGTGGCTATAACAATAGAATAGGAATGGAATATTCTGATATCGATGTATGATAAGCATATTACAAAGCACACAGCCGTGAATAATTTATTGTGAACGGCTGTGTGTATAATTTATTATAATAATACACAGTTATACAACTATACAATCACAAATAAATAATGATTAATACTGAATAATGAATACTGAATATTCATTATATAAAAAAATTCTTAGTAGATTGTAAACAAAGATCAATACAAATATTTCACTCCACAACTGTCAATTAACATCTAATTTATTTTAGAGAATTACACTTAAATATAAATTAATTTGCACAAATTTCATAAAAAAAAAAAAAATATATATATATATATATATATATATATATATATATACATACATACATATAAACATGCATCCAATATATATTATTCAGTATTAATCATTATCTATTTGTGCCATTATTAATTAATCATTATTTATTTGTGTTTGTATAGTTATATAAATATGTATTATTATAATAAATTATACACACAGCCGTATATAAATATATATATACAACCTGAAAGATAGTCATGATAATCATTCATATCACTGATTTCAGTTTCAGAAGACTGAGGAATTTTCATTTGTATTTGAGTAATTGGATCTGATTTTGTATTTGGTTCTGGCCCTCCATAGTCCAGTTGACCATGTTCTGTTTTCACTGAGCTACTGGTTGAAGCTTCAATTTCTCTGTCGTGTTCAGTTTTGATTTAATAGAGTTCTGAAAATTCAGATTTTTCTTCATAGTCGATCTTTACAGCAGACTTCTCTCCCTCCTGGCTGAACCTCAGATCTTCCTCTTCGTTCTTGATCTGAAGGAGTTTTCGGTCCTGCTGGACCAATCTGGAGCTCCATACACCACAAACCTCATCTTTAACCACCAAAAGCTGCTGTTTATCTACAAGACACATGGATATAATCATTAACTAGGATAATTTATAATCCCATAATTGTTTCTGTTGCACTAACGTTAGAAATCTATGTCTCCCTCACTGATTAAACCAACCATAAATGGGGAAAAAAACTTAAGGTTAGCAGGTTCTTCACACTGTTTTTTCCACAAAACGAAGCTAATATCTTTTTATCATTAAAAGACAAATATGAGGAACACGTTAGTAGGCTGTTAATCAGGGGTTGAAACAGAACATTTCTGGTACTGAGAAAATGTCTCCACCCACAAGTGTCTTGCACACTTTTCATTTCTAAAAAGTTTTATGACTAATTTTTCAGCATCGTTCACCTACTCTAGTTAAAACAACAACTTCAAACTTGAACTAAATTATTGTAAATTATTAGCAGAATATTTAAAGCCAAGTTTGTGATTTGTGAAACCTTTATCTGAGTTATGACACTTCATTAAAGGGTTTCTTGGATCAGGGGTGGAAATTAAAAAGTTTCTCCACATTTTTTACCGGCCACTCCAACATTTCACCAGCCACTGTTTTTTCCTTTTGATTACAAACCCCACCAGTAAAAGCAAATTATATAAAATACATGATTTATTCTTAATTCTATAAAAACCCATTAACTGACAATAAGTTTACAGTACACATAATAATTTAACATAAAGCATGGACACCTTAACAGGGTTGTAGTGCAATAAGTTCATTTGAAGTAGCGACTACAGCAAATTTTAACTAAACAACCCACTTTTTGGCTTCAACTCCCCGTGATAGCAAAGATGTGTCTAGTCATTTATAAAATATTTTTAAATGGTATCAATAGCTATTTTCTGTTTTATTTGGTTTCCCTTATTTGTTTTCGTTTTCTATTGAAATTCACAATTATTATTATTACTAAAATATCTCAGAAAGTGTTCATTATTAAACGGGCCATCATCTGCTCCAGCGGTCAAAGTTTGTGTGGTAAACATATCGGATAGTTTGACACAAATCTCTGTATGTGCTTTTTAGCTTTTGTTTTAATTTTTCTGACCCGTATCTCTCACTTTTCCCGGACTCCAAATGGGTCTGTTATGTAATTTTTTAAGTTGTTAAAACTGTGACAGCTGTCATGTTGAAATCTCTATACATTTAAAAGCCTTTTAGAAAGTTACAAAATGTGATTGTTGAGGAAAAAAAAGTTCAAGCCCACAAACAACATTGTAGGTGATTCCCATCCTCTGATTCTGGTTGGCTACATCTTGAAGAAGAAAATTTGAAGCGACCGACTTACCTGCTGTCACTTATTAACTGATCTGATTAGATTTATATAATTTTATTTAACTTTCCTTTAGGATCTCTAAAGTCTTTTTTAATCTGAATTCATATCATTTCTGGATTTGAATTGGATCTGTCTTTTGTTTGGTCTTGAGATTACATTTGTTGTGAATTACCACTGAAACTGAATTTAATTAAACCTCCCAGGAGAAACAGCGACTCAATAAATACACACAACAAAAGTCCTATATAAGGTTTTATTAATTATTATTGTTCCAGGGACAGTGTTTGTCCTCATCTTTTTAAGTACAGACCTTCTAACTAAATCATATGACAGATTTTCACTTATTTATGTGTAAACAAAGAAAAAAAAGTTACAACTGCATTCAACACATAATGTAAGAAACCATATAGAAAACATTTAATAATTTCTTACGCATTACCTAAAATCCCTTATTTTGCATGTTTCAAGACCCTCCTATGATAACAATGACGTCAAAAGGTTTTGATATCCTTCAGTTGTTTTTTTTTTAACAATGTACTTTAATCCTAAAGTCTTATGAGAACAACTAAGAATGGCAAAACATTATTTTGGGTAAAAACTGGTCATATAAATGAATAACATCCTTCAAAAGCAAATCAATCAATATCTTTGTTTACAAAGAGATGTTTCTATACAAAGACAAAGGATGCATCTTCAAGACAAATAATGCAAGAAGCCTTTGATTCTTTAAAAATTCAGATTTTGTCCTTTGTATAATTAAGTCTAGATCTACAGTAGTTAATAATTATACTCAATTTTCCGTAATTCTTTTCATTCTTTTCATATCTGAACTTGGAAAAATATTAAATGAGTGAAGTGTACAGCATATTACCAGACTTGTGCAGAACCTAAGGGCAGGTAATTCAGCAATAATCTTATCACTCAGCGAAAAGGTTCCCACAATTAAGCTCGTCCTAATATATTAACGAGGAAAGGCATCTGAGCAGTTTCTACTGGTTGTGAAATCTCTTTTCATGTCTCTTTAAAGCGCTCTGCCACTTAAACATCAAACCGCAAACATCACAGCTGAAGTTTTTTTCTCTAGTGTGGGTGATCATGTGTCTTGTTACATGGCACTTGTGGATAAATCTTTTGCCACATTCGTCACAAGCAAAGTTCCTCGGCGCAGAGCTGGCTCTCTGCTCTCTCGAGTGAACCAGCATGTGACACTTCAAATCGGGCTTTCTGTAGAATCGTTTATCGCATATAGTGCAAGCAAACGGTTTCACGCCGGTGTGCCGTACAACATGTCTCTTCAAAGCTCCCTCTCGAGTAAATCTTTCTCCACAATGCTGGCAGGTAAAGGGTTTCACCCCTAAATGTGTTACTACGTGCGATTGAAGAAGGCTGCTCAGTCTGAAGCGTCTGTCGCAGAAGTCGCAGGCAAAAGGTTTTTCTCCATTATGAATCGTCATGTGTTGGTTCAGATTTCCCCTTAAAGTGAACTTCTTACCACATTCGTCACACTGAAATGGTTTCTCTCCTTTGTGGTGGGCTATGTGGCGCCTGAGGTGGTACAGATAGTAAAATGGTTTACCACAATCTTCACACACAAATACTTTATTCTCATTGATGACTTCTTGAGAATCTGAATTTTGCTCTGTTTTAGAAAAGTTTGCATCATCTGAGCAGCTGGAGGTCGTTCCTCCTGCCTGACGTGTCCTGGTCTCCTCCCAGTCTTTGTCGTCATCTTCCTGTTCAGATCCAGAACCTGACGGATTATCATCACATCCGTCATCATCTTGCTCACTACTGGCTTCAGTCTCAGAAGAGGTGGAACCATTTTCGTCAGTGTTTGGATTTAAATGAGTATTTCTGTTTGGTTCTGGTCCTCCTTGGTCCTCTCTGCTAACTTTTGTTCCCATCTGTTCAGGTGAGCAGATGGATGGAGATTCTGCCTTCCTGTTGTCTTCCGATTTAATGTGTTGACACTCTGATGAGAGAAGGTTCTCATGATCGTCCTCAATTTTCACCGTAACAACAGTGAATGGAAAATCGGTGTTGTCAGGCTCTTCCTGATCAATGAGCAGCTCTTCATTCTTCACCCGGAACAGCATTGGATTCTGCTGGTCCAAACTAGAGCTCCACAGATCAGGAACCTCTTCCTTAACCTCCAACATCTGCTGATCACCTTCAGGAGACACATGGATTTGAGGGTTAACTGGGATTTTGTAATGACAGAAATATTAATGTTGTAATAACTTTATAAACAAACAATGAGTGGCTGAATTTGAATGTTGTGTTTAAGATATAAAAGTTTAGTCCTGCTGAAGTGGAAGAAGAGGTACAGTCAGAGTTAAAAGAGGAGTGATTCTTTGGTTTCACTCAGACAAACAACTCTCTGGAAAAATAAATGCATACAAACTGCTTTCAGAATCTACCCTGCAGCTCTTCCTGTTTTGCTGCATAGCATTCATACAGTGAGCTAGCTTGCAAATATTCAAATTTACGTAACTGCTCATCTCTGCAGCTCCTTATTTTAACTCTCCTGAACCCCAAAGTAAACCCAACTTAAGGCCCATCCTTACCCAAACAGATTTCTGCAGAACATTTGTAGCAATTATACAAATTCATTTTTTTCCCAAATTTAAAGCCTACTACAATACAACAGAAAGGCTTAACAAAAAGAGTCTGACATTGCAACTAACTAGTGGGTAAAAATATTAATAGTTTTCTTGTTAGATGCTAAAACCTAATGGATTTCATCAAATATTTTATTTGCCACAACAAAATAAAAATTATAATTATTTTTAGGCTTTTTACACACGCTGCAGGAGTTCATTTGGGGAACCCATAAGTGTAAGGCATTGCATGTTTCTTAGAATCAAATATTTACAGATAATTATGGTTTCTTCATCTTTCTAGTTAACAATGGCTGATGTTTCTGGGACTAACTGTAGCTCTTGTAACAAATCTCTGGACATTTAGCCTCCAGGTGTTCATGCATTGGAAGTTTGCTTTTTTTTTTTTTTTTACAAATTTCTGCTTAACTCAGACAGAAAATAGTTACCTTCAAGTGAAGATCTGGTGGCTTCTTTGTCAAACACAGATGTTCTCTCCATTGACTTTGAGATTGCACTTTCTTCCACCCAAACCCCTTTATCACATTGTGTATCAGCCATCTTCTTTCACCTGTGCAATGGGATGAAAAGTGAGATTTTAATCCAGAGTTAGGTAAACTTTAAATGAAACTTGTTTTTGTTATATTTTTTTAAAACATTTTTATCTTACTTATTGATCTCAAGAATGTTGGTGGGTTGGGTCCTTTTAAAGGCTGATGTGAACGTGAATAAAGTTAGTGAGTATTAAAATGGGCAACAATTTCTCTTAATAATTATATTCTAATTAAAATTGGAATTATTTACCTAACTATATATGGCATAATAATAACTTGAGATATGCTTTTTACTTGTTCAGCTATTCTGTGTCCAGTTTAAATAATAATTTATTGCCTTACATTTTTGATCATAGAGTGGAGCTGCTGGGACATTAAGTACAGGAAGAAATAAACCTCTTCACCTCATTCTGACACTTTAGTCAGCTTCCTCTGGACCCCACAGAAAAAAGAAAACATGCATCAACTAAAAATGCGGACAGTGCATTAAACATCCAGAAAAGCTTTCTGACTTCTGGCTGTGTAAGTCAAGTGTGGCTGTATCTGCAGACTCACCTGGAGAAGGACTTTTTCTTTTCAATAATTTGCCGTCGTGCTACTTTTTATCCATCTGCACTGCTTAGCTTTGCAATGCTTCCTTTCTTATATCCTTTTGACTTGAATTGTCTTCATAGCACTAACTTTTTAGAGTTTTCTTCAGACAAGCCTTTTATGTTCACAGGTTTGCATTTAAAACAATATGGTGGATGTTCTCGCGATGCTTTATATGTCACGTGTGACGTCGTTGTACTGTGTTATAAATACAACGTTTTTTGGAGACGTTTCCTTTTTTAAAATCAAACATTGCTTTCTAATTATGGCTTAGTGGGGTTTGGTGGGCGGGAAGTATTTTATTAGAATTTCGATGGTCTGCAATGTAATCAGTTTGAAGACTTCCTCTAAAAGTGGCAGAAGTGTGATTTTGATCCCATAACTGATTTGTAATGCGTTTATTTTAATTATTTAAATGGTTTTATTTATTTATTTATTTATTTTTTCAAGAAACACACAATATAGTTTTGGGGTTTTTCTTTATTAAAATAATTGATTATCTTATTGATCTTTTGCCTGACGAATGGAATAAAAAGACACCTAGTTTTAGCCTAGAAAAGCTTAAACTTTTGACATGAAAAGGTGTAGAAATGTTTCACTTTTACATATTAATTACAGTAGAAACAAATAATGTACCTTCAAATATGATGACTTGACTATTGATAAGACCATCAAACTGCCCTAACTTGCCCTGCTCAAGATGGCGGCATCGTCGATGCCCCTCAAGCGTAGCTACGTTGTGTTTTGGCGTAAACCGTCGGCCACTTATGTGTGTAACACCGGTGTTTGAGCTGTGTGATGGAGTTTCGCTGACTGCTATTCAGTGACGATTCGTGACTTTTGCAGTAACCGTGTCGCAGCGCAGCGGTGTCCACCTGGAGCTCCGAGCCGGGCGTCATGGGGGATAACATCGTAAGTATGTGGACAGCTTGGTGCGTTTAACGGCTAGAGTCCGGAGCGATGAGGCAGCAGAATTAGCTTCGTCAGCTAACCTTAGCACAAAGTGGCTGCGGCCTGCTCAGCTCACTGCCTAAACTTAGCTCATAGCTCCTCTTAGGACATCCGGCTAAAAGGAATGACCGCTGTTTACATGAAAACTTCAAAGACTGATATATATATATATATATATATATATATATATATATATATATATATATATATATATATAATTGAAACACACGAGCCACAGTTTTATGTATTTAGTCCCTTTAGTTGTACATTAGCAGGAATCTGCTTGGTGGGTTTAGAAGAGGCTAACTGGTCTTTTGGTTTAAATTAAGCCAGCGCAGATGAACAGAAACAGAAGTAGTGAAATTTAAGGACAACATCGTTTTTATGACCAACATGTGGTTTCATGGCCATTAGTGGCATTAACGCCATTTTTTTTGCACTGTCATTGTAGTCATAATGTTATTACTCCACTATACTGAGGGGGAGAAAAGTCTATTCTTTACTGGCGACCAAGGGGAGACAAACTGACATGGGGGGCTTTTGTTCATAAACAATTGCAGATGCGTTTTAAAAATCAACATTGCACCAATAAGTGAATTAACCTCTATGTTTGATTATGCAGATAATCAGGGTGCAGTCCCCAGATGGGATGAAGAAAATCCCTTCCACCAAGAGGGAGACAGCAGCTACTTTTCTGAAAAAGGTACAGAGTGCAGATATAAAACAATTACATGTGTAATGTGCTCTCCTCTTTCAAGTCAAAGAAGAAATGAGCCCTTGCTGGATTTTACTCATTTAGATTAAATGAATGTGATTTTAAGCCACCCTTCATTTCCTTCCAGTCAGTTTATGCTATAAATAAACTGCATTTATTTATAGCATAAACTACAATTATCCCTTTTGCCGCAAAAGAATCCAACTTTTAACAGGGTTGCTGTTGTAATATTTGATTCAAAACGTAGACCTGAACATAAGTGTGAACAATTGCTACATTTATTAAGATTTATAGCTTTTCTGCTCTTTATTAAATAATACAGAGTGTAACAAGTTGATATGACACAGGCTATTTGCAGCTGTTTTCTTAACAGACATGCTAACCAGCAATGTAGTTTTGTTTCTAAGCATGACCTCATTGATAGTAATGGATGGACGTTCTTTAGGTTCCACTTCACAGCAAGAAGTGGGGCAGGAACAAAGCTGATTTACACTATGCACAAATCACATAGAGGCATGATGGATAACTTCATTGGTTTTAAAAGGGGAGTTTTCTACTTTAAACCTAGTTACAGGTATTTAGCATTGACATGCAACATGACAGAGCATCACTCAGCAGTTTGTCTACACAAAGAGAAAACCAAGCAAAAAGCAGTTCTGGATTAATGTTCATCTTTTCACCAGTTCATTCTTGTTGATGAATTATTTTGGTTTCAGTTACTCTACTGTCGTACATCAGTTGAAGCATTTTGGTTAATTATTTATGGAGATGAACAGAAAAGGTCATGAAACGACTCATGCTCAAGTGCAACAACACCTGCAAAGGTATTTTAAACTTAAAAAGTTATGTTTGTCAGCTTGTTACAGAGCTGTTATTCTCATGTGTGTAATTGAATTTATAAAAAATAACCTAACTAACCTTATTATGTTACTTCTGCACTAAGAAGTTGATTATCAAAGAACTTCTGCAAGGATGAAAAGGCCAAGCATATGTGACATAAATATCAAACATGCTAACAAGTTTTGTTAGGATTTGAGGATTTTGTCGGGAAAACTTACAGCAACTGTTATCTTTGGGTTTTACTGAAATCCTCTTTTAAGAAGGTGATTGGGCTTAAAAAGGAGACAAATCGAAGATCTAAAGTCTGGTGACGGGATGCAACCAGGTTTTTCAGTTTTTTTTTTTTAAACCCACAGTTTGAAACTTTAATCCAAACAGGTCGTATTTAGGTGGAAATGTTAACAAATGTCTATTGTGTCAGATGAGACTGTTGCTTTCAGCCTTCTTAAGAAAACGGGTAGAGATAACGTTAGCAACATAGTCTCATGTAGCCTCGGCTTGACCTTCCTACGCAATTCTCATCTGCCTTCACTGCTCCGTCTGAACTTTCTCCCATTGAAGTGAATTTCTCTGGTAGAATTTCAACCAATCAGCAAACAGAAGGAGAAGTTTGTGAACAATGAGGGAGATGAACAGAAAAACCTGGATTTATAATGCAGTTTATTTGCAGATTATGCTGCTTTAGAGTTAGCAGCAGAGGAAGTGAACGAAGCCACTAAGTCCGTGTTGGCCACACTCTCAAATATTTATTTAACGCTTACAGCCACCTTGTTCGACTCGGCACTTCTCTCTCTTCACAGTGGAGGATGGTGATTTACAGCACAGGAGGTTTTCTGTAAGCTTTAATAGCATCAAACCGGCATATTCCATATGTCACAGGTAAAAGTTAGCGATTGGATAAAATTAAAAATCTCAATAGATGGTAATCGGGTGTAATCCTTGCATAAATTACTTTTTTGATGTCTTTTGCAAACAGATTAAATTTTTATCAGAAAGATAAAACCCCATCAAGAAAAAGTATTGAAGAAGCTCCGCTTGTTTTCTTTTCTGGTATTTTTTGTATTCACTTGTTGTTGTTTTCTTAATGCAGGAAGCCTCATAGCAGGTCTGTCCTGCACTGCTCCTCTACAGGCCTCCAGTACTGACAAGTACCTTGTGGGGAAAAATTTCCACTCTGTGTGCTGAATATTTCCACACTTTTCCTCACAGTGGCTGCACAGGCTTTTTTTTTCTTTTCTTCTTTCTTTTTTTTTATAGCTCAGACATGACTTATTTGGCCCTGAATCTGGGTTTGCTTGTTTCTCATTTTCCTTTTTTAAACCTCTCTCCAAAGCTCCTAGTGGAATAATTATAGCTGCGTTTGAAGCATTAGCTTTGTAAAACCTAAAATAGATCAAGATGTTGCAGAGCGTTGCTGCAGCGCCTCATCAAAAATGCATGTATGTGGGATGCAGCAGGATGGTGTAGCCTTCAGATCGATGGGAGGAACGGGTTTCAATTTCTGCCAATCAGCTGCCAGATAAAACAAAACCGAACCTGTTACTGTGAGGCAGAGCAGAGACGGTTTGAGTTCTACAGTTTCGATATCTATTGAACCCCTTGCACACTTTCTTGTAAAGATATTCAAATTGATTGTAAAACTTCTAATTAACTCATAATGCATGTTAAGACATTTTTTTCTTGAAAGGATTTTTAGATTTTTTTTAGAAAAGGTTCAGTGTCAAAGGTTCATCAGCTGTCGGACCTCAGTAACTCCTAAATAACCATCATCCAGTCAGCTTCCGCCTGACTTTCTGCTGTTCTACCTGTAATGGGATATACAGCAGGCCCTCCTGCACTCTGAGCTTCTTGTAGCTTCATTGGGTCAGAGCAGAGTGACTAGCTGAGTGGCTCTCATCCCAGGAAGCTCTCTGCTAATCTGCTTTGACTGAGTGGCTGATGTTTAGCCTTTACAGAACTAGTGGCATGATTTGTCATTGTTCAGAAAACGTTTAGAACGTGTCAAATCCAGGAGTCAAATCTGGCACAGCATAAGTTTTTATGTGGCCCTCAAAACTCTAGAACAAGAGTCTGCAACAAGGTTTTCCAGAAAATGTTGGGTGACCTTTTGGACAAAAGATATAGATAAAGATTTAATTTTGTTGTCATTTTTTGAAGAAACACTTTTTTGGGGTTTTAAAATAAAGTAAAATGTTAAAAAGGATGAGTAATATTTTTTTCAGTAAGATCTAGGTATTTGTGGAATATGTTGTGGAAAGAACTTTGATAATTTAAAACCCAAAAATCAAAAATGAAATCTAATAAGCCTTCAATTCAATGCAATTATTGCACAACAAAGAAGGGAAAACCTTGACAGTGCAGCTACATTTTAAACATTAGTTGATCATATATCATTAAAAGGTGTATAAAAGCATTAAGAGCTGTTGTGGTAGATTCAAAGAGACACTTGTGGCCCGGGATTCTGAGTTTCCAGACCCCTAGAGCCCTTTCTGACTCTAGAAGCCTGTATCAGTAGGACCCTGAAGATAACAATTAGGTTTTAAATATTGTTTTATCATCAGTGAAATCAAAGCTGTTTTTATCCACATTCTTCCAAATTACATCAGTGGGAAAAGATTTTCAATATTCTCTAACTTTAAGAAATACTCACCAAACTAAGGAATTGTTATTTATTCATATTTTACCAGATTAATGAGTAGGTTTATCAATACATTCTGTCACAACCGGCCCTTTGAGTCATTCATGATCTTGATGTGGCGTAAAATGAAAATGAGTTTGACACCTGTGTTTCAGAAGGTGAAACTTCAACAATGTAAATATGTCATATCCATGTGGTAACAGATATTGTCTCCCACAGGTGGCCAAAGAGTTTGGGTTCAATTCCAACGGGTTTTCAGTTTATATAAACCGCAACAAGACTGGAGAGGTTCTGTCCCAGAACAAATCCCTCAACCTACTAAAGATCAAGTAAGTTCAAGGAAGCAAAAGATCGAGAGCGTTTGCGTCTCTTGGTTCAGCTCAAGTTATTGAAAGATTTCTCCTCTAAAATTTGTTTAATATATTCTACAGCCCTATTTAGTTTCCTTTTTTAAAAGTTTCATAGAGTTTATTTGGTAATCCTCAGATAAATTTGACTTTTGTTACATTTAATGTTAGTAAAAAAGTATAGGAACCCACTTTATCATGAAACTACATTTGTGAATGTTGTGGAAAATGTTTAAATATGATGCTGTTTTTTTCTTTTTTCTTTATCACTTTCAGTATTGTTTAATCCTTTTTTTACTACAGGCATGGGGACATGTTGTTTCTGTTCCCCTCTGCATCATCCTCCTCTTCTTCTTCGGGGGAGGTAATGGACACGGCGACCCCACACACATCTTCATCCCTGCCATCCATCTCGTCCTCTTCTTCGTCCTCGTCTTCGTCCTCGATGATCCCTCGGTCCTCCTCGGCGCCACAGGTACAGGAGGACCAGATCGATCAGTATCTGGCCAAACAAGACGGCAAGATCTACAGGAACAGAGACCCACAGCTGTAAGACCAAAAGCCGACCGGCTGCAAACATTTAAGCCAAAAGCAGAAGCGGGGAAACTTCATAAATCTTGATTCTTCTTCCAGATGTCGTCATGGTGCCCTTGGAAAATGTGTGCACTGTGTACCGTTAGAGGTAATTTGGTTCTATACCAGTTCCTTAAACCCGATGGGATCAAACGTTGACTTGACTAACCCTGAAGGACGCGGTTTCTGTCTCTCCAGCCTTTTGACGAAGACTACCTGAACCACCTCGACCCACCGGTGAAGCACATGTCATTCCACGCGTACCTTCGCAAGCTGACTGGTGGAGCTGACAAGTGAGACGTTTGTTGTTGCTTTTCATTTTACCAGCAGAAATGTTCATGATCTCCATTTGAGAGACCAACTCTGTCCTGATCTCCCGCAGAGGGAAGTTTGCAGCTTTGGAGAACATCAGCTGTAAGATAAAGTCGGGATGTGAGGGTCATCCTCCTTGGCCCGAAGGGATCTGCACCAAGTGCCAGCCCAGTGCCATCACTCTGAACAGACAGGTGCGCCGCCCCACCCGGTCCCAAACGGATTTTTATGGAACATTATTGGATGTCTTGATCAGATCTTCTCGTTACCTGATGCTTAATATTCCTTTAAGTTTAGTTAAATCTAAATGTTTGCAAACAGTGCACTAAATCCAGTAACAGTAATTTTGATATATTATGGCATTAATTAATTTCTTATTACAGCAGGCTTAATCACGACCCCTTTAATGTTGATGGCAAAACTTTTTTTTAAAATTTAAATTCAGTCTTTCCCATTTTAAACGTAGTATCTGAATTAAAGACGTTAATCACAACAGTGAGCCATCATTCATTCAGCAGAAACATACTGATGGTAAGAAATGGGTGAGCTGCAGATCAATCGTTTCTCCATACATCCACATTCTCTCAGACTTATCATCTTGTTCGTCTTTTTCATATTTGAGGTTAGTGACCCCAAAAGGTCAATTATCCATAATAAATTGATTATTTAGAAAACAGGAGGCGCTACCATCAGTTGAAACTGGTCCACACATTAAACATGCTGAGGTGAGTGAATATTCATCGGTGCAGACAGAGCATCTACACGGTGTAGCATGAGAAAGTTTGTGGGGTCATTTCGGTGAGTATCATTTTAGAAAAATTGGCACACTTTTGTTGTACTTAGGAGCTCTGAGAGTTTGGACATTATTTGATATTTCTAAAAGGCTGTTGTAGCCTCGTGTAACTGGAGATCAGATTGTGTTTGGCAAATAGAAAGCTGATACCGGAGAGCATCTTCCAATACCCAGTAAACGCAGGCCAGATGCACAATAGTACGATGCCATGTTTAAAGATGACATCAGGTCACATATTGTAAAACGAGGTCCAACCTTTGAGAGGCTCTAAAATAACTTTTGGCAGATATTCAAAACGTAGTGCACACGCAATCCTTGAAGGAATTCTCTCTTCTCTGAATGTCTGTTCCAGAAATACAGACATGTAGACAACATCATGTTTGAGAACCACACCATCGCTGACCGATTCCTGGACTTCTGGAGGAAGACAGGCAGTCAGAGGATGGGCTACCTATACGGCCGGTACACCGAGCACACAGACATCCCGCTGGGCATCAGAGCTGAGGTGGCAGCCATCTATGAGCCCCCGCAGGTGAAAGTCTAACCCACTAAATCTCATATATTATATTAATTTGCCTTTCGGTAGGTTTAATTTTGTTTTTTGTTTTGTTTCAGAGTGCGACCCAGAACAGTTTGGAGCTGTTGGAGGATCCCAAAGCTGCAGCTGTAGATGAAATCGCTGCCAAACTGGGGCTCTGCAAGGTGGGTCTGTTTTACCTGCAGCAGGGCTGCGTCTGTAAGCGCTGCCCTCAGAGCTCAAAGCAGATTTATGCTTTCTCTAAACGGGTTAAGATGTCTCAAACAATGAAGAGTTTAACCTGCTGAATCCCACACTCATTCCTCCAGACAGTAAACCTGGCTGATGTGTTGGAAAGCTGCAGTTGCAACATTTATCTCCTTTATATTTCAGAGTTCCTGCACACAATGAGATTTAGATTTATACACTGAGGATGAGGGATTTTTATGCAGCTTAACAGACTGAAGCTGTGGATGTTTTTTGTCAATAACTTAAGTCAGTTTTTCATGTTTGTGAACAAAAATGCAACAGAAATGTGATTATTTTTATACTTGAATATCTTTTGTTAGTTTAGTTTACCAAAACAAAGGCGATGATGTAGTTTTTCCTCTGTGTTTTTGTAGGTGGGCTGGATTTTCACCGATCTATTGTCTGAGGACACAAGGATAGGGACTGTCCGCTACACAAGAAACCAGGTGAGAACGGGCCCAAGTTTAAGGTAGTCTGAGTGTCAGACTGTTTCTGTTCGATCATTCTCATACATCCGACAGGACTCCTTCTACCTGAGCGCTGAGGAGTGCATCACGTCCGGATATTTCCAGAACCAACACTCAAACCCCTGCAGGCTGTCTCGAGATGGATACTTTGGATCCAAGTTTGTAACTGTTGTTGCTACAGGTTAGATAATTTTTATTCATTGTCTTAACTTTTCCTTTTAATAGTGGTAAATAATATATAAATCCTGCAATTTTTATATTTCAAATTTATGATATTTAGGTGTGACAAAAAAGTGAATATGTGGATTGCTGCTAATTAATTAAAGCCAGGTCAGTCAGAGACGGTTTATTGTTTATTGTTTTACACAATATGATTTCACCATTTAGTACTGATGTTGATGGCCATGAAAATGGTGTAAATGTAAAAAAAACTCATCCCATTTTCTTACTCTTCTTGTCAGATATGACCCAACAAGCAGAGCAGGTCAATTTTCATTTTTGTTTAGAAACATTTCTTAGCCTTCTGTGGAGTAACTCTGTTATCTTTTGGACTCGCATCTCCCTCTGCAACATTTTCCATTTGGCCTTTTTTAGCTGTTTTTATATATATATATATATATATATATATATATATATATATATATATACATATATATATAACTGGCTTTGAGGAAATTTTAATCTTATGGTTTTGGAATAAAGAAAATGACAAATGTTTAGTAGCACTTCTGAAAATGTTGACCTTTCTTCATATGCATGTTCTGTGTGCAGGTGGTCCAGATAATCAGGTCCACTTTGAAGGCTATCAGGTGTCCAATCAGTGCATGGCTCTGGTGAGAGACGAGTGCCTGCTGCCCTGCAAAGACGCTCCTGAGCTCGGCTACGCCAAGGAGTCCAGCCCTGAGCAGTACGTACCAGACGTCTTCTACAAGGTGAGACTCATCGATCGGTGCCTAGCAAACCTCTGCAGAAGACTTGGTAGGATTTGTTTTATTTCAGATGGTAAATTTACTTGTGTTTGTCTTTTTTTCCCCCCAACAGGACAAAGATAATTTGGGAATGATGTCACATTTCTAGCTCGTCCTCTTCCTGTTGAGTACCTTATCATAGATGTGAGTTTGGCACTTGTCTGTTTCTCACTGCGTGTTTGTGTTATTGCTTTATGTGTATTACTGCAGGTGTTTGACGTGATTTAAATAAATGTATTTTCTTTAGATCACCACGACTTTCCCAAAGGACCCTCAGTACACCTTCACCTCCACACAACGCTTCCCAATTGAAAACCGTGACATTTTTGGAGAGACACAAGTGAGTGCTTTCTGCTTTCTCAACCAGTTCTGTGACTTCATTTTATGAAAAGGTTAAAAAAAAAAAACAGAAGGAAACTTCTTAGTGAATTTGAATGTTTGCTTGCAGGATTTTCACAGTTTAGCCACGTACCTGTCCCAGTGCTCCTCCGCGTCATTCCTGGACATTGTGTCAGACTTCCATCTGCTCCTCTTCCTCGTCACCAACGAAGTCATGCCTCTGAGGGTGAGTCGTTGCTCCAAAGCCCAATCGCTCCTCCCGTTTTCCAGCTGTTTTTATTTTGCGATGCTGGGCCTGGTTGAAGCCAGATTTTCCTGGCATCTGGAAATCACTCCATTAGCATCTTTAGGGTAATTTGGAAAAAAAACTTTAGGGAAATATGCAGTAAAACGTTTTAGCACATTTGCAGTTCCTGTTGGAAACTCAAAGAGAAGAACATAAAACTCTTCTGTTTCTGGTGTTCTGGATCACTGAGGATGAGGTTCTTTTATTTTCATTGCAGGATAGTATTGGCCTTCTTCTGGACGCAGTGAAGACGTCCAATGAGGAGCTGGCACAAACCTGGAAGAAGTCTGAGCAGTGGGCCACCATAGAGCAGCTTTGCAGTAAGTTGCTTCAACATTTACTAAATATGCTTCTTTTCTCTTCTACTCATTCTCTTTGAATGTTAAGTTCACTGTTCATGTGACTTGAGATGTCTTGAAAATGCTCGAGTTTCAATTAAATATTTTCAAGGTTTGAAAAGTGCTTGGTTTCTGTATAAAGTCCTTGAAAGTGCTTGATATTCAAACTGCACATTTTTGTCATAAAGTGTAATCTACAGTTTGACTAAAAGCCTATAAATTTGGTTAACATTATTTACAGTTGAAACCACATCTTTACATACGCCTAATGAAAATACAGACACATTTCTCCCCACTGTCTGAAGTTAAATCAGATTAAACTTGTCTTGTTTTAGGTCAGTAACAATTATCAAAATTATTTCTATTTGATAAATTCTAGAAAACGTAGCAAGAACATTTTTTAGAGGAATTTTTTTGTGTAACTTTCTTTCCATATGGAGTTTAAGCATTTAATTCCTAATGGCTCAATGAAATAAAAGTTTATCTTATATTTTATACATTAAGTAACATTATTGGGATTTTTGGTTGTTTTGATCTTGGACCAGGCAGAGAGACATTTTTAAACATAACATTTTACTATAGTTTAATCTTACCCTGTGCTTGAATTTTACGCTGGGAAAAAGTATGCAAACCTGTAAATATTGCAACATCATTACAGTTTAAATAGCTGCTGTTTAACTTTGTGCTCAGCATATCTTTATAAACCTTCATTCTCCTGGCTTAAAATTCAATTGACGCTTACTCATTGATGCCCTGCAAACTCTGCGCCATGGTATCGTCATGGTAACCTGTTCCTGCCCTCCTCAGGCACGGTGGGCGGGCAGCAGTCCAGCTCTCTGGGTTACGAAGCCATGGGCGGCCCCGCGGCGCCGGCGTCCTCCTCAGCCATGTGGTCCTGCCTCCACTGCACCTTCATGAACCAGCCCGGCATAGAGCACTGTGAAATCTGCAGCCTGCCCCGCAGTTAAGACCCTCCACAGAACTTCCACCCTCAAAGTCCTAACTTCACCAGATCCAGTTGCAAGATTCAGACGCCCCTCCTTCGTTATTTTGTCCAACTCGCAGTGACGCCTCGGTCTTCCCCTGGCTGCCGAAGGCGCAGAAGGATTGACTTGTTTACATCCACAAATCTAAAGAAAGAAATATTGAACCAGACATGATTTAATCTTGTTTGTTATTCTCCCTCTTTTCAGCAGCTTTTATTTGTTTTGGGCCTAAACTGTTAAATATTTTCCCTGATAACTCAAATAAAACCTGCTGTGACTCAGGAGGACAGCAAAGACCCCAACTTTCAGATCTTTCTTCACATCAGTGCCCCCCACCCTCTTACCCTTTTTTTGCTCTCACAGTGACTTCTGGAAAATCTTGCTGTGTATAAATACCTTTGATGGATGATGCTGTTATTTAATTGAGTTTCTTTTTTTATTACCAGATTGTAGCGTGTAACTTAAACTTTTGATTCCTCTGATCGGACACTTTTACAGCTCTTGGTCTCTGGAAAGCCCTTTACAGTACAATCACTCCTCAAAGCTTCGACCTCATCAGGCTCTGAGCTGCAGAGTAAAACCCCAGTTTACAGCTCGGAGTTTTATATCTTTTGTGTTAAATTTAGTCCCCAGTTTTAAGAAGCAGCCGCCTCCGATGATGGCAGAAGGCAGATCCGGTTCATTTTATTGGTTTTGAACTTGAGCAGCAGAAGATGTAGCTTATTTAATCGGTTGTTCTGATAAAAAAAACAAAAAAAACATCCCATGACACTTTCTAATTTCATTTCCATATGCGATGGGGTGCTCTAGAAACAAATGGTGCTCACGTCCCTATTAGAGCCTCCTCCTCCTTTGATTTAATGCTCCAGCTGGTGCAGAACATGACCCCTGTTCCTCTGATTGACCCCTGAGGTTTTCTAACCATCACAGAGACTTCAGAGACTTTCCTCCGGAGGAGGGGAGACCCGAAACTATTGTCTCGGGTGTAAATTTCCAAGATGGATTGTGATGGTCGAGAAACACCGGTGTTTGAAAGCTACTGACTCTTCTTCCAGCAACAGACCTTCAGCAGGCTGCCGGGAAACCGAACCATAAAATTAAAACATTAAATGACATCAGAAGGCCTCAATCAGTTATACGTCAGAGCTATCAAGGACGCTTGTCCTTGATAGGATAAGTTTAAGAAAACTTAAACTTTTCCTCAGCTGACATTTTAACCTCTACCAGGTAAAGCAAATGTTTAGATGGTGGGTTTATTTAATCTACTTTTGCTTCTCCTGTTCAGACATATTTAAGTATCTGATTGAGGAAGTGCAACAAATTAAATGCTGCAAAAATCTTACCAAGTATTTTTGATCTAGTTTCTAGTGCAAACACCTTAGTACACTTGAAATAACATAAAACTAATAAGTAACTTCTCAGCACAAAATATGAGCTTGTTTCCAGTCAACAATTCCTTAATGTTGATTAAAAAGTGCTAGTTGTAAGAGAAATAAGACATTTTTTCCATATTATAAGTCAAAATGATTTGTTCCACTGTCACATAACTAGTACTTTTTCATAAATATTAAAGCATTATTTACTTAAGACAAACTCCGATATTGTGCTGAAAAGTTACTTGTAAGCTAGTTTTATCTCATTTTACGTTTACTGAGAGATTTGAACTAGAAACTGCCAGAAATACTTGGTAACATTTTGTGTTTTAGAAGTGAACATCAGATTAAAAGCAAATTCATCGCACAGACTAATTTTCTTTTAAAAACATCATGGCTAACTCTTTTCAACATATTCAGTTTGGGCATTTGGGTCAATTGAAATTGGTTTCTTTTTCCTACAAAATTAATAACTTTGGGACCAATATGAGTGAGATGATTTTCCTTTTTTTTTAAAAAAAAAAAAGTTGGCCACAGGTGCTCTGAGCGTTTCAGGCTCACATTCAGCTCAACTTCAACATTTTGGTCTTTATCTGTTCTTTAAAGCCATTTAAAGGGTAAACGATATGTGTCGAGTTAAAAAGTGCCTCTGTAAAATAACATTAAAAGATTAGATGGATTATTTACCGACAAACAGTCAGATCCCAGCAGTGCTAAACTAGCAGAAGCATCCAGAATCTCACTCAGTCCCTTTTTTCTCTCAACGATTTTCAGGTTAGTTTGGTTTTTGTTTGTGAACGTGTGCTGCGTCACTCCAATGATTATCCAAACTGGGAGAGTTTTCAGTGAACCTCTCTCTAGTCCAGAGGGCGAGTCACGAGCGGCTCATGTTTACTAATTTATCAGATGTGGGCTTCTCTGTAAACTTGCCCTTGTCAATTAGGAGAATACTTATAATTTTAGATTAGTTTGATGCTTTTTTTTCTCCTTTTGCCTCGTGTGGATTTAATTTGGTGTGATTGCTCTGATGTCACACTAAGGGGCGGCTTTGACCTTTTTCCTTTTGTATTAATCTGGGGGCTGTTTGCTGAGCAAGCAACCTCTTGGAGCTGCAGCCCGTCCTCACTTTCCACTGAGCTGACCGAGGACCCTGAAAGTTGTATGCTGTTGACTTGGATTTGAAGCAAAACAATAAAAGAAACAAAGAACATAATCTGGAGTGTCGTTCATCTTTTCTTTTTTCTTCATGCTTGTGGAGGAAGAACAAAAGTGTAAAAGCAAATCTATTTAAATGCATCCCAATTTATCATAATTAATTTGTTTTAATACAAACATATACAACTTGCAAAATAACAGTTTTAAAGAGGTTTCTGTTGTTGAAATCTGAGTACTTTTATAGTTTGTTTATGTTTCTCTAAGTTACTCAAGGTTTCCCTCAGAAAACTTGCTAAGCCTGGTGACTGGGTGCTAGGCCAGTCATTCATCCAATGGTCCGTCGTGCTTTTGAGTTAAAAAATGTTTAAAGTTGACAGGAAACTTGAAAATATCACTTGATTATTATGTGTTGTTGGAAGATTAATATCTGAACACCAAGTATAAAGTCTTAAAAAATACAAACATTAAAAAACTTACATAAATAAGCAATGCTGAGTCTGGTGGGGGCACAAATAAAGCCTGGTGGGCTGCCAGGCTTATAATACAACTGGGGGAAACCGGTACTACATCGGAGTACATCAAGCTATACAACACTGTTTCTTGTTTTTGTTCGTCTCAAATGAACCTTAAAGAAATATTACTGTATTTGCTTTGAGAAGACAAACAGCGTTTATTAAACTCCACATTCTAATTGGTAATAGATTAATATCCAGCAATATACACAGAAACACTGCATATTACATGGTGATGATAAAAATGTTACCTGACAAAATATTTGTAAGGGAATTTACAAGCTACTACCCTTTGTTTCCAGTTCTGTCCTAGAAAAATACTTTTTCCCTTTGACTTCCCTGTACTCCACTAAAACAATTTAGATACTTTATCCTTCAGAAACATGGCAAGGATTCAACATTTGCCATTTTATACCCACTAATCTATTTTACTCCTCCTTGGGCTGCCACCTTATCGTGGTGGAGGGGTTTGTGTGTCCCAATGATCCTGGGAGCTATGCTGTCTGGGGCTTTATGCCCCTGATAGGGTCACCCAAGGCAGACAGGTCCTTGGTGAGGAACCAGACAAAGCGCAGCCTGAAGATCCCTTCATGATGGACACAAACTTTGAATTTGGCGTTCCCTCACCCGGACGCGGGTCACCAGGGTCCCACTCTGGAGCCAGGCCTGGAGGTGGGGCACGATGGCGAGCGTCTGGTGGCCGGGCTTTTAACCACGGAGCCCGGCCGGGCTCAACCCGAAGAGGAGACGTGGATTCCCCTTCCAATGGGCTCACCACCTGTCGGAGGGGCCAAAGGGGTCGGGTGCTGTGTTTTACGGGCGGCGGTCGAGGGAGGGGACCCTGGCGGTCTGATCCCCGGCTGCAGAAGCTGGCTCTTGGGACGTGGAACGTCACCTCTCTGGTGGGGAAGGAGCCGGAGCTAGTGTGCGAGTGTGGCGCTAGCAGTGTCTACTATGAAATGTTGAAATGTTACAACCAACAACGCCACCTGGGATCTTGGCCCCAGGACTATTCAGCTTCTAACATCTACAAAATGGCCACGCCAGGTTCGGACAACAAAGAGAGGTGGATCATAACGTTTAAAAATTTATAATTTATTCTTTCCAAAAGTTTAAAATAGGCCTACGATGATAGAATACATATATATATATTTTAAATGAGACAGTTTACAAACTCCATCAAACACATACGTCAGTTTTTCAGCGGCAACTTGCTTTCAAACCCAATTAAAGAAATTATAAAGAAAACAAAAACAAAACAAAAACAAACACTGCAACAAAAGAAAAACGAACATGCAAAACAGCAAAAGAAACAAAATGAGCAAAGCAACGAACAATCTAAACAACAAAACAAATCATGCAAGTAATTGACAAATTAAACCTACATGCAAACAAAAAACAAAAGAATGCAAATTATAAATAAACATTGAAAAGTAGAGGGACTCACCATAAGCGGTTGAACCCTGGCCAGAATAAAGAATAAATCAATTGGGTAAATGACACCCAGCTGAAAAGACAAAGCAAAAAGCTTGGACAAAACAACGGCGTGGGTGAGGCTGCGCTCTCCGCGCGCCACGGACAATTACGGAGTGGGTGCGCGCGCACCAGGAAGCGGCAGGAGGACGGAGGGGCAAACCACCGCCAAGTCCCGAACCCCTCAGGATCTCAGTTAGGACCTCCACGCCCACAACGCGTGCCTAACCACACACACTTCCAGACCAGAACGGGACCACAATCCTGAAGACCATTATTTGAGGCTTGAGGAAGAACAGGATCACAGGAGCTCACACAACGGCATCTCCACACCTCAAACAATTGTATGTGAGCGCGCACCGCACACACCTGGCTTTAAAGGCTACATTGGTGCCGCCCACCACTCACCTTAAAGGTGAATCCGCACCAACATACCACACGAGGCTGAGAGGTTTCGGCTAGAAATAGTCGGCCTCACCTCGACGCATGGCTCTGGTTCCAGAACCAGTCTCCTTGAGAGGGGCTGGACGTACTTCCACTCTGGAGTTGCCCACGGCGAGAGGCGCCGGGCAGGAGTGGGCATACTTGTTGCCCCCCATCTTGGCGCCTGCATGTTGGGGTTTACCCCGGTGAACGAGAGGGTAGCCTCCCTCCGCCTACGGGTGGGGGGACGGGTTCTGACTGTTGTCTGTGCTTACGGGCCAACAACAGTTCAGATTACCCACCCTTCTTGGAGTCCTTAGAGGGGGTACTGGAGAGTGCCCCTCCTGGGGACTCCCTTGTTCTGCTGAGGGACTTCAACGCTCACGTGGGCAATGACAGTGAGACCTGGAGGGGCGTGGTTGGGAGGAACGGCCCCCCTGATCTGAACCGGAGTGGTGTTCTTTTGTTGGACTTCTGTGCTCGTCACGGTCTGTCCATCACGAACACCATGTTCAAGCATAAGGGTGTCCATACGTGCACTTGGCACCAGGACACCCTAGGCCGCAGTTCGATGATCGATTTTGTCGTCGTTTCATCGGATCTGCGGCCGTATGTCTTGGACACTCGGGTGAAGAGAGGGGCGGAGCTGTCCACTGACCACTACCTGGTGGTGAGTTGGCTCCGGTGGTGGGGGAGGAAGCCGGTCAGACCTGGCAGGCCCAAACGTGTAGTGAGGGTCTGCTGGGAACGTCTGGCGGAGTCCCCTGTGAGACGGAGCTTCAACTCCCACCTCCGGCAAAACTTCGAACACGTTCCGGGGGAGGTGTGGAACATTGAGTCTGAGTGGACTATGTTCCGTGCCTCCATGGCCGAGGCGGCTTATCGGAGCTGTGGCCGCAAGGTCGTTGGTGCCTGTCGCGGCGGCAACCCCCGAACCCGTTGGTGGACACCTTCGGTGAGGGATGCTGTCAAGCTGAAGAAGGAGTCCTATGGGGTCTTTTTGGCCTGTGGGACTCCAGAAGCAGCTGATGGGTACCGGCGGGCGAAGCGGCATGCGGCTCGGGTGGTCGCTGAGGCCAAAACTCGGGCGTGGGAGGAGTTTGGAGAGGCCATGGAGAAAGACTTCCGTACGGCTTCGAGGCAATTCTGGTCCACCATCCGGCGTCTCAGGAGGGGGAAGCAGTGCAGCACCAACACTGTTTACAGTGGGGATGGTGTGCTGCTGACCTCGACTCTGGATGTTGTGGGTCGGTGGGCGGAAGACCTCCTCAATCCCACCAACATGCCTTCTGTTGAAGAAGCTGAGCCTGTGGACCCTGGGTTGGGCTCTCCAATCTCTGGGGACGAAGTCGCCGAGGTGGTCAAAAAACCACTCGGTGGCAGGGCCCCGGGGGTGGATGAGATCCGCCCGGAGTTCCTTAAGGCTCTGGATGTTGTAGGGTTGTGTTGGCTCACGCGACTCTGCAATATCGCATGGACATCGGGGCAGTTCCTCTGGATTGGCAGACCGGGGTGGTGGTCCCCCTATTTAAAAAGGGGGACCGGAGGGTGTGCTCCAATTACAGAGGGGTCACACTCTTAAGCCTCCCTGGAAAGGTCTATTCAGGGGTCCTGGAGAGGAGGGTCCGTCAGATAGTCGAACCTCGGATTCAGGAAGAGCAGTGTGGTTTTCGTCCTGGTCGTGGAACACTGGACCAGCTCTACACCTCAGCAGGGTCCTGGAGGGTGCATGGGAGTTCGCCCAACCAGTCTACATGTGTTTTGTGGACTTGGAGAAGGCGTTCGACCGTGTCCCTCGGGGGGCCTTGTGGAGGGTTCTCCGGGAGTATGGGGTACCGGGCCCTTTGATACGGGCTGTCAGGTCCCTGTATGACCGGTGTCAGAGTCTGGTCCGCATTGCCGGCAGTAAGTCGGGCTCGTTTCCGGTGAGAGTTGGACTCCGCCAAGGCTGCCCTTTGTCACCGATTCTGTTCATTACTTTCATGGACAGAATTTCTAGGCGCAGCCGAGGTGTTGAGGGGATCCGTTTTGGTGGCCTTAGGATCGCATCTCTGCTTTTTGCGGATGATGTAGTCCTGATGGCTTCATCAGATCGTGATCTGCGGCTCTCGCTGAAACGGTTCGCGGCCGAGTGTGAAGCGGCCGGGATGAGGCTCAGTGCCTCCAAATCCGAGGCCCATGGTCTTGAGCTGGAAAAGGGTAGAGTGCCTTCTCCGGGTCAGGGGGGTTATCCTGCCTCAAGTGGAGGAGTTTAAGTATCTGGGGATCTTGTTCACGAATGAGGGAAGAGGGGAGCGGGAGATCGACAGGCGGATTGGGGCGGCGTCTGCCGTGAAGCGGCGCCGTACCAGTCCGTCGTGGTGAAGAGAGAGCTGAGTCAAAAGGCGAAGCTCTCGATTTACCTGTCGATCTACGTTCCCACCCTCATCTATGGTCATGAGCTTTGGGTCATGACCGAAAGAACGAGATCACGGATACAAGCGGCCGAAATGGGTTTCCTCCGCAGGGTGGCCGGGCTCTCCCTTAGAGATAGGGTGAGAAGCTCGGTCATCTGGGAGGGACTCAAAGTAGAGCCGCTGCTCCTCCACGTTGAGAGGAGCCAGTTGAGGAGGCTCGGGCATCTGGTTAGGATGCCTCCTGGACGCCTCCCTGGTGAGGTGTTCCGGGCACGTCCAACCGGGAGGAGGCCCCGAGGAAGACCCAGGACACGCTGGAGGGACTATGTCTCTCGGCTGGCCTGGGAACGCCTTGGGGTTCCCCCGGAGGAGCTGGAAGAAGTGGCTGGGGAGAGGGAAGTCTGGGCCTCCCTTCTGAAGCTGCTGCCCCCGCGACCCGATCCCGGATAAGCGGAAGAAAATGGATGGATGGATGGATAATCTATTTTATGGATTTTATTTAAAAAAATGTTCTCCCACAAATATTCAGCTTCTTTTCAAACTTTGCTCCGTATCCTCAATCGGGCTTTGACTGGGCCTTTCTAACACATTATATTCTTCGATCTTAACCAGGGCTGGCTGACTCTAGTCCTCAAGAGTCGTTGTCCCGCATATTTTAGATGCTCTGCTGCACATTAGCAGGCATCTGCAGAGGTTGATGACATAATGAGAAAGTTATTCGGCTGGAGCAGAGACACACACATGGATGTTTGGGCACCTCTGATCCAAACCGTTCCTCTGCAGCTCTGACCCCATGTTTAAGGTCGTCGTCCTGCTGGAAGGTAAATCTTTACCTCGAATCATTTGTAGCCTCCACTGGTTTTCTACCAGAACTGAACTGTATTTATCTCCATTTACCCGTCTTACTGTTACTATTTGGTTTAGTTACGAAGGCAGCTGCTATCAGAATAAAAGGGACCAAACCTTTCTCATCTTATTTTTGGAAAGTATAATTTTCTTTACGGTAATAGTGTACGTTTACAGTAATTCTCTACTTTGTGTGTGTTCCTGCATATAAAGTGAAAAAAACAACACATTAAAGTTGGATGTTACAACATGATAAAATCCAGAAAGTTAAAGGGAATGGAATACTCTTACTATGTATCATCACTAACATATCTAAATCAGTTCCTAAACTTGTTTTTTTTTTTTTGCCAGTGAGTTTCTTACCGATTTAACGCCCAGTTTAAGAAAACATCAATGAATCACTGAGTGTGTTTCGTCCAGCTTCAACTGGCTTGATTCTGAATGAAATATGGGCTCCAGACTTCATCGTTTGTTGTCTGCTGTCAGTCGTCTTGTTCCCGTTTTGTCTGAATGGGAGCAAATTCCTGCAGCCAGGAATTCATTCACCAGAAGAAAAGCTTTAAAGCAGAACTACCACAGCAGTAAATCACTGCCTGTGTGTCAAGTTCTCTAAAAGTCAACATCTATTAAATACAATCTGTTTGTTTTCTAATGAATCAAACGTCTAATGCTAAATTCTCAGGTGAAATGGGACAGAGGATCAGTTTGCTGTGTTTGACTCTTAGAATATTTATTATAATTGATCTGCAGATGTGCAGCAGATGAAGAACAGGAATGTTAACCTGAAACTTCAAACATTTCCACCAGAAACTCCCAAATGAAGCTTGTCCTGATGGAGGGGAGGAGACTGAAGGTCCTCCCTCTGTCCCAGATATGAAACAGGTGTTTTCTTTATGACCACGGCGTCGTTCCAGTGAGTTTTAATCTCCAGGCTGATGCTTTATGATCAGACACTAAAGGAAGTTTTGTTTCAAACAGGAATGAAGTCGGCTGGAGTTTTGTTGGTTTTGTCCGTAACTCTGGCAGTCGCTCAGAAACAGAAACCAGGACTGGATCACGGCGATGAAGGCAAGTCCGTAATTAAAAAAAAAAAAAAAATATATATATATATATATATATATATATAATATATAATTACTAATGTTTTACTGTCAAATCTGCCAATACATCTGTTGACAGAAAAGAAGCAAATTATTGCATATTTTTACAGATTAATTCAAATATTCGCTACAATTGGTTTTAAACATTTTTGATGTCATTGATAATTATCTGTTGTTTAATACACTTGAGCCTGTAATTGTTTCTTATGGTTTGAAGTAATGTTTTAGAGCGGCAACTTGAATCTGAAAAGGAATCAATGGAGGGAGCTAAGTTAGGGTGATGGCAAAGATAAATCATTGAAATATTAGTGAAACTCGCAACAAGCTGGTAAACAAGTTTTATTGCTGTAAAACCCACAAAAACCACATTTAAAAAAATCTGATGTTCTTTTTGTTTTGTTTTTGAGAGATGCCCGTCTCATTCATCATAAAAAAATGTACTTTTTGGTTGAATGTAAGTAACTTTAAATCTGCCAGTGGGATAAATATTTCTGTCTTAACTATGATGCCTTAAATCTTACTTCTCATCTCAGTCCAAACGTTTACTAAGTTATGAAATTAAGGAACTAGTTTCTGTTTGTAGGTTTCTTTTAAAAACACTTTCAGCGGCTGGCAGCATGAGTTTGTCATTTATTGTTATTTTTGTTTTAATTTTACTTTATTCTGCTTCTATTGTTTTCGTTTATATTTTATTATGATTATGCAAATAGTTTTTAAGTGTATTTTTGGGAGAATCTAATGCAAGTTATAAACGTTTTATCTTGTGATGAACATAAAACAGTTTTCCGCAACTTATTTACAATAATAATAATGTATGTATACATATATATATATATATATAAAAATTCCCTTCTCACCCTCTGCGGGTGGTCTCTCTCTCTTTCATCCTCTGAACTCGGGTCCTCTACCAGAGGCCTGGGAGCTTGAGGGTTCTGCGCAGTATCTTGGCTGTGCCTAGTACTGCACATTTCTGGACTGAGATGTCTGATGTTGTTCCTGGGATCTGTTTTAGCCACTGCTCCAGTTTGGGGGTGACTGCCCCGAGGGCCCCGATGACCACAGGCACCACTGTGGTCTTCACCTTCCAGTTCTTTTCCAGTTCCTCCCTGAGGCCCTGGTATTTCTCCAGTTTCTCATGCTCCTTTTTCCTGATGTTGTAGTCACTTGGTATAGCTACATCCACCACAACGGCTTCCCTCTGTTCTTTATCCACCACCACAATGTCCGGTTGGTTCGCCATTACCATCTTGTCTGTCTGGATCTGGAAGTCCCACAGGATCTTAGCTCGGTCATTCTCCACCACCTTTGGGGGTGTTTCCCACTTCGATCTCGGGGCTTCCAGTCCATATTCTGCACAGATGTTCCTGTACACTATGCCCGCCACCTGGTTATGTCGTTCCATGTACGCTTTCCCTGCCAGCATCTTGCACCCTGCTGTTATGTGCTGGACTGTCTCAGGGGCCTCCTTGCACAACCTACACCTTGGGTCTTGTCTGGTGTGGTAGATCTGAGCCTCTATTGCTCTGGTGTTTAGGGCCTGTTCCTGTGCAGCCAGGATGAGAGCCTCTGTGCTGTCCTTGAGTCCAGCTTTGTCCAGCCATTGGTAGGATTTCCTGATATCAGCCACTTCAGTTATTTGTCGGTGGTACATCCCATGGAGGGGCTTGTTCTCCCATGATGGAACCTCTAGCCCCTCATCCTGTGTTCCCCATTGCCTGAGACATTCCCTGAGCATATCGTCCGTTGAGGCTTTGTCCTTGATGTATTTATGAATCTTGGATGTTTCATTCTGGACAGTGGCTCTCACACTCGCTAGTCCTCTGCCTCCTTCCTTACGGCTCGTGTACAGTCTCAGGGTGCTGGATTTGGGGTGGAACCCTCCATGCATGGTTAGTAACTTCCGAGTCTTAACATCCGTGGCCTTTATCTCTTCTATTGGCCAGCTAATTATTCCGGCAGGGTATCTGATTACTGGTAAGGCATAGCTGTTTATTGCACGGATCTTGTTCTTGCCATTGAGCTGGCTTCTCAGGACTTGCCTTATTCGTTGGAGCTATTTGGCTGTGGCTCCTTTCCTTGTGACCTCGTCGAGGTTGCCATTTGTTTGTGGTATTCCCAGGTACTTGTAACTGTGCTCTATGTCTGCTATTGTTCCTTCTGGGAGTGAGACCCCTTCTGTGCGGACGACCTTCCCTCTCTTTGTAACCATCCGACCACACTTCTCTAGTCCGAATGACATCCCAATGTCAGTGCTGTATATCCTGGTGGTGTGGATCAGTGAGTCGATGTCTCGCTCACTCTTAGCGTACAGCTTGATGTCATCCATGTAGAGGAGGTGACTGATTGTGGCCCCATTCTTCAGTCGGTATCCGTAGTCAGTCTTGTTGATGATTTGGCTGAGGGGGTTCAGGCCTATGCAGAACAGCAGTGGGGACAGAGCATCTCCTTGGTATATGCCACATTTGATGGACACTTGTGCAAGTGGTTTGCAGTTGGCTTCAAGGGTGGTTTTCCACAGCCCATCAAGTTTGCAATGAAGGCACTTAGAGTCCTATTGATGTTGTACATCTCTAAGCATTCATTGATCCAAGTGTGTGGCATTGAGTCATAGGCTTTCTTGTAATCTATCCAAGCGGTGCACAGGTTGGTGTGTTGGGTTTTGCAGTCTCGGGCGACTGTGTGGTCTACAAGGAGTTGGTGTTTGGCTCCTCTGCTATTTTTGCCAATGCCCTTCTGTGCCGTACTCATGTATTTATCCATGTGACCACTTATCTTAGCCGCTATGATGCCTGATATGAGCTTCCATGTTGTAGAGAGACAGGTTATTGGCCGATAGTTGGATGGGATTGAACCATATATATATATATATATATATATATATATATATATATATATATATTATATATATATATATATATATATTATATTACCTATATTTGTTTAATAGGTAAAACATATTTTTGTAGAGAAGTTTAACTGTATTTCAGAGTTTTTGAATAATGTATAAAACTGCTGCTACTCTACCTGGATTTTTATTTCTGAGACACTAACACAAACAGTTTAATGAAATTTGTCTATTTGATTTGCTGACCTGCAGCTGAGAAGATGAACAACAAAGGATGTGCAAACCTCACCCTGGTTCTAGACAACTGGAAATACGCCATCATGACGCAGGTCAAAGATTTGCTGCTACATGACCACAACACTGTGCTGCCCGACTACGGAAGGTCAGGAACCTCCAGGCTCTGTGCCTACTTCAAGTTCAGTTCTTGTTTGTGTATTTTCCTTCCAAACAAGCATATCTTCTTCTGATCTTTTAGTTTTGATCAAAAGTTCTCCAGGCTTTCTGAAGGGCTTTAAGTTACTTTTCAAAACATCTTTTTAATCATGTACCTTGTTTGTTATCCACCAAACTCTGATACGTGATTTAATTATTATTTTTTATGACTATCAAGCTAACGCACTAATTAACTTGTTCCTTTTGCTGAATCTCAGTAAAAGGACAATTTGATGGATAGAAAGTAGGATTTAGTTCCTACACACAGCTGATGATCTGCTGTGGGATCATTTATCTTTTAGTATTGTCAGTTTTTTGTCACAAACTCTTCATTTGCTATAAATAGATTTATTTTTATTAGGTCTGATATTTAACACATCCTCTTTTCTTCTCCACAAAAAAAGATGAAATCCAAAAAAAGTTCCAGATTTCTAAGAAAACAATCTGGGATCTGTTCCCTCTTTAAACCATAACATTCACCCACTGCCAGAGTTCAAATGTAGAGATCCACTCTTTTGTGTTGTAATGTTGTTTTGGCAGCAGTGTGTGGGAAAATCTGCCAAATGTTTTATAGCTGTCTGTTTAAGTTTAACTCGGCTATATTTTACTGGTTTGTTCATTTGGTTGTAATCTCTACGCGGAGGTAGATTTTACTTTAATTGTGTCTAACGGGATCAATCTGTTTGCATTTCTGCAGGATCCAGCCGCTGTCTGAAGCTCTGGGAGATCTCTACAAAGAGTTCAACTCCCTGAAGGAGCGTCTCATCGCGCTCACTGCCAGGTTCGAAGACGTTGAGTCTTTCGTGGACGGTGCTCGGTCCGGAAGAAAACCTGCAGCACAAAGCAAAGATCTGCAAACGCCCAGATGGTGGACAAGAGAGGAGGGTGCAGCAAAAGGAGCAGGCCGACCCACTGGGGAGAGGAGCAGGGTTGTAGTTCGCAGAATCCAGAAACCTGTTGGCTCACAGCAATGATGACATCAAAATGTTCACTTCAGAAGTGTAGTTTACCAATGAGAAAGTTTTCTTAGAGTCTTTGTAGCTTTAAGTCTGTCTCAACCAAACTTTTTATTCTGTCCTTTATAAACAAATATTCACAGATTTTTTGACAAGTCAACAAAAGGGCTAACTTCACCCTAGTCTTACTCCCTTTGAGTGAAATGTATTGAGGTCTGAGGAAGGTTTACCCCGCTCCTCATCAGCTCTGAGATGTTTGGGGGTTTCAAGTCATCCATCTTTTTTAATTTGTTCTTTCCTCTCATATTATCTTTGTCCCCTGATTAATGGAAGAATTAATTCAGATGATGAGTTGGTCATGTACTTCAGCGAAACCTCTCCAAACCACGACACCGCCGCCTGCTTCACAGCTGGTATGAGGTTGTTTTTCTAAACGCTGTAATTAGAGTACATCAGACAAAAATGTAATTTTACATCCACCTGACCAAAGAGTGTAATTCTGGTTGTGATGTCTGCTTTCTGTCTAGCAAACTTCAGTCAGGTTTTTATGTTTTTCTAGGTTTCTTGTACAGTCACTTTTATATCATCTGACATGAGAGTCTGGTTCCATTAGCATCTTGTGGTCTGCTTTCTGGATGAACTTGCTTCTGTGACCAAACTTAGAGAAGTTGGCAGATGTTTTGAACAGACTAAATTCAGACTCGTAAGTTGATATAATCTTTTTTCAAAAATCCTCAAATTGCTCTTAAGATAGTGATCACTCTGAAATCCACAGTCTGGAGGATAAACTTGAAAATGAGCAATATTTTTAACATGTGTACCTGATTGGAAAAGACTGTCATTTAACACAAGTTATGCGGTTTAAATTATGTTGTGTTGTAATTTCTTCCTCACTAAAAGTTTTAAATAATCACTTCTTCTGTTTTATTAGACCATTTAGAATTTGTGACCTTGTATGATTTTATAGGGTGTTACAAATGCAGTATAAATTTAAATTTAGAATTATTGTCAATTTATACTTGGATATAAGATTAAAAAACTTTAATACTGTGGATTTATGTTGATTTATTTTGATATTTTTTGAGTATATTACTTATTTTCTTGAAGTGGATAAATTATGTTCTACTTCGAGGAATATGTGACGATTTCTTCTTGTGTTTATCTTTGAGAGTCATTAAAAATTTGATATTTCTTAAAAAAAAGGCATATAGCTTTTTTCTGTCTGTTCTTTTTATTATTTTCTTATAACTTTTGGGGGGAAATTGCATGCTTTTAAGAAGTTGTGAACTGGCTATTCCTAGACGTCTTTTTTGATTAATAAATATATTAGTTTCTGATATTTTTGCTTTAAGAATTTTCTAAATTGTATTTGTATCCGACTTGAATAGAATCGTTTTAAAATCTAAAACTGATAGACAGTGCCGTAAAGCAAGATAGCCGGTAATTTATCAGTTTTTCTTGCGAAAATCGAAAGTGAAAACTTCAAAACACAGCCTAAGTTTCTTCTTCGATGTGACCAAAGCAGAAACGAAACTGAAGAGACGTTCAAGTGTTGTAGGGACTGTCAGAAATGCACGTATCAAATAGGACCAGAAGAACACGTAAAGCTCTGCATTATCGCTCAATTTTTTCTATATACTAGTATTATTTGTTCTAAACAAGTGTTTTTATATTAAGTTAGTTTATCTTAAGTAAACTTATTAAATGACGGGTAGAGAAAACGACCCGCTTGTGGGACACACGACACATTTGTGGACCGTCCCTTCCCTTGACTTTAGAGTCTGTAATAAACGATCACAGAGCATTTCTGATACTCGACCTGCAGGCTGAGAGACGCACAGGTAAGAAATATATGACTTTAAATCTGATATAGTTTTTTATTTTGTCTCAGATTTGGTTGTATTACTAATAAAACGACTGACAGCATAGATGATAAACATCCTAAGTCAGTTTGTGTTTACAAGTACCATTGTCACAAAAAGTCAACACCAGCATAAATTAGCTAGCTTAAACAACAAACTTTAAAATCTGGAGTTTTTGTAGTTTTCCTATAAGCGGTTCAATACTATACGGTTCAATATCGCGGTAAAATTATGAGTAGGAATAATTTATTGTCATCTATTGTTTCTTTTATTCAAATGAAGCAGGTTATCATTAATTGTAGGTGGAGAATAAACATTATCTTAAATATTTTCCATTTATAGCTGTGATGGAGTTTGTCAAATACTTTGAATTACGGCTTAAATTTCTAACCTAAAAACCAAATTATCTTATTACAGTTTATTCAGAATCACAGTTCACCATACATGTACACAACATCGGTTATTAACTTTTCTGACCTTTGGTAAAGTAATACTGCGGTGAACTGAAGTCCACATCAGAAACAATTTAATTCAAATTTATTATGAATTTCATCTAGTTCACTGTAGGGTATCATAGGGTTATAAGGGTTATAACTCGCAAATATATATCATGCCACCACAAATTGGCCATCATCAAAAAGCTTCCATCATAAATCAAGCTTGATAGGTTTAAGATCCTCCTCAGTTCAAACATTGTCCAATTGTCTGACCAGATTTTCTCCAGAAGGTATTTCTCTGGTCAGTGTGGGTAGCTGCTTGTTGAAGTCATATTTAAAAGGGTCTGGAAAAAGATGGTTCAAATGTCTTAATAAAGGACCAAAAATGCTGTAATTTTCATACCCATAAAGAATAGACAGAAACATTTTACCTTTGCTATGCTGTAGATATCAGAGTAAGGGAGGCTGTCCGTGGAAAGTCGTCTCCACAGATGGCGGACAGGGCAGCAAACCTCCACAGCACCGCTGAATCAGAGGAGAAATCCAGGAAAAATGATGATGTTGCAACCAAAAGACCCCGAAGGAGAACTGAGGTAGAACTGCAGATGCAATGTTTTTATTCTGTTACTTTTCTGCATATAAAAACTATTTAAAACCATTTAAATGTATATTTCAGCAACACGAATCTGTAAATCCCACCAAGAATATTCAGGAAAAGAAAAGAAGACAAAGAAGACGTCAGAGGAGAAAAAAGACATCCTCAAATTTAAAATGTGAAATTGCAGAAAAAGATGAGAAAGAGGTTGTTGAGACCACAACTAGCCAAACCGAGGAAGGCTCGACTGTGAAAGAACAGTCTCTCCAGGCTGGGGAGAGCCTGCCAAAAGAAGAAAATGTTGAAAAACCCCAGGGGAGAAAAAAGAGCGTCTCAGATGTGAAAAGCGAAAGCACAGAAAAAGATGAGAATAAGGCAGGTGACACCACAAGTACCCAAACTGAGGAAGGCTTGTTTGTCAAAGAACAGTCTCTCCAGGCTGGACAAAACTTGGAAAAAGAAGAAAATGCTGAAAAATCTCAGAAAGATGTTCAGATGGTTGAAGCTCAGACACAAACAAAGAAGCATAAAGGCAAAAATAAAGTCACACAGACTGCAGTTGTGATTCAGAAGAGCCAGGAAACCCAGACAGATTTCCTCAATCCAAAGCAAGATGACACACAGCGTAAAGAGATTCAACAAACCACTGCTGGTCCTGCAGAGACTGGACCCGAGCTGCAGCAAAGCAGCGCTACTCCAGGGCCAAAAGACGATCCAGTGAAAGGCAGCACAACAGAGTCAATGGCTAAAAATGAGAACGATCAACCTGCTGAATCTTCTGCTGAAGCAGCAACGTCTCAGTCTGATAAAGACGGACAACCAATGTCATACGCCACAGCCGTCTCTGGGGCAGGAGGAGAGAAACAGTCCAGTTTGACAGCCTCAAAAAAAGCTGCTGACCAACCTCTAAGCACAAGGTGAGGCTGAATTCAGCAGCCATGTTCGTTTTTGATGCTGAGCCTAAAAAAATTAAAAATATTTTTTTCCTCACAGGGACAGGAGCCCAGTCAGGCCTCCTCCTGGAGTTCCCATGTTCACATTGCACATCTACGCTGTTCTGGACAAGAAGTTCAGATTTAACCAAGAATTCGACACACTCCTAATGTGTTTTAAAGAAAGAGAACATCTGCCCTTTAAAATAACATATTTTGTGTGAGTATTATTCTCAGTGATGCTCAGACCCACTTACTTCCTCTGACTTTGATCCATTATTAATGAACAGTAACATTTACTTTTTAAGTTTGCTTTGGCAAAACACCTTAGCAGTAGGTGACAGATCTGTGTGTGTTTACCTAGAATTGCACCTTTATGAAGGCTTCATCTGCCGTGAGGTGAATGCAGCCTCAAACCCTTTAGTGTGACATCAGCCTTGTTTAGTCCATTTTAATCAAACTCTAGTTTGTTTGTCTAGAAAGTACAGTTTGTTTGGGGAGGTGTGAATGTGAAATGAAATTTGAATGCAGACCAAAGAAACAAACTGTTCCACCTAAAAGCCTAGATTTCAGTTCAGTTGGAGCAAACACTTTTACTGCTTTCCTTAGCTGTCTTTCAATCAAAATCACTGCAAGAATTTTATAAAGACTTGCAATTTACACAATATCGGCATAGTAGAATTTAGATACTGTACCATGACTCTACTACAGTGTTGCCTGACCAGCCTTTCAAACCATTTCTGCTTTTCACTTCACTGTTCTGTAAACCACGTGCCAATCACCTTGGATATTTAAAAGCCACCAGGTAAAAATCGGTGTGCTTTAGGAAACCAAGTCTTTCATTTTTTTCCCCTTGAGAAATATACATCTTGAAGATTTAAGAAAAATGCAAGTTTTTGAATTGACTGTTTATAAATCCTTTGTTTCCATGTTGATTTGATCAAATCAAAAATAAATAAATTTGAGGATAAATTATTTTTATTCCAAACTACGTACTTGCAGAAGTGTAATAATTATGCAACCCTCAAATGTTTTATGTTCAGTGGCTTGAAGCATGGAGGCTACCTGGTAGAAGCACAGCTCTCTGTTGAAGAAAGTAAATTGAAAAGAGGCTATCAGCTGACATACTGGTATGGTGTTAAGCAGCGAAGCAAGGAAGTTATTGGAGCAGCCTATCGATCTTTTCAAATTCCAGAGGACACAAGAATAAAAGGTAAACACAAAACCTGATGTAACCAAAATAAATCCTTCATGTTGGTTTTAGTGGACTCATATAATGACAGTTCTGTGTGTGTTTACCTAGAATTGCACCTTTATGAAGGCTTCATCTGTCGCTATGATGGAAAGAATTTTTTAAAAACTGGCCTACAGTATGTTGGGTGGAAGAAATCAAGAGGCGATGAAATTTCCAACTTGTGGCAGACTTCAGCATCAACTCTTCTGAACCGCATCTTCCAGAAATGGACTCCATCAGACAAAGAAAGCACTAAGACATTGTCTGACCAGTTGATGCATTTTACAAGGAGTTTCAGTACAGCACTAAGTCGAATTTCATACCAGGACTATTCCAAACCGCCTTTAGTCAAGGTCAGCTCTACAGAAAAAAGCCTAAAATATTATAGTTTGTACTTCTAACACGCCATCAGTAACAAATGTTTGTATCTGCAGGCATCAGAACTGATTTCAGAGACTTTGGTACAGATTTTAAAAGGAGAGCCAAAGGAAAAATTGCCAGAAAAATGCAGGAGCTCCGGTCCTCTGGTTCTGGGTCTGTCTGTCTTCATGATCACAAGACCCTGTAGCATCAACCTCGGAGTGAAAGGCTGGGCCGAGTTGTGTCTGCTGGTGACCTCAGAGGCCGCGATGGAAACAAAGAACCTGCAGGAGCTGAGCTCTTCATTAGGAAATCCTCAGTTGTAGGTTTTGTTTTTTGTAGTATTTCAACTTTTGGAAAGCAGTAATATTTTTCTTTTTGCACTTTTGGAAAAATTTAAATGTTATCTAACACTATTTTTACTTTATTACTTGGTGAGCTAATTTTGTTTATCCGATTATTTCGTCCCTCAGCACGGTGATGGGTCTGATGAACCTCTGTGCCCAGAAGGTTGTGGCGGAGCTCGTCCTTCTCCCTCCTCTTCTCTTCAGGCTCAGACAGTCAGGAGCTGATGCCACTAAAGTGGGTCCAAATGTTGAAGAGGACGACTGGTCAGGACTTAAAGACATCGGCTTTCTCAGATTCAGAGAAAATGTGCAGTTCCACACTGACAAAAGGAGGTGAGTCCTTTTGTCAGACCCACATTAACTGTATTTCTTTTCTTGATATTTTTTGACATGTTCTGCTCTGTTGCAGGACGATGCTCTCATTGATCCGGAAAAACTTGCCAGCAGCTGCAGCAGACATGCCTCTGCTCTTGACGAGCTGGTTGGCTCTGATCCCGTTTGATGATCTTCCTGAATTTTCCCGCCTGACCGGAGTCGGAGCAGAACACCTGATCCAGAGTCTGTTGTACCGGCTGCGAAAGAAAATGGATCTCAAAGAATGTGAAGCAAATGTGAAGGTAAGGAAATATTAAATTTGAGCCTTGATGGTGAAATTGTATATTTCTAATACTTGCTTGATAATCTTGTCTGCATGCAGCTGGCTGATAAATCTTTGAGCCACATCCTGATGGAGGCAGATAAACAGAAGGACAGGTACAGAAATATTCATCAGACCCTCAGGTTTTATAACGCTAGACTGCGTGTAAATGTATTTCTGTTTTTCTTATTAGACTGGCTAAATCTGGGAGTCTGCAGGCAGCATTTGAGAGCAGCATCAGTGTATTGAAGTACACATGTGAGATCGTCCGGATTGTTCCGTGGTACCAAACGGTGGTTCTGTCCCTCCAGCTGGTGCTGAAACTGGCTGAGATACTCGAGATGAAGCTGAGAGGAGAGGTATCCATCTTTTACTTGTATTTCCTCCTAAGTGTCGATCTTCTGACTGTGATTAATTCCCTTTGTGTTTGGGTTTAGTCTGGAGAAGGTGAAGAGGCGTCCAGGCAGAAAGTTGTGGAGAAGCTGTTAGCTGTGCAGCAGCGGATCAGTGAGTGGAGAGATCAACTGCTGCAGAAACCACTTGTATCTGCAAAAACACTCATCTATCCAAAAGAAATTGAGGTATACAGCTGGTAAAAATTACAGTACTGATATATAATTTTGTCATAATTAAATATTTTGAAATTAGAATATTAAAGACTGTAAATTGGCACTTATCAGATATAGTTGATTGGTTTATAAAGCTCCTGCTCTTTCTTTTTAAAATGAACAAACAAAATACCTTTTTTCTTATGCTCTTACTTTCTGGATAGTTTAATAATGCAACTTCAGGTTGTTCTCAAAAACACCCGAATATCAAAAAATGTAGAAAATAGGCGGATATTGGGACAGACATTTATAACCTCAACTAAAAGTAATGACAGGATATTGCACTGACAACTCTAAAGATCTGATTTTAGCTTTTTTTTTCTTTTGTAAACTTGAAAATATAATCTTTACTCAATCAAAACATTTTCAGCTTTTTCCATAATGAAACTATCCATTCCACATAAATAAATGTAATAAATTTTCTTCTTTTTTTTCTTCTTTTTTTATGGAAAACCATAGCCAGCAGTTAGCCCAATACACAGGACAATACTTTATTAGTAAGATAATTATAACCTCACCAATTAAACATTGAATCACTGTAAAAAGTAATTAAAGTAAAAAAGTTTAGCTGCGTTTATTTCTATGACAAAATAAAATTAATGTGTAAAAATACTACGTCATATTTAACTGCTTTCATACAGTTTAATGTTTAGAGTAAACAAATTTTCACATTGCTGAGCTTATTTTTGTTTATCTGAACCATCATTTCTGTGTTAATTGAGCAGCTGTGGGACGCGTTGCTGAAGGTCGAATGGTTTTCTAAAGACGTTTCCCCCAGCTGGGCGACACGGCTTCAGAAAGATCTGAAGAAGAGGATAAATGAGGTAAGCATGTTCACAGTGGGGAAAAATGCTCTTTACTATCTAAACTGAGAACAATTTGCTGACCTGAGACGTCTCTCTGTGCAGGTCAGCGATGAGGATAAAGTGCTGATCTGGTGCATGGATTCATCTGCGGCTGCTTTGGACAGAAGCCACCATGTTGTCCAGAACTGTTTTCAAGAGACATTTCACTCGGCCGTCAAGACCATCTGTCAGGTGTGGAACTGGATGGAGATCAGTTGTGATTTATTCAGTTTGTGGAGCTGCAAATCTCAGTTTTTCTTTGGAAAATGACAGAAATATTGAATAAAGTAGAGCAGGATGTGGTCTTTTAAAAGTTATATAATACAGGCAAATAATTACCAGTAAAATTAGAATATAAGGGGCACTCACACATCCCAACAGTTTTTACTTGCTGCACAATTCCCACTAAATTAGAGAACAGCCAGTTATTCTGTTCACTAACTTTCTTTGGGTAAAAACTATATTTAAAACTGTTCTTGTTTTATTATCCATTATTTTCCACCTGAAGGCAGATAGTGAAACAGACCATAGGCCCTCTGTGTTGGGGCTTTTAGACATTTACATTTACCCTGCACAAAGTGACTGTTTGTTTACGTAACACTATTTAAAACCTTAGTGCGTAACATTTATTTTAAAAATCTGTTTCTTACATATTTGTTAAAACTGCTGCTATGTCGTAAGAGTATGATATGAGACGGATAATCTGTGAAAAGATCAACCTGAGCTGCTATAGGGATGTGTAGAAACACCCACCACTCCTTCTCAGAAATAACCAATCAGAGGCAGGAGGAGGGTCTTAGCACTGTCAATCAATATCGTGTACATGCTGCAAAGTGTGATAAAGGTGGAGAAACAACTTCCAGAAAAACCGTTTATCCAACTTCAATGTTGGCCATGCTAACTAGCCTTAGCATTTATTACAGGCTCCTTTGTGATGAACCAGCTGTAGTGTAGCAGAGAGCAACAGGGAGAGTGTGAGCGTTGGTTACACAAACGTGATTGACAGCACTCAATCGGTGTATTTCTGCATACTGGGAGCAGAGAGAGGAAGAGAAGCTTACCAGAAAGTGACAGTTTTAACAAATGTGCAAAAAAAACACATTTATTCTAAAATTTAGACACTGCACCTTTAACAGTGTTTAAGTCATATTCATTCTGATCACAGAGAGGAAAGGAAGGAGACTTGATGAGAAGTCTGACCTCAAAGGTGAAAGATCTTCCTCCTAGAGTCACGTCTGCTGTTGTGGTCGAGTCTGCAGCCCGGTTCAGAGACAACATGGCGGTCCAGCTGCTGGATCCTCAGTCAGCTGTGAACTTTCTGCTCTCTAACTGTGGGACATTTACTTGAATCGCACAACATTTTCTTCTCTTTGTGTTAAAGTTTTATCCTCTGTGTCGTTCATGTTTTGTACACTAACCTCGTCGTTTTGTTTCTAAGGCACTTGGAAATCAGTCCAGATGGACGACACGGCGGGACAGGTTGTCCACAGCTCTGTGGAAGCTGTCCATCTTCTGGTGGCGTCCTTGCTTGAAGGAAGTGTGTCTCTGGGACACTTGCAGACGTGTCTGAAAAACCGAGAGCAGTTCAAGCGACTTTACCAGCAATGTAAGCGTCTGTCAGTAAATGGTAAGTTAAAGTTTCACTCAAACAGAATATTAATTCAGAAAAAATCTTTTCCACAGATAAGAAGAACATCAAGTCTGAGACGGCTCCTGCGGACCCTGACGTTGTTTTGACTCAGAGAGAGAAGGACCTGAATGCTTTCATGCAGCGCAAACAGCAGATTGATGCACTGATAAAGATGTTGGCGAAGGTTACGGAAAGCATCATGGGTCAGTATATCAGACTCACCATTTATATGTTATTGCCATCTTTAATTAAACTTTTGACATTGTGTTTTTTTGTAATTCATCAGTTCCTGAGGTGTCGACTCTCGAAGTGCAGCACAGTGCAGACCTCCATGCTGTGAGTCTGAACAAACTGGTGCTTGTTCAGGCCGTTGATGCAGAGAAAAGGCTGCAGAAGACTGGTCCTCCTCCAGTCCTGTGGTACAAAATCAGTATGAATGTCTTGAAAATGTCCTCAGAGATGCACAGACTGCATCGCAGCAACCTGATTCTCTCCTCATGGGTCAAACAAGCCGCATCCGTTGCAGCATCGAGATTCCCCGCTTCGCCTCCCGTTCAGCTGTCTCTAGCTCAGATCTCGGAGAGCATCTGGACACCCCTGCTGGAGGAGTTCTCACAGCTTGGAGTCAGCATCGCTGAGGCAAACATCAGGTTCAGGAAGCTTGACCAGATGCTAGAGGACTCTGGTGATCAGGGGGATGGAAAGCTGCTGGAGAAGGAGCTGGGTCTCATGTCAGAGGTCATTTCCACGGCAGGAGGAGTCACGGCTGAGAAGGACTGGGTCCAGAAGAGGCTGCGTCAGATCCAGGAGTACAGACATCTGCATGATGCAGCAGCTGCAGCCAGCGTGGTCCTGAGAATCGCTGAGAGGACGGGGCTTTCCGGAAACTTCAGCGAAATTCGCTCCCTCAGACAACTGGTAACAATCTAAATGCTCCACATGAAATATAACTGTGAATTTGCTTTGTTGATTTTTATTTTAGTCTGGAAAGGAATTAATTTCTTTTATAAGAATGTGTAGGAACCTTGTAAAATAGATTTATTATCTTTTACATTTGAGATCATGTTTTGAAATCCTGCAGGTTAGGGAACATTTTATTTTATTTTTATCCTAGAAAAATATGTTGACTCTTCTGTGACGTATTTAATAGTTTTAATGTTTAATGAAAATGTACATGCAAGGCCTTATTTGGGGTTTATGGTTTAGTTTTAGTGTTTACAACTATCTGTTACAATAAAATGAAGTCAGCCATGGTCATTTTGTATAGTTTTTTATTCAACAGATGGAGGTTTGCAGTTAAGTGACTCATTTTCATCGTTGTCTCCTCTTCAGGATGAAGACAGCTTTAAGCAGCGGGTCCTGGGATCTCTCACTGATGACATGTTTCATGCCAGGCAGCAGCTCTCCGCCGTCACAAGGGAACACACTGCATGTTTGGAAGAGTTTCTGAAAAGCCAACCTCTGATCAGCTGGGTCAGAGAGAACCTCAGAAGTAGGTCGACCCCATAACAAACACAATTTCTTACATTTTTCAGACTAACCCTGAAAGAAGGGACTATAAGTGGTGCTTCTCTCTGTTGTGTTAATTTTCCAGCAATGAGTGATGTCAAAGTTTATGTCGAGCTAGCTTCGATATCTGCTGGAGAAAATGATACAGAGATTGACCAGGTGGCCTGCTTTCATGATGCGGTGATGGGATATGGCCCCCTGCTCTACTCCCTCTCCTCTCAGACCGGCTTCCAGGAGTTCATGACATGTGCTCAGCAGGTGTGGGAGGCCCAGAGCAGAGACGAGAAGCTCCCTGACAAGCTGGTACTGAGATACTTTTTCTGTCCAAGAAACCTCTTGAACCAAACCCTGTTAGATTTTTTACTTCACAGACCTTAACTTTCTTTAGCAATTTGTAAAGTCTGTTGTTTTTTTAAAGGGATCCATTGTGCAAAATTCTCATTGCTTCACAAACAAAACAAAAAAACACCTGGATGTTTTCTGGTAATAAGTTCATGTTGTTTGGTGTCTGGGATATGAGCCGTTTTAAAAACTTTCAAATTGTTAAGTCACATGTGATGGACACTGCGCCGTTAGCTAGCAACCCCTACAAAGCCCTGCCCATCATCTAGCAACCAAAGCTGAGCTCCAGGGTTATTTTGAACTGATTTGTACAATGGCTGCTGGAAAAGACAAGTGATTTGAAAAAAGTAAACAAAACAAAAAAAGCTTGAAATCCTTTCATTTAATCTTCTTTAAGCATTCCCATAAAACTCAAGCTCCCTGGATTTAAAATCGTGTTGGTTTGAAACGTTTTTACAGCACTGGACACGGGCTGGTTAAGTTCAGGTTCTGGGTTAGCGGTGACATTGATGGTACTGGATTTGTCTTTCAGAGAGAGTCAACTCGACTGCTGAGCTGGCTGAAGGGTCTGAAGGAGACGCACGGCTCTGTGGAACAGTCTTCACTCTCGCTCGCTTCCTCCATCAACACACATGGAGTTTATCACGTTGGATGGTTGAGTGAAAAAACAGAGAAGGTAAGGGGCCAGTCCTTGTTAACACACTTTCGAGCTGGATTTGAGACTTTTTCTGACCGATTTTATCCATTTTTAGAGATGTCTTCAAAATATGGTTCTGGTGACAGTAAAAGCAGGAAATGAGGTGAAAAGCTACAAGCTCGAAGATCTGCTGGAGCTTCAGAACAAGCTAATGCTGATGTCGTCTAAAGGGGAACACGGCAGAGAACAGGTCAACAGATTCACAGAGGTAAGAGACTTTTAGTGTTACAATTAGATCTTCATTTGTGAATAAAAACCCACAAAACACAAACACTGATCTATTTTCTGCTTGTTTTAAATTATGAAATTTTTATTTAATTAGTTCAGACCAACATAACATGTACACCTCAGTCATATCATGACTAGTCAGCTGCAAACATGCATCACATTGATTCATCACATTCACCTAAATATTTTCCCCCAAAAGCAATTTTGTATTTTTTTGTTCCACAAATTGAAACGTAAAGAAAACATGTTTGCTTATAGTATGAAATATGTGTATGACATGACACCTCCAAGATTAAAATAAGAAAAATTAAGCTCTAATTATTTACATATTGCTTTTACTTACTTTATGAAAATGTAAATGGTCTGTCCAGTCTTTCTACACACATGATGTTGTGTTTTTCAGGTTTTCCAGGGAGTTCAGAGAGTTGGATCGATCCTTCTGCAAATGCAAATATCTGGCAACATGCTCTTCAGGAACTGGTCTGCTGAGGTCCACTGCTGCCCACAGCAGCAGCCGTGCATCAGCATCACCTTCCTGTCCCTCAGCGGCGAGCAGACGCTGTACAGCGGAGAGGTGACAGAGCAGCTGCGGAAACTAGCTCAGTCAATGGATTCATGCCACAAAGAGTGGTGCGTCTTCATCAGCGAGATGCGTTCCAGGTTCAGCTTGTTGAACCACTTCACCTCGGAGCAGCTGGTGTACCTGTGCCACTTAATACACAAGGTGTGTCAACGTCAGATGTCGGTTCCTCAGCAGCTGTGGCACCTGCTTTTTCCCATAAAACCTCAGTGCACGGTGAATGACGTCAGGGTTGCTTACTATAACGCAGTGAGCATGAGCTCACAGGATGATGAAGTCTCTGACGATGAGGAGGAGTTTTGTGAAGCTGTCATGGACGTCACAACAGCCGGATCCAAGCATGCAGAAGAAGACCTGGGAGAGGATCATGATTTAATGCAGTTTTCAACAGATGAGGAAGAAGATGATGATGTAAAGGAGGGCAGGCTTGATAACCTCTGGAAGCGGTTCAAGGGAAACATGTCCCATTACCTTGAGGAGTCCCTGGACATCCTGACCCTTGCTCAGCTCCTGGAGTGCTTGTCTGAGACAAATCCGCTCCACATGATCAGGAATCTCCCACCGGGACTCCAGATGGGGAAGCCTAACCTTGTCCTCTGTCCAAGCGCTGAGGTTTTCACCACCACTCTGTCTTTTTACATGGAGAGTCCAGAGCAACCTCTGCCATCTTCTGATGAGATCCTGGTCTGCAGGGAGCAAACCACCAGAGAAGAGGTGGAGATCTTTCTGCGCAGAGCTCTCTGCCAAGTCTCTAGAGAAAAATGTGAGAAGATCTATTCTCTGGTTAATCCTGGTGTGCTGGGATATGAAGCCAGCGAAGCCTTAGTGGAGCTCTACGAAGTTCTAGAGAGAAGTGCCGGCCCGCATTATCGTTTGATAATAGTCAGTCCTGTTGTGCACCAGCACAGATGTGTCCCGTCTTACTTCAGCAACTACAAAGTGCAGACTGGCGTGAATCTAAAAGAGGAGAGTGCTAGAAAGTACCTTCGTCATCACTTCACCCTAAGCACTTTGTCCCAAGACCCAGTCGCTCTGGTTTCTCCAGATCAGCTTTCTGTCTGGATGGTGTCATCTGCACGTCCTGCAGTTGGTGAGCAATATTTTCTTTCTGCTTCCAGCAGTGAGACAGCTTCAGTTAACAGCTTCAGTTAAAATCTATATTGACATCAGTATTTTCCACATGACAGGAAAGTCCCTCTACGTTAAACGTTTGTTTGAGAAGTTCCAGCAGAAATCTCCGAGAGCAAAAAATGTGAGGGTCCGTCTGATTGAGGCGAACGTGGACATTGACTCGTTGGTTATCACTCTGACAGAGAGACTGTCTCAGCTCAGAGAGCAGGACCCCGTTCTCCTTCATATCGACCCAGCTGGTGTGAGTAGCCATGTTTTACACAGTCGGACAGCTCATTTGGTTGTTGGCTGAAAGCCCACAGGAATCCGACTTTTTTACCCCATTCAGGTTCGCTCAGGTTTGGAGGAGCTTCTGTTCCGTCTGTTGGTTCTGGGCTGTTTGAGCGACAGCCATGGCATGTTGTGGAGAAAGAATAAGGCTCACCTGATCACAGTGGAAGTTCTGAAAGGAATCACATACCATGAAAACCAGGCAAAAGAGGTAGGAATTGTTCTTAGTATCTTGCAATAGATGCAATCTGAAGCCTGTTCCTGCAGAACATTTCTGTCATAGACTATAAAGCTAAATGTTGACACATAATTACTAGGAATGCATCTTGGATTATATTGGGCACATTGTCGCCAATATTCAATCTAGAATCCGATCTAGAATTATTTTTCAATTTTGGAACCGATGCAAATATTAATATCAGATCAGTGCATCTCTAATGAGTGCAGAATCAAACTTGCAGTTTCATTTACAAAATATGTCTTTCAGATCTTTTCAATGTTTTACTACTTTTAACATAGGTTATTGTATGTTATGTATTAATTATGTCACCAATTTGATTCTTTAGATGAGGGTCGGACTTCTTGAAATTCTGCCCACCATTCATTGCAAAGCTCCAAAAGAAGTTATGCAGCTGCTGGGCAGTCCGAGGCAAAACAGACTTGATCCGCTTGTAGACGAACAGGAGTTTTCCAGCGAGGGAATTCAAAGGCCCTATCAATACTTAAGACTCTACTCCCAGAATCAGCGTCTGGATCGATTTAACTATCAGAAAGGATTCAGAGTTGGGGATCCCAGAGAATGCCTTCGTCTCTTGCTGCGTCACTGTGGCATGGAAAATCCATCTTGGGGTGAACTGAAGAACTTCTCCTGGTTCCTCAATGTGCAGCTGAAAGACTGTGAAGTCTCCGTTTTCTGTGATCCAGACTTCCTTGCTGACCATCTGCCAGGCTTTAAGGACTTCATTGTGAAGTTCATGATTCACATGGCAAGAGATTTCGCCTCGCCATCTCTAAACACATCTGATGAAAGCCCCTCTCTTCACATCGAAAGCCATCTAGAAGACGACCTTCTTACTCATCTGTCAATTCGAAAGCGATGGGAGAATGAATCACATCCGTACATTTTCTTCAACGCTGACCATTCCTCAATGTCTTTCCTTGGCTTTAATGTGCAGATCTGTCAAAGGCGAAACACACTCAGGGCAGTTGATCCTCACAGCAATGAGGTTCTCATAGAGAATGTGATGTCACTGGAACTTTTTAATGGCTTGCAACGACAAAGGATTTCGCTTACCGAGGATTTTGACGAGCTGCCCCGGTCAGACAAAATCAAGAGGATTTCTTGTGTTGTTGGTGCAACCAGAGGAATCATGGACAGAAACTTTGATCCAGACCCAACCTACGAGCTCACGGCAGACAATGTGATGAAGATGTTGGCCATACACATGAGGTTCCGATGTGGCATCCCAGTTGTGATCATGGGTGAGACTGGCTGTGGAAAAACCAGACTGGTCCGTTTCCTCTGTACTTTGCAAAGAGAGGAAAGACCAATAGAGAACATGGTTCTTGTTAAAGTACATGGTGGAACCACAGCAGAAATGATTTATAGAAAGGTGCGGGAGGCTGAGGTTCTTGCCCACAAAAACCAGCAGCAGCACAACCTTGATACCATTTTGTTCTTTGACGAAGCCAACACCACAGAGGCCATTTTTGCCATCAAGGAAATCCTGTGTGACCAAACAATGAAGGGAGAACCTCTGAGGCCAGACAGTGGTCTAAAAATAATAGCTGCCTGCAATCCGTACAGGAAACACTCACTGGAAATGGTGGAACGTTTGGAACGTGCAGGACTGGGATATCGAGTGAAGGCAAACGAAACCGAAGACCGTCTCGGCAAAGTTCCTTTGAGGCAGCTGGTGTACAGAGTTCATCCTCTGCCTCCAAGCATGGTGTCTTTGGTGTGGGACTTTGGCCAGTTGAGTGATTCAACTGAGCTTTCCTACATCAAACAGATTGTCCAGAAGAAAGTTTCCGATCATCGTTTGCCAGCATCATGCAACAACATCATTTCAGATGTACTGGCTGCCTCCCAGAAGTATATGAGAAGTCGGAAAAATGAATGTAGCTTTGTAAGTCTAAGAGATGTAGAGAGGTCCATGAAAGTGTTAGTTTGGTTTTACCAACACAGTCAAGACATTTTCACCAACATAGCTAATCTCAGTGATGATCAAAGAGCCCTGAAGTGCTTGATTTTAGCTGTTGGAGTATGCTACTACCCATCTCTTGTAGCCAAAGAGGACTACCTGGAAGAAATTTGTGGGTACTTTCCAAGACCTGTGAACCGTGTTCCAGTGTTGCAAGAGGAGATTTCATCCTGTCAAGACCTCTTCCTCCAGAATGTTCAGACAAGGGAGACCATTGCCAAAAACATTGCACTCAAAGAGAATGTGTTTCTCATGGTGGTCTGCATAGAACTGAGGATTCCACTGTTTCTGGTCGGCAAACCAGGCAGCTCCAAGTCTCTTGCTAAAACTGTTGTCGCTGATGCCATGCAGGGCCAGAACTCCCACTGTGAGCTATTTAAGAAACTGAAACAAGTCCACATGGTCTCTTTCCAATGCAGCCCTCACTCAAGTCCAGAAGGCATCATAGGAACATTCAGGAACTGTGCTCGTTTCCAAAAGGACAAAAATATGGAAGAGTATGTGTCAGTGGTGGTGTTAGATGAGATAGGACTAGCAGAAGATTCTCCACAGATGCCGCTAAAGACACTTCATCCTCTGCTCGAGGACGGATGCATTGACAATGACAAGCCAGATCCACACATGAAAGTTGGGTTTGTTGGCATCTCCAACTGGGCTCTTGACCCAGCAAAGATGAACCGAGGAATATTCGTGTCCAGGTGGGACCCAAGTGAGGATGAACTTGTGGAGACTGCCAGTGGCATTTGTTCATCTTCCAAGCAGATTCTTCTGAAAATAAAACATCTCTTCCCATCATTGGCCAAAGCATTCTTAAATATCTGCAATGAGACCTCAAAGAATCAGTTCTTTGGCCTGAGGGATTACTACAGCCTGGTCAAAATGCTGTTTGCTGCAGTCAAGGCCACACAACAAGAGCCAAATGGTGAGCAACTTGTAGAGGTCATCCTGCGTAACTTCAGTGGACAGCCGGACGGCTTTGACCCAGTCATATTTTTCCAAGACGTCCTACAAGATCTGACTGAAATTCCCAGACCAAGAACCTTGCAGATGATATTAAGGAATCTTGATCATGGGACCAAAGAGGAGAGCCGTTATCTCTTGTTGCTGACCACAAACAATGCAGCTCTGCATATCCTCCAGCAACAGGTCTTTGCAAAAGGAGACTATCCACCACCTGAAATCATCTTTGGCTCAGGATTTACAAAAGACCAGGAATACGCCCAAATATGCCGGAATGTCAACCGAATAAAAACCTGCATGGAGACTGGAAGAACTGTCATCCTCCTTAACATGCAGAATCTCTATGAAAGCCTTTACGATGCCTTGAACCAGTACTATGTTTACCTCAGTAAGCAGCAGTACGTTGATCTGGGTCTCGGCTCCCACAGAGTCAAATGCCGTGTTCATACAAACTTCCGGTTGGTTGTGGTGGAAGACCAGAAGAAGGTGTATGAGCACTTCCCAGTTCCCCTTATCAACAGGCTGGAAAAACACAGAGTAGATCGGAGCACCGATCTGGAGGCATGGCAGCACCGCATTCTCAACAAACTGAGAGAGTGGGTAAAGGCATTCTCTGGAGAGGCCCAATGATGATTTCAAGCCCTCTGACATTTTCATTGGCTTCCATGGTGATGCATGTGCCAGTGCTTTGTTGCAAGCACTAGAAATGAGACAACAAACTGCTTCTGACAGGGGAGTAGAACAGAAGGAAGAGGACAAACCAAAAACACTTGAGCCAGATGACCAGGACCAAGTGGCTGAGATGGAGCCCAACGAGTTTGTTGATGCAATGGACATTGAGCAAGAAACTGAAAAAATTTATAAAAATGATGACTCCAGTGAAGTTAGGGATGATAGAGAAATTTTGGAAAATGAACAGTTGATGGAGACAGAAAATTATGAGTCTGCCAGAGAAAATGAGGAAGAGGTCTTCAGCTTGGCAAAAAGTTTGTTGTTAAACTGTTCCACCCCCGATGCTGTTGTGAGGCTCAAATACTCAGATTTATCTAATCAGGACAAAGATAAACTTCGGAGATTGTACTTCCAGCAGCAACATCACCACTCACTCCGAGATTTTCTGGGAGCTTGTTTGAACACACACCAGGACTCCAGCAAGTTCCTGGAGGTAAGGCTGAAATCTCATCTCCAACTTTTCCCTTTAGACTTCACTAAAACTCTTGACTGCACTTTGCTCTATGTTCTTTTTTATAGATCACAACATTTTCCAGCTTGCTGACAAAATTAGATGTAAGGGGTGTAGCCCCTGCACTAGGACTTCAGACAGACAGGATCCTCTTGCTGTCGCTCCACCAGTTTGACACTGAAGTCTCTTTTTGCAATAAAATACGGTAAAACAGACTGCTGCCTCCTTTACCTCATTGAGTCATGCATCTTTGCATATTTTTATGCATGCAATCAAACTATTAGTAAAATTCTGAAGATACCATAACCAAAAATAAAAAAATTGTCGGACACCTGCCTGTTATGTTTTATAAACCCAGGCAACACTATTTAGAAATGTATGTCTTGAGTGTTAGCTGTATTGTTGATGTCTCATTCTGAAAAGCTTAATAGATCTTACATGTTCTCAAAATAACCAGGTGAATTCAGGGGTTAACCTCAGTTTGTTTCTTTTTATGTAAAGTAGCATAAATAGCTTTTCTGTGTTTGTGTGTCAGGACGTTCCTCCAATACACTGGCAACTCGCTCCACCTTCTGATCATCCAGATGGACCTGGAGGAATCCCAGTGCAGCGACGAGCTCATCGCTTCAGCAAAGTACAGGCCTCCTCTTTACTAAGCAGAGTGGACGTTTGACTTGCCACGTGTGTTAATGAGTATTAACGCCAACAGGTACTGCACCATGAATTACATGGCTTCAATGGATGTTCAGATGTGTTGGGTGATCTTCATTGTGAAAGTCTCAAGGATTCCAAGCCAGTCTCAGTACATTGGTTTCCAAGGAGGTGAGGACCAGAAGGATGGAGGTTGTGAATGTTGTGTTGTTAATAACACACTGGAAGCTTATTTTGTGTGATTCCTTCAAAGGATTCTGGCATTCGGTTCACATCGATGACTTGAGGGATTCAGAGGAAATGAGTCTGAATCTGTCAGATTTCTGTGGAACGCTCATCAGCACCTTGCTCAAACCTGCACTGCAAGGTATGAAACACCAGCTGGGTTTTAGTTGTCATTTTGTTTTACAAATGAAATTTAAATCCAGGCCAAGAATTGTTGCGTATTATAACAGTACCGTGAAGAACTGATAAATATTTTAAAGTCTTATTTTAAAAGATCCATAGTTTTCAAAGACTAAAACCACTAAACAAACACTTATTAAAATCTCTCAACTTATTAAAAGTTCTCAAACAAAATCTTGAATTTGCTTTTAGTAATCTTCAGTTTATTTTAAGCACAAAGTTTAAATGTGATCCAACTGAGATTATATTTCACTGAAATTTGAGGCTGTGGAGTTTTTTGATGCTTACTTACAAAATGCTTTTTAGCTGTTGTCACCTTTAAATACTTTACCCTTGTCCTGAATATTTACATTCAGCCTTTCCATATTTTACATTTAATGTCACTGAGATTCTAAAGCATTTTCGTTGCTACAGAAAATTTAACTTAGGGACTACTATTTTACCTAGAAAATTCACAGCTTTTAGAAATGTAAAAACTTGCAGTGCCTCTTTAAAGTACTGAAACTCCTTTAGCATTTTCACTTTCCTTTACCCTGATGCTCTTAAATAAAATCAAGTGGCACCAATTTCAGCCAGAATTCACTAGAGATGCACAAAATAACAAATCAATCGGACAATGGTAGAGAGGTAGATTAATTTGTAATTGATATTGTATTGTGCGGTGAAGTACAGTATTGCCGTGAAAATCCATTTTTGAATCTTTGACGAGGTTTTAATGTTGATGCTGATAGATTTTCTCTGTCTTGTCTGAACATGAAACAGATTTTTAAAATTTTTATTTTTGAAAGGTTTTGTAATCCATACATCATTTGTCTTCCACTTTAGCACATGACTTCATTTAGACTGAAATACAATGTAGATGAAAGTTTTTTTTATTATTTTGAGCAGAAAATCAGAACGTCAGTGAAGGAATGAGTTTAATAAACGACTCAGAAGACGACAGAAAAGTAAGATTTTAACTAAGTAGGTTAAAATAAAATTATAATTTGCATTTTTTTATGATTACTTTAAATCTGCTTCTCTGTGCAGGTGGAGAGAGCACACCTTCACAGCCCGTCTTTAGTCCGTTCCTGCATCCAAAAAGCTGTGGGTTTGCTGAGAGACCCCGACAATCTGACATCGAGAGGCCTGCAGCGAATGCACATCCTGCTGACGCACCTGTCAACCGATCAAAACCCCACATCAGGTAAACTTCTGATGGATTTATTGCTCACACTGACTGGCCAACAAAACAAAACGATCCCAGGTTTTGTTGCTTGTCGGTTCTTATCCAACTCTGGTGTTTCCTGAAGCTCGCTTCCAGAGGGTCCTGCTGAGTCGGCTGGCTGAGACTCTGGCCCAGAGAGAAGAAGTGATGGCCGCGCCTAGAGAGTGGGTTAGCAAAGAGGCAAAGAAACGCCAGGCTCTGCAGGAAGGTGGAACTCTGAGGTAATGTCTGAAGCGTCTCAAAACAAAAAACTAATCACATAATGAGCTCACTTAAACATAATTGCAATTTTTACTTACAAATATGGCTGCAAATTACTAGTTTTAATATTTGTTCTTAAATTCTGATTTTGAAAGATTCTATGTGTTTATTTCTTTGCTCAAAACTGAATCGGTTAAACTAAAAATGAAACCAGCGGATAGATACTAATGCCTAATAAGAAAAACATTTGCAAATTGTTACAGGGAAGTATTTTACATAAAATAAAAAAGGGCAACCCTGAATATTCTCTTAATGAAACTGTCACACAAAAACAGAGTATCTTCAGTCAGAGGCTTCTTCAAATTTGCTGTAATAAAGACGGCTACAGGATATCCTCCATCACCGTCTACAATAACTCTTTAAAAATCATGAGTAATTGGAGTTACAATAACATTTAATTTCCCTTTGGGATTAATAAAGTGTTATTGAATTGAAGTGAAACTATTATTTCCACTCCTGAAGCCCAGTCTGAAGAGCTGGAGCTGATACACTGCAGTTATGATCAGCTGAAACCAGCATCTCTGCTTGACTGACAATGTTTTCTGTTCAGTCTGTTGGATCCCAACACGAAGACACATCACTATACTCAGTAAGGCATTGATTAGGTGATCACTTTTACCTGAATTTTCTGCAAATAAGTGCTCGAGTTGGTAATGTTTTTCTTAGGGATTTGGTGGAAATGTCAGTAGGTTATTATATAAAGCAAGAATTTGCATCTTACACAAAACATTAACTGTATCTAGTAAAATTAGACTAGAAATTTCAAAGTCTCTTAAGGTTTTCGTCTTTTATTTATGCTAATGTAGCATTGTTGGTAAAACTTTGAGGTTTTGAGTGTAATGTTAAGTATTTAATGACCTGCATGTTTTCTGTGTGTGTGAAGGCACACCCTGTGGCGCTGCCTCCAGTCCACCGTGACACCGGTGCTGGCCAGCATCTTGGAGGTGATCGATCGGTACTCCAATCTGGACCTGCTCTCTGCTGACACACTCAGTCTGGGTCTCGTGAAGCTCTGGATGGACATCCTGGCAGACTCGCAGGTTTTACACCTGCCACCTCCATCAAATCCAAGGTACCGACTGGATGATTTGCCTTTTGCATTCTACACTAAGGTCCTTACTCACTCTGGTCCTCTGTGAGCGACCGCCTTGCTTTATTTAACCGGAGGAATTCATTGTTAAAATAAAAACATTTCTTTGATTACATTTCCCAGCGACTCAGACCAGGAGGTTCTGGTGCAGCACTACTTCCTGTTGGACAGTGAGCAGCAGTCATGCTTGGCTCCGTTCAGCTGGATCATTAAAATGAACCTGGACAGCCTGTGGGAGGAGTCCGAGTTCATGCCAGGTTTGAGGCCAGTTCTTAATCAGATATTTACAAATTTTTGTGATCTGATTTGTATCTGCTCTACAGTGTCTAAAGAAGGAAGCACAGAGAGGATTCTCCAGTTTGTGAGCAGCTTCTCCAGCAGCGGACCGGGCCGTCACCTCCAGCAGCTTTCTGAGGAGGAGCGATGGGAATATGGTCGTCTGTTCCTGCAGGACTTCCTGCTGCTCTCTTTGAAGATAAAGTCCAAGGACGAACTCAAGGTTCGGAGATTTTCATTTGTTGAGATGTCGTATCTTGATTTAAATCAAAAGAAAAATAACTACGTTTCCATTACGAATGCATGTAAAACTTTGTTGAAAACGCATGATTTCGCAATTGCGTTGTTTCCATTAAATAAGAAGCACAATTAAAATCCCACATGACTAAGTTTGTTAATGCAATTAGTCATCACAAAACATGCTGTGCTGCCACCGTCCTCGTACTACTTCCTGTCGTCTTCTTTGACTTTTCTGCCAGTAGTAAAAAGATTTTCCCCATCATGTGACTCATGTGATGGGAAAAAAACATTTTGCAAAATAATTTTAATACAGCCAAAAAAAACAACTCATCATAGTGCCACGACTTTTATAAAAACATGTTTTTTTTTAAACTGGCAGGTTTCCATGAAGTGCTTTTATTTTTGTAATTCCAATTTGTGCAATTATAAAGTCAGTGGAAAGGCAGCTGAGTTAAACATGTTTTAAACAGTTTTGTCACACAAAACAACTAAGTTTCCATTTTCCATCCACGCAGCAGCTTTGATCAGTAGTTATTCAGGGGTTTTTTTAAGCTTGATACCAAGTTTTTGATGATCTGCTGTCAAAGCAAGCTGAGTTGAAGAGAACTGGGGTTGGTGTTGGGGCTTAATGAAATAACCTAAAACTATATCTGAGAATCAAGTCATTTAGAAATAAGAAAGAAAATCCTACTAGTTTCTAAAAAATGTTACTTCCTTAAGGTGATAAAAGTTTTTTCTGTCTCATCCATTAAGTTTAGTAGCCTTCATAGATCAGTGTTAAGTGGCTTAACAACACAAAGTCTTTGTCTGAAGAGGATATTTGTTTTGACTAGGACATGTATACCTGTACTGATTGTACTTGTCATGCACAGGTCTTTATCAGAGCCATGCAGGGCTGTTTGATGGAGCTTCAGACGTCCATGGGAGCTGCTCCTGATCTCTCTCCTGCTTGGATCATGGCAGCCTCAAAGTATTTTGCAGCCAGATTGGACATCCTCAGCCACATGTTCCTCCTGCAGCCACAGCTGGCCGCAGACGTTCTTCAGCGGGGATCGATGAACAGCGAGCAGAAAGAAATGGTGATGCTGATCTTCTTTATCTCTGATCTAAAGAACAATGTCGAGGCATTTCTTTTGCTAATCTGAGGGTTATCGTAATGTGTTTTCATTCCGCAGGTGGAGGACGTTTTGGCCCTCGGGATCTGCGTCGAACAGATCAAACTTTTGACTGTGATGTCCCTCGATGAATGCAGGTTGTTTGTGGGCAGAGTGGAGTTACTTCAGCCGTGTCTGGACAGAGCCTTCAGCCAGAAATACGGTGCTCTGTGTAGTGCTGCCTGTTTTCAGCATCTGGCCTCCATCAGGTGTCTAAAAAAGTTATAAAAGTTGATTCTGTTTTTTCTGTGACTCCACTGTTTAACATTTGACACAGTCTGTAATCATTATTTTTTAGTATATACCTGTTCTGGATAGATGTGCAAAAAAAAAAGTAATTTAAAAACATTTTCTGATTACCAGACATTTGTAGTCCAACCACTGTAGAAACATCTTCTAAATATCTGAGTACACTTTTGTATTTATTCTATAAAATGGGAAAAATATAAAGACCTGGAGTTGTAAGTCTGGAAAAAAGTTGTTCTTTGTGTTTGTTAGATGTTATTTAACCCAAAATCTTCTTTCATTTCAGGTCGTTGTGGCATGGGATGCTTGTTGTTGCATCTTTTATCCAGCAGATCACTTTCAAAGTGAAACAAGATGACTCGAAGCTTAAAGAACTGTCTCTGAAACACTGCAACCTTCACCTGAAAGTACGTCAGAGAGTTGTTTAGCATCTCTTATGTTTTTTAAACTGGTTTAAATCCTAAACTGAGTTAAGAATTGGAGTATAAACTAATGAGTTTTCTGTCATATTAGTAATCGTATGCGTTCGCTGCCTGACGGAGACATTTCAAAGGTTCAGTAGCTAAAATACGTAAATTCTGATGTTTTTGTTATAAAGTCTGTTTTCTTTTGTCCAACAGCTGATGCAGGAGTCTCCAGATGTTAGAAGTGTAAACACGCTGGAGCAGCTGATCCGGATTCTCAATTCCTTCCATGATGAGTGCATCAGCAGGGACCTCAGGTCAGATATTGTCTTTTGTTTTGTCATCATCTTTAATTTAGGAGATTTTACCTTATTATTGGATATAAGACTATATATTATGGACACTAAAGATGTGAATGACACTTTACGTTGAAGGTTTGGAATCTCCTGCCCAGTTTGCCTGCTGGAGTTCACTGAGCCGTCCGTCCTGCCCTGCCAGCACGTCATCTGCCTGCCGTGTCTTCAGAAATGCGTTCAGCAGAACCGGCGTTTCTGCCCGAAATGCAGGACTGAGTTGCCAAACGACTTCACGGCAACTGTTTCCCGCGGCGTCAAGTGAGTGGAAAAGAGTAATACAAAATCCCTCTAATGTCCTGTTCTGCCAGAATTTTACTGATGGAAATAAATTATAAAATAATTGCGCTGACAAGTGCTGATCCAACCTGAACCAATACTATCTACCTTATAACTTTTGTCAGGGTTTCCTCGCATCTTTTGTAGTCTTAAATTTATGTGTCAGTAATTAAGGCTTTGAATGTCTTACATTTATAAAAAATGTGAATTGGCATTAAAACCTTAATCACATGTCTTAAATATTTTTATGGTAGGACAGTTTAATCTTTTTCTTTTCATGGGACTTTTCTGTCAGGAAAAAGTTTGAGTCACAATCAGACGTTTCATTGCATTCTGTGATTCAAAAGTTAGCCTACCTCTAGCTAGCTGCTAATGTTTCCTTACTAGCAAGCTTTTTGCATCTGTCATGGGTAAGTGTACATTTATCACCAGTTTTTGCTGCGGGCTCACTTCTGTTGCTAAGCAGGATAAGGCTTGGTGCTTCTTTGTAAAGAAAAGCCACACATTGACCCCAGAAATTACCAACCATCCCCTATATTTATCTTTTTTCTGTCTTAAATGTAATTCAGGGTGGCACTCAAGCAGCAGGCAGCCATCAGACGCTGTTGCAACTCCTTCTTCCTGGAGGTCGTGTCCAGGTTCTGTTTGTCAGAGGGTCAGAAGCCCGAAGAGGGCGTGGTGGAGCTGCTGTTCTCGTTGCTCGTCTCTGCTAACGGTCAGTGACTGAACGAGTCGGTGTCAGTGAACACTCACCAGGTCAATAGCAAATACTGAGGTGTCTCTCTGCTGTTGTTGCAGGAGACGTTTACCGTACCAGAGAGCTCACTCCCTTCCTGGAGTGTGTGGATAACAGTCCAATGGTCCGATCGGTGCTGCCGAAGCTTCTGCTCCAGTACAGGTGAGGGAGATGGCGTAAACAACTTTTCATGCTGTAGTAAAATGCACAACTATTAAACCTGCAGTATGTAACTATCATAAAAAAAATATTTTTAAGTAATTGTTAAAATTGTCACCATGTTCTGACAGCACTGTATGAGACAGATAATCTGTAAAAAAAATTAACTGCTCCTCTTCCTCCCTGTGACATTATTGTAATCTGCAGAAATTTACCACTCCTGGTCAAAAGTAACCAACCAGTCAGGAGGAGTGTCTTAGCACTGTCAAACCAATCTTGTGTGCTCACTACTCAATGTGCTAATGGTTTCGAAACAATTTCTGGAAAACTGTTTATCTGCCATCGTTGATGGTCGTGCTAACTAGCTTCAGCAGCTGTGGCAGGCTCTGTTGATGGGTGATGGGGAGGGACTGTAGTTTAGCAGAGAACAAGTTAGAGAGTGTAAGCAACTTGTACACAAGCATGATTGGCAGAGCTAAAACCCTCCTCCTGGTTCTGCTAATTTTTTTCTGACAAAGCGGTGCATTTCTTCCCCCAATTATCTGTCACAAACCAAACTGTCACTACAAACATATAACAGCACATTTTTGTAGAAGTTTAACTGAAGTACATCTCTTAGTTTTGACCAGGTGAAGACTCACATCCAGAACTACCTGAAGAATCTGGAGAACAACCTTTTGGACCAGGAGGACCGAACAGAACTCTACCTGCTGTTTGCCAACTGCTTCCAGGTTCACCGGCTTTCAGGCTTTATTGTGTTGCTGATATTTGTTCACAAACTGAAACTTTGTACTGATGACTTTGATTGCTGTCACTAATATGAACTGCTTCTTTCCGTCCTCTCAGGATTCCCTGCTGTGCTCAGCAGCCAGAGAAGTGGATCCTGCTGCAGAGCATCAAGCAGACGTTGGATTTCTGAGCAGGATTGTGAGGAAACAAACTCCCGACAGACAAGAGGACCCAGCAGAGTTTCTCCTTAACATCGCCAGACTGAAAATCTGCCTGAGCACGGCTGCCAAGCTGCTCGAGAAAGTTCCAGCTCAAGGTGATCTGATTTTAAAAACCAGCTCCGTAGTTGCACATATGTGCTAGAACTGTGGGGACAATGTGCATGTTTTCTTTTTTTTTGATTAAACAAAAAGGTGGACATGCGATGGCTACAGAATACCTGCGTCAGGTGAGAGGGTTATTGGAGTACGGCGGCAATGATTGGCTCAGGGTTTACCTGCTGCGAGCCCTGCACAGGTGCTCAGGGATGGAGTCCATCGTGTCCCTGATGAACAGCCCGGCCTGCAGGTGGATCTTCCCTGCACAACTACTGCAGCTCCAGGTGCAACACTTTGATACATCAATTTGTTTTTAGTCTTTTTGTGGACTATTTCACAGTGATCCTAACGATGCTGTAGGTTGTCACTGTGCTGCTAAGGAATTAATTTAAGTAAAAACATTGTTTTTTTTCTTCAGAGAAAGATTCCAACAAATGTAGACCACTTCCTTTGCTGCGGGACGTCTTACAGAGATCTGAGAAACGCTGTGGGTCAGGTTCTGCTGGAGAACCGGTCCGACAGCTTTGTAACTGAGCTACAGGTGAGAGCTACTCCAGAGCTGAAGCATTACTGACTGATGTAGCTTCATGTCTCCTGATAGCCACTAGAGGCCAGCAAATCTCAATCATTTTAACTTTTTAAAAAAAGTTAAAATGATCAAGATTTGGACTGATTTCCACAGCATTAAAATGAACACAGAGTGGCACATGTTGGCTTTAATCATCAGATTTTGATACTGTGTCTTTGTTGTTGTTAGTTAAGTTTTTTTTGTGTGTAATTAACGCCAGATTGGAGTTACATGTGGTGTTTTTATGCAATTATGTTAAAAAAATCACACTAATGTTTTTGTGTATATTAGTTTTATTGTTTTTACTATTTATTGCATTACTGCTGCATATGTGAATTTCCCTGTTCGGGATAAATAAAGTGTCTTTTTCCTTGTGCTTCCTGTCTGCAGAAGCTGAGAGGATCTCAGGTCAGTCTGGTGGCTCTGGCTCTGTTTAGACAGGTCACCTTCAGGTACAGATCACCTGATACCAGCATACATCCTTCCACACAGGTACACCCTGTCTGAAGTTCATCCGAGTTTTTTATAAGGAGTCCGAAAGGCTAAAAACTTTTGAAATTATTCAAGGATTAAGATTAAAAGGAAACGCTGTTAAATTTATGTAGCTTATTTTAAGAGAATGTTCTAAATGTTTTGTTGGCTTTTCCATTTCCTGGTAATTTAAATTGATAATAAAATACTTGCTCTGAAATATTTCTAACAGCCTTTTTTGTACAATCGTTCAGGAGAGAGAAAGACTGAAAGCTCTCCTCAGAAACATCGACCGGAATGAGCTGAGGGAGTTCTGCTTGGCTCTTCTGACAAATCGTATCGGCCGAACAGGGTCCGATCTTCACATCGACTCAAATCTGCCGGGTCTGAGACAAACTCTGCTGGAGCTGCTGGTCCATCTGGACTCTGTGCTCCTCTGTGGAAATCCTCTTCTGGTCCCACTTCATCTGATCGCCTTCCAGCCTGAGAACGTCCCAGTGAGAAGCTCGTTTACTTGCATTAAAGAAACTCCATTTTGCAGATTCATGTCACTTTTCTTAGTTGCAGCCACTACAGCTGAAGATGAGAGACAGCAGTCTTATTTTTTAATGATGCACAGGATATTAACTGATGAACAAATTCTTATTTGACACAAAATATGCATATCTACAGGTTTTTATATTTCAAAATCTCTTTTCATATTGTTAAAATCCAGAATAACCTGTTATTTACTGTATGGACATCACCTACCTTCCACATTATTATTAATTTTCATTTTTCTTTTTCACCCAGGACCTGTACCTTCCAACTATGCCAGATGATCACACAAGTGAAGCCAGACAGTGGCTAAAAGAGCAGAAACTTCGGTCATATAGTAAGTGTTAACATCATGATGTCATATAAAGTTAATAAAAATGAATTCACATCAGTTCTCAGATTATATAGTATTATTAAAATAGTGGCTACCGTAAAGAAGGAAAAAAAACCACTCAAGCCTGAGTGGTTTTTTGCTACATAAAAAAAGAGTTGCTACATAAAAAAAGAGGAAACTATAGAATCATGTCAGAAAACAAGAAACGTATATTAACAGTAAGGAAGAGTCAGTGAGCATTCAAATTATTAAATAAAGGCAGATGTATGAATAAATAAACAACTTAGGATTGTCCCAGGTTTTCTGTAACATTTTTTCTGAATTGTCGCATCAACTCTGAGCACCTATCCTGTCTTAAAGTTCTTAAATGTGATGTTTTCCTTTATTTTAGCCTGCGCAAATGGACATCTTTGCTTTGTGGGAGAGGTAGGCATTCACTATTTGCTTTAATCCCTCATAAACTATTAGCAGCATAAAATGAGCTTCATTGAGTCTGTCATTAATCCCGTGTTGTCTCATAGTGTGGAAAGCCAGTGGTCAGATCAGTCTGTCCTGACTGTGGGCTTCCCATTGGTGGAGAAAGTCACAGGCCAGTGGCAGGTTTTACTCAGCACAACCAGCACAGGTGAGACCTTCTGTTGATGTAAGTTTCCGAACAGTTTCACTTGCTCGTCTTTGTTTAATCCATTTCTTTTGGTGTTAATGTCAGGGACCAGACCCGGACAGGACACGTCCTCGGTGAGGCTCATCGGAGGTCCGAAGTTCCAGAAAGACAGATGACGTCGGCTCAGTCCGGCATCCTGCGGCTGCTGATGCATCTCGCTATGCTTCAAGGAGCCGTAAAGAACAACAGAGTGAGACTGGACTTTATATTTCTCATCATTTTTAATAATATTCCTCCATATTAAGACGGGACAATCTATGTCTCATTATATCAGAGAGTCAATGACATGATCCATCCCCATCCGCTGGATGTTTTCCAATTTCTGTGGCACCACCTGGAGAGGGACATGAAAGTGTTGGGAAAAACTCTGGACCAGAACAAGGACGACACAGCAGTTATGGTTCACCTCATCCTGACACGACTCCCTGAAGGTAGAGGCGTCTTTACGACGACCTTTCATTGGCGTTTAGGTCGAGAAGAGAAAACGTGACTTTAAACGTGCCGATATTTGACGAAGCTTTCAGGGGAGCGAGACCGGATCTGTCCTCCAGACAGGGACGGGAGCGATGGGAGAAACTCGTCTGTGATTCTGCCATCAACCCCGTGCTTCAGGTAAAAACACTTTAAGGTGTTTTAGCGATAAACAAGTTAGAATCCAAAGGCTGTTGTGCACTCTGGAACATGTAGAATTTGATTTAAAGGTTTTCCAGGTCTGAATAAGTGGGAAAAAATGGAGTAGGGCTGCAACTAACCATTATTTTAGAAATCAATTATTCTGTTGATTATTTTGATACTTAATCAATTAATCAGATAAAAAAAATGGCACTTTCTGCAGATTTTATGTTTAACAACTTAATCTTATTTTTTTTGCAATACTAGAAATACATAAAAAATACAAATACACAATAATTAAATTATATTTTTAAATGGGTAAATAAAAATGTTATTGCCTAGTGTTGCACACTTAAAAATTAATCAGTGTGGTGTTGCGCAGATTCTTTTATTTTTATGAATGCTGTGGAAACATGAGAGCAACAGTGAGCGCCTCCTCTGACCAGCCGTTACTGCGCTTAATTGCCGTTGGCTCGCTAACAAACAAATATTTACAACATTAGTCAAAGAACAAATATTTACAATACAAGTCAAAGAATTAACTAAAAAACTTCCACACATAAACCTCGCCACTCCGCTCTAGCCCAGCTCTCTCACAAGAGACTCAAACAGCAGCGCTAATTGACATTTACCTGTGGAAACATGAGAGCAACAGTGAAGCGCCTCCGCTGACCAGCCGTTACTGCGCTTAATTGCCGTTGGCTCGCTGAGTCAGGAGCGTCACTGTGCTCTATGTGCCCACTGGTGGCAAAGCGCTGTCACTGCAGCACCGCGCATCTCAGCAAGAGAAGTGCAGCTGAAGAGCACAGACAGGACAAGAACAATGGAAGCAAATAAACAAAACACAGAAAAGGGAGGGGGTGTAATTACTTCTGATGTCCATTCTCTCACACTAGCATACAATAATGGAGCATTCATTTAGTGAACATTGGTAGCAAATGATAAATCTAATGTTAGGAGAATAAAATTATCCTAACATTAACATAAAATGCCCTTTTGGCTCGACTTAACATCAGTATGAAGTAGGGCTAATCTTTTATTTTTTAGATTAACCAGTTAATAACTGGATAGCAAAAGGTGCTTAATATGAGATTTTTACTTGAACCAGATGAAGCTCAAACTTGACTACTTGATTTATGGACTGAACTTATTTACAGACAAAGAATGTTTTTTTAATATTAAAAGAAAAATGTTTACATTTTTGTGGAGCTTTGGCTTTAATTACTGCTCTGACTGTGTTGCTCTTTTAGCATTTTTTTGTCTTTTTACTCCATTTATTAAATAATCAATTCCCAAATTAGTTGACGATTATTTCAGTAATTCATTAATCACTATTAATTTGCTTAATCGTTGCAGCCCTATAGAGGAAACATAAAACTGTTTCTATTTCCAAACTTTTATTTGCTGTCGTTTTCTGTAAATTGTCTCATCCACACATGAACCAATCTGTCCATTTGTCCCTTTAATGTCTCTGGTTCCTGCAGTTCCCATATTCAAATTTTGATTCACTCAAAAAGTTTTTCCATTTTTGTAAAGGTGTGTTTAAAAAAATACCAAAAACTCTGGAAACTTGTGTCTGAAAGCGTTTTCATGTTTTAAACTCTGAGACGTTTCTGACAACGAGTGATGGAAAGCCTTTCTTCCTTCCTGCTTTAGAATCTGCAGAGAAATCTTGGGGAAGCCCAGCAGAGAATCGCCTCAGATGACGGACTCTCTGGAAGCCCCCTGATGACGCTGCTGTTTGCCGATCCTGGGAGGATGCTGTCCCTGCCCTCTAACTGCCCGACAGATCGCTCGTCCTTCTGGACTCTGCGTGAGACGATGACGGTGGAGCGCTTCTCTCAGTTGGTGGGAGAGATGTCAGGACACGACTCTCTGCCGCTGCTCAGCTTGTTCATGAAGAAGGTACCAAACGCTCCGCTGGCGGATTGGCACCACTTTGTCATCATTTGTTTTTTAGGGACAGACCTGAGAAATATCACCTCCCAAAAACTTTAGCTTTTAGCTTCTTTTTTGTGTTCATGAACTGATTCAGGTGGTGATATAACACATTTATTAACCCATTTATATTGGATTTTAATATCCTTTTTTACCTCCCACTTCTTCAAATTAAGCCAAATTGGTGTTTGTGGAGCAGAGAAAAGAGCATTTTTGCTTCAATTATTTTAAAGACATTAATCAGTGTTTCCAGAGGTCATCAAAGGTCAACCAGCCAGTCAAAATCAAACAAAATATGGTGTCAGTCAAACTGAGCTGTGTTAGTAATATTTTGTGCCGTTATAGTTTTTAAGATAAAAAAAAAAGAATTCCTGCAGACACCAGAGATCAACTTGTCCTACTGGCACAGACACTAATAGAATCAAACAAAACTGATATAAATGTTTCTTTTCTATGTACACAATTGATCGACGCAAAATAAATTTTCTGTAAATGTGGACTGGATGCTTGACATATGATGAACCCTGGAAACATTTAATGATATCTTTAAAATGATAACGGCACAAACCAAAAAATCGTTTCAGGTAGAAGAAGGTGGAGAGGGTGGAGGAAATACATTTACATTTTTGGTATTTATTCAACCCTTTTTGAAGCTCAACCAGACTCTGTGTGTGTGTATGTGTGTGTCTCAGGTTCACTGTGTGCGGCAGCTCCATCACCTGCCAGAACTGGCTGCTCTTCAGTCTGACCTTCTGAGGGTGTTTCCTCTGTCAGCAGCGAGCTCGGCTTCTCAAACCGTCGCGCAGGCGCTGCAGCGAATCCCAACAGGTAAAGCAGCGTTTCCTCTTTGACTGAGCAGCTGCAGCAAAATGTTGGAATGCATGCGCTAACAGCCTCCTCTCATCCTCCTCCTCAGGGTTCCAGAAGGTGCTGGCTGAGAGGGTGAACAAATTCATCGACGTGTGGAACCTGCTCAGAGCCGAGGTGGCAAATAACTGTAAGGGTGCAGCCGTTCACATTTCAGTCTGCAGAGCAACTGCAGCTTTTCAAATGGTGTTACATTATAGAATTACTGTGTCAATAATATAAGTTATGGTTAGCATATATATATAGAAAACCTAACTTTAACTGCAGACTGCTAAATTATCCGGATAATTAAATTAATCTTTGTATTTCCCTCAAATATAAGTGTTTAATTTAACTGTCTGGTTGTCTTTTTGTGTTTGAGGTAAACAGTTTTAAGTCTTCAGTGTTTGGTTTCATAATATTATGGGAATGTCGGGTCTTGGTGTATAATCTGCAGCACGATGTGGAAACTTGATATGGGAACAAATACACATCAACATGCTTCCAACGTGTTTATCCTTATTTTCCTAAACTGCAGCTTAGTGAAAATAGAGAAGGTCTCGAGGACCACTGAGGTGAAGCTAAAAGATTTACAGATGAGGGCGTAAACATTTTAACAAATTATGGTGCATGATTCAGTTTTTAAAATATGTAGAATTTTTTTATTGACATATCTTGATTTATGTAGAATTCACGGGAATCGTGTGACACCAATGGTTTTAGAAGAACTTTACTGCATTTTGTTTATTTTCTTGGTAAGAAGTTTACAGTTTACTGTTAAAAAATGCAACACTTCTTCTCTCATTTTGTTCTCTGATTTTTTTCCATTTTTTTGTGACAATCTGCATGACTCAAATGTGTCACTTATTTTATTTTCTGCTTAGGAAAGCCTGATGAACATTGTTTCTGCACTTTCTGACTCGTCTTTGTTTGTATTTGTGTGTTTAGCTGCAGATTTGGGGGCGGACGTAAATGTTTGCGAGAAGGAGCTGACGGTGGAGAGCTCCAGTGAGTATCTGAGGCCCTGCCGACACGGCCCTGGTTCATGTCTCCAAACTCTGGTTGACTTCCTGTTGGAGACTCACAACAGCCTGGTGAGGGAGGCCAGGCGAGTGAGCGGCCAGGAGGGCAGGTCAGTTCTGCACCGACAGCAGCCTGAGGTTGTTTCAGTCACGTGCTAGAATGGCCCAATGAGAGTCAATACTAGAGCATCCTCGACATCTGGGGGTCGCCCTGTTACTGATTTTGTGAGACTCCCAGCTACAGTTTAAGAATGATACAAATTCGGCCCATCCATCACAGGTTTTTGATGGAAATTGAGATTTTTATTTTTGTTTGAAATAAGGGTAAAGTTATTGCAATAAAAAATGTTAATTTCAGTACAAAATATTCACTTTTTTATAATCAAACTTTTATCATAAGTAGAACCAAGCCGGAGCAAAGACTTTAACTGAAAAGACAACTTTGCTGCACCAAAATCAGCTCTTATCTAATTTGCTAAACTTGGCAAAAAATAGGAAACTTTTTGAAAGAAAGTGACCCAAATTCTGTTCTTGTAACTCTGAATACATTTGTTCAGTCGAGCCCAAGAGAATTAAAAAACTAGATTCCTTGTTTGGTTAAAAGTTTGCACATTTAGTTTGTTGTTGAGTAACCGAAAAGAGTTTTTTTTTTTTTTTTTTAATTTCTTTGGCCCATGTGACAAAACGTTTGGACACCCCTGCTCTGCGTGAAGGAATGACTCTAGGAAGTTTATTTTATTCATGTAGATTTATGTAGATAACCTCTGAAACGCTGTTTTCCTGCCTGTCCTGTCACCTTCACAGTGACTATAGCGTTCCGCTAGAGAGGATGTCTGAGACCCAGCTGACTCTGTGCCACCCTGAGCGAGAGCTGCTGCCCCTCGTTTTAGCAAACTGCAACTACACTCTGCAGAAAGGCGGGCAGACAGACAGCAGTTACAACCTGCGGGTCATCCAAACCCAGCTGGCTCGCCGCTTCCTGGCTGGAAAACCGCTCATCCAGGCAGTAAATACTATATACAACTTTAATGCAAATTGCAAAATAGTGAACTTAATCTGCATATTTTCTTTCTCTGAATCAGGACACTTCCAGGTACCTTAACAGAAGTTTGCAGGATTTCTCTGTGGTTCTGGCTGAAGTCAGAGGGAAGATTCATCAGGTAAGTTTTTTTTCCACTGGCTCTTTTTTTTTTTTTTTTTAACAGTGTTGGTCTTTTTTCTTTTTCCTGGAACTGAGTAACGCCAGCTGCAGAATGTTTTCAGTAGGTCTCCTTTATGGATTCCTGCGAGTCCAGACTGTCGGAGGTCAGAGAGCAGCACATCTGCTCCTCTCCTCTGGTCTGCTCATGGCCTCCATGTTTCTGTCACAGGAAGCCCTGAAGGGCTCGGTGAGCAGCGCCACAACTGCTGTCCTGCGCTCGTACACTGACGTTTGCGATGCCGTGTTCGTGGTTGAGATTGGCCTTCGCTTCCTGGGAAAGGCAGGCGGAGATCCAGAGGGTCAGCTGCTGTCTTACCTCACAGACTCTCTGAAGATGGGTCCGCAAATCTCCAATGCTGTCGTCAAGGTGCGGAGCACCTACTTACTGAAGTTCTCCTGCTCTAAATGTTGCAAATATTGTTCTGAAAATTAATCCTGCAAAAATGCATTTGACAACTTTGTCTTTGGTTCTTTGTAATACGTAGCCAATAAAATAAACAGCTCATATTGTGCAAAACTCATTTTCTCCCTAAATTTAAAACCCATTCTCAAGATTTAAATCCATTTTCAAAATTTAAAATATGTTCTCAAAATTTTTAGAAAGTGTGGAGGATACTTGTTTATATTTGTGCAAAAATATTTCAGTTTATATTTAAAACTGATCATAAAATTAACTGTAAATAATAAGCACTTAAACATACAATTCCCCATACTACACTCTATAGGAGATGTCCCATTCAAAAAACACTAGTACTTAAAATAAACAAGCAGTTAGAGCTAAAAGTATTCATACTCCTGAAGATTTAGATATAAAACTGAGAAGTTTGTTTCTGATTGGGAATGAGACAAGCATCTCTCAAAAGATAATGTTAAAGGAGTTTCAACTAATTAAACAATAATTTATCTTAATTAGAATTAGTTTGATAAAAATGGGATGTCAATGATTATTTATGCACATCATAATAATTAATGTAATAATCTATATTTATCAGAACAATCAAAACTTTCTATTGATTACCTATCAGCTTTTTCCATGTTTTTGCTTTTTTAATGTTGAGCTTTAAGTCTTTGTGGTTGGAAGGACTCTTCGCCATCACCCTTATCTTTAGGTCCCTCCACAGATTCTCAATTTAATTTCTCCAAACCATGCTTTCTTCTAGTCAGTAGAGAAATGTTTGAAAAATTTAAAGATTGCTTAATTCTTCCAAAAATTGTGGACTTGCCTATAGATTGAGAGGGAGATGTTTTAGTTCCTTATAAGGAATAAGCACTATACTGCTTTATTGCTGGCTACAGCCTGGACATTCTGTTGTTATATCTGAACAAAATTCACATTTCTGATTAATTTTAAAGCTTTGGTGGCATCTTTCTCCTTCAGGGCCTCGGGGAAAGCAAACTGAAGCACAGCATCTTCACCTGGCAGCTTCTCAGTTCTTGGAAATCGGAGCTCATGCTCAGCAGGAAGCAGGTAAGTCTGAAAAACCCCAGGAAACTTCAGTTCGAATGCAAGTTTTAAAAAAAAAAAGTTTGTAAATTTTGTGTGAAAAATGTACAGCTTTTGTGGTAAAAATGTAGGTTTAAAAAGTAATTTGCATTAGTAATTTGAAAGCTTCAAGGTTAAGACATAAAACTAAACAGATCTAAGGATATTCAAGAAAAGAAACTGTCACTGTAGAAAGAGAAATTGTATTTATCTGTACATTTTGTAAAACTAATGAAGCAGCCTTGCGAAGTTTACTTATTTCATTAATTTAAATTTTAATGACTGCAGTGTTCTTATTGTTATTACTATTATTTTTAAAAATAAATTTTAACAGTTTACATTTACAAACAAATAGTATATGCTTCATTATAAAACAGTACTTTTAAAAATAATGGGTGGGCCATTATTTGTCTTGATATATTTATCTCTCTCTCATAGACTTAAAGATTGCAAGCCTGTGAGAGGGTTTCATCTATAAAAATCTTTTTCACTAAAACAATTTGAAAAACCTTGTGAAGTTCTGTGGAAGAACCTAAACGTTTTACTTCTGACTCCAGACGGATCCAAACCACAGAACATGGTTTTGGGTTGTAACGACTTTTCTGAATGCTGGTTCCAGGACCCGTTTCACAAACTGCCTCCAGAGTTCCAGCAGAAGCTTTCGGAGGAGGAGAGAAGAAGGATGAAAGCTTTCTTTACTGTCACAGATGTTGATACTTTCGCTTTGGAGCTGCATGAAATCCTGCTGCTGAAGACGAGCAATGCCGTGCCTGACGAGCGTTACCAGCCTCAGTGGGAGTAAGATAAAGCGATTAACATTTCTTCTTCTTCTGGGAAATGTAATTTACAACGTGTGTGTGTTCGGTTTTGGGAGGAGGTTGCCACCAAGTCATAAAGCTACCCCTAAAGACTTTAAAGTTATGATTTTGGTTTACCAGATTTGGGAGGATTTTTTTTCAGGAAGTGTGCCTATTGTCAGTTAAAGATTACCACCAGGATCTAAAGGAATCTGGTGAATCCTGACAGCTTTAATCAGAACAACGTGTGGCAGCCTTAACTGGCACTCTCCAGTCCCTCAGGGATTTGGAGCCTTTTGACTTCCAGGATCAGAGCGTGACCCCTCCAGGCAGCCATCTGTCAGCAGAAAAAAGCTTAAGTTATACCCCCTCTGCCACCGCTCACTCTTGTTAAAGCAGCAGCTGGGCCGGGGCTCAAAAGGGAATGCATGGGGTGAAAACAATAGATCCAGAGCTGACAGTTGTTTTCTCCCCCTCCCTGCTGTTTGCAGCATCAAGTGCATCTTGGAGAGTCATTTGGAGCAGAAAAACCTTTCACCTCTGCAGGGACTGGAGGATTTACCAGAGGACATCCTGCTGGGGAAAGGAGCTGATGTATGGAGAGCTGCTGTGGAGTTTAAAAGGAGATAGAAAACCTGGAATGAGATGTACTTATTTGTTTTAAATAAGGGGACATGATTATGATTACATTTTCCTTTCCGTTGTGTATATATTGCAGCATATTTTAATTATTTTTTATCTCTTAATTATGTCCTACAAGGTCAGTTAATAAAATTATGAATAAAAGTTTGTCTCGTGTGATTATTTGCAAATGCTCAGTTTGAGAAAGTGTTGGTTTAAAAGTCAACCAAACCGTTGGGGAAGACACGCCCCTTATAATCCGTACATTAGGCTGACACTTCCCTGCGACCAATCAGATGAAAGAGCACGCAAACGATGTATCCGTGTCCACCAATGACAGACGGCGGGGGGTGGGGATTTATCCGTGTTGTTACCACAGAGATGATGATACGCGTTATTTGCTCCACACTCCACGGAGGACTTTCGCTCTTTATCGGAGGATTGTTTTGGAAATAAAAGCCACGTCCGTGGGAGAATACTGCAGATTATCCACCATGACGCCATCCCGTCCGTGAACTGAGTCTTTCCTCCAGAGGAGAAACTGGTTTGTTTGACTTTACGGCCGTTAAAGGAACAGTTAGCTTGAAACGCTCCCACCAGACTTCATTTAAAAAACACCGTTTTTAGTACTTCTCTAATGAGACATGTTTGCGCTGTTACCATTTTAGCTGAATCTCGAATTACGAAATCACAAATTTTACCAATGATTTAAATATTATCATAACCTTACGGAACATGTATCCTTTTGTGATTTAAATTTGGGTTATGTTGACGTGCAAGTGTTGCGTGTAATTCTGTTTGATTCAGAGGTAGGCCAAGCAAAAAAGGAAATCAGGCAGGTGCTTAGGGTCTCCCAGAAACGTTGTTACAGGAGTCAGATGCAGTTAAGTATATTTTTATTCAGTACTAGTAATACAAAACTAGTTAGTAGGTATATTTGCAGCATTTTTAGGACTTATCCATCTTCCACCATAAAGCTTTTAAGTAGTCCTAAAACTTATGAAAAAGTTCAAACCTATAGTCACAGAAAGTATTTTTCTTCTTTGTTAAGATATTACCAGGGAACATTAAAAAAATCTTTGAAAAATGATCTGCTTTATTAGTGGTTAAATAAATGTGAAGTATTTAATTTTTGATAGTCTCTTTATTCAACCTAAAAGTAATGTTTGTTACTGTAGAATACTAAATCCAGCTTAGTAACAAAATGACATGTCATTATTTTTTGATAGCAGACAGTATGGTTGAAGTCTGAAGTTGAAATTAGACAGATTTCAGATGACAAATGTTATGGAGGTATTGGATAACATAAATTTAAAGACTTATGCTTTAGAAGTGCAGTTCTTAAAATCTCCTGATCAAATCAAATACGTTTTTTTTGTTGGAGCAAAACATTAATGACATTTTTATTTTTGCTGTTAACATGAGTGAAAATTATAGCTGAATAGTCTAAGTATATTTACCAACAGGAATTATTGAAACTGTCTCCAATGTTACTAGGTAAAAAGCTGGTCTTGAGGTGACATTGCTGCCAGAAACGTCACTGGTCAAGTTTTTATAGCAAGAATACATAGCAGCAGACTAAAGGAGCATTCTGTTACATAATTTCTGTTTTTTTCTCAGCCAGTGTTAATATTTGACCTCTAGAAACAAGAATGGAAATTTTCTTAAGAGTGTTATTACATAGATGATGTCAAGTGGCTAATGTGATTAAAATAATATACTTTATGCTCGCTTTATTATATCGTGTGCTGACTATTTTTTGTTTTGTTTTGCACTAAATATGACATAGTATAAATGTTTGAATACTAAAATATAAAAGACATGTTAGCTGAGCTATGGTTACTGATGGGGAGCAACATTTATTGTCATTTAAAATCTTGGAGGCTTTCAAAGCATCTTAAACATGCTTTTAGTTTTGGACCTCTTTTCACAGCAGCTTGCAGACATGTAGTATGTAGACATGTAGTTAATCTGCAACACTATTAACTAAATGTTTCTTTACCAAAAACGGTTCCTGTTGCTGACTGGGTCAAAGTTTGTAGTTAAGAACTACCAAAAAGTAGCTTTTCAGTAAGCATTATTGACCTTCAGTGGTAGTAGACCATAAATACCTTAAGTTATTTGGGTCACAAATCAGATTGTAGATTTATAGCTGACGCAGTAAACTATTTGAAAACGTAACCCGAGGATTCCATGTGGCTGGGAATTTAGTGAGGGGATTTGTTGTTGGGTGTTCGGGGGGGGGGAGAACGAACAGGTTGCTGTTCTTCTGCATTTCAACTCTCTGAGTCCTCTTTGTAAACAACATGTTGAACTGACTTCATCAAACAAGCTGTTAAAATTTAACTTTGAATATTATTTCAATGCAAGTCACCAGCAGCAGCAGCAGCAGAAATGGATGATTCTGCGATTATTGGGTGTTTCAGAGTTGGACTAGAGACTAGAGTACTCGTCTTGAATGTCAACAATATAAAAATAAAATAAAAAAAAACATACCTTGAGTATCCTCTTCACAATATAACTCTGAAGATATTTAGTTTTAATTATTAAAAAATATACCCTAATGACCCTTTGGAATTTAAAAAGTATTATTCGCTTGAACTAAACTGAATTGATGAAGCAGTTTGCAAACATTTCATGTTGCTAGATCTATTGTGTAGTTCTGAGGAGAATTATGCCAGTGTAACACTGAAAGCACTAAACTAGTTAAACTTAAGTTATTTATTTAAGTTATTTAAGACTTTTCTACTGAGCAATTTATTCACCCAAACAAATTAGTTTCTAAATATTATGTTTATTATTGTCTTGAACTTTACAAACAACAAATTTGATCTCATAATTCATCTGTTACATTCTGCTTAAACACAACCACCTCAAATCCATAGCTCTATAGATAATCTATCTATTAACTGAGATGCAACCGTTGACAATTGCGCTTAACTCAAATTTGTCTCACTCTTTTACTTTCACCACAGAGCTTTTGCAGACACAGAGTATTAATTTTAGTCTCAATAATAGTAGTTTTTATTTACACGCAACAATTTGGAAGGTTACGGACTAGAATCCAGCTGGTCATACGACCTGGTACAGGAGGATAAAGAGTCTCTAGTGATGAAAAGGTGTGTCACTACAATCGCCTTCCTCAGAAGATATTCAACACCTACAAGCTCAGATCAGATGGTACCTAATACACCTGGTTGATAAGGAAACAGTTTCCCACCTGCTGTCATTAGTGTTAATATTTTTGTGTTGATGCAGGAGGATTCCCTCTACCCTAACAACAAAAAGCTATTTGGAAAGAGAATTGTAGCGTAACCACCTTTATGATTCTTTCATGAAGTCATCTGGTCTCTCCACCATTTTAAAAAGACTTAGGAAAAACGAGGAAGTGGTTGGTAGCTAAGACACAGAATGTTTCTAAAATAGTAACGCTATGAAGTTTGAGTAAAGCGTTTGTAATTTATTTTTCCAAAGTGGCATATTAACTGTTTCCTTGACAACCCAATGCTAATATTTATAGATTATTCGCGGTGACAATGTTTGGTGCTACTAAATTTGATCTTGGAGGTCTGAACTAACTAAAGCTGGTCAGAAACTTAAATTCTTGCTCCACTGCAGAAACTCAGCCGAAACTCTTCTGACTGTTCCGAAGTTTTACTTTTTTAATATTTATGTTCAGGTAGGATTTTGTTACCAAAGCAAAGTAGTAAATGCTAAAATGTCACAACCTTTGAACATTACATTTAACTACTGATAATCTGCTTGACATGTAGTGTCAATACCTCTATTGTTTATTATTTAGCGCCCTCCAAAATGCCTTTCTCCAATGCTTTCCAGATTTTAGAAGCATGCACACGACACGCAGCCCCTCGTCTGTCCCGCCGTCTTTTTCTGGAGATGCTGTGGACCTCAGCCTGTTGGGCTCCCGGCTCTCCGTATCCAAACGGCCCAGCAGCGCGTCTCCAGGGAAGCACTTCTCTCGGTCGGTGTCGGTGTCTGTGGCCGCTGAAGGCAGAGGGAAGCGCAACACGCTGGTGGGCTTCTGCAAAGAACAGTTTATTTATTTATTTATTTTTATCAACTCCTCCTGGCCATTCCCAACAAAGCTTCTCTACCCACAGAGCAACACCAACTCCGGGACCTGCCGTTCCATCAAGAACCTACGGCGATCCAACAGCACCACTCAGGTCAACCAGCAGGCCAACCTCAGTTTAAGGTGAAGACACACACTCACACGTTCTGGGTCAGGAGTGTATATTTTGGAATCAGTTTCTCTTATTTCTCCCGAGTCAAACCAGTTTTTTGTCATTGACGCAGTGATGTGTGATCACAACAGGATGGGCTGATTCATGTCTGCAGAGCCTCAGGCTGAAATCCTGTCAAAATCAAATATTTTATGGTGTTAACTTCGAAATATTTTCAAGGATTTTTGCAATATTTGCACTTGGGTACGATGTTAAAAGACGTTTTGCCACTCGCCAAGTTGGTTGCTGTAACTTGAGATTGAATAAGGCTGAGGGAGCAATGTCATAAAATTAAGAAATACCTCCCCCCTGCAGGTGGGAGTTGGCATCAATTAAACCCAGTTGACTTGACCAGGTTTGTGGAAAATTTGCAGTGGACATTAGCGCGAAAAATGCAGAAATTTGTCAATTTTTTTTTTTTGCAGGTATTTACACAATTGCTGGAGGGACTGATTGATGTAATTTGGCATCTGGAGTGTTAAGGGCCACATAAAAAGCTGTGGTGGGCCGGATTTGGCCCCTGGACCTTGAGTTTTGACACATGTGCTCTAAAGCAACAAATCGCAAAATTTGAAGGAATCGCTTTGTGTAAATGTCAGGAGAGAATTTGGACTTTACAGGTAATACAAACAGTCTGTGCGCTGTGATTGTGTCAGACCCTCAGCTCTGTTGTGGAGCTCTTTAGACTGAAGCCTGAGCGACAGCTGGCAGCCCTGAAACTTTGTCGTTTCGGACAATGGGAGTTGTGCTCCTAAGTTATAGCGTGGGGAGAAGTCGGGCGTTTGCTGCTGGGGTCTTGAAGGGTTTCCGGGCCTTCTTTGTTCCGTGTTAGAGGTGGGGGGAGGGCCTGGACTTCTCGGGTCAGGTTACCCCCTCTGCCAGAAGCTGGTAAAAAGAGAAGAGTGTGTTCACGTTCACATTCTATTGTCCGGCAGCTGCCATCAGCCTCCTCCTCTCTCTCTCTCTCTGCTTCAGCTGGAGGAGGGGGCTTTAAATGTAGAGACTCTGAAAATACCCTCCCGGAGTCCATGGAGTCTCTTTAGGCTCTCGGTGGATCACTCAGCGCCCCCTCCCCGCTGCAGCTATCCCTTATCATCGAGCACAAACTGGAGGAATGTGCTGCCTGAATAGTGGAGTCAAATAGCTTTTCACTTGGCCAGCTGGCTGCACCCCCCCTCATCCCGAAGACCCATGAATTCAGTTAAGACAGATTCAGCCAGACTAGGGGGTCGCCCCGCATCTGCTCATCGTGGCCCGAGAGGCTCCAGGTCCTCAGGACCGACATACGCAGACATTTACTTGGAATCCATCACATAGTTTCTCCCGAACAAGACAGTCAGCTGCAGCACACTAAATTCCAGAAGAACAGAATGGGAGGGGTCCCTTTTATCCAGCTGCCATGACGACGGTTAATCACAAAAAGCTGCTACAATCCGAGCTGTCAGAAAATCTGCCAGACGAGCTGCAGCGGCTCAGACAAAACCGAAACCCGTGTTGGCCTAAAGCTGCCGTGTCATCCTCTTTAAGGAGTCGCTGAGATTAAATTACATTTGTTCAGCTTCTGGAATAAACGTGTCTGGTTTGTGTGTGTGTGTTTTTTCTCTTTTTTTTCAGTCAGGAGCAGAGTGGGGACTACCTGACTCTGTTCGACAGCGGCTCCAATGGGCGAAAGAAACTGGCGAGCCTCAGTAAAACCTCCCCGGAGAGAACCACATGGAACATCCTGGTATTTACAATCAAACACACGCTGACAGGTCTCGCGTTGCCCAGTCAGTTCCGCCTCCGTGAACAAAACCAGTTTATGGTGTCACAATAAAAGACGTCGGCAACTGTTTTCCAGCTATGAAACGCAAACAAAATGTTGTGCCATTTAAAGGACGATCAGCCCAGAATCTTCCCGCCGCATGCGAGCTCCCGCAGCACCGGCAGCATGGACTCTCTGACCAGCCTGAAGAAAAGAGAGCCTGGCATCCCTCTGGCTGCCACCTTCACCGCCAACAACAGGTGGGGGGCAACACACACATGAGCACACACACACACGCACACACACACACTGCAGCTTGGGTATCTTACTGGCAGTGCTTGGCTGTGAATCTCGGGCTTCTTCTCGTATTTCATAACTGCTGATCACGGCACCCGATAGCGCTGCCTTTAGGAGTGTGCTCCCACACAATCACACAGTTTGTTTGTTTTTTTAAATAAAAACTTGTTAGTTAAATTTTTACAGTCAAAACAACCAAGCAACTTTATTTATCCCAACTCAAGAGTTGACAGAAGAAGAGAAAAGAAAAAGCAAACAGTCTCATGCAGCCGTTTCAGCATCAGAACAAACAGTTTCAGTTCAGCAAAGACTAAAGAACACTTGTGACATTCATTAAAAAAAACAACTAAAAAGAGGCACAAATTGGTTCCCCTTTCTGTTAATACTTTGGATAGCTCTTCTTTTTTCACTAGTACAGAAGATGTCTTCTCTAACACTTGACAATGACGAAGCCAATAGAGGGATCTCAGTTTTCCTGCTCTCATCTCGTTTAGCTCTGTCAGAAGACCGAGATTCCCGTGGAAGATATCTGATTTCATGTCTCGTCAGTAAATTCTTTGCTCGTTTGGATCATCGTCTCGGTTGGACATTCACTGGAGCTTTTTTCTTGAAATGTGTATCAAAGTTATTTGTTGTGAGTTGATGCCTATATAAATGGACCCAGCTGTATTAAAATAATAAAAAAAGTAAAAATCTTTATGAGAGGGAGTTAAAACAGCTGCAGAGGGAAAGGCTCTCAAACAACAAGTTTGCATTTTTGCACTTGTCAGTGGTTGTTATGGAGACTTGGTGAGTTTGTCTCCTTTGCCGTCCTGCTCTCTGCTTGTCAAGGCGAAATCCTTTGTCCTTGTCCACCCTTGTAGTCGGTGGCTAAAGTAAATGAATCATGTTTATGTCGCGGTGAATCAAAGTCCTGGATTACAGTTTATCAGTGGATGAAGTGGAAGTATTTTAAAACAATATTCCTTGAATTCTATCTAAATTTTGCTGTTTCTTTTTCTCTTCTTTTTTTTTTTTCAGGAGCAACAAAGGAGCCGTGGGCAACTCGGTCACCACCATTTTACACAACAACTACTCTGAGAAGCCTCTCACACCGAAGAGCTCAAACCAGAAGCCCTCCTTCAAGTACGTCTCAGTTCTGCTTTCGTGGAAACGAAGCACGTGGCTTTCAGGTTTCTCTTGACTTACAGAGGCTTTTTTTTCTCTCTCTCTGTCTTTCTCTCTCTCTCTCTTTCTTTCAGCAACATCCTAAAGGCGACGGCGAACGACGAGGTGCAGCTAGAGAACGGCTCTGTCACAAAGTCCCAGAAGAACTTCTCTTCCTCGCCCTCCACCTCCAACAACAGATCTCCGGTGTCTGCTCAGCGCTGCAGCCCGGTCCCACCGCGGAGGAGAGAAGTCACAGAGCAGGAGGCGGAAAGGTCGGTCCCCTCTGTGGGAACGTTTTTCCTGCCGGTGTTCTGACGTGCGGCTCACAGCTTTTACGTGTTGTCCGCATGAAGGTTTATCCAGCAGGTGAACCAGGCCGCCGTCACTATCCAGCGCTGGTACAGACGCCTCAGCAGGAGGAAGCACAACCACCAGGCAGCTCTTGAACAGATCCTCACCAATAAAAGAAAGGTCTGTAATAATCTTTCTGTTGTCTGAGCGGCGGCTCCCTTCTCGTTGCACTAAAGCACTTTTTTTTTTTTATCTGCAGGAGTGGGAGGAGAAGAAAGAGGAGGAGGATCATCTGCAGCAGCAGCAGCACAGGAAAGGTGAAGAAAGGAAGCGGATTCGTGAGGAGAAAGCTCGACTCGCCCGTCTCGCTGCCATTCAGGTGCAAACCTTTACTGCGCCGATTCACTTAGGCTGATTTCAAAGTGATAAAGCTTCATTTGAGGGGGAGTTTTTCACAGAGCCTTAAGCATTTTATGAAACTAACAGAAAGTAGCACATAATGTGAGGCGGAGAAAAATGAATTATTACTACATTGTATAAAAGTGCATCGAAGTTTGTAGTTGTTACATGACAGAATTTGGAAAACATTCCGTCGTGTTTTTTTCCCCAATACTTTTTTTTTTCCTCAATCTTTTCTTTTTTCAATTTTACAGTTTGGCAGTTATCCACATTATCACTAACATGTTTTTTTCCTAACTTGTTTTTAAATTTTTGCTGTGCCATTTTTTCAAATACGCTGCAAAAAAACTCAAAATACTACCAAATATTTTTGGTCAAGTTTCTAGTGAAAATATCTTTGTAAGCTTGAAATGACTTTTATAAGTAACTTTTCAGCAAAACATAGAAACTTGTTTCTATGTTTTGTCAAGTCAATAATTCCTCAATATTGATGAGTAAATATTAGATATAATTGAAATAAATAAGCCATTCAGGAATTACTTTCTTAAAACTAGCTCACATTTCTTGGTGAAAAGTTATTTGGAAGCTAGCTTTACCTTATTTCAAGTGTACCAATATATCTGCACTAGAAACTAGACCAAAAATTCTTAGTAAGTAGTAATTTGCGCTTTTGTGGCGTTCTTGTGTAGATCACTGACGTTAAATATAAAATAGACTTTATTGTGACACCTAGATGTTTAATTACAAGTATTTCTTAAGTATTGAATTTGGTCAAGGAATTAGTTACAACCCTGTCTTTTGTCTCCCTCTGGTGGCGCGCTGCAGGAGCTGCAGCAGAAACGAGCGCAGCGAACCTCAGAGGTGCAGCAAACAGCAGAGTCGGAGCTGGAAAACCTGAGGCAGACGGGGGCTGTGGGACGAAAGAAGCAGCCCAAGATAGCAGTTGCCAACAAAAGCCCGACCTCACCGAACAACAACAGTTCCTCGATGTCGCCCACTGACACCAAGACTAAGAACACAGGTCTGTAGGTCCTGGCTGTCACTCCTTGTGTTTTCAAACAAATTGTTCTTATTTAGGCAAAGAATATTTGGGGAAATTGTTCCCCAAATACCTACATATTTTATTGTTGTATTAAAATGGTTGGTTGGTGACGTGTTTCAACAGACTCCAATTTAAACATCCCAGCTGAGTTTGGAGAGCTGAGTTTCAGAGCCATTTCTCCAGCGTTGTCCAGTAACAAAGGGTCACAGTGCTCTCAGGTGAGTTTTTTTTTTTTCCCCATCTTCTTTCCTCATAAACCATCTGGACCTCCAGGTCTATCTTTGTTCCATCCTCAGTGGGAAAACTCAGCACAGATAATAAGGATCATTCATCTCGCTCTGCTTCAACTCAGACAATGATCCGATTAATGTTGTTTTTTATCTCTCTCTGGTGGTGTCTTGCAGGAGCTGCAGCAGAAACCAGCACACCGGGCAGCAGAGGATCAGACATTCAAAGTGGAGCTTGAATACCAGAGGAAAGCTGGAGCAGGAGGACGGAAGAAGCTTCTCCGGATCTCACCGACCAACAACAGTCTATCCCCACTGAGCAGCAATAACAACCCAAAGTCTCCCACAGGCAACAAAACCAAGAACACAGGTGTGACCTGTCGGTTAACGTCAGCATCTTTGTCAAAGCGCGTTTGGTTTCAGAAGATTGAAACTGGCTTTGTTTGTTTCTCCAGACTTTAATCTAAATGTCATAAATGACGGGGCGGATCTCGGGTTCAGAGCAGTTTCCCCCGTTTGCTCACATCACAGCAGTTCCCAGGTAAGGAACGGGTTATTTCCGGTTTCGTATTTTCGCGTAGTTTTTCCGTCTGGCAACATTCCCGAGCTTGTCCGGTACGTGTGTGTGCCGCAGGACCTCCTGCAGAGGTCAGTGAGTGTGGAGGACCAGCGTCAGGGAGCTCCGTCCAGCCGACCTCAGTCCAAAACCACCCTGAATGAGCTGCTGGACACCCTGAAGCTGTTGGAGGAGGAGCCGGAGAAACTGCCGGAGCCGAGGCGTTATCAGAAGGAGAAGTACGCCTGGATAGATGAGGTCAGCGTTGCTTTTTTCAATCCACCGTTTTTTTACTGAAAATGTAACAAATTGACGCAACCCAGCTCACATCTGAACCTCATCAAAGGGCGGAGACTCTCTGACCACGGACAACCTGGAGCGCCACGGCCAGCTGAGTCAGCATCCCGTGCTGCCAGACGGGGGCGCTCTGCTCTCTGAGGCCAAGCTGCAGAGCATCATGAGCTTCCTGGATGAGATGGAGAAGTCGGAGCAGGAGCGGCCACGCTCGGTCACCTCCGGGTCGCATAGAGAGGTGGACAATTATTTGTTTTCAGATCTTTTTTTTTTTTCATTTCTGCGGGTTATTTAGCTATAAATTTGTGGCTGCTTTCTGGTGTCTTGTAAAGCTTTAACCTGCTGATGTTTTCTTTGGAGAATTCCAGTTTCTCATAATGAGAACAGCAGTACGGTTTCTGTGTGATGGAAGTCTCTGTAAAAACAGGATTACACCATTTTAAAAGCAGGACTAAATGGTTTGGTATTTTAAAATTGCGTTTAGTGTTTTATACCAGTGATTAAGCAGAACCACTGTGTATTCTTATTTTTATACGTTTACCTTTACTCTGTGATTTCACGAAGGCTTCATGAAGGATGCAGTTTGAAATCTCAAAAGCATAAAACAAGAGAAACTTTGATTTAATTCAAGTTTTTTTCATCAAACGGAGTGCGGTGAACAATGATACACGATAAAAACAAAGCATCTGTAATTTACAAACCTAGTCCTTAGTTGGACCTCTCTACTACTCTGAGCCTTCCTGTTATCTACTGAAGGTATTTTGCTCCCTCTCTCATCTTGAATAAACTCTAGACATGTTTCACCATAAAAACAATTTCCTATTAAACCGCTTCCTACATTAGCGAGCTTCCTGATTCGTTGTTGTTCGCAGGTCGTCTTGTCTGAGGAGGAGCTGGTTGGCATCGACCACGTGTCGGCCACCGCTGCTGAAGTCAGCAGCTCCATGATGAGGATCAAACTGGAGCTGGAGGAGAAGAAACGCACAGTCAACATGCTGCAGGCTGCATTGGTGTGGAAGCCGACAACACGCGACATTTTTTTTCTACTCCTGCTTGATTACATGCTTGCATCTTCGGGTGTGTTTCTTTTTGGGGGGGTTTTACCACTGCAGGCTCAGCAGAGGGAGCTGACGGCAAGACACGTGAAGGAGACGGAGAAAGAGCTGAGCAGAAACTTCCAGCTGCAGAAGGAGCAATATGAAGCCACAATCCAGAGACACCTGACCTTCATAGACCAGGTGAGCGCCGAACTTTAAAAAGAACAAATACATTTAAAAAAAACCCACCTGACTTCTGCTGTCTGCTTACGGTTTGAGCTGAGGTTTTCTGTTTGTCCTTAGCTGATCAATGATAAAAAAGCTCTGAGTGAGCGCTGTGAAGGCGTGGTGGCCGAGCTGAAGCACGTGGACCAGAAGTACACCAAGAAGATTGCACAGATGCAGCAGCAGCACGAAATGGTGAGCGAGACTCGTGTTTTCTCTGCAAGCCGTCCTGTCTACGCTCTGCCTCTTCCGCTGACTGTAACCTGCTTCCTTGAGGTCCTGCTTCTGTCTAAGTGTCTCCTCTCATCTCTTGTGCCATTAGCCTCTTCCCTTCTCCTCTTTCTTGTGGGTTTACCTGTTCTTTTTCACCTCGTAGGTGTGGCAAATTCTTGGCCCCTTGTGTGAGGTAACAGGATTTTCTTCTCTGAATCTGTGGCACTTTTGGCTCATGTCTGTTTATTTTTTTGTTGTTTTTTTTTTTCATTTGTTTCTCATGTCATCAATATGTCTGACATCACTTCCCACGGACAGTCTGTCTGCATGTGAGTCCTCTGAGTGACTTCTTAAAATGAAACACATTCATGCCTCGCAGTTCATTTACTTTTTGCCATCGTTTCCTATCGGATACATCACTTCTTGTCTGTGTTTTACTAACATCACTCCTGCCTTCGTGTCTTCATTAGATTCGGATTGTATTTCTCTGGTTAGTTACTCCGATGCATCGTTTGTGCAGGAGATTAAAAAGCTGAAGGACCTGATGAGCGCCACGGAGAAGATCCGCAGAGAGAAATGGATTGATGAGAAAACCAAGAAGATCAAAGAGATCACAATCAAAGGTAGAGTCCAATTAAAAAGGAAACCAGAGATTATAGGTTTCATGTTCTTCAAAACAAATAGCCGTTTCGCCTAAAGTCAATAATCCCTTAAACATTGTTTACAATAATTTAGCCAGTGGTTATGAAATAGAAGTAAGAAAAGCACAAACCATTTGTATCCAGATTCAAACTGTTTTGATTTTTATCTTTCTTCTTGGCCATATGCTCTGGCTGCCAATGAGTTTCATCAGGTGTGAGGTAAATATGAGGAATTTCTATTGACCGTAAACCTTTCTCTTCTTCTTCTTCTTCTCCGTCCTCTGTCAGGACTGGAGCCGGAGGTCCAGAAGCTCATCTCAAAGCACAAACAGGAGCTGAAGAAGCTGCGGGCGTTGCACGAAGCGGAGCTGCTGCAGGCCGACGAGCGAGCGGCTCAGAAATATGTGCGGCAGAGTGAGGAGCTGCGGCAGCAGCTGGAGACGGAGAAGGAGGAGCAGTGTCAGAGGGAGAGGGAGCTGGCCAAGCAGAGGTGAGTGGCGTCGTCGCGTCACAGGATCCTTTTGGTGAAATGTCTCACTGAAAAATGGGCGTGGCTGTCGCTGGCTCTCAACCCACCACATAGCTTTCCTTTCTTTCCCTTCGTGAATGGTGGTTTGTTATTGAAGTGAAAGTCTGGTGGCTTGTTTCACGCCGGACTGACTCTGTGATCGAATCTGATGTCAGGTATGAGAAGCAGCTGCAGGAGGAGGAGCTGTCACTGCAGCAGCAGAGGAGGCGACTCTACAAGGAAGTAGCCGATGAGAAGGAAAGGCTGGTCGAGCTGGGCACCAGGTGAGACCGCAGGTCGTCCAAAGCAGCGTCGCAGGCCAAAGGGGAGTAGACTAAAAGTCTACACTGTAAAAACACTAAATCTTACCGAGCATTTTTGATCTAGTTTACAGTGCAAATATTTTAGGACATTTGAAATAAGACAAAGTTAACTTACAAGTAACTTTTCAGCAAGATAATTCCTTAATATTTATTTCAAAAAGCACTAATTTGCTGCAGCCTTACTTATCTCACTTTTATGTCAAATTAAAGTCTTAAAGATATTTAAAGTCACCGTAACAACGTAGGAATATGTGACACATTCGGGGTTGTTTTAGTCCTTGAATCTGTTCCTGAAGAGACTCTCCTTCTCTAAGCTGTGTCTGTGTCTGTGTCTGCAGGCAGCGAGGCGAGCTGGAGGAGCTGCGGCGGCAGCTGGAGGAGAACAGCTCGCTGGCCGGTCGAGCCCTCAGAGAGGAGATGGATAAGAGCCGGGAGGAGCAGGAGAGGAGGCACCAGGTGAGGACGGAGGGAGGCCAGTTCTCGTCTGCATCGCCACGTCTGAGGAGCGCAGACGCTCACGTGGGGCGTTTTGTGTTTCAGATGGAGATGAAGATACTGCAGGAACGTTTGGATGTTGAGAAGCAGACCTGGGAAGAAAACTACAAGAAGAAAGAGGTGAACGCCTGCAAATGTTTAATCTGGGATCGTTTTTATCCCGTCTGACCCGAGGATAAAACTGTGCTTCTCCTGTGTCTCCGCAGGAAGCCTTGATGCTGAGCCGTGAGCGCGAGCTGAAGGAAGAGCTGCGGCGAGAACGAGACAAAGAGATCGAGATCGCCATCTGGACGCTGGAGGAGGAGACGAGCAAGGACAAGGAGGAGTGTGAGCGGGCTGCAGACAACAAGTGTGTGATGAGGACCTGTTACAAAATCCTTTTATTTTTGCATTTTATAAGTGATTTCTTACTGTTAAACTAGGAACTGTATGTGCATCATAAAGACGTAATCTTACGTCTTAGTTTGTTTAGTTTGTTTAGTTTAGTTTAGGTTTAGTTTGTCTTTCTGCTCATAAGGAGCCAAATCAATTCAGTTAAAGCTTCTAATATTGAAGTTTTGGCATGGCAGGATAAAGAGCCAGCGAGGCTTTTCCATCCTATAATTGCGTTTTGCAAATTGACTGTACAACCTGAAAAAAAAGGTTTTTTCAAACTTTTTATTTTCCTAGAATTGTCTTATACAAACATACAAAGGTTCAACCTAGCATTTTGCCTCTTGTCTTTTTTTACACATTTATACAGCCCATTTTACATATTAGTCTTAAAATATATATTCATATTGTTTATTTCTGAATCTGGCCCAAGTCTTCTGGAAACTACAAATATAAGATATCAAAAACAAAGGCAAACATCAGAAATATGTTTCCCTCAAATAAACTTCATAAAAAAAAGCTAAAATGTTTACAATAAAACTAAGAGGAATAAACAGGAAATAAAAAAAAAACAATAACAAAGAAATAAAGTGAGAAGATGGTCACCTGAATCATCATCCTTTTAACGCCGTCTCCTTTCAGGATAAGGCGCCTGAAGGAGAAGTACGACGCCGAGCTGAGGGAGCTGGAGCGCTCGGAGCGGGCCGCCGTGGAGAAGCAGCAGGAGGCGAGGAAGCAGCAGGTGGAGGCGCAGGGAGAGCTGATCCGACTGCAGGCCGCGCTCAGACAGAAGGAGCAGGAGGTCCAAGACGTCACGCAGACCAGAGATAAGCTGACCGAGGAGCGCCGCAGCCTGGCCGAAGTGATACGGCAGGAGTTCGCAGACCGCCTGGTGATGACGGAGGAAGAGAACCGCAGGCTGAAAGTGGAGGTGTCAGAGGTCAGAGCGAGGCTGCGGTTGGAGCTGGAGAGGATCACCCGCGAGAAGGAGGAGGAGCTGGCCGAAGTCCACCAACGGTGAGATGATGACTTCATTATTATTATTATTAACATTGATATTTAATTTAGTCGTGACAGTGCATTATAATTAAAAGTTTACTAAAGGGCTGTTTTTAATATTGTTTCCCTAGAGAGATGCTAAAGTTGTCCTAAAAACTGAATACGAAGATCAAAACTTGCAACACGTTTTAAAAAAAATCACCTTTAAAAGTATAGATGGCTCTGAAAATATGGAGAAAATTATTAAGAAACTCTTATGATGCATAAGAGATGTGGTGTATGTTTTTCAGTAGTTGCTGGAATGGAAGTTCAGTTCAATTTGTCTGTTACAGAGAACATAGACTGATCCAGGTAACATTTAGAGAGAAGAACATGATCAGTGTCCTTTCAGTCAACTTTCTGTTTGATAAGAAGTGGTTCTTATCCTAACAGTCTGACTGCACGGACATTATTAAAAGCATTAGAAATAAGATTTTTTTAAAAACCACATATTTGATTTAAAAAATATATCTTAAAATCAAGTTATATTTTCTCTAAGTTGAACAACAGTCCAAATTTATGACTGACTTATCACTTATCAAAAGACTGTTTGTTTCAGAAATGCAAAATTGTCTTGTGATCGGGTAGTTCAGCCAGTGAAGTTGAATCTGGCCCCTAGTTTAAAGGTTTTGTACTCCAAAGACGGATCTTTGTGTAACGCCTGCAGTTGTTCGTCCACACGGCGACACACCAGCTATAAACACAGATTATAGCTGTGTTTATAGCTGAAGTAGAGTCACTACATGTCGCAGTGCTAACTAACATGATCTAGGTTTACATCATACGGAAAGTTTCCCCGTTTCAGCTGTAAAAATGAAAGTTTGTTTTTCACCCCCAGCTCTGCAGAATCCATCTGCATGGTGGGGCATGTTGAACTGACGCCCAGTGTGTTATTATGACAATAAAGAACAGAGGATTTCTGCTTTCAATGTGTTTTCAAACCAACAGGCGAAATTTGTCCATAAACATGCACTTTTTCCTATTTTGAGCAGATAAGCTGGGCTGCAGGCAGTGACCAGCAGAGGGCAGCGTACTCTGCTCTATAAAGAAACATACTGTATATAATGCTGAGAATAGATTTGGGAAATAATTGTTTAAAAATGTTGTTACACAATTAAAAACGATAAGAATCTGTTCATGCTGTGTTTATATCAAAAATTAAATATCGACTTCCTATTCTGACGTCTCAGCAGCGACATGCAGGTTCTCAGGTTCATTCGGTTTGAAAGTAAAGCAGCTGAGTTATTGATGCCAGGTCCCCACTAGATGAACTAAATGTCTGTTTTAGAGTGAACTCAAACAAGGCGTCTTATTTCAATTAAGATTTGAATATTTAGTTATGAAAAGTAGAAAAATGTGTGGCTCTTGTGGGTCTTTTTTCTCTCTTTTTTCCCCCCCCCAGAGAAATTTTGCTTATTTTTAACCTTCCTGTCTTGGTTCCCTAGGGTAAAGTCAGCCATCTTGAAGAAGGAAGAAACTGTGAATAATCTCCGTAAGCAGTATGAGGTGAGTTGCAGTGTGAGGTACAGTTAGTTCTATTTGGACCTTGGCTGGTTTTTAAATGCGTCCTGAGTGACTTCCTGTCATGAGTTTCCAGTTTCCTGCTCTGCACCCACAAAAACACACCAAACAGCTCCTCGCATCACGTTTACTAAATGCACTTTCTAATCCTCAGTCTGTTTGATAGACAATTTAAAAAAAGAAACTAAAGTTGTAAAAAAAAAAACAAATGTTGAGTATTGTTAATAATTTTTGCTGTTGATTCATAAAAGAATGCTTTAGTTTCTGTTTTTTTCTTCCTTTTTTTTACTTTTAAGCTTAAAAAAACCTAGTGTAACAATCTGATTCATTTATCAGGAAGCGTGACGTTTAGTCACAACTTTTTGTGACTCTTGTGTTTGACCGATGGCACTCAGACCTATCAGAACAGATCTGCAGATTTAACTTCCTCTGCTGCTGCAGGAATGAACAGAGCTGTAGGTTTTATGGGAAACCATTTTTATTTATTTTTATTTGAGAAACTGGATTAGCAGAAAAACATTTCTTTACAATTTGTACTCTGTTTACAAAGGCATGCTGTCTGAGGCATTGCTGCAGTATCTCATGGTTGGTGTTCAGCAGCTCTTGACTCGTCCTCTGCTCTGCTCTGATAGGCTGCTGAGAAGAGGGCGGACCACCTGGAGGCTCTGTGGGAGCAGCAGAGGAAGCATCTGTTGGAGAAGTAACTGACAGGAGCGTCTGGTCCATCCCCACCCCCTTTCAGCTGGTGGAGGTATTTTCTGCAAGACTGAACCTGTGGAAGACTTAAAATGTGACCTACCTCATTGTGAAAAAAACAACAAAAAAAAAGAAGGCAAAATATCCTGGATTTCACTGTAAGCGCCCTCTTCACCCCACTAGCTCCCCCCAGGCATAAAAAGAGGGTTTTGTTTTCTATTTGCCTTCATTTGTCTGCCACGGACCAGGTGGCTCTAGATCAAAGCGCCGCACACGGACTTCCCTCACAGACTCTTTTCCAGTTCCGTTCCTGAGCAGGAATGTTCACGTTCCCTACGGGGACGGACCAGAGGAGACTTCCAGATTGTTCCCGGAGCCTGCTGGTGTGCAGCCGGACACAGCAGGGGGCCGTTCCCGTCGGCGTCACGTCGAACGTGAGCTCTACGCCTGAAACGAGTTTAGTAATCACCGACTCGTGCTTTTAATCGTTGTTTCACCACCACCCCCCCACCCCCACCCCCCAATGGCGAGAGCTAATTACAGAACTTTAACCAAGCAGGCCCTGGGTGCAGCTCTGTTTTGGGTTTAAAGAAACTGAGGCTGGTTGCAGACTGAAACGAGAAAAGGATGCAGGACGTTAGTAAAGAGAGCAATGAGACGTTTGGGCAAGAACCAGTGGGGAAGAATGTCTGAGGTCGGATGATTGCAGAGCGGTTCTGAGGGTTTCTGAACGTGGAAAAGTGGAAGACAAGGAACTGGTGAGGGGAGGGGGATGTGGGGAAGAAGGAATGCCAGAGAGAATGTGTAGAGGATTAGGGAAGCAGAGCTGCGACAGGGCAGGGTGGGTCGGTTGGATCCGAGACGGAGCAGCACATGTTGATCCTGAGGCTCCACAGAGGAACAGAACCGACTCTAGGCCTCCCTGGGAATCGGTTTGAATTACTCCCCATTTTTTTCGTCACAGGAAATGTGCATTGATTTGATTTCAGTGAGTCCTATTGTTTAGTTCCAACAGTATGTGTGTGACTTTTGATAGAGAAAAAAAACAACCCGACGGGAAAGTCCAAAAGTCTCCAAACCACAATATTTATTGTTTTACCGTTATTTATTGCTGCACTCGTACTGCGGTGTTGCTGCTCCACAGAATCATCTTGAACATGTCAAATTATCCTTTTTTTTGTTTTTTATTTTTCTGAAAATGTATAACTGCAGAGTCTTTCAAATTGTGCCGTTTTGTAAACGTTTATTCAGATTTTAATTATAGGGAACTTGATGGAACAACATTATGTGACATATTTTGCCGTTGTAGAACACGGGCTGGGCCTGCATTAGTGGATCGGACGGCTGACCGTTTCATCCGCTCCAGTAGGGAAGCGGAGTGGGCAGACGTTTCTCACACCCTCGGAGTGTGACGGGTTCACCGCCACTCCTCCCGTTGTTCCAGCCAAGTTGTCCCAATTTAGTCATATTTGGTCGATTTTGTTTTCCTTCCTCCGATGTCCTCAACATCTGTAAACATTTCTGGCTGAACGTAGATTTCCTGAATGTTTTAATTTCCCCCCCATTGCCCAAATTCTTGTTTTGGTGTTTTTCACAGCGGTTGATTTAAAGAGAAAACTGTGACTTGAACGTTGACTGATTTGTCTGCAGAAAGAGAATAAAAAGCAAACCGTTTGGAATCGCAGTTTGTTCCTCGTCTCTGTTCACTTTGGGAAACAATTCTTTGCTCGTCTCATTTTGTCCCCCCGTTCCTCTGAGTGTCCCTCCCAGTCCATAAATCACGAGGCGACGCAGGCGCCTCATCTGTTCCCACCGGAATCCAAATTATGCTCGCTGCCCTTTAAATCTGAAGTGATTTATCACCTTTTACTGAACTGAAAAAATATCTGCAAACTAACAAAACTTAAACTTTTTGTAACCTCCTGTTTCCACCTGTGAATCAGGGAACGCTCAGTGGACCCACTTCCTTCTTCTTCTGTTGTCCTCCATCACACCTCAACTCTCACTTCCTTCAAGCCAGGCAGCCTATCAGAGCTGCGGCTGCTGTCCCAGGTTGTTTCTTTCAGTTTTTAGAGCAGAGAGCTGAACTGACTTAATGGAGAAGTTTGGATCCTTCCAGAATGCGTCTGTGTCTCATTATCTCTGTGATTCAGTCCCTCAGAGCTGCCTGTTCATGTCTAACTAACTTTATAGCTGCAGTGGGCTCCCCAGCCCCTCCTCCTCTCATGTTTGTCCAATTGCCAGCAGCTGTTACTCATTTCACAAAAGGCCCTCCCATCCAGAGCCGAGGCTGGCAGCGAGGCTCTCAGCGCTCTGTTAGAGGAAGACGTCTCCGCTGTCAGAGAAAGGCGATCCGCTGCTGTTGCCGCTGGTGAGAGGATGTTTGTTTTCTTCTTCTTCTTCGTCTTCCCGTGTTTCGATGTTAAAAGGTTCCTTTGTTTCCGGAGCGAGGCAACAGAGCCTCCTGTTCCACATAACTCAGGCTGAAGTCAGGCTTTGTTGCGGTTTTTTTCTCGTTTTGACTGCTGTTCTGCTCCTAATCGATGCTGCTGAACTTTCTTTTTGTCACTTGAGCGTTTTCCTTTAAGTCGCCGTACCTCCAGTCTTCCTATTTTGTTTTCTCTCTCTCCTTGTTCTGAGCCAACTGCTGGGACTGTTATCAGGGAGTTTATCACCATGGACGTCCCTCTCCCTCCCTCCACCTCAGTCTCAGAAGCAGCTTCATCCTGCTGCCGGGGGATCATGTGGGATCTTTCTAGTAGATCTCTCTGGCTCTCCTCTTGACTGCTGACAACTTCAGTCAGACACCTCCAGACCTGCCTAGTAGCAGCAGCAGGCGCATGAGTGTGGTCTGAAGATAACGTTTCTGGTTTCCTGCTGTCGCCTGGGAGCTGCGGCTGACGTCAGGACGCTCGGCTTGAGTCCAGCCCCTCGGGGGGGCAGGGGGGTCACACAGGATCCTTTTCTGTGTTTGTCAGAGGAGCGACAGCAGCAGCAGTCAGGAGAGAAACGAAAGTATAAGAAGACGTCCCCCGCTCTGCTTTTGTGTACATGAGCAAAAAGGTTTCATTAAAAAGGGATTATATGTTGCTGAGAGATATAAAGTTTCTGCCCTCGTTTTAACTCTCCGTGTTTTATCTCCTCTCCATGTAGCTGCGTTGAGCGAAGTCGGGATCGTTTTTTTTTTTTTTCTGTGGGATCATTTAAACCTCGCCTCACACCTGCTGGCCTGAACCGGGAGTCCCTCCTGAACTCTGCTGCGTCGCCCTCCGCCCTCCGCCCCCTCATGCCCCTGCAGGCGGAGCGCAGCGCCCGGCCAGCGAGCGCAGCCTGTTGCCTGAAGAAGCCTGCGTCCTGAGCGGGAGGGATGGCTCTGAAGAGGCAGCTGCTGTGGGTGGTGGGGAGCGTCGTCTGCCTCCTGGTCGTATACATGCTGAGCTTGAACACGCAGTGGCTTCCGTCTTCATACCTGGTCAATCTGAAGACCTGGCCAGAGAGGACGGTCAGGTGAGGAAGTTTCTTTGAAGCTTTTTTTTTTTAAAAAAAATATATTTTTCAGAACTTCGTTCTGTTAAAAACACACATTTACAAAGAATTTTGGTCTGGTTTCAACAGATGTCTTGAAATAAGACAAAACTAACTCCTAAGTAACTTTTTCAGTACAGTATAGGAGCTCCTTTTAGGTCAGTTTCTGAATATTCATGGAAAAAGTAAGTTATTAGTGAAACAATCTGCCAGTGGAACAAGACATTTTTCCCCATACAAGTTAAAATGTTGTTCCGCTGATGCATTATTTCATTTGTACTTTTTTATCAATATTGAGGAACTACTGTGTTTTTTATGACAGTTTTTCAACTATTAGAACATTTACACTAGAAACTAGACCAAAACTGCATGGTAAAAATTTTGTTTTTGAAGTGTGCAGCTTTCTTTTATCATAATCTAATAAATTTTATATCTAGTTCAGATCATAAGTTCACAGATGCTCTTACTGGTATTATTATCATTAATTTTGGGTTTTTTAAAAATTCCTTTATTCCATTTTTTTCTCCCAATAAGGAATTATACAACTTTAATTTAAAAATGAGCTTAAGGAGTACGAGTTAAATTTTACTGTGGGTGTTCTGTAATCCAATCAGACTCAACAATATTCATATCAGCTCAAATATAAACTCCCTCACTCTTGTACCTAACTGGACCGTTCATTTGAAACCGTTGTTTCCCTGTCACAGACCAGGTTCGATTTATCCCCTCAGTTTAGATGTGTGTTTGGGGTCATTCTGCTGAGGTCAAAAACAGAACAATCCAAATAAATCAACCTGGTTTTTGTTAAATCTTATCGGTTGTCGGTAAATGGCGTCACGTTGGTTCGATGAAAAGCAGTGAAAATGAAAGGAACAAACGTGACCAAATGTGTTTGTCTGGTTCAGACCCTTGAACTAATTTTATTGCTATTATTTATTTAAATATTCTGATATCTGCCTCATGCTGCTTTCAAGAAATGTCAGAAGTCGACTGGCCTGGATCACAGATATTGGATTAAACACAAGCCTTTTATCCTCTTATCTGTTTTTTAGCTATTTCCTCCTGAAAAGCACAACAGGTTTTCTTTGTCGCTGATTCCAGTTTTCTAGATTGGATTCCAGTTAAGTAACTGGAACTGCATTGCGTGATTTTAAAAAATGTCTGAAAACCAGTCTGATTTATATCTGGCTCTGTTTAAATGAACAACTCACATAATGGATAAACTCTACTTCCTAGAGCAGTTGGCTGACTGAGAAGGTTTTTCAGTTTTCATTCATGGGTAACCACAGCTGAGGAAACGAAGACTGAACTGGTGAAAACAGTAATTTTTTTTAGACTTGCTGCATAAACTCCAGCAGATGCATCTCGTTTCCAGCACAGAAATCTGTAGCTGATTTTTAGTCATTTTCTGGTCTGGTCAGGCAAAAAAGAAACCATGGGAAACGTCTTTAATTCCCAGACTTTATTCCATGTCTTGTCTTCTCTCTTCCCCTCCTTGTGGTTTACCTCTCTTCTTTCTGTACTTCCCTGTTTTGTGTTCGTTCTGCTTTTCGTTTGGTCCCTGCTATCCTTCCTTCTCTGTCCTTCGTTGTTCCACATGTCTTGGATTCCCTGTGCTCTTTCCTTTGTTATTTTGCCTTTTCATCCTTCTTACATCTCACTTCCTTTCTTTCTTTTTCTTGTTTACTTCGCCTTCTTTTTTCTTTATTGCCCCGTTCTTTCTTGTCCCGTTTCATATGTCCTTACTACTTTCCGTCTTCTCCTTCCTCCTTTCCTCGTGTATGCCTATTCTTTTTCCCTCGTCAGCCTTTTTCTTTCTTTTAATCATTCCTTCCCTGAAATGGTTGTAAAGGACTGAGGGAAAAACTGAGCTTGAATAAGCCCTGGATGTTGAACTTGCATGAATCCTTTTGACATCTTATCCTAAATCTTAAGTATAATGTCTCAAAACTAGACTAAAGGAAACAAATTTCCTAAGACTAGAATTACTAGGATTACTTTAATGAATCAAATCTTGTTGTGTTTTTAGTTCAGGCAGAGCAGCGAACCTTGTCAGAGTTGAAGGGTTAAACTGTGAGATCACATGTGATGAAGAGTTTCTACTGTATAACCAGCTCCTATCCCCCTCCTTTCCTCCTCCTCCTCGGCTCCAAGTGGATCATTGTGGCTCCAACAAAGGAACCACACAGCACTCTGCTGCCCTAATGAAAAAAATCCCCTGGAGTTATTCGACTGGAGGTGGTCTCTCCCTCTCTTTCTCACACACGAACGTGAAATGTAAGCTTTGTTCCGACGGACAGAGCTCCAGCTCTAAAAGCCAGCAGGTCCCCGACAGATGCATTAAGGCCAGCTGAGAGAAACTGGAGTGGAGACTCGTTTCTAAGTTGTTGTTTTTTGTTTTTTTTTTTTTAAGGAGCTAAAGGGGAAAAAGCCCAAGAAGTGTGTGAGGTTTCTAAAGCTGTTCTCATCTGAGAGATGAATCGACAGTTGTAACTGATCTCAGATTTTTGGCAATTTGGATTTTTTTTTTTTTTTTGAGCGCATATTTTGCAATGAAAAGCAGTGAAAATGAAAGGAACAAACATGACAATGATACGTTTGTCTGGTTCAGACCTTTGAACTGATTTAAAATCAATCAGATTTAAATGTACCTTTCCTGCTGAGCAGGCAGCAGTTGTTATAATTGGGAACAGAGAAAACGCACCGTATTTGATTAGTTGCTGGCTTTGCCATCTAATCGTGAACGTTGTTGAAATAACTGTCAAATCTGTACTTGTAAGAAAATGTTGATCCTCAGCCTTGAGATTTCCAGGAGACTGATCACGTTCCCTCCTCCAGAGGTTGAAAGTGCAGAAGCTTTGCTGTTGGACCTTTAGACCAGTGTTCCCCAGCCCTGGTCCTCGAGCCGCACCGCCCTGCATGCTTTAGACGTTTCCCTGCTTTACCGCGCCTGATTTGGCTGATTGCAGTTAAGCAAACACCTGTCAGCTGAAATCACCTGAAACCAAGGAGACACCTACAGCATGCAGGGCAGTGAGCTGTGATAAGGGTTGGCACTTTCAGTCTTGCTCTCTCTCGCCGCTGCAGCTTAAATGAAGCACCAGCTTGTCATAGAAAACACAATCTGCTTTAAATCCTCTTTGTTTGTCTTCATTTCACCGCCTCATGACCTGCGTTTCCATTCCAAATGTGAGCAAACCTTTGTCTATGCTCTACTAATGTCCAACAAACACAATTTTGCAATAGCAATGTTTCCATCGAGTAAGGAATGAAATTGAACTCACGTGTGACTAAGCTTTCTCATGTGATAAGACACTTAAAACCATGGCAACAACGGCTGTAGTTGCATGAGATTGTATTCATAATTCAGCCACCAAATTGGTACAGATCTGTCAGCCACATGACTCATGTGATGAGAAAAGTTTCCATTGCAGTTCTGTAAAATGTACTGCTGAAAAAACACCTCAGCCTAGCAGAAACACTTTTTATCAAAAAGTGTGTTTTCAAAATTGGCTTCCCTCCCCCAGTTTAAGCGAATTTAAACTGGGCATGTGGGTTTTACACTGGTTGGGTTCTTGAAGTGATAAAATGTTCTTTAAGGTTTTATGAGTAGGAGTGACGGATTCCTGGCCCAAATATGAAGCTGTGAATCAAAGAGCCGAGTTCAGACTATTTGCTTTTTACAGAATAACAAACGGTCCTTTAGCACACATCAGCTAGTGTGTGTGTGTGTGGGGGGGGGGGTTGGCTGTTGCCATTAGAGATAACGCTGACTGAACTTCATTTAAGGAACTTCCCATTTTGGTTAATATTTGATGACAGTTTTGTAAACATTTTAAGACACTGGCCCTTTTAATATAGGCATCTTAAAATGGGTTTACCCAACCTCAGTTTTTTTTTGTTTGCCACATCCAGCATATCTATAGGAATATTTTACATTCATTAATATTTTTATTTTATTTCATTTAACCTTTATTTCACCAGGAAAATCTAGACTTTTTTTATGCAATCAAGTCATCAGATTATAATTTGTAAAGGTTGGTTGCTTTAAGGTATTTTTACCCAACAATGGTACCTTTACCAACTCCAGGGTTTGTATGTATGTATTTATTTTTAAATTTTATTTTTTATTTTACCCCTTTGCCGTTTTTCACCCCAGCACGTGTGAATGTGACTGAGCTCACAGTCCAAACTGCCAGCAGAACGAGACGCTTTTGGTGAATGTTCAGTCTGACATCCGTCACCTTGGACTCAGCAGCTCCTCTGTTTTGCTGCACGCGTTGTTCCTCCAGAGAATGTGACGGCTGACTTTACGATCGGATCGTCAGCTGACTTTCCCCCCCTCAGCAGGTCACATTTCACAGGTTTTACCGAGAATGCTCTTCCCTGACACTCGGTTACACATTAGTTCACTTACTTTTAGCATTTGCGCTCTATTTTTCAGTTTTGTTAGTTGGTTTTATTACTCGTCGTCGTAAATTCCCTGGAGTCATTCGACTGGAGGTAGTTTGAACAGAGACTGGATCCTTGGAGCACAAAGCGGCGTAGCATTTATCTGTTCTGCAGGTTGTAAGTGTGCAGTATGCGCTCGTTGGACTGAGGAAAAAATGGTAGAAAATAATGCAAAGGACTTTAATTTGATACATGAATACTGCTGCTGGTGAATATCACTGCCATTTATTAACTTGGTAACTTCACTTCTTTCTTATTGATTTAGTTTGGACCGTCTTTGACATCCGTCACTAAAACAGGCCCAGTAACGTCAGTGAAGCGGCATCATGAAACTGTTTGTAAGACGGCAGCTGTCATTGCTACCTAAAGCAAAACATATCGGCAACCTGCCAGTTCTGGAATATTTGCTTAACAAACCACAGACATAGTTTCCGTGAAGCCAAACAGAAGTATAATGGAGCCAAGCCATTTTTGGTTTCGCTATGAAGTCAGTGAAACCATTCACTTAATTTTTATGGTTGCATTTTGTACATTTTTTTATCGAGGTTGTTGACAGGTTTGTCAATGCTTTGTAGTTAATGAATGGCCTAACATTAAATTGCATTTGTCAAACTTGAAATGAGATTAATTTATGCTTTCCTTGGATCAATAGTGTTTTTCAGGCTAACGAAAGATTTCTATTTTCCAAAAATGAGGAGATCACGCGTTCTCTTCCAGTTGCACAATTGCGCGCTAGTTCCCATCACATAAAATCGGTACTAAATGCATTTTATGTCAAATGAAACGAGACATGACACCTGTAGTGCTTCTGGATCATATTGTAGTTTCTCTACCGTTTCTACAGTTGATCCAAAGTAGATAATTTCCTCTCGTCTCATTTGCACCAGATGAATTCTGACTTTAATTGGTGCCGATTTGCTTGACGTGAACTGGTTCGTTAACACAGAGGTCTGTTCTTGGCCTGTGTTCCAGTACAACCTTGAATACTAATGAGGATGTGCAGAGTAGTACTTTCCAACAGGCTCTACATGAGTTGGCTGAGAGTCGTGTCTGAACGTGGCTGAACGGTTCCTTCAAGAGCAAACGGAGACTGAGATTACTGTGTGTGGTTTGATCGTCCACAGCACCTCTAAGGATGCTCTGCTCAGATGGAGCGACCTCGCCAAGGACGACCTGACCACCACCACCCTTCTTGACCTCGCGGGAGCCAAACAGACTGCAAAACCAGCACAAGACCAAATCGAGAACGACTCGCTGTCCGGGTCCGAAGGAATAGTCGAAGCCAAAAGAACCACGAGGGCCCCTCTGGCCAAGCCCGCCAGAGCGCCGGGCCCCACAGAACCCCTTACATCGGAGACTTTTACATGAGTGAGAACATCCCTCCACAAACGGTGAGTCAGCTCTGGATTTAACGGGATTATTTGACCCAAAGATTTGATGTCAATCATCTCTGTCTTGTAATGGAAAGTATCTGCTGTGGTCTAAACTAAAGTCAGGCCTCGATGGCTGGTGTCTCCTGTGGCTTTTAGACGTTTATAGGTTCATCGAACCTGCATCAAATGCTCATCAGCAGATCTCTGTAGCGCTAGACATTGAGGCGATTCAACCATTTGAAGCAGAAACGCGTCTACAAGGTGCAGAGTGCAAACCTGCCCTTAAAGTCTTGAGCTGCTTTAAATATTTCTATAATTACTCCAGCTTTTCCTGTCAGACGGTGTAAACGGGTTTTCAGTTGACGTTGTCCTGACTTGAAGCTCACCAAAACGGGTAATTATCAACTTTTTAATCCTGTGAAGAGCTGACCTCTCTGCTTTAAAATGCCCTTTCTGCTCCAATTTAAGAGGAGTGGCGATTTTGGTTTCACAAACCTCCTTTCTTCACGTTATCTACAGCAGTCGTTGGATTGCTGTTTACCCTGGAGCTCTTAAGTGCTGACGACGGCGAGTAAACTATAAACAGAACTTTGCTTGAACCGTTTCATAAATGTAAGAGATGTGTGGGAGCTCACAGGTGAGATTTAACCTGGAGAAGCGATTAATGTTTAAACTGGCTTAGTCTCCCTGCAGCTGCCTCCCTGGTTCTCCGGAGCTCCAGCCCCGACTCTCTTCTTGCCCTACCCGGGAACAGAGCTCCCTCCCCGGCTTAGTCTCCCTGCAGCTGCCTCCCTGGTTCTCCTGTCTGTGACTTGTGACAAACATTTAAAGTTTGTAGATGTCACATGATCAGGCTTATCGGTGGAAAGCATCGTTAATGTTCTGGTTTAGGTCCGGCTTTGTGTTGTCGCTGGGCGGCTGCCGCCGTTGTGCAGATCTGTGTTCCTGTTTAATGTTTCAGTTTAGTCATGTGTGTTGCTGTTTCCACACCTTTTTACATGTTGTGTTCTCTCTTATGACTCATTAACGCTGGTTGACTGACTGGTTTGTTTACCAGACAGAGCAAGTTAAAACTGACACACGCCTACACACCGCACATAATCTGGTCTATAACAATGTACTAAAAATTGAACTGAATTCTGTATTGAGCAGCTTCCATTCATTAACAGTAGTTCCTGTTTTTTTTGTTTTTTTGGTTGGAGCAAAACTGTGAAATTGTGGCTTTTCTCAAAGTTCACATGCAAATTCAGATTTTATCTAACTGTAGAAATCCTATAGTGGTATACATTCAAGACACACTCATGCTCTTTTACTGCAAAAAGTGATTGAAAGTTTTGCTTGTGCTTTTCAGATGCTGTTCACTCATAAATATATAGTTTTAAAGTCACCAGCATAAGTCTGCCTGTGTTTTTCAGGTCTTGCTAAGTTTTCAAAGCACTTAAAAAGCACATCAATACCCCATAAATGTGTCCCTTATATATCGGATCCCAGCAGTACTTTCGTGTTATGTTAATGATGTGCTGGAGAAGCTTGCTGCAACTTTCTGTTTCATTTCAAAGGGAATTGAGACTTTTTCTTTTTAATTCTCCTCTTCATCTATTGAGAAACCAGGACGGCAAACATTTCTTCCAGTAGCCGTTTTTACAAATATCATAGATTTAACACACTTTTTATTCAGTCAGTTCTAGTCAAAGCCACTTTTACAAAAACGGTTTTCTTCATCTTTTTTTAAATAAGCTGGTGAAAGATTTGAGCACCGATCTGTCTGCAGACGGTAGTAAGAGCCGTGGCGACTGGTTCAGAGGCTCCAGTCTGACCTGCTGCTGAGTTCATGTCGGGTCTGTATGACTAACAGAAAACAGTCTGCCGGACCGTGAGCCTCAGGAGGATATCTGACCTGCTGACGGACCGTGACAGACGGGGAGTGTAGCGATTTCCTTTTTTGTCTCTGTTTTTGTTGTCATGACTCTACCGCCATGTTATCCGCTCCTCACAGAAATGCCCAGATGGCATCCAAAGTCTGATAAAGGAGTCCGAGTTTGGGCAGCTGTTCCTGGAGCACATTCCCGTCCTGCAGTGGGCCCGACATGTGACTCAGGAGCAGTACCAGCGTCTGAAACGGTACCCAGGAACGCACGGCTGGGGAGGCATCGACTACGACAGTGAGATCCACTTTCTCTAATGTTTTCGGGGGGGGGTTTTCATCGTTTTTCTGGATTTTATTATTTGGGGAGTTTTCACTATTCTGTGTCACAAAGAGGCTGCAGGCAGAACAAGAATTGCAGTAATAAAACACTGTTTGATGCTACAAGATAAATTCTTGCTTTGTCATAGCAGTGAAAAAACTGGTTTTGTTTTTCCGAAAAATTGTTCCTGTGATCTGCCTCTGAAAGGAGTTTATCATGTATGAGGTTCACGTTTAACTTTGCTGTCCTCTGAGTTTGCACTCGGCGTAATTATTCATAATGAGCTGAACAATCATCTGCTTTAAAATTAAGGGCAGGCACAGACATGTGGGTGAGGCTCAAGGGATCAGAGGATGTAGGATGAGTTTCCTTCGTTTCTCCAGAGGATTTGGAGCTTGACAACTGTTGATGGGAGAGAGTTTCTTCTTCAAAGCTACTTTCTTTTCTTAGAATAACGTCCGACTCCGTTTTAGTTTAGCTGTTGCGGGTTCCTGAAAATGTTTGTTTTGTTTTTGTTTGTTTTTTTCCAGACAGGTTTCACCTTGGAAAGAAAGTTCTCCAATCTTGGGTGCATTTATAAGTAATCAATAATTAATAAATGGCAGGTTTACTCAAGGCCAGAGACTCTTAATCTTGACACAAACTGAGGACACGTGGCGTTTGGCTGTAACCTGAATATTTTAATATTCCATTCAGTTCAGGTTCATTTTTGGTCGTTTTAATGAAAACATTTTACAGCATCAGAAGCCAAATGTCACTTCAGTCAAAATTACTGTTAATTATGCATGAAGATTAACTTTGTTTTTTAATCAGATAAAGAGAAGTATAATAAATCTGTAGATCAGGTCTCAGATCTGTGAACCAAATTTAGTAGATTTTTTTAAATTTGTTTTCGGACAGTGTGAGGAAGCAGGAGTCTCTCATATGATTGTCCTCAGATTCTGTTGATGTGTAAAGATGGGTTGTGATATGTACAGTTTAGGAAACATTTTGTTGTTGTTTTTTTGATTAATTCTGCTTCTCTCTGCAGCTCTGATGGATACTCTGACTGTGCTAAACTCCTCCGCTAACTGGAGGATGTTGGATGACTGGAAAAGTCACAAGAATAAGTCAGCGTGCAGCCGCTGTGCCGTGGTGGGAAATGGAGGGATCCTGAAGGGCTCGAAAAAAGGGAAGGAGATCGACGGCCATCATTACGTCTTCAGGTACCGAGCTGGACAGCAGAGCTCTGACACCATAACAAAACTCCATTGTAAAGAAACTCACAAACACAATTTTTGTTTTATAAGCTATAACAACCTAAGAAACAAACATGCTGTCGATGGGTTTTGCTGCCATGGCAACATGCCACAAATCTACATCAAAGTAGTTTTCTTTTCACATAAAAATAAAGCCATCATAAATTTTCTCTTGTTTGAGTCGTTCTGAGATGTTTGGGGTTTTCCCTCCGTGTTTGTGCTCATTTGTGGACCCTGTGGTTCTGCAGGACCAACGGGGCGGTCATCAAAGGCTTCGAGGAAGACGTGGGCTCCCGGACCACCCACTACACCTTCTCCACCAACACGCTGATGAACTCCATGAGGAGCTACGGCGGCGTCGGGTACAACGGGCCGCCGTGTCCGCGGTGAGGACGCGACCAAACGGTGTCTCCTGCTGTCTGAAGAACGCGTCTTCTCTTTTAACGCTGCGCTGCTCCGCCACAGGAGACGCGCTACGTTTTCCTGCCCGATCACGACCGGGATTACCTGCTGATGAAGGCGGCGTCCACGCACACGCTGGTGCTGAGGGGACCCGAGCGCAACAAAGAGTGAGTGACGGTCGCAGATGAGTTTATGTCGAGGTCGAGCAGCGTCATCGATCTAAAGTTGTGATAAAATGTGAGCCGTTAATTTATCTTGTTGCATTTAAACCCGTTGGCAGGTTAGATCTTCGTAATGTTTTTATTTACGGCAGGCAGGCCACATTTTTAGTCACAAAGTGCAACTTCACATAATATCATGTATATGAATTTTTACAATTCTGTGATAAAAAAAAATGTTTTGATATTCGAATTCTCATTAAATTTTAAGGATAGATCCTTTATAAAATTTCGATTTGAACTTGATGGGAATCTGAATTTTTAATGTATTTTAAGACGTTTCCTCTTTTAATTTGACGTGTTTTTAAATATAAAATTGATCAGATCTTTATTATGCTCTAAATAATTTAGATCTAACCTCTGGCGCATTAAAACGCTCAACCACTTCCACCGTTTCATCATTAGACATTTGCCAATTATCGTGGAAAAGGCCACGTATCCTTTCAGTTACAACTTCCTCGTCCGTCTCAAATATTTACGCACCACTCCTTTGGAACTCATTTGCTTTACTCGAGTGTTTGGTCTAAAGCTTCGGCTCACGTTTCACTTTAAAGGACCTTAACCTTGGTTGAAGCTCTGCTCTGTAAAGGTGCTTCTCCCTATTTAAATTACACCTGATGTGAACCAGTTGACCTCAAGCAAACCTACAGTCTGCAGCTGAAGAGAGTCGCGTAACTGAGAGCCCAGAAAGCCTGGAACTGAAACCGGTTTGTGTTTTTTTTTTTTTTTTGTTTTTTGCAGAGCTGCCATGTCATCAGGGATGTAGATCGCAGCTTTACTTCATAAAATCAATCATTGTTCTGAAAGTCCCTCGGCACTGATGTGTTTCCTGATGGTTGAACATCAGCTTCCTTGTGCTGGCAGATGAAATGATTAGATTTAATCTTCAGTCTGAAAGATGCTGTTCACTTAAATCCACGAAATGATGACTGTGTCGTATTTTTACACTTCAGTTTTCCCAGAGTCTAAAATGATTCCCGTTGCCTCTGGATCACGTCGTTCTCACTTTTATTTAGTTTTCTCTTCTGCTGCTCCTCGACATGGTGATGCTGGGCGAACGCAGTCATTTTTCACAGCTGAATCTGTGGTTGGTTTCTGTTTCAGTGCTGATTGCCATTCAGGACTTAAATCTGTTGAGATTCTTCAGTACTTTTGCAATATCCAAAAATGTTATTAAACTTTCTGTAAAGCAGCTTTTATAGTTTCGACAGGAGTTGCATGTCAGCAACTAATCCTGTCGCTGAATGGATGTGAAATTAATTCACACTGTATACATTTTCTATCATTGTAATTTAATGCCCAAGCAGAGATTCCTTTGTTTTTTTTACATTGGTGAGCTTTTAGACCAGTTGTTTTACATTTTAGAGGCTTTAAATTCTTCCAACTAGGCGCTGCTGGATGTGTGCGTGTGAAGAAAGGTTTATGGGTTAAAATTTGAGGACTAAACGGCATGAGGAAACATCACGGTGTGAAGCATAACAAAAATGCGAGCTAAACACACGTTTAACCAGTTTCTTCATATCTTGTCACAACTGTGGTTTAACTGGATGCCTGTTTTCACCTGAAGATGTGAGGATTACGGAAAAACTAACATAAATTTTTCTACACCATTAATTTCTATATTTTACTTTGCGCAGCCCGACAAGATACTTTGGAAAGGATGTCTCGGCAGCAAAGCTGAAGATGTACCACCCAGATTTCATCCGTTACCTCAGAAACAGGTGAGCCGGCGATCTGAATGAAAACGGCAGCAGAGATGGATTTAAAACGTGATGAGACCTGAACGAGCTTCTGAATAGATTTTCCTGCTGGTTTGCATAAAGCTGCCTGAAGCATGAGAACGTCGCTAATCCCTAGAGATGTAGTTATGCTAATTAAGTTTTTAAAACTGCGGTTTTAGACGTTGTTTGTGCAACTCTCGGCTGATTTCTGGTTTCAGATTCCTTCGGTCGAACATCCTGAATGGTCGATATAGGAGCATCTACCGACCGTCGACTGGAGCTGCAATGCTGCTGGCCGCGCTGCACACCTGCGACCAGGTAGGAGTCGTCTTCGCCCTGCTGAGCCATGAATTTTTTTTTTTTTTATGCATTATGTACCACACTTTAACCCAGATGGAAACTCACCTGTAGAAGTATATGAAGTAGGTTTAACCTGATGGAGAAACTGCAAGTAAACTAAAAATCAGGGTAAGCCATCAAGTTGAGCAGCAGCACAACATAAAGAAGACTGACTTTTATTTTATTATTTATACTTTACAGTTTATTATATGAAATCTGTGTACAAGACATCAGCTGTGAAATAAAAGCTTGGTTAGAAATGTGTTGTACATTTCTGGCCCATGTAATCATGCAAAGTTTGAATAAAGTCATTGTTTTGGTGTGGCCGTTGCAAAGCTATGATCTCGGTCCTTACAAAATGTCTGAGTAGAGCTGAAAGAGTTCTTTCGTGTCTGTGTGTGTGTGTGGGGGGGGGGATTGAAAGCTGACACAGAATTCCAGTGTCCAATGGGCCAGAATTCCAGTAATTCCTGTGAGATGTTTGTTGGAAGGAAACTTAAAACCAGTTGAAAGGACAATTCTGCCAAATATTAAGTAAAGGTCTTATGAATCTAAAAGGAGGAGACAAAACTGTCTTCACTCTTGCATTTAGCAAATGGAGATGATTTTGGGCCATTCTTACCTAAAATAGAAAAATGTTGTACAATGCTTGGCTGCGCTTGCACAAAGACAGCATTGTGATTCTCCTCAATTCAACCTGCAGACATTTTCCCCCTCATTTCATTTTTACTTTTCATCTTGTTTTTCTTTGGTTGTCGGAACTGCCACAGCCATTAGATCCCTTTTTTTAGAACCTGTTTCTCGACCCGTCAGCTGGAGGAAACCGTTATCAAGACGGAAAACTAAATATGAGTCTTTGTTTGTTTTATGCATTTGCTTCCAGTTAAGCCTTTTGTCTGTTTTTGTAGGTGAGCGCCTACGGCTTCATGACGCCAGACTACAGCAAATACTCGGACCACTACTATGACAAATCCTATCACAAGGTGGGCTTCTACGCCAACCACGACATGCGCATGGAGATGAAGGTGTGGCAGAAGCTGCACAAGGCCGGACTCATCACGCTTTACATGCGCAATGAAACGAACCTCAACTGATGTCGCCCTTCCTGCAACGTGATGCAAGTTCTCCTGTCAGTGAAGAACTGTAAATGTTTGTTCAAACAACGGTTTGGGTTGTTCCTGGGAAAGATGAAGATGGACTTAAACTATTTTTCTAGAAGGATTTATTTATCTTGGGATGCACGAGTTGAGCATCTGTGGATCCCCAAAGAAATTGTTCTTTTTTCCCTCAATTATCACAATCAAGTTGAATCGTAATTTATGAAAACGGTGAATTAAGGATTTCTGAGCCTTAAAGAAAATCCACTGGAGTAGGAGAAGTTGGTTCTTTGAAATTTGCTGCTTATTGCTGACCTCAAGATTCACCATCCCGCTTTGTGCATAAATTACTGACCGTTCTAGTAATAAATGCATCGGGTTCGTATTGCATGCTGTCGCAAACAAAAAATTTCTAGGTGAAAATACCTTCATAGTTTGGATATCCTGACTCCACAGATTGCAATCTCTGGTTTGTGAGAAGCTTGGACCTTGTGAAGCGGTTCAGCTTTAGCCTTCCTGCCAACTTTCAATCATTTCCATCGGGAGCAATGTTGAAGTTGGAGTGTGTGTAAAAGCGCCTGGGTTTCCTGGTTTCCAAACGGAGATGAACTGACTTGGTGTTTACATTTTACAAATATAAAATCACGTTAACTAACTGCTGACCTTCGTTCAGCCTTCTTGTTACCCTCCTAAGGTTTTTTTCTCTCCTGCAATCCTGAATGAACTGCAGACTTGACAAATTGTTGAAAATTATTTTTAAAATGTATGATTTCTCTCATGCTATTTAAATGCCTCACTGATGCTGAAAATGACCAACTTTAAGTCGTCTTCACTCTGTTTACAGCATCAGCATCCTTTGTTGTTGTTGTTGCTAGGGAACCAGGCAGTTCTTGGTATACAAATATCCCTGACTATAAAAACTATTATCTTGAGTTTCCAGCCCAAAATTGTAAGTCACATCACCGTGTGGCGTCTCTAATTATAGTGTTTGTGAGCATAAAGACAGCCTGAGATGATGTTGCGTTTTATTGCTAACAATAGCTTCGGTTAGCATGTTTTGGATGTTTAATACTTTTGAATCAGATGTTCAGCGATCAGCCTTCCATTCAAATCAGGTATTCTGAAGCAGAATAATGCCTTTCTGACCAGGGTTGGAGAAAAACTAGCTCAGCTAACGTCTGGGCTAACAGGGGCCTCTAAATGATTTATTTGTGGATAAAAGTTGCAGTATAAAATTTAACGCATCATTCTGAAGTTTGAATCTTCTGAGCTCTGGCCATCATCGTAGTAATGGAAAGATGTGCTTGCATGCACATGCTAGTAGCTCAGATCGATTCGTTTTAATGGATTAAGCTGTTCAGGTTTTGTCAACAGCCACCAAGCCACACTGAACAGTCTGGAATCATTTTCTACATGAGGTCATGGTACAAAGGGCTAAAGATAAACGCATGAATAACACTGGTGTCTAGGTATGTAGAAATATGCAATCAGAATTGTTTTGGTGACCAATCTACTGATAATAAACGCACCATTAAAAAGCAGCGTGCATAAAGGGTCACTAAGAAAACCTAAGATTTGTTTCCAGGATGTCTAAACTCAATTTCTGGTTAAAGTATTAGGCAAGTATGAAATGGGTTGTACTTCCTGAAGTGATGAGTAAATTTCCTTGAAGTAAAACTGTAATGTGCCGAGTAGATGCAGTTCCTTGACAGTTTTTTTGTTTTTGTTTTCTAGAACCTAGGGTACAGCATCTTTTTTTTTTTTTTCTCCTACAGCAACAAGGACTGTAAACTTTCACCAAAGATCTATCCCACTGTTTCCTTTTTTAGAGCCATAAATCTCAGCAAACGTGTTGATTGAAGGACTTTAGAACGTCACAAAATGTGTCTCTGCCATAAAGTTTAATGTGAGACGCTGTTAAGGATCCAGCTCTGTTTACCACTTTAATGGCTTTCACCTGTGGCCAAAGTTTATTCCGGCTCTCCCTCCGTCACTCCTTTTACTGTGGATTGCCTCCCACTGTGACTTTAAAGCTTATTCTGATTATTATGTAAATATGAAAGGATTTATATATTTAACTTTAATAGTAATGGGTTTTTTTTCTCTTTTTTACAATAAAACGTTGCCACTTTGTGATTTTAAACACTTTGTGGCCATTTGTGCCTTTAATGGAAAGCAGCATTTTGTTTTCTTTAATTTTTTTGGGGGGGGTGTTTCTGTAGAAACAAGAAACGAGGAGCTGTTTCATACTTGTTTTTTTTTATTTTATTTTTTTGGAAGGTGGCAGGCAGCAGGATTGGTTTGTTCACACTCCCCTCTGACAAACTGTTGCGTCATCCTGATCGACAAACTGAAAGTTGCTTTTTTCCTACAGTTTTGAGACACTGTGGGGTGTTTTGTTTGTTGTTTTTTTTTTCTCAAGTGGAAGAAAAAGGAAGGGCAAATCAGGGAGCATTTTGTATTTTCATTCAAGTAAAGGGGTGTGATTCTCTAAACCTGTCTATTTTTCTAGACTGCAGCCATGCAACGGGACTTTTACGGTGCAATTTGTTTATTTTTGACCCAATAAAACTGTACGAATGTAAAACCAGCTTTAATGTATGTTTTTTTTTCTGTAACCTTTCACACTCCCAACCTGTGTGGTGTTTATTTCCCCCCACCCAACAGAACATGGAGAAGATTTTCTGGAGGATATTTAATAAAAATAAAAGCAGTCAGCTGATGCAGTTTTGCTTCCTTTTTTCTGGCTGTTATTTTTACCTGAAAGCTTTTATGAACATGTTAAATGAAACTAGATGTGAACTTACTGTACTCTGGGCTAAAGAGTTTATTGATCATTCATCTGAGCTCATCTTTCAAAATAAAAGATGAGCTCAGCGCTTGAGGGTTGTGTTTAGCTGGGTGTTTATTCACCTCTTTTTATCATAAATCTTTTAAATCCTTAATTTACAGCTTTAAAATCCCTTTAAGGTTCACAGTGTTGATCTGGAGGGACTTGAACTGAGGTTAGGTGGTGGTGAACCGCTGCCTCTCGTTGCTGCGCAGCAGGGAGGGGAACATGAAGCCAGATGTGCTGCTGCCATGTGGTCGGGTGTGTTTAAGGTCATGAGTCAGACTTGACAGCGCTGCCAACATGTCTGCCAGCCTGAGGTAATTACAGAAAGCCATGGCCATCTGATGTTTTTACACCAATAAGCTTTTTAAAAGTGACACTAGCGTTATGTAATCAACAGGTTTCTGTAATATTCATTAGTCAACTTGAGCATTTCAGGCACCACCCGTCCCATAAACTGGAATATAATCATCTGTGGCGAGGAATCTTTCGAGCACAAAAATTTGATGTGTGGTCTTTGTCTTGGATCGCACGATGAATGTAGGGGAGTAAACAGGAACCCAAGAAATGAGGAAAACTTTAAATGAGGTAAATAATTTGGTGTAAGTGTGGAAATATTGGTTAAATCGGTTAAACGTCTTAGATTTATTGCTCCGGGAGGGGAATATAAGTTGAACTGCATGTTTTTAAATATTTTGAGATTACTGCATTTTTATTGTGGAAGTAAATATGACAATGTCTTAGCTTTATGATTCAAACCTAAGTGCTTTGATCAACCCTGAAGGAAACGCTCCTCTCTGCTGCCTCCCAGTGGCGGTAGCGACTTACTGCTTCGGCTTCCATGTTCTTTCAATTCATTTCAATGTATTATAGAACCAGTTTATCTCAACACTTTTTAGTTTATGTATAGAAAAATATCAATCAACTAATGCAGACGATAATCGACATTGATGAGAATCTGAATGCAGGTGTTGACTTCAGACTGATGCTGTCAAACTTTAATGTTCTTCAGATCTCTGAACATTTATGTTCTACATTTTCACTGAGATCTTCATCCAGTTTTCTAGTTTCCTCATATATATATATATATATATATATATATATATATATATATATATATTTTTTTTTTTCTTTTCATTTCATGAAAAGAAAATAAATACAAGTTTTATTTATTTTCTTAGCGTGGCCCTAATACTCCATCATAGAAACTTGCATAAAAAAACAAATTGGGTGAATTTAATAAAAAGCTAATTTAGTTTCTTTTTTAAAAACACTTTACAAAAGCAAAAATGCTCCTCATTATGCCATTTTCTACTGTTCTGAAAACGTTATGTGATGGTTATTGCATAACTGCTGCTGCCACTAGTCTGAAGGAGCTGAGTGAGGAAGGTGAATGGATTTCTCAAATATGCATGAATGAATGAATGAAAGCAACACTCCAGGTGTGTTTTTTTTTTTTTTTGATGAGGGAATATCATGATTTAAAGCTCAAAAAAGCCAATTTTACACAATACCCTTTATGAACCTTTACTCTATCATGTTCACAGATTAGATAAGAAAATAAAAACAGCTTGTTTAACAGCTAGGACCATTTTAAAGCTGCCCTGTCTTGTTGTTTCTCTCCCTCCCGGTCAGTGGAGACAGATGGCTTTCCTTCCTGTGTCTGCTTCCACCGCAGGTCTCATCCTGGGAAAAGGGAAAATCCTGCTGAGCAAAACTGTTGGCATGACCTTCCAGGTGTTTCATCCCGACATTCATGACTTGCTCTGCCTCCAGTTTGTCTTGTCAAACATCAGTTTCCCTACTCCGTCTCACTTGTCCGCTGTGGTGGAGTGAACGTTGGGGGGATGGGTCTATCTGCCGGTGAACTTCCCTCAGCGCTTGTTCAGCAGGAACTCAGAATGACGTTTCGTAGCTACAGTTTCTGCCAGCAGCCTGACTTTGTCGGGCTGAAACCTGCAGAGACGCCGTAGCAGTCGGTTATCTGCCTGCACAGATGATGAAGCTTCACTAGGATCCTCTGCTGCCGAATGCACCACAACAATCACCGCCTCCTGCACAAATCCTGCCCGGATGCAGAAAGCAAGCAGATATATCTCAATATTCATGGAAATCTGCAGCAGTTTTACGTACATGTTGTTTATTAATCAGAACTAGAGATGGTTTAAGGAATGTGTGAAGGTTGAAGTATTTGTTTTTTAATCCTGCCAACGATGAGGCTTTGCTCCGCTAGTTCTGCCTGCTGTGTTTTATTGAACAGCTTTCTTCATCTGCATGGAAACGAAGGTTGATTGTTATTTATGGCTGAGAGATATCTAAGGAAGGAATCTGAATAATCTTCACAGTCATTACTGCCCAAAAGTTTTTATCTTCACTCATTTCCTGTCGTTCTAACTTCCCTTTAATCAGTTTCTTTTTAGTAGTTACATTTATCTGAATGTCTTCACTTTGCTTCTCCTTCCACTGAATTTTCCTTACATGTTTCAACTCTGATCTTTGTTCTTTAAATGTCTTTTTTAGGGTTAACCTATCATAGATGCAGTTTGCTCCATTTTCTTTTCTGAATCTGAAAAACGCCAAAGATTGACTGAAAATAGGATTCTTACTCCAACACGTTGAGCTGCTGGCTGAAAAAAAAAAAAAAGAGAAGCAATTTTAGTCATTTCAGTATTTTACACCTTTATTAAAAGCAACAAAAAATGACACCTTTTTTATTTTTTACCAGTGACAAACATTTCTGTTAAACCTGTCAGAAAACAAAAATCACATAAATGCGTAGCAAACGGTTATACAGGCACACAGAAATAATAATTTAAGGAAGAAATAATAAAAAGATAAACATGTTAACCTTGTTTCTAACAAAGGCCAATAGTTGGATATTCTCTCACATGAAGGCTAATTAAAGCTTTATTCTCTGAAACATAGCCACATATTCAGTGACCCGCTTTAAGCTTCATTCCTTCTGTGATGAGGTGAGATGCATCTGTGAAAAAACCATTATCACATTTTGTAACACTTTCAAACAAAAATACATGTTAGAATCAACAACCTTTTCTTATTGCAGGAAAAGCATTTCTGCTGCAGAAGGTTTTTATGTTTGTCAGAGGGGGAAAAACAGCAACTAATTAATTTACAGACATTTCTCTGAGGAGTTTTCATTGAAGTGCAACTAACCCTCCTGTTAAGCAAAACCTCGCTCATGGGGATTTTAATGCAATTACATTTTGTTTTATTTAAAAGTTACCAGCTGAAGACTAATAACAGCATTTTATGTTCTTCACCGCAGAGCAGTAAACAAATCAGTAATTAAGTCAGGTTCTTTACAGTACTATGTCAGCTGATTTTTATTTCTATAGTAAATGTTTTTCACAATAAGCCAGTGGTTCTTAACCTTTTTGAGGTACCGAACCGCCCAGTTGCATATGCGCATTCACCAAATCCTTCTTATTCCAACTAGGACTGTAGTGATACAATAATCTCACGATATGATACAATACACAATATTCTGCCCATGATACAATAAATATCGCAATATTCAGCAACCGAAACACTTTTACAATTTTTCTGAAAAATTTTAGAGGGACAGAGTGATTTTGATGTTATTTTGTGACTGTTATAAAGTTGGATTGAATTAAATTAACTGAAAACTGATTAAAAGCACTAACTGCACAATACCTGGCTCTGGTTGGACATGGACACAGACTTAAAGTCGACAGCTGTACAAAATGAATCAAAGAAGTGGTGAGAAAACATGTTTCTTTTAATTGAAACAGTACAAACTGTAGCTTGCATGCATTTGTAAAGTAAATAAAATGCACCAAGTACCTGCTCTGAATAGTTTGATACCTTTTAAACCTTGACACTTAACATCTGAAGGAATCACTCCAGGGGCGGAGCTATAGGAGGGGCTGGGGGGGCGGTTGCCCCCCGAACCAGGCCGATGGGGGCCCGGATCTGGAGGAGCCAGGGATGGAGGAATGGATTCAAGTCGCTCGAATGTCTGATTATAGACCGAGAAAGTGCGCCCCCGCCTGTTGAGAAAGGTGTATTTAATGTCAGACGCTGTCTGTCCCGCACCCCCAAGTTCAAATCCATGCTGAGAGTGGAGCTCCTTCAATCAGTGCTCCTCTGCAGCACTGATAAAATAAGCAATGTAACATGATCCTCTGCAGCAAGTGATGACAAAGCGGGGCGAATCATCACGACTTTACACAAGTGTGTCTTTACCTCCGTGGCAGAGGCTCCGCCGAACCCCTGAGACTAACTCATCGTACCCCTGGGGTTCGATCGAACCCAGGTTAAGAACCACTGCAATAAGCATTCCTCACAAGGCAATTTCTGTTAATATGTTAAATGAACCAGATTACGAAGTCTTGAATACACAATTTGTCACTTATTTGAAATAAGTGACAAATTGCACGGGTTGAATGGATCAGTGGATTTAGTGAGCAGCCTTGAGATTTGGTGGACAATGTAGAGCAGGAGCATTTCCAGATTAATAGAATCACTAAAATGAATCAAAACATTGTAATATTTGTTATTATTAGCAATGTAAACATACAGTTCTGGTCAGGACGTGACCCTCATACAATATAAACACATTCCTCAAGAAAAGAATTAGCTCTATCTTGTGTGGAGCCTCATGTGTGTCTTTAAATTACACTGCTGTGTGAATCTGGCGCCACACAAAGTACAGGAGTGCGGTTTCTCTCCCGTGTGAACAACTCTGTGTCTTGTGAGTGTGCTCTTTTGTCTAAACGTTTTTCCGCAAACGTCGCACTCGAACGGCTTCTCTCCCGTGTGGACCAGGATGTGGCTCTTCACGGCTCCTGGCTCGGCAAACGTGTCCCCGCAAATCTCGCAGGAGAAGGGCCGCACTCCCGTGTGGACCTTGGTGTGCCGCTTAAGATGCGACTTGCAGCTGAACGTTTTCCCGCACTCGTCACAGCTGAAGGGCTTCTCTCCCGTGTGAACTCGCAGGTGCCTCTTTAAATTGCACTGAAGTCGAAATTTTTTCCCACAAACCTCACAGGGGAACGGTAGCTCTCCGGTGTGGACCCGGATGTGCTCCTGGTAATGCATCTTGTGGCGAAAATCTTTGCCGCAGATTTCACAGCCGAACGGCCTCTCTCCCGTGTGGACTCTCATGTGAGTCTCGAAATGTGTCTTGCGGGAAAACTTCCTGCCACAGACGCCGCAAACGAAAGGTTTCTCTCCGGTGTGGACCCTCATGTGCGCCTGCAGAATCCCCTGATTCCTGAACCTCTCGCCACAGAAGTCGCATATGAACGGCCTCTCTCCGGTGTGGATTCGCTTGTGGTTGCGCAGATTCCCGCGCTGGTTAAATCTTTTGCCACAAACATCGCATCTGAATGGTTTCTCCCCTGTGTGGACTCTCTTGTGCGTGGTAAGATTAGTCCTCTGGTTAAATTCGTGCCCACAGACGTCACAAATGAACACTCTCTCTTTCTTCCTGACTGCTGGGTCTGAATCTGCATTTTCCTGCCCACTGCAGTGGTTTGTGTTAGCCGAGCTGAAGGAATGACACTTCATGTGTCTATGGAGGGACTGCTTGTAGAAATATTGTTTGTCACACTCGAAGCAGCTGTACAGGGCCTTGGCTGTGTCGCCCGAATTGGGTGCTCTGCTCTCTATGTGCTTAATTTCTGCTCCAAAATCTGGTAGCGGTTCCTGCCAGTGATTGTCCTCATCACTGACTTCAGTCTCTGAAGAGTCTGAAGCGTTTCCAGCTGTTTTTATCTTAAAGTAGTTGCTTACTCCCAGGTTTATCGTCAATTTTGGCCCATCATCGGGTTCTGTTTTTATACACTGAACGGAACTCAGCGGTTTTGACTCTCTGTTATGTTCAGTTTCCCTGAGATACAGCTGTGAATACTGATAGTCATCCTCCTCTTCTTCTTCTCGTTCTTCTTCTTCAGCTTCACTCTTCACAATAACATTCAATGGGAAACTGGCAAGATCCTCCTCTCCATAAAATTGCTCTCCCTCCTGATTGGTCCAGGATTCCTCATTTTCCTCCTTTATGTGGAGCAGCTCTGGGTCCTGCTCGTCCTCACTGGAGCTCCACTCAAATGGACGCTCTTCTTTAATCACCAACAGCTGCAGATCATCTGCAGGAAGCAGAAATTAAGTTTGTGGATAAGTCAATTGCCCTTAGAAAAGTACACTTTGTTTTTGTGTATTATTCCCGCTAGATTTTATAGTCAGACAGTTTTATTGAGGCATCAGACATGAAAATTTAAACGTCAACAATACAAATTTGTCCCATTTTTCTTCTTATGTGAACATAAAACATAAGACAATACAAAAACAAAACAGTAATGACATAAACAGCAACATTCCCATGACGTATTCCTGCTAGTGTTGTTTCCTCATCAGACAACCAACTTCAGTGACCTTTAACCTACAACAACCACTATTTGTAACGGGTCAGCACGAACCATAAGGCTCCCAACGTAGACGCCCTTTTTCTGATCTCTCATGTCAGATCTGGTGTGCAGAGTGAATGGATAAAACATTGTTTGTCATAAGTCTATGACCTCATTTGTCTCACAAGCCCCAGTCAGATGTTGCAGATGCCGTCTTCATACTGAAACCGACTCTGCTGGTGTTTCTTTCCTGTTAAGAAGTTCCTCCTTAATATTGCCACACAATGAGGGATTATTGCTAAGTCAATGACTTTATGCAATGTATTGGGATTTTGCAAAACGGAAAACTTTTTATTTTTTAGAGAGTTGTCTTAAGCTGATTGCATCAGCTCTGCAGCACTCTCTCATCCAGAACAAGCATGTGGTAGCAGTGAAAAGGAATCACTCCCTGTTAGCAGCAAGAAACCTCCAGTAGAGCCAGGCTTAGCGTAAATGGGCCATCTGCTGCAACCGGCTGGAGGCTGCGAGACGGCAGAGAGCAGAGACAGGAAACACCAACGCTTTGGGCCCGGTCTGCTTTTTATGGAGAGGAAAACATGGAGGACATGAAGAGTTAAGAGAGAAATATGACAAGTAAAACCGGCTTAATGTTTAATAGACGTTTTCTTTTTTCACTTATGCAAGTGAGAAAAAATATCCTCCACGTTTACAGAATCTTATAGGCAGAATTTTCTCTTGCTGAATGCAAACAGAATTAAAAGAAAGGTTTGAATCGTACTGTTGAAAACATCTATTACATATATAAATTCTTAGTTTAGTAAAAAATGTTCAATTTTTTTTGTGAGCTGAATGTATCCGAACGTTAACTAGCTACTGCAGTGAAATTATTAAATAAAAACGGTTCTTGAAGCTACATTTCATTAATCCTAACCGATATGAAACAAGAAAAGTTTGATTTAATGTGACAGAGAGTATTTTTTCTCTTTTGCAATAAATGTAAACATGTGATTTCAGCTGTAGCAAAATATATGTTTATGTGGGAACATTTGTTACATGTGCTCACATCATAAAAATGATAACATTTTTCCAAGTAATTTCTATCTTAATTTCAGAATTGCAATGTTTATAATGATAATGAACACAATAAATATGACCTAACTATTACAGAATATTCATCTTTATTTAATAAAATCAGTTCACATCATAAAAAGACACTTACAGGTAAAATACATTATGACCAGTGAAAAGGCAGAAACGTCCTTGCAGATTATTCTTTGTTAAAGTTATAATTTATTTTTACACTTTTTAATTTCTAACATACACACATGATCTTGATATTGAGCCAATGTAATTATCGCTCACATTAAAAACATTTGAAAATGTTACCTATTTCAGGTGTGACCTGTTAGTTACTCTGCTTGTTGGGGAGCCTGAATGAATCACTGCTCACCTGTTCATTTGAAAACCGGATTGTTTAGAATTAAACACGGAGATTACAAATCTAATCTGTGTGGGGTATTTGTGTTGAATGTTGACCAAAGGAAATAGGATTTAAGTATTTCTGACTTCCGGTACTGTTTCCTGTGTTTCGTTTCTGCTACGTGCAGTTTGGCTCGTTTTTAACGAGACTAAATGATGCAAAGCTAGATGACTATAACGACAATGAGGTGAATAACCCGATTTAAATCAACATAAAAAAAGGAAGCCCCGTTTTCCTTAGCCACAGAGCTACAACTAGCTAACAGCGAGAAATGAGTCTTTTCTTACCAGCTGTTTGGTTTCTACCAACATCCTGATGGACACCGAGCTGCTTCATCTGGACTTTGTCCTTTGTAGCCAGACTTTCAGCGCTGCTCTGATGGACATAATCCACTTCCTTCATGGTTGCAGCCATTTCTAAAATGAACCAGGCCGATCAGCTCACACTGCAGCCGGGAGCATTTCTGTTAGGCTCCATACGAGGTTCCGCTGGAGTGTTTCAAGAGGCGGTTGCGCACGAAAAAAAAACTGCAACCAGATCTTAAAACCAATAGACATTAATATAAGGATAGACGCCTCATGCAGCGCTCTCTCCTATTGTCGCTGACGAGATTTAGGGCGGCCATCTTGGAGCGGTAGACCACTCCACTTAGCCTTATGTGTTTAGCAGCAAAATGACACATCAGCGCATTTAATCGATCATAACACACTTTTTTGTTACTAGGAACTATATTCAAACATCTATCAAAGCTACATTTATAAACAATTGTATTATTTAAGTATGTTTTAATACATAGTTCAGCATATTTAAATATGATTAGTGGCCATAACAATAGAGTGGAATAGAAATGGAATATTCTGATATGGATGTATGATAAGCATATTACAAAGCACACAGCCGTGAATAATTTACTGTGAACGGCTGTGTGTATAATTTATTATAATAATACATATTTATATAACTATACAAATACAAATAAATAATTATTAATACTGAATAATATATATATATATATATATGTGTGTGTGTGTGGTGTGTGTGTGTGTGTGTGTGTGTGTGTGTGTGTGTGTGTGTGTGTGTGAGCCTCACATCAATAATCCATAGATCCGTACAATATCCCTCAGTGCTGAGGCATCTTCTGCTGAAGATTGAGGAAAGTAGGAGGGAGTACCGCTCCAAGATGGCCGCCATATTTCCTGCACCGGAGCAGCCAATGCGGGGTCTGCTCATAGACATCAATACGTAGACGCCTCATGGAGGCTGAGTTGTGAATTAAAAACCAGAGGATTTAGTGAGGAAAGATCAGTCAGGATCAGAGCTGGAGCTGCTGGTCTTCAGTCTGTTTTCCAGCTCAGCTTCAACATGTCGGTATTTAGCTATAAAGATGCTACGAGTCAGAGCCCAACATGCTGAAAATGTCTTTTTGAATGTGAAAGAAACATATATCGTATATACAGTATTTTCTATTCCACTTTTGGATCATTTCTCTTTTATCCTTGGCTTCAGCCTGTGACCAGAGTTCCCAGTATAATAAATAAATGTTTTATTCTTTCACTTTTTGTGTATTTTTAAATATCTCAATCTGAAGTATTAATTTATTAATGCAGCTTATGTAATAAAATAAAAATAATTTACTGTTATAATTATTTTTCACTCTTTGCTGTCAATAGTTGACAAACTGTAATAAATATTTATTATCTGGGGAAAAAGTAAGAAAAATATGTAGTTAATGTTTGACAATGACTGATTTATAAATCAAGTCATTTATCAATAACGTATAAAAATACAGGAAATTATTTGTTGTCTTGAAATGTTAAATGTACATTAAATTATGGAATTATGTAAATATATTGTTTAATAAAACTCTGTAAAAGTGTGTCTGTTCATCAATTTCAATATAAAAATGATCAGAATCGTTTATATCAAATAAAAACATTGTGCTCTTTATTCAGAAATGCACTGTTGAGGAAAAATAATTATTTTTAGTGTTTAATTCAGTTTAATCTTTTAAAACAAATTTATTAGTTTTGAATAGGTTTGTGTTGGCGGTTTAGAACTTTAAAACCTATGCCGGGGTAAGTATAGATAGTGATGGATGGCAGAAAGCTTTTAGCTTGGACCTTGGTGGTTTGTTTCACACAAGACAGAAGGTCGTAAACTAATATATCTAGGTGACACTATCTTTTTAAAATACCTTGGGAAACAGAAATTTGCCCAGGTCATGGGATAGAAAAAGCCTTCAGTGAGCATCTGGCATGGTTGAACTTTTGAACCATTAAAATCATAAAAGATTCCTCTTAGTATTGCATGCTCTGACTGAAAAGTGTATTATTTAGTTTTAGAATTAATTTAGGAATGTATTTGAGAATGTTTTGTTTTGTATTAGAAAAACAGGAATTGTATCTGATTATATTCTGTAGACATTATAGTTATTGTATTAGTTTAATATCAAGGAGGACTTTGGAGGGAATAACAGAGAAAAGGCATACTAATTTCCGGAATAACCTTATATTGGAGTAAAATACAGAGTTAAAGATGTGGTTCTGGAAGAGCGGGGGAGAAAAACCAGAGATTCACAGCTATATGTGAAAGTGCCTTAATTTGTTTCTCCTGGCATGAAGCCAGATAGTGGAAGGAAATAAATTAAAACTAAAAGGATCTCCAGGTTATAGGAGGAAACCTGATTTAGTGAAATGGCCTGAGTATAGTTGAATTTATAACCTATTCTGGCACATTGACCTGTAGTTTACCCGAAAAGTATTTGTTTAAAAGCTTACATCTCCACCTTTATCTGTTTTGGGTGGATTAGCAGGGAATTCCAGCTACGTCTCCTTAGACATCTAGAAGTCATAAAATTCAGCAGGACTTTAGGGATCTGTTTAACTTCACTAAACAAAGAAAGAGAAACTTCTCTTTGATCGTCCGAACAAAATTACAGGGAGGTACTACATTCAAAAATAGTCGGGAACGACTTCCAGTTGGTTGAGCCCAGATACACCTTGTAAGGAGGAGAGCACGCCTACAGGGATAAAAGTTTATGCTCTAGGGAAAATAATTCAGAAAAATAGCCGATCTTTGTTGTTTTTGCTCTGGCTCTTTTCTCCAAAGACGTCTTTGACTTTTATGTTTGTCTCCTCACTCAGGTAACAACTGTATGTCTCTGTGTTTTCTGTACTACTCTGTGTTCCCTATACTTTCTTCTGATTGGATTAAATTCTGTACTTCTGTGACGTCAACACGCATTGTTGTGGTTCTGTCCCCACACGCGGGCTGGAGATGCAGAGAGAATCCGCGACTGGGAAAGAAATTGAGCAAAGTTGTATTTTCCTAAATTTAGATATTATTCCTTCCTTAACAGACCCAAAACAATTAAATAATCACATCAAAGGTTAGAAACTCTGTCTTTAGTAATTTCTTTGAATGCCAAATATATTAATGTTTGTGAGAAAATGTGTCAATGGAAGGAATTAACTTAAAATGCTTTGTAAAACGGCACTTTTAAAGTTTGGTCCATTCACTTGTATCACCTTACTGGCAGAGATGATACATTCAATATGGCGGACGCTGTTACGTATCGCAGCAACGGGCCGACCCGCTCCATGAGGAGTCTACGTATTAATGTCTATGGGCTCTACTCTTATATTATGCCTATGCAAAGCCCAGCTGCGTTTCTACTTCTAGAGGACATTTTTTCACTTATATTTGGTTAAGTAAGGAGACCAGTGCCATCTAGTGTTTGTAAATACACATTGCAGGCTGTTGGCTTAAAACACAACTGTTACATTCTAAAGGTGACTGTTAACATAAACATAGTATAATATTATATATTATGTCTATGGTTAATGCAGCCCATTTACTTCTGTTGATCCAGCTTCAAGAGTCCATGTCGTGTTTGGTTGTTCCACTTGTTCTAATAGAAAGATACCGTACTGACATACTGTATGCGGACTGTTGGATGTAAAGTCCATGAGCAATACATATTGTGCTACTATCAGTATCAAATCAAAGACAGCAAGTTGCAAGCCTTTAAAACTGTGATGCTTTTATGGGTCAAATAGACTTAAAAAATTATAGCAGCAGCTGCTCAGGGGGGCCTAATCTAATTTTTTGTCAGGGGGCCCAAGATTCCTGGTGGCTCCTATGAATCCAGATATTATATATGATAAATGTGCTTATTACAGAGTTAAATTAAATTTGATTTGAAAAGTTTTAAATTACCCAGGAAAATATGCGGCTCCAGATGTTTTGACTGAAGTCCTGGGAATAATTATTAATTTCTGTAGAAGAGTAATGAATCTATTTGTCCTAATGTAAAATGTGTTTCTGGAGCTATAACAGAATTAATTGTGCTTGTAGCCTGACAACTATTATAGTCCTGTTATTCATTCATCTAAATGCTTAGAGGACAAAATAACTTGGTATTTTACCAAACATATTATAAAATATGTAAAATGCAAGCTTTAATGAAGTCATTGGGTATTAGATTGTCAATATAGCGTACTAAATTTTAAATGTACGCCTAATAAAAGAGAAAGGGATGCAGTGCTTTGCTACTGTATCACTAGAAATTAAGAAAAAAATACAGAGGGAGAGGGAAGAAGTTGAGCTTGACTTTCACAACCTAAACATGTAGATGTGGTGAGGAATTCTGTTTTAGTTCAGTTAGAAAATAAAAGGCGAGTTAAACGCCAACTCTGACAGATTATCAGCACAGCAGTTGTTTAATGAGCTAATAGCAGCATTAGCTAATCTACCACATTGATCACTTATTAATGATCCCAAAATAAACATCAAGCCATAAAAGCATAAATTTGTAATGGACTGAAGATAAAAAAATGTTGTGGTGATATTATGAGTACTATTGCTATTGTTATTATTAAAAAAACAATAGCAATAGTAACAATATTAAATTTTGACTAGAAAATTTCTGCAGAAATTTTACGGGGCATGCCAAAGTGTGCCTGTCGGCTTTGACCCAGCGTTATGATGCTAAAAACTTGCATTAATGCTAAAGAAAGCTGCAATCAATAACCTGCGGAGAGGCAGAAGTATGTTGACTAAGCTGTACTTGTAATATTTATCATGTTAAAATTAATGCATATAGAATAAAATTAGCCAATATGCTAATGTTAGCCTAAATGTGTCAATTTAAAATTACTGCAGAACGAGACAGAGGTCTTTCAGAAAATACCTATATTCTTCCCAAAACCGTTTTATCTGTTGAGGTAGGAAAGAATAAAATTAAAATCAGAAGTGATTAAGACACATGCGCTCTGTTGCCTTCCTGTTGAGACAAAAGAGACTGTGACTACTGACAAACAGCTGGGCAAGACAATGGTACCAAACCAGGACACAGAACAGCAAACATATGGTTTGCATGGGACACACAGAAAGAAGCTCCAAAATGGTAACAAAATGGGTGCACACACACACTCTCACACCTCGGGACAACTTAGAGAGGCCAGTTAACCTAACAGTCATGTTTTTGGACTGTGGGAGGAAACCGGAGCACCCGGAGAAAACCCATGCATGTACAGGGAGAACATGCAAACTCAAAAGCATTCAGACTTTTCTTAAAAGCTGAAAGGAGACGCTTTCACCATTACATTCGAGAAGAGTTTCTAAATAAGTCAGCAGCATCTGAGGAGCAGGAGGAGGTTAGCTGATTATATGGACTGAAGACACTCCCTGAAATCACACCATGTCTCTAGAGATTTCTGGACAAACTGCAGGTTAAATGTCTCGGTGTCCATCAGCCGCAAGAAGCTGGGAGAATCCGAACAACTGGTAAGAAGAAGCTCTGTTGGGGTAAAATTTAACAAAACTAAAGTGGTTTGTTCTGGTTTTTGATCGGTAATCCATTACCCGCCATAGAGACACGTCAATAAATCCGCCATATTGGAAGGGGAAACATTATTTTGGACATAGAATTTTGAAGATTCTCCAGGGAAACAAAGAAAACTAAAGAAAAAAAAAGTGTCAATTTAAAATTACTGCAGAACGAAACAGAGGTCTTTCAGAAAATACCTATATTCTTCCCAAAACCGTTTTATCTGTTGAGGTAGGAAAGAAATAAAATTAAAATCAGAAGTGATTAAGACACATGCGCTCTGTTGCCTTCCTGTTGAGACAAAAGAGACTGTGACTACTGACAAACAGCTGGGCAAGACAATGGTACCAAACCAGGACACAGAACAGCAAACATATGGTTTGCATGGGACACACAGAAAGAAGCTCCAAAATAGTAACCAAATGGGTGCACACACACACTCTCACACCTCGGGACAATTTAGAGAGGCCAGTTAACCTAAAAGTCATGTTTTTGGACTGTGGGAGGAAACCGGAGCACCCGGAGAAAACCCATGCATGTACAGGGAGAACATGCAAACTCAAAAGCATTCAGACTTTTCTTAAAAGCTGAAAGGAGACGCTTTCACCATTACATTCGAGAAGAGTTTCTAAATAAGTCAGCAGCATCTGAGGAGCAGGAGGAGGTTAGCTGATTATATGGACTGAAGACACTCCCTGAAATCACACCATGTCTCTAGAGATTTCTGGTGATTTCTGTTTCTGTTTTTCTGAGGAATGAGCATCTAACAGAATCAAAAATGTAACTCTTTACAATGGGTCCTTTGTCTAACAATATGTGACTCTTTCTCGACCTTGGTAAAGCGTCTCAACAATAATCTGAACTGTTGCACAAACAGTCAGGACCCATCCCCCCACCCATAGGGGAGGGAGGCTACCCTCAACATACAGGCACCAAGACAGGGGACAACAAAGTATCCCCACTCTTGCCTGGCGCCTCTGATCCTGGACAACTCCAAAGTGGAAGTATGTCCAGCCCCTGAGTCTGGACCTCTCTTCTTAACAGGTTCAAAAAATTGGACAACAAGAATTTTTAGGGCGATGTAAAGCTGGTTCTTCCTCTGCTGCCACTTTAACTGGAGCAGAAGGCCGGGTAGTTACCTTTACGTCGCTGTAGAGACCCGAGGAATCACTTTCGTTGACATCAGACTCTCCCAGAGAAAAGTCTTCAGACAGATCCATTAGAGATGAGTCTTCAGACAAATCTGCCTGAAGACTCATATCAGATGGATCTGTATGAAGACTTACGCAATAGCCCGCCTCATCATAATAATAAAGTCCCCAAGATGCCGAATCTGTTTTGGGGGGAACTTTGGAGACATTTTTCACTTTTAGAGTGTTGTCTCTAAGGGATTCTTCTTCCGCCTTTTTAATGGCGCTGGTGTCCATATAGCTAACTTCCCCAGCCGGGGAAGGACGAAACAGGTACGAATCAAATTCATCGTACTCCGTTTCGTCCTTAAAACTACTTATTTCAAACCTTATAGAGGGGAGAAGTTTGTTACAAACCTTCCTCACTCCTGTGGTTATTAAATACCCTGCTACAAAAGTGAGGGGGAAAAACAACGAGACAGCAATTTTTTCCATCCTTAAAATGCTGTAAAATGCAATGATTCTCCTCAAAGAGCTGCTTGTATATGAAGTCGTGTTGTGAGATACAAGAATTTAGAACCTCACATGTTCTTTGATCTATGACACAGATCTATGTCATAGATCTATGACCCCATCTATGACATAGATTTATGTCATAGATGAGGTCATAGCTACAATGAGTCTGTAGTTCTGGGGGAATGTCTTGCTTCTGATCGTTGCTATGGAAATGGTTAAATCAGTTCTGTGTAACGCTCTTTTATATGCGCAGGTCTGACTGCAAGGTTTAGTGTTAACCACTTTGTAGAATCAGAACTAGGTACGGCATGGAGTCATGATTGGGTGGATAATTGATGCAACTGATGCAAAAAGGTTTGTTTTGCTATTTATTGCAGTGACAATAATGACAGTAATAATAATAATAATAATAATAATAGCAACAACTAAACAAAATAGATTGTTCAAAAGAAACAAAGAAAGAAAAAAAATTAACCAATCAAAGAAATAATACTCAGTGATACTTCAAATGTAGTTCCAAAGTAGTCCAAAAGCAAAGGGAGAATAGTCTTTTTCCTTTGAATACTCCCCTGGAGTTTTGTGTATGTCCTGAATGGAAAGTGTCAGTTCGTTTTCCTACCACCAGGTGGTGTGTGGGTAGCTCACCATCCTCCTCATCACCTGAGTCGATGAAGGGGAAACCAAACACAAAAAAAAAACCTGGCCTAAAAGACCAGAAAACATACATTAAGTTCATATATAAATGTTATATTTATATAAGCTAAATGGGGAAAAACAATTAAATACATACTGCTATGTATTGACAACCATTTCATAAAAATGGGGGAGAAAAAAAATGTTCTTTTAAAAAGTAAAGTGCACTTCAAGTTCAAATTTACTCAAAGTAATTAGCAGTCGCTACAAACAACAACTAATAATCAGATCAATCAACTTAGGAATGTGATTGATCAACGTAGCTACAAACAAAATCATATTAGGTACCAGACTTCATTGCTGCACCAACATGGAATACAACAAACAAAGAAATCATGAAAAATAATCAAATCTAAAGTTGAAAGCGAAGCCTTTAAATATTAAAGGTGTGGTCTTTAATTTGGCTTCAGCAGTGTGACTTATTAATTAAGTGATTAGTCAGCGGACTTATCTGATCCAGGCAACTGATTGTCGAGTTTGGTAGCTGATGCTAACTGGTTGAGCGTTGCAGAAATAAAATCCCCACTATATAATCGAATGATATTTACTCACCGTCGAGTAACGGATTGTCTGAGGTGGATGCAATGTTAACTTGTTCTCATCTGATGGTTTACCAGGCGTCAACAAAGCCCAACCTGGTGAGTATTGCAGCGGATATATTAGCGGCGGTAGTATTGCATATACAACGTCAAGATCAGAGGGTTTTTAACAACTCACCATGGATCCTCGAGTTTTAGGGATGAATTTGTTCAGCGATGAGTCGAGTTGGAGATTTCAGATTGTTTTATTAACATCTGATGCCACAACAAACAGTGAGCAGCAGCATAGTGGAAACCCAGAAATACACATGAGGATCCCAGAGATTAAAGGGGTGACTTAAAGGGAAGGTGGGTGGGTCATGGTGGTCAGGTGGGTTACATCTGCATGAGTCAAACTATTAACCCTTTGCAACTGCTTCACTTAATCATTTGAGGCGCCATGAGATTTTAAGGGTTAAATATTAAGTTTAGAATGACAATGATATATTTAAACCATTAATTTAAGTAGGATTTTTCATCATTCTATGAAGTTTAAAATTTTGAATCATACTTGACTTAAAATATCTTAAAAGTAAACTGAAACTGAACTTAGAAACATTTGCTGCTGTTCTAAAATGTGATAAGAAATTTTCCTTGCTTGGAGAAGAGCTACAAAGAAATAACTTTGGTTTAATAATTTTACATGTTAGCATAAAAATAGAATAAAGAATGATCCCAAAGAAATGTTGCTGCCGCTCCATATTTGATGGATTGTAAACAACCCACTTGAACAGTTTTGTTCTGTACGGTGCGAAAACGTGAACAATAGACAGAATGTAATGTCTTCCAGCTTTTCCTGTGTAACAGAGTTTGACACCAACAGCAGCACAGCATCAGCAGCCCACATTGCTGATAGCTGGAAAGGAGACAAATGAATCCATTTCTATGCTTTCCTGTAAACTGATTATGAGTTTGTTGGTTTTTCACTTTTCTTGTATTTTAACCAATAAACCAACTGGTAAACAAATGTTTATATCTGTTTTTAAAAGAATAGTAGCTTCTCTCTTATGTCTCCATCAGATGAGCAGCATTAGCAGCTTTTGATGACATTATTATTAATAATAATTAGGTTGTTTTTGAATACCTTGCAGAATTTAAAATGAACTGATGAAGATGGTCTATGTGTCTAATCTGGCTGAGGAGAGATGTATGCGGTTCCCTTCTGGACCTGTTACCCCATCAACCCGATGTGGAAGACTAGCTGGTCAAATGCCTTTCCATGCAGTTCAGCTTGATTCTCATCTCCCTTCAGTTGGTCTCTCTGAGATTTCTCCCATTGACCTCTGTTTCTTCGGTAAGATTTAAACCGGGACAATTGGCGAACAGAATATCAATTTTCTGGGCTCCTGAAGGGTTATAACCTGCTTGTAGCTTCGTTCCCCGACTCTGCAGTGAACAAAGTCTTTCAGTCTGTGTTGGCCACTTCTCCAAGCATTGAGAAATTAAAGTCAGACCAAGAAGAATGTTTAAGACATTTTATTGCTGGTAAAGATGCCATTTACTTTGGCATTTCTATTTTGGGATGGTTTCCATTTTCCGGTAAGCTTCGTTGCGTAGATTCCTTCATGATCTAGCTGGCACATTTTATACGTCACGGCCAAACGCCAGCAATTGGGTATCGTAATCTAATTCTTTGGAACTTGAATTTCACACCTCCATTAGACAATCATTTCTCAATAGCCGAGGGTCTAGACCCTTTGCGTGAAGCAAAGCGTAAATCAAGGAGCTGTTTTTTTTTTCCAGTCTAGTGGGACACAACAGAAAGAAGTTGATCTTAAGTATGTGTGCATAGATGCGTGTCTTTGTCAGTGACTCTTAGGACAACCTGAGAACAACAAAAACCTCCAGCAACCGTGGTAACTGGTAACTGGACAGCAGAAACCGATGCCAGAGAACTCTGGTGTGTTTTGTTTTGAGTTTTAGCTGAAATTATGATTTGATTCTAACCGTGTCAGAAGAACACTTGATCTGCTTCTGGTGCAAAGTATAAAAGAAAAAAAGACCAGTAGCACAACGCTTACTTCGAGAGAAAGTAAGCGTTGACACAGAGAGACACAGAGAAAACAGGCTACGCATGACAAGGATCCAACGAAGAACACAGACACCAAGTGAGACTAAATGTACGCAGTAATCAAGGGAACGAGAAACTAAAAATAAACACACAGAAACACAATCATGACACATAGACCTGCTGCCCAGGGGCGGTGCTAGATGGGGGCCAGCAGAAATTATACTAAATAAATATATTTTGTTAATACTCTGGTGGATTATTTTAACCATCACAATTTTACTTTAACATTGAACTAAAATTTATAGTACTGCACTTTTAGCTGCTGTATCGAAAAAGGATCATACTTTCCATCTGAAAGGGATCTGCAACCTGTATTTCAATCTGGAGAGACTCAGACAGAGAAAGAAAAGCGATTTATAAGAGTTTAATGACAAAATAAACATGAAAATAAACAAAGCCTTTGGCGTTCAGGCCCCAGTGGGGGACGTCGAGCTGGACTTCGATAAGCTCAATGAACATTCCTGATGCAGCATAGGAATGTAGACGCCCGGGGCCTCTGGTGGCGGTCGGAGGAGGATGAGGCCTGAGAGCCGGGAGCAGAAGGTGGAGATGAGGCGGAGGTGAGTCGATCGCAGCTGGTGAGCAGAGGAGGCCGTGGGTGAAGGTCCTTTTGAACTGGAGCCTGAACGATGATTGGCTGGAACGAGGCTTGGACAGGCACTGATAGGTCCAGGTTGCAGAGAGGGAGGCGCTGATAGAAGAGCTGGGTGTGACTAGAGAGTCTTCCAGACTGAACTTTTGTCAAGACTCCATTTCTGTAGACACAAGTGGCTCTTTGGCTTATTTAATATATCAAATGATGATATATCATGCTCTGTTTTTCTGTTTCATTTTTTTTTTAAGTGTTGCTGTGGAAAAACACTGACTACCCCGGCCCTCATGGTAAATTTGATCTTGAACCAGCCTCCCGGCCTAACTCATTTGTATAAATATTTTAGTATCAATCTTTACAATACCAACATTTTCACATGATTTTTATTCTTTTGGTTATTATATCAGGTGTTATGATCAGTTACTCATTAGTTGAGCTGTTTACCAAATAGTTTTTAAACTTGCTTAATTAAACGTGTTTAAGGTACGCTGCTCTGATTGGAGTACAATTTTGGATTGCTCTATGGATCATTTTTAAAAACAAAAAACTGCCATAAAATATTGTCTATCACTACAGCGGACATCCCACCCCATGAGAGTCGAGCGACACGCGCCATGATCGGCGTCCCTTAATTTAATTTCTGAAAGGTGGCAACACTAGGGACAAGGGAATTAATTTAAAAAGACCTATTGAAAAAAGACGAGAAAAGTGGATCAATCTACTGCTGAAAGCAGGAGTTGCAAAAACTAACAATGCCAGAGTTTGCAGCCACCACTTTCCTACAGGTAAGAATCGCATCGCTTAAATTGTGTTTTCAGATACTTTGGACTACATGGCCCTGAGGTGCAAAGCACCACAACATTAACGAAAACACTACTAAAATGGAAGAGATACGTCCCAGTGGGAGACCTAAGAAATCGCTGATTGAACCATAGACATAATATAAGGAAAACGTATATTAAGGCTATGGGAGGGAATACCGCTCCAAGATGGCCGCCGTATTTCCTGGCCCGGAGCAGCCGATGCGGGGTCTAGTCTTATATTATGTCTATGTTAAAGCCCGACTGTCTGTTTAGGAACGACTGGTGACGTAATGACAGAGTTTTAAACGGGCATCTACACGGACACCCTGTCCCAAGAACCATTTTCCACAACTATCAAGGGTTGCGTCGCATCAATCCGTATTCAGGTACTTACAAATAAGGCCAGAAAATGCGAGAAACGATGAGAACACGAAACAATGGAATTAAATTAAATTGTATTAAACGTAAAATAATAGACTTTATATATATATATTTTTATTTTATTTTTTTTTTTTTTCCTGATGAATAAATAATTTTTTTGGAACTGAATTGATTTAGGTTCTATATACAAATATGTCATGATTTGTTAAAATCGTGACTACTTTCTTTTTACTTCACACCTAAGTAGAACTTTGTCTTGCTCTGTCTTACAAAAATACAAAATCCCAACAAAATACATCACAAAAAGTGACAAAGTTAAAAAAAAACTACATTCTTTGCTCCCTTAAAGAGTTTGATTATTAATTAACCACAACTGCCAAAACTTATCATTTTGTTTTGGTTTTACAACAAAACTATTCTCTGAAACCAATGTCGACAAAACTTGACCGGATGTTACAGGGATTAATTCACTCCAGCAGATGGCAGCAGTGAAACAGGAGGCAAAATAAAGCATGCCTGTACAGATGCCTGATTGAAATATGATAAGAGACGTAAACAAAAGACGCGGAGACTCATTCGTTTGAGACTTAAGTGGAATCAGTCGAACAGAAACGTGCACAGCTGCGGTGTGGCCGTATGGTTCTGTTTGATGAGATTCCAATGTGTTACACAAAGAGCAGACATCATGGAGACAGTGGATTATGCTCTTCGGAATATTCTGCCTTTAGAGGACAAACTGCAGGTTAAACGTCTCGGTGTCCATCAGCCGCAAGAAGCTGGGAGAATCCGAACAACTGGTAAGAAGAAGCTTTGTTGGGGTAAAATTTAACAAAACTAAAGTGGTTTGTTCTGGGTTTTGATCGGTAATCCATTACCCGCCATAGAGACACGTCAATAAATCCGCCATATTGGAAGGGGAAACATTATTTTGGACATAGAATTTTGAAGATTCTCCAGGGAAACAAAGAAAACTAAAGAAAAAAATCTGTAATTATATTTCTTTGCTGTTAAAGCTCTGGTGTATTAAAATATACATATAATATAGGGTAAGAAAGAAAGCATACAGAATGTGTATATGTGTATGTCTTGTTTTTTTTATTTGTGTTCTGTCTGTGCAGCTTTGTGTAACAGAATTGTAGATCTGGTTGCCTTGGAGTGCTGGTGGCAGATTTACTCTGCCTGTTGAATTAATGGTACAACAGGCCACATCTTTATCAAGCAAATAGGACAGATTTGACTTGCACAGCAAGACAAAGGTGACAAAATAAAATTAAGGCAATAAAAGGAATGTGCCTTTATATATGTATGCACAAAGGAGATTACTTCTCTGTGTGGTGGGTTTGCTTGCCTTGCAGCAACGAAATAATATATTTTTCCTGTTGCACATTTTGCTTTATTGAATTAATGGAACAACAGGCGGTATGTGATTCACGCAGCAAACAAGACAAGTTACAAGTACAAAGAAACAAACAGAACAAATGACAGAAGATCAACAGTGCTGCCATGACTAGTTGGTTAAAATCATAATGTTGTCTAAATGTTTTGTCAGGATCAATAGATGTACCTCACACATACGTCTTTGAACATAAAACTGCTTTTAGATTTTGCTACACATCACAGTGTGTGAAGGAAAGCTGTAGCCATCAGAACTCTACATACAAGATATTTAAAACCATCAACAATAACGTATTGAATCAACAACGCAGTAATGGCGGAGGCTGAAATCTTGATTCTGGTCTCTTTTCTGTAGATCTGTTTTTCCCCTCTTGTTTCCATCCTAATATTTTGTGTAAATCTCATCACCAAACAGTTTTTATCTGTTTACAGTCGGGCCCTGTGTGGACAGACACGTGAGTTTCTGTGGAGTCCTGCTGAATGAGATTCAGTTGACCATGATGTCCATGTGTCTCCTGCAGACAAGCAGCATCTTGTGGTGATCAAAAAAGAGGTTCCCAGTCTGCAGAGCTCCGGTTTGGACCAGCAGAACCCAGAACTCCACCATATAAAAAAGGAAGAGGAGGATCTGTGGGTCAGTGAAGATGGAGAGCAGCTCACAGTGAAGATTGTAGATGATGAGACCCTTAAGATATCAGAGCTCTGCCACGTCCAAACTGACTATGGCAAAGAGACTGAAGGTCCAACAAACAGCCCAGCTAAACAAATGGAAACAGGACCTGATGGAGAGGACAGTGGAGGAGCAGAACTAGACAAAAACCCAGAACCAACAGGATATGGGACCGAACAGCAGGAGGTCCAGAAGAAATATGGTAATCATCAGGTTCTGCTCTGTTTGCATGAATTTCTCTCATCATAAAGATGGAAAGAGCGATGTAATTTAATAAATGCATTTGTTGCAGCATCAAACATAAAACTAACACACTAATATAAATATACAAATTGCCTTGTAGACAGCTGAGGGAGGGGCAAAGGTCATGTCTAAATTGCAGGCAGCAAAGGGTCAAAATATTTTATTATCTGGAAGAGACGATTACAAAAGTCTCTTGAAACATAACTTTTCTGCTTCTCTTGCAGATGATCAGACACTGTTTGTAATCAAAGTAGAAGTTCCTGATTCACGGAGGTCCAGTTTAGACGAACAAGACACAGAAACACTCCAGAAGACAACGCAAGAGGAGCTGTGGATCACTCAGGATGAAGAAGACCTTGCTTTGATGAGTGAAGATGAAGAGAAACCTCAGTCATCAGAGCTTCAGCTCATCAAAAGTGAAGACAGCAGAGATGCTGAAGCTTCAACCTTCAGCTCAGCTGAACAGACGGAAACAGAATCTGATGGAGAGGAGGGTGGAGGACCACAGCCAGACAGGAATTCAGATACACATGCTTGTTTACAGTCCAGTCGTTCAGGCTCTTCCGAGACTGAAGTCAGTAGGAAGTGTTGGTCAGGAGTGAGTGCAGACGGCTGTGATGACAATCTACCAGGTTCTGGATCTAAAAATAAAGGCTGCAGTGAAGGCCGGTGGGAAATCAGGACACTTCAGTCAGGCGTAAACAACAGACCTGGAGGTAGAAGTGCCGTGAAACCCTTCAGCTGCCCAGACTGTGGTAAGCAGTTTGTGTACCAGCAGTCATTCCTGAAGCATCTGTCATGTCATTCAGGAGAAAAGGCCTCCACCTGTTTGGCTGATATGAAACAATCAATAGCCAAAGCTGGGAAGAAATCGATTGCTTGTGTTGTTTGTGCAAAAATGTTTAAGGACCAGTATTATCTTAAATGTCATATGAGGCTCCACACTGGAGAGAAACCATTTAGTTGTGATGTTTGCGGTAAAGCGTTTAGGCATTCTCATATTCTTAAACTTCACTTAAGAACCCACACTGGAGAAAAACCCTTTACTTGTGATGAGTGTGGTAAAACGTTTACCAAGCTGCAAAATCTTAAAGGTCACATGACGTGCCACACAGGGGAGAAGCCTTTTCAGTGTGAGGAATGTGGCAAAAGATTTACACAAAGGGGAACACTGAGGAACCACATGATGATTCATAAAGGAGAAAAACCTTTCGCTTGTGGCGGCTGTGACAAACATTTCAGGCTTAAAACAGATCTTCAGAAACACACGGTAACCCACACGGGAGTGAAACCATTTCCCTGCCGTTACTGCGGAGCCAGATTTGCTCATCGGGGCGCTTTGACGAGACACATTAGACGGCACACAGGTGAGAAACCATTTGCGTGCAATAGATGTGACAAAAGATTTTATCGAAATTCTGAACTGAAGTATCACGTGACAGTTCATACAAGAGACTGGAAGCAAGACACTGAAAACAGAAAGTTTGCCTGCAAGGAATGTGGGAAAAAATATATAAGAAAGGTGCATCTTACAGCACACATGAGTACCCACTTAGGAGAAAAACCTTTCAGCTGCAGTGTTTGTAGTGTGAGTTTTACACGCCATGATAGTCTGAAGAGACACACAATGAGAGCCCCGGTCAATAGAAACTGCTCATTCTGCCAATCTAGATGAGTACATCTAGATTGGTGTAAATGCTGTTTGGTGTATTTTGTATAGATTAAAATCAGTGCAACATCATAGATGGTAAGTTTTCCAATATAATCATCTTATTGGTATTATCTACATGAAGCGCCTTGCTAAAACATTAAGACAATGTTATGTAAACTGTTTAATGTTCATGCTGTGCTAATGTTTTTCAGTGTGTACATTCATGCCTGTTGTAGTTATGCATCTACAAAGTCTCTAACTTGACAGTTACTATGTTATAATGATATAGCTACAAACCACATCTGAAACGCAAATGCTTCAGCAATAGACTTCTTTTTTTTAATCAAAGGTTTTAAATTTTGTAGTTTTGCTAAATGCCAACATGCCCATGTTTGTAATGTAAAAGCTTGTTTTTGTCATATTTGTTGGATATCTTTTATACTGTTGTATGGAAAAGGCAATAGAAAGCCTATTTATCTTCAAGAAGGCCTGACATAAAGACTCAAACATTGTCCCTTCGAGTTGCTTTATTTAAAAAGCTTAAACGATTGGTTTGTGCTTTAAAAGTAACAAAATTCCCACAGTAGATAATATCTAGGCATTCAGAGATTTTCTCTAAACAAGTTTTTATTTTTATTTTTAGCTGCATTAAGTGTTTGAACTGCAAAGGTGGCAAATCCCCGGTGACAAACAGCGTTTCCATATTTACCACCACGGTTGTGAACTGTCTGCTGCATTTGCGAATAATGTCCAGCAGATGGCAACAGAGCGGCAGTTACCGACTACTGTCCGTGCAGATGCCTGCTCAAAAATAATAATTTAGAAAGACGTAAAGGCTTCGCTTTTCATATTTATGGATCCAGTCTGATAATTATCAGTCTGCTTCATGTCACAGAGCGCAGACAACATGAAGGAAGTGAATCATGTTCATAACATCAACTTTGAAAGTCTGCCTTTAGAGGACAAACTGCAGATAAAACAGCTCGTCGTCCAGCAGGATGCTGGCGCAAACCAGACAACTGGTAAGAACTCAGGATAACATGATTTTAGCTAAAGGTGGGTTGTTATTCACTTGTAATGGTTTGGGAAAATCAAACCTCACAATAGTCCGAATTCAAACTGGAAAAAATGTGCGTCCTCTCCAGTAAATCCAGAGTCAGTATGGCTGCTGCGCATATCAAAACGCTGTGAAAGTAGCAGAAATAAACAATTTCTTTGCTGTTCTGACAGGTTGTATCGCACTATTGCAATCTGTACACATGCTAGTTTGCAGAGTGAATGCATAGAACAGGACAGCAGGCAGCCCGGTTGCATAAAACAACATTGAAAGACCTACTGGAGGCACTGAGGCTGCGCACTGCGCTGCTTCTGTCTGTCTCCAAGGTGCATTTGGGGCACATTTATCTTTATCCTGTCCAATTAATACAATAAACTAGCTCCCGGTTCCTGAGGTAAACATGTCAGAATGTCTGGGATAATTAGCCAGAACGAGGAACATTGAAGGCGGAATGTTCTTTCTCCATTATTTGGAGCAGAGCTGCATATTATGACAGTGTGAGATAAATAATAGTTGTGAAAAACTGAGACGCTTACAAGTTCTTGTTGTTGTGCACATTTATGCGTGTTAAGGTCCGTTAAGAAATAATTAGTCGTTTTATATTTTGAAAAACAGGAAGAAACAAAAGAAAAGCAGGTAAAATCTAGGTTGGTAAGTAAATTAGAGTCAAAGACATTAATGACACAATTTATTTATTTAGATCCTTTTCTTTAGCAGTATGTGAGTAGACAGTCCTCTGCATGGCAATTTGTGATTACACTCCTAACTATTGCTGCATCTCTTTTACTTTTGTCTGCTAGCAAAGGCCAAAAACGTCTTTTTAAATTACAAAATGTCAGACTTTTTTAACCAGATAAGATAAATGTCTCTCCAAATTGTCGTAAGAGTATCTCTGTGTTGCTCTGCGATGAATTTCACCTCACTCGCTCAATCTCACCCATTTGTCCCTGGCAGATGAGGAGCGGGTATTGGTGATAAAAGAAGAGGTTCCTGAAGAAAACCTCCAGATAAAGAAGGAAGAGGAAGAACTCTGCCCCAATGCTGATGGAGAGCTGACCAACGAGGAGGAGGAAGAGACTGAGGACAACAGGTTCCCCTTCACGGTTGTTACTGTGAAGATTGAAGATGATAAAGAGAAGCCTCCGTTATCAAATCCTCATCACATTAAAACTGAAGACAATATGGAGACAGAGGCTCCAAGCAGCAACTCAGCTGAACAGATGCAACAAAGTCCAGCAGGAGTTCAACTGGGATGGAAGGAGATTCCGGGAAAATGGTGTTCGGACGGTGAGACCCTTCTCAGATTTTAATTGGATGTTTATCTAAAGGCCTCCTAATCAATCTGGAAAAGTCTGGAAACTATTATCAAGGTCTGAATATAAAGAAAAATGGATTGCTGTAAAATATTGCAAACCTTTATTGCAAAACTCTTATTTCTTATTTATTTTCTTGTTTCTTCCCCCTTTCCTTCCTTGAGTATTTCCCTTTCTTGTGCTTCCTTCTCCCTTTTTTTCTTTCTTTGTTGGGACCATAATTTTTTTTTCTTCTTTGTGTTTTTTCGTCCTTTGTTGTGTTCATTCTTTCCTTCCTTCCATGTTTCATTTTTTAACTCCTTCCTCATATCCATTCATACTTCCTTCAAACGGTCCTTCCTTATTCTTCTTCCTTCATTCCATCTAAAGCCCACAGCCGATAGAAAGGTCTCGTGGTCATCAACTAAATTTAAGTCCGACACACTTTAATTAATCTCTTCTTGTGTTATTGCTGCTTAGACAGCTGACAGAAGAAACTGTTTTCTACATTTAACTTGAATAAAAGTTTTTATTTAACTCGTAATTTGGACTTTGTTGGAAAAGTAAAAGAGCCAGACCTGAATAAACATTTTGCCTCCTCTGTCATTAAGCAGCAGGAGCGATTTATGAAGCCGTTTCACTTGTAGGATCTGTAATGCAGCTTGTTGTTGTGTCTCTTGCAGAGGACCAATGGGTGTTGGCGATTAAAGAAGAGGTTCCTGTTCTGTTGAGATCCAGGTCAGACCAGAAGGACTCAGAGCTTATCAAGATAAAGAAGGAAGAGGAGGAACTGTGGATCAGTCAGGAGGAAGAGCGGCTTACTGTGAAGAATGAAGATGAAGAGAAACTTCGGTTATCAGAGCTTCAGGAAATTAAAGCTGAAGCCAACAGACAGGCTGAATCTTTAACCAGTAGTTCAGCTGAACAGATGGAAACAGAACCTAATGGAGAGGATGGTGGAGGACCAGAACCTTATGGGGCTTTTAACAGTATTTATGGAAAAACAATAAATAATGAGACTGCTGTTAAATTACACACAATGACTCACATTGGAAACGGAGAACATGGTAAAGGATTTAGAGAAAAGGGTTACCTTCAGACACATCGGTCGCAACTTCGGACTGAAGAGAGAATATTTGTCTGTGATGTTTGTGGCACGAGGTTTCAAAGACGTGAAACGCTTAAAAACCACATGAGGATCCACTCCACGGAGAGACAGTTCATCTGCAGTGTTTGTAGTAAAGCGTTTTCAAGACAAGATCATCTAAAGAGTCACTTGCGTGTTCACACCGGAGAGAAACCGTTCAGTTGTAGTTTTTGCAGTAAAGGATTTTCACAGCAGATTCATCTGAAGAGTCACTTGCGAGTTCACACAGGAGAGAAACCGTTCGTTTGTAGCTTTTGCAGCAAAGGATTTTCGCGACAGGATCTTCTGAAGAGCCACATGCGAGTTCACACGGGAGAAAAACCGTTTGTCTGCAGTGTTTGCGGCAAAGGATTCTCGCAACAGAATCACCTGAAAAACCACATCGGTTTTCACACAACGCCGTTTAGCTGTAGTGACTGCGGTAAACGTTTTGTGAAGGAGGACCAGTTAAAGCGACATGTGAGGCTCCACACGGAAGGGAGACCATTTGGTTGTGACGTCTGTAAAAGCAGGTTTTATAAAAGGTATCATCTTGAAAATCATATGAGGATCCATTCAGGAGAGAAACCGTTTGTGTGTGGAGTTTGCAGTAAAGCGTTTTCACGAGACGGAGATCTGAAGCGTCACATGGGTGCCCATGAGGGCTGTAACTAATGACTCAATAAATCTGTTTTCTGCTCATTCCATCACTATTTTAACCCATTTCTGATCTTTTTCCGTGCAGTTTTTTGTGTTTGACTCCTCATTTTCAAGTTGACACTGCAGGTCTTGGGGCATCACGCACTCCCTCCTCCCTTACCTGTTGCTTTGTGGTTCCTCCTTCCACCAATTTCAAGAGACTCAGTCAGATGTTCTGAAGTCATCCTGTGGAAATTAAGGAAACATACATTTCTATCAATGGAGTGATGTTTGGAAATGGTCAAAAAGCTAAAAGCAACGTTCATTGGAGGACTCCCAGTTTCCCCATGAAGGGAAGAGAGGAAAAACGTATTCTGCAGAATAACCAAGTTGACCTAAAAACTATGACTAAATTAAACGCATTTTATTTTTGCAGTGTAGCTTGACCCTTTTCCTACTGCGTACATCTTTTTACGAACATCACATTTTTACAAAATAACATGCTTATTCTCTGTGTTTTTAGGTGTCACTTTAAACTTCATCATACTGCTTGAAACTAAACAACTATTTAGCACTTAAAATGTATAACATCTTTAGCAAAAAGAAACTGCAGAGCTTTTTGATCAACTTCCCCAACAGTTTCCTCTCAACTTTTGAGAGCAGACCGTACAAGATGAAGAAATCTGATGAAATTGAAGTTTCTTGCAATAAAAATAATCAACAATTAGTGTGTTTTGTGTTTACTTCTATTGATGTTCATGCCTTTCATCATGCAGGGAGCAATAGTTCCACAGCAAACTGATCACACAATTTATAGTTGATGAAAGGTAAATTCAGTGTTACAAACTGAGGATTGTCTGTGTTGTACAATAACAAAGAATAATAGTACCTTCAGAAACATGCAGGAATATGAGTGAAAAGCTTAATTTTGATTGAACAAATCCTCATTCTGTGTGCTGGAAGACAGCACACTCTTGGTTTAAGAGACCAAGAGTTTCAAACACTGGTGTTATGCCATCAGCTGCCTCCATTGTGAATGGACATTGTGGTTGTTTTGGTGAAAATGTTGATTTAAGATGGAAGTTAGCTAGTTCTGTCCATATCTCAGAGCTAATATCTGTAGGAACTTGGTGTTGTAGATCAGAGGTGGAGTCACGAAGGTAAATGAAGTGATGTAAGTGACAGAACCTTTTTGGGAACATGGCAGGGAGTTTTTCCAGATTGGATTCAGATGGTTTTAATTCCAAGCGGGTCGGCCTTGTCTGCATCCAATGTGATAATTAAAGTCAGGTCTGGTCCAGTCGTGAGCAGTCATATGCAGTTCTCAGATGTCCTGAATAAACAAACTGGGTTTAAGTTTTGCATGTTGTTGCATTTAAAATTATTTTAAATGTTCATTTCATGTACAAAAATGTGTTGATGTATGTTTGCTCAGTTTATGTCAGTTTACAACTGGAAGAGATTCCTCCCTGTTGTTTTACTTTATAGTCATTCTGATAAACAACAGAAGTGGGTTTCAATCTCAATGCCTGTGCTGTAATTTCAGACCACATCTCAAGTGGATTCTATTCTTGTTGAATTCCTGAGGAGTTGTTTCTTTTTAGTGTTTGTTTACAGGCTGGTTCATGACAAACGGCAGTCTGCTGTGCTTTCTGAAAGCCTCAAGAAGAGAACAAAAGAGCTCTGGCTGAGCTGAGCTCCATCTTTACTAAATGTTGTAATGAGGTGCAGGGACAGCTGCTAAGTGAAAACAGATGTCTCTGACATAGGCTTTACTTCTCTTTGGTAAGAGTTAGTTTAGCTTTCCAAAATAAAACGTAATAGTTTACAGTGGTCTAGATTAATTGATATCCAGTTCTTTGAGGGTTTTGCGAACATTTTCTTTGTTCTTTTCACTGAAAACCTGAGCGACTGACTGCTGTAGGAGCTAGCTGACTCCAGAAGAGGGAGACACCACCAAGGCATAAAGGCATAATTAGAGAGTGTTTGTGCAGATGCCTGATCTAAATCCAGCAGCGAACCATAAATAAATAATTTCCAGACGGAGACTGGAGCTCCAATGGCCTGTAACGACACTATAGATCCAGTCTGAGACATGTACCCGACTAGAAAATGAGCTATTGTGCATGGCTAATTTTAAAGAGCAGAAACCATGAAGACGGTGGATTATAAGCGGTACTGAAAGTCTGCCTTGAGAGGGCAAACTGCAGAGAAAACAGCTCGTAGCCACTAACCGCAGGATGATGATGAAAACCCAACAGCTGGTAAGAACAAGCTCTGGCTTAATGAGGATATGACTGCTTTTATTTAGGTTTGGCTATTCTTCGGGTAGACGCTTAATTGACTATTATTACGACACGTCAGCGCGTCCGCCATGTTGGAAAGAAAATACGGGTTAATTAACTTTTCACTTGAACGGAAAACATACTGTTTAGACTGGATTTAAATCAGTTTGGCTATCACAAAAATAATTTTATCTCCCAAACATAGATTGTAGCCTTTACCTGAGCTGCTCTTTATTTCTTTTTGTAGTGACTGGTGTAAAAAGCATTCATTAACATTAAAGGTTTTTTAAAACCTAAAATAATTAAAAGCTTCGAAATTTCAATGTGAGGAAAAACGGCGACATCTGATGGTGAACTGGAAGTACAGCAGTTGTTTAATACAGACCCAGGTGTCAGTAAAATAAGTATTATTGTCTTAATTCAAAATATCCGCTGTAAAAATCGATAAATGTAATCGTATATCTTTAACGCTGTTTTCACCAATGTTTAGAAAATTTACTCCTAGTTTCCAAAAATCACATATCAAGAAAATGGAGTACCTTTTTATTTTATTTTTTTTTTTTTACAAAAAGCACTTTTTCTTTAGTTTCACTCACTCATTTTTGTGAACACATTTATTAGTAAATTGAATTAAGTGTTTAACTGCCAGAGCTAAGAAATAAATTCAGGAGCAATATGTTATCTATTCATCTTCTCGCCCTGTCTATTTTAGACAACACTCAAACACCCTGCCATGTGTTGTCCTTTGTTGTTTAAACATGAACATATTTTTTCCTGTAATGCAGAACATACGAGAAATGTAAAGCTGTTTCTTTTAACAAATTTTAGATCTTGTTATGAATAGAAATGTTCTCGTTTTAACAAGATACTTTTTCTGAATTTATTTTTTTTCTGCAACAGTTGCTATTCTGTAAATTTAATCCCTACATGTTTGGGGAATTTTTTCTGTTAAACTGATAAAATCTACTTTTTTTATTTTATTTTATTTTTTTACTTATTTAGAATACATTTTGTTGTGAAAAAGACAAATGTGGAAAACTGGACTTAAAAAAAATCCACGTAATAAGGCTTTTCATTTGTTTATTTCTGTACCAATGATTATTATTACCAGTATTAAGATAAACAATTATTGCCTAGAAATATGACTGAAAATCTAACTTCAAACCATCTGATTTCTTCCTGGCCAGTGTTGTAATACAGACATGAAGCTGAAGCTGTGTCTCTTGTTCTGTAGCTATGACTGCAATGGTTTCTGCAGCATTTTCATGCTGTGTGGTTTATTCTGAAACTCTTTCCTGATGTGTCTCTCCTCAGACTGCGAGCAACACTAATGTCTGAACATTAGGAGACTGAAGATGGATTCACATCTCATCAGGAAAACATCTTAACGGCGCCGACCTTTACTTGAAGTATATTTAGAGATGTGGGCTAATTCAGAACACCAAGCTGGAAAAACACATCGATCAGAGATGGAAAGCCGGGACTCTGAAACACAATCCAGCTTCTCTCCAACTTGCTAAGAAAGAGACTGAAGGTAAATCATTTTCCCTTCCTAATTAAACTGGATGGGTATTAATTAATTGGATTCCTGTTTAAACCTAGCAGCCACCACTGCACTAACAGCTTTCTTATTCCACACACTATTTTTAAGATCTGGGTGTCATTCACTGTTGTTTGATAAACCTAATTGGTCAAGTTAAATTACTAACTTGTAAAGTAATGCTAGATTAATTAGATCTGTTGCAATTGGTAAGGAATTTATTTCCTAAATGATGCCATCATCTACTTTGCATAATTGTCAATTTGCCTGTATTATTTTTTTAATGTCATTATTCAAAACATCCTCTTTTTTTAAAATCTCTGTATCATAACTACAAATGTGGCACTCGCTTATACATCTACAAATGTTTAATTTGTTTTAGGTCTTTGTTTATGTTTCTTTGCACTTTTTAAATTAATAAAAGAGAAAAAAAAATCAAGAAGGAAAATTCTAAGTTTTGATTTCATAGGCGGGTAAATTGTTCTACTGAGACCAACCACTGCCACAGGAAATGAGCAGTCTAATCAGGGATGTGTGGATTATTTCATTATGGATTTTTATTTTTAAAGGAGTCACAGATGTCCATGTGTGTTTCAGTGTTTTCTGGGCACCAGCTGTGGGTGGTTAAAGAAGAAGTTCGCAGAGACTGGAGCTCTTGTTTGGACCCTCTTGGCTCAGAGCTGCCCCACATGAAGGAAGAAGAGATGTCTGCTGTGAAAAGTGAAAAAGAAGAAAAACCAAAGTTTTCAGATTGTAGCTGCATGAAAACTGAAGACACGAGAAGAGAACCCCTGACGCCCAACTTGGCTAAACAGATGGAAGCAGAACCTGATGGAGAGGACTGTGGAAGTCCAGAACCAGGCCCAAGCCTCAATAGTTCTTATCAAGAAAGTGAGATGACCATTCACCGTACAGGTAAAAGAACCAAATGCTGTGCCAGATTTAAAGGTCTGACTGGAGCTGGTTGTTTTGTCTCAAAACATTCAAACGCGAGACTAAATTTCACCTGATTGACTAACGAAACCAAAAATAATAATATTCCTATTAACAACTTTAAAAAACAAACAAACAATAAATTAGATGCCTATCATTATCAATATACCATAGTTTGCTTTAAGTTTTAAGAAAAACATACTAACTTTTTTTATGCTTTTCAGTTTTCCCAGTTCAGCAGGTGTTGGGGATGAAGCAAGAGGCTCCCCAAGACTTGAGCTTTTGTTTGAACCAGAAAAACCCAGAGCCCTCCCACATAAAGGAGGAAGATGATGACCTGTGGGTCGGTGAGGAGAGAGAACAGCTTATTGTGAAGATTGTAGATGATGAGAAACTTAGTTCGTTATCAGAACTTCATTATGTCAAACCTGAAGAGGGCAGAGAGACGGACACTCCAAACAAGATCTCAGCTGTACAGATAAAGAAAGAGCCTGATGGAGACTGTGAAAGTCCAAAACCAAGCAGGACCCGTTGTTCAGCTACTCATCTGCAGTCAAAGAACAATGAAAATGCATCCCACGCTTCTGATACTGAAAACAGTGGGGAGGATAACAGCTCTGTGACACCCCAATCAGTGGGTAAGCCTACCAACTCTTCAGTTGAGAAGAAGCAATCTAGAAAAAAGAAAAACGCCGACACTCAACCGGGAGCCAAAGCTGAAAAGAAATCATATGCTTGTGAAGACTGTGGTAAAACATTTCCATATCAGTGTCATCTCAAGTCTCATAGGAGACTCCACACTGGAGAGAAACCATTTGCTTGTGCAGACTGTGGTAAAACTTTTTACCAGCAATATCAGCTTAATTGTCACATGACAGTCCACACGGGGGAGAAACCATTTGCTTGTGATTTTTGTGGTAAAACATTTCCTTATCAGTGTCACCTCAAATCTCACTTGAGACTGCATACTGGGGAGAGACCCTATGCTTGTGGTAACTGTGGTAAAGCATTTACAGAGCTGAAGGATCTTAAAAGGCACATGAGATGCCACACAGGAGAGAAACCTTTTCAGTGTGAGGTGTGCTATAAAAAGTTTAGTCTAAAGGGGGCTCTGAAGCGGCACATGATGATTCATAACGGAGAAAAACCATTTGCATGCACTGATTGTGACAGACACTTCAGATTTAATGCTGATCTTCAAGCACACATGTTAACCCATTTAGGAGTAAAACCATTTGCCTGCGCTTACTGTAATGCAAAATTTACTCGAAAAGGAAGTCTGCTTCTGCATGTTAGACACCACACTGGCGAGAATCTTCTTACCTGTGAAGTCTGTGAGGAAAAATTTGTCCGAAAATGCGATCTTGACAACCATATGCCAGTTCACTCAAGAGCACAGAAGGTTCCATCTGGAAATGAGAATTTTGTCTGTGATGAATGTGGGAAAAAATTTGTTGAGAAGTCACGCCTAACGAGACACATGATTACGCACACAGGAGAGAAACCATTCAGTTGTGATGTTTGTAGTGTGAAGTTTTCACGACAAGAACACGTGAAAAGGCACAAAATGACACGGCACAGTATGATAAGAACACGTGAAGAGACACAAAACGACACAGGAATGCATGAAGTCACACAAAACGACACAGGAATGCATGAAGACACACAAAACGACACAGGAATGCATGAAGAGACAGAAAATGACTCAGGAATGCATGAAGACACACAAAACGACACACCACAATACATGAACATATAAAGAGACACAGTCACAGGAACATAAACGCCTCAGAACACTCAACATAAGATAAGAAGAGATGAAGAGACACAAACATGACGCTCCAAAAGAAAGTCAAACCACAGTTTCATGGTTTCAGATAGACATGGTGATTGCATCTGTTGCATCTGTTTCATTAAGACTTTAATGTTGGATTCAAACATTGAGAGGAACACATTTTTTTCTGTTTGAGGATGAATGGTGGCCAGAGAAATCTGCATGATTGAGTTCCTTGATGGTGTACAGTAGAGGTTCCCGAGTCCATTCCTCGAGATCCACTATCCTGCAACTCTTTTGCCTCCCCTCTCCAAATCTCTCTAATTCAAATGGATCATCGCATATTGTAGCTCTGCTGAGGAACGGTAACAAGTCATTCATGTGATTCAGACGTGTCGGACGAGGGATGCATCTAAAAGTTCCAGGATAGTAGAGCTCGAGGACTGGACTTGTGCACCCCTTATCTACAGGGTAAGTTCTTTTTCGTCTGACAGTCTGCTTTGCAACAACACTTTAGTTTCTCAGTAAAGACTGAATTGTGTTGTTGCTTTTTCTATCAGTGCATCTCTAAAATCTTTTGTAAATAGACTTGACTTAAATTTTATTTTTAGAATAAGCTGTTTTGTCTGTCCTCAAAACATGAAAGTTTAAACCCAAACTAACGTCTTTCTTAAATGCTGAATTTGGCTGATAATTTATTGGTTTATGTGTTATACAGTATTTATTGAACTTTATTTTTTCTTGTTGGTGGTTTGAGCAGTCTTTTGTGTAGCAGAGTATAAAGCTGAACTAACTTTTCTTTGATCAAGACTGAACTTTGTTTGGTACTACTCTAATTACTATCATTGTTTACTGCTTTCTTTACTGTCAAATATAGTTTGAAATGTATTTTTAGTCGGTAGAAGATTTAGATTATGTTTGCTCTGTAACAAGATGATATTAAGGTAAACTAAGTTTTTCCCTGACAAAAGAATTTGGTTGGAAACATTGTTGTTATTTTGTGAAATCTGTCTAAGCATGTTAAGTTTACATCATTTTGTTTGAAGACTGAGCTGATGTCTGTTCTGTAGCAGGTAAGTATTAACTTCAATTAACCTCAACAAAGATTTTCTTAAGTCTTTAACCTGTTGGCTTTTAAAAAGTCTTTTTAGTTCGTAGACTGGGTTCTTGTGAGTTCTGTAGTTAGAAAGTCCTTTTAGATAAACATTTCACTAAACTCGAATGCCACTGATGTGCCTTAGGTTTTGTTTCTGCACAACTTTTGTTTAATTTTAACAGTCATTTCATCCAATGAACTCTGTAGTTTTTTTTTTTGTATGTCTGGTTTCCCTCCCTCATTTCAGCCTATGTGACACTAGACCGAAATGAGCGCATGACCAAGCTATTTGACCAAGCTGTGCTGCAGAAATCTGTTCTCTCTGTAAGCATATTAAACCTTTTGAAAGAACAATCTGCTGTGATCATTCTTGTTTATGCTTCCAGAACTTGGTGAAGAGTGTCTGAACCCACATATTCACAAAGAAAACTGAAAATGTTGGATTTGTATGTATTCACCTCACTTTTTACTGCAGTGTCTTCGAGTAGACCTTTGGGGTACATCGTTGATGTGGCCCCATCCAATCCAAAAATTGCATCAAGGTCAGTCAAACTGGGTCAGCAGTATCTGTAAACATCAGTTTAAGTGTCCTCACAAATTTGAATTTGGGCTTTGACTTGACCATTCTAGTTTTAATAAACTAGAATGGTTTATTAAACTATGATGATTAATTTATTTTTATATAAATAAAGCATAATTTCAAAACTTGCTACATGTCTATATCTGTGTAGTCAACAGTTCATGATAGTTTAGAACTATAATGTCAGTATTTATTTTCAAAGATACAAATTTAAGTAAAATTCAAATCTCTAAAAACTTTAACTCTGACATGAACCAAAGTCAAAATCTTGACATCTGCGGTCAGACGCTCAAGGTCAGATTTATGGGATTTTTCTGATCTAAATGGTGTGACAATCTGTGAGAAATGTCTGTGGTGTTGCTGACATTTATGATGCGGTAAAAATGCGCCATCTGAACTATGTTTATGGTACAAAAAAACTGCACAGCACACAGTATATATGTACTGTATATACATTTTTATATGTATAAAGATGCTCAATGGGATATCATTCCAAATATTCCACTGTGAAATGAAGTAATGTGATCTCAATAATATTTGTGCTTTATTAAAAAGTTAGTGAATTACTTTTTTTCGAAAGTTCAGCATGACATTTAGCCGATTTTCAATTAGAGAAGTATGAAGAATATTTATGCCTCTAAGTTGAACAGAACCAACTATATGAAACTGTATGCTTAAAATGTACATTAATGTATTTCATCTGCATATCCTTACGTTTATGTAGATGTTAATGCCACTCACAATATGGCGACGACATTAACGCACGACTCGGACGCTTCTTTGTCTGAGCAAATAGGAAGTAACCAGGGATGCGTCAATGTTAGCTTAACTGGCCTGACGAAAAACTGCTTTTTGAGAAAAATATGTTACGTTTATAACTAATAATCTTTCAGACTCTGTATTTTATATTTTCGGGTGTATTTCGTGTTTGCTTATTTGTTTTGAAGCACTGTTGCCCAACATTTTTCGTTGTCGGAGCTTGTAGCACAGAATGGAATTAGCCTTTGTGGAGCTAAATGAGCTAACAGCAGTTATTTGGTCAATGTTTCCGAGGTTAAAGCTTTTAAATGTTCATGGTTAAGTAGCAAAAGACGAGTCCAGACTCAGAGTTTGTGAGACTGTGCGGTGAGGACCACATCGTCTGCCGACACCACCTGTAAGTCCTGTTCAGCCGAGGACCAACAGTCTGGAGACAGTTATAGTAGGTATGATGACATCATTTTCAAGAGATTTTTGTTAAAACAAAGAGCGTTAAAGTAACTCTTTAATAATACCAAGATCATGCATGTGGTGTCGGAAGGTTCAAATTATTATCGCCTATTTCCCACACTCTGAAATATTTGACCTAGAAACATAAAGAAAAAAATCTGACAAATATTTATGAGATATTATGAGAGAACTATAGCAAAAAAAATTATAGCAATATAAAAATGCCAAAAACATTTCATGGTAATAAAGGAGTAGTAGTGTTTGCCTTTCATAGTTGTCAGAATTAATGTTAACTGATTTGTAATGGTCGGTTTACTCAGGTCAGGCATCTCTGAAAAGTAATAAAACAATACAAAAGAAGTTCCAGTTTTTACAAAAATAAAATATCTGTTTTTTGGTTTCTTATGTTGTCATATTTAAGATAATTTTTATAAAAAGGGCATGTCAAATTGATAAGACCTTGGTGGAAACGGTGGAAGTAGTTCGCCCTGCAGGTTTGAACCCTGCAGGGCCGTTCTTGTGTCCTTGGGCAAGACTTTTGTCTGGGGTACCTTTGGGGTAGTGGTGGTCAGAGGTGGTTAGAGGTGGTCAGAGCGCCAGGCTGCTCCAACATGTTAATATTACTTCCATTCCGAAGAAACATTTTGATAAAAGCTTCCAAAATTTTGGTGTTGGAATTTGGACCTGATACAGGTTTTGAAGAGTTTCAAGTGTTTATGGTCATCATTTAAATATTTATGGCTTTATGATGTGGCAAATGTTCCAGGTAGCAGATCTGGACTGCAGGCAGGCCAGTTCAACACCTTTTTTGACAAAAAGCCATACTGTTACAATAGCTGTAGTGTGTTTTGCATTGTCCTGGGACACACAAGGTGTTCTCTGAAATGGGCATGGTGTGGAAGGGGATCATATGTTGCTCTAAAACATTAAATATCAGATTTAAAAAGTGCTTATTTAGTAAATGAAGGGGAATTTCTCAGTTTCAACATTATGTATCGTTGTGAATAAAATATTAGCTTATTAATTACTAACATTAAAACCTTTCTAGAATCCAGATTTAAATAAGTTCTAATTCATCTTATTGATCTACTAGAACATATGAAGGTTGCAAACGAGGATTCTGAAAAGGAGAATCCCAGGTGGAGTGAGGATGTCTGAGATGATGAAGGTTGAAGCAGATGAGCCTGGAGGGTTCAGCTTGGATCCCCACATACTTGCAGCATCCACATCGGAACTGGAGGAGGAAACACAAGACAGCAAAGATTTCAGTAAGTGACACACATTTGTTGCTGGGTTAGAAGAAATTAACTCTGTTTAGAAGTTATAAAAGATATAAAAGAGAGAGAAATATATCTAAATAAGCAGGGCCAAAATACTATGGCCTAAAATTCACTGTGGGATTGCAGGTATTGTGATTCCTGCAAGTCTAACTTTTATAATGTGGGAAATTCTTGTACACGATTACAACAATGTGTAGTGACTTTGATGCTTTTTTAAATTGGAACCATGAAATAAAATGAACACTCTCCTTATCTCTTCTCTTTAAAGTTTAAGATCCCTCTGCTGTACAACAACCTGTTCCTTTTATAAAAACTACTTAAAAACAAAAACAAAAAAATAAATTATCGTTCCCGGAAACCCATAAGTTAATCAGAGTGGATTTTGATTGAGTTAGTTCCTTCATTGTCCTATTCAGTGCCCACACAGACTGGGTTTTTGTAGAACTTGATAGCATGATGAGGAGGCAGTGCAGCAATTTTATTCAGATATGTTGAAGCACATTTAAGCATTATAGGATAAGGGCCTTGAGCTGAACATTCTTGGTCTGAACTCCTGGTTGGAAGATTATTTAAAATTAGAAATAAAATAAAATAGAGTTAATTATAATTTTAATTTCTTTTCTTAAACTGATAAATAAAAAAAATGCAATTTCCAAACAATATTGAGTAATTGTTTCTTTAAATGTAAGAGAATGATAAGGTTTCTAAAAGTAATCTGTTCTTGAAATTGCAAAAAAAATATTGATTAAACAAATACTGCTCTCAGTCCAACAGATATTGGTGATTAAAGAAGAGGTTCCCCATGAATGGAGTTCAAGTTTGGATCCGGAGATGTCGCACAAACAGGAGGAATTGGAGGAACTGTGGACCAAACAGGAGGACGAGCAGGTTATTGTGAAGATGGAGGATGAAGAGAAGCCTCAGTTTTCAGAGCTTCAACAAATCAAAATTGAAGACAGCAGAGAGACAGAAGCTCAAGCCAGCAGCTCAGCTGTAAAGATTAAAGCAGAACCTGATGGAGGGAAATGTGGAGAACCAGAACCAGACAGAAAGCCTGATCCAGTATGTTCTTCTCAGGAAAGTAAGATTGCAGTTCACCAAAAAAGTAAAACGTCCAAACCACGTTCCAGACTAACAGCTCAGATTGAAGTTATTGCGGGAGAGAAGCCGTTTGGTTGCAATATCTGTGGCAAAAGACTCAGACATAATACTCATGTTAAATTACACATGATGATTCACAGTGGAACGAGAGAACATAAATGTGAGATTTCTACCAAAGCATCCAAAGAAAAGCGTTCTTCCCAGACACACAGGAGAGTCCGCACTGGAGACAAAGCATTTCCGTGTGAGGACTGCGGTAGAAAGTTTCATGCAAAGAAATTGTTTCAGCAGCATCTGAAGGTTCATTCAGAAGAAAAACCCTTTTCTTGTGATGTCTGTGGTACAAAATTTAAAAGAAAGGAAACGCTTAAAAACCACACAAGGATTCACACTGCAGAGAAACCATTTGTTTGTAGTGTTTGTAGTAAAGGCTTTTCGCAACAGATTCATCTCAAAAGTCACATGCGTGTTCACACTGGAGAGAAACCGTTCACCTGCAGCTTTTGCAGTAAAGGGTTTGCATTACAAGAAAACTTAAAGAGACACATCCGTGTTCACACGGGAGAGAAAATGTTTGTTTGTAGCTTTTGTAGTAAAGGATTTTCACTGCAGCAAAATTTAAAGAGTCATATGCATGTTCACACTGGGGAGAAACCGTTTATCTGCAGTATTTGCAGTAAAGGATTTTATCAACATGGAGTGCTGAAGAGGCACATGCGTGTTCACACAGGAGAGAAACCGTTTATTTGTAGCGTTTGTGGAAAAGGATTTTCGCTACAAGAGAATCTAAAGAGACATATGCATGTTCACACTGCAGAGAAGCTATTCATTTGTAGTATTTGTAGCAAAGGATTTTCACAACAGGATACTTTAAAGAGGCACATGTGTGTTCATACGGGAGAGAGACCATTTATTTGCAGTGTTTGCAATAAAGGCTTTTCGCAACATCATCATCTGAAAAAACACATGGATGTTCACACTGCGCCATTTAGCTGCAGTGATTGCGGTAAACATTTTTTGAAGGAAGTCCAGTTGGAGCGACATGTAAAAGTTCACACAGAGGAGAGACCGTATGGATGTGATGTCTGCAAAAGCAGATTTATTCAGAAGTGTCACCTTGACAACCACATGCGAGTCCATTCAGGAGAGAAACCGTTTGCTTGTGATGTTTGTAGTAAAGCATTTTCACAACAAGATCGTCTAAAGAGACACATGCGTGTTCACACATGCGAAAAACCGTTTGTTTGTAATGTCTGCAGTAAAGCGTTTTCACAACAAGGGAATCTGAAGAGACACATGGGTGTTCATGAGGGTTGCACATAGTGAAGAAATGTCTCTAGGAGAAATATTAAAATAAAAACTATTGAGAGGGCTTAAAGCTCTATCATGATCAAAAAATGATGATTAGATAAACCGAGGGCAGATAAATGTGGTCTATTCAGAATGTCTGCCTTTGTCATGGAGTGGACAACATGGTATTAAATGAAATCTTGGTAGTTCAAGAAAAGGCATGCTGACAAGCAGACGGCGGACATAATGTGGACATGTACAAGTGGGCCAATATCAACAAGCAAGCAGCTTCATGTTATAAGTCGGTTTTTACTGTCTGTTTTCAAAGAAATATATGCAATTAAACTAAAGGTGATACATAGGTCTATGTACTGTCCAGTTGGTGATACATAGGTCTATGTACTGTCCAGTTGGTAGCACTGGTACAGTATGCACCAGATGAACAGCATACACGATTATCATCTTGAGTGATTATTATTATTAAAACTGAGTGTCTATAAGCATGTAAATAAACCGGCAGACTTCCTGGCATTACTCTATAGTCTTTATGGTAGTAAATAGAGACTGGTACAAACGAATAACTACATGAATGAATTGACTTTTGCTTGTGATAAACTCAAGAAAAACTTTTATATATAGTGAGCAGAGGCAGGTAGAGAACCAAAAACCTGTACTTAAATAAGAGGAAGACTAATTCATCAAATTTTCTTCTCAAGTAAAAGTATACATCCAGGTATACATCTGTCAAAGTAAAAGCTGCCCTTCCTCCTGTTTCTGTTGGTTAGAGAGTCCCTAGATATTGACCCAAACTGTAATATCGCTAAATAACATTTTTATATCAAGTGGAAATTTATATCGATATTATACAGCCTTGTGTTGCCCAGAGTCTGCTCTGTAAAATGTCAAAGTATACTGGGAACAAACCACTGTAGTGGAAGTAATAGATGTAAGTATAAAGTTGAAAAGTGTGCAAGTGAGTTCTTTTTCTAAATGTAAAATGTAAAATTATTTTTTTGAACTAATCAAAAAAGAAATTTTTGATTAGTTTTGGTTGATGAACATTCAGATATTCAGCTCTACCAATATTTAAAACTTCTTCATGTCTGGTTATCTCACCATCAAATCAGCTTCTGATGTTTGGTTTCTGTTCTCTGATATACGTTTTTGTGCTGCAGGAAAAACCATTGAAGTGCTATGAATTATGAATCTCTGTAAAATAAACTTTCTTCTTTTTTTCTATTTTTACTTTTGCATTTGAATATTATTATTATTATTACTGTTGAACATTATTTTTTGTTTTCTGTTGTCGAACAAATACTGGCTCGCCTTTTCATTGAAGAGTATTTATATTTTCTAGTGCAAAAATATGTGCATTAAAATCCTGTAGTACTTTCATTAAAATTATCAAGGTAAAAAGCAACAGCTATCTTATAAAGTGTGTGAGAGAATGTTTTTTTTTTCTGAACTGGTGATGAAACAAGGGAGATAGTTGATTTCAGATTCAGAGCATCTGATATCAACCATATAACTGGAGTCTGAACAGGAGTGTGTGAAATGTGGAAGCAGTTCCTGGCACCAGTTACTCAGATCTACTGGACATTATACATTCAGCCTTTATCATTATATAAATACAATATCTTAATGTTTGTTTAATGAGTAAAACAAAAAAGGATTCCATGAGAATCTTAACACTAAATGATACCTAGTACATGATAAGCTTTAAAGCATATAATTATTTTTTAATATAGTTCCACCACAAATTTAAATCTATCTGCTGATCGCTCATATTGCCCCTCAGAGCCACTCACAATATGGCGGCGACGTCGTCAACGTATAACCCGGACCAGCTCGGTTTGCATTTATTATTTGTTGGAAAGAGGATTAATTACGATGACAATGTTAGCTTGACTGGCTATATCCCGACGAAAGACGCTTGTTTGTGAAATGCGTGTGATAAAATGTCCTTACATAATCTCTCAGACTCTGCTCGACCACCTTGGTTGAGGATGTCGCTTTTTATGTGTTTGCTGTGAACCACTGTGATTATTTCTAGCCGTCATTTGCAGCTCATTACATGTAATTAGAGAAGGGAGCGCTGGTGGCCCTGGAGCTAAAGCAGCAGACAGGAAAGACCTGATCATCGTTTGTGGACACCTCTTCTATAGTCTTGTTGTCCAATGTGAGGACAGAGAGACTGGAGACAGTTTCAGAGTGGACCCAGAAATACTGACCAAGATATCAGACTCTGCTCTGCAGCAACGCTTCGGCGACATTTTCTGATAATATACATTCTTTGATTCGATGCTGATTTGTGTCAGATTCCAGTTTCAGGCAGCAGAAAAACAGAAGATCCAGGACTGATTCATTGATCCATTAGAACTTGTGAAGGTTGAAGACAAGGATTGTGGTAAAAGGTGAATCCCAGGTGGAGCGATGATGACTGAGATGATGAAGGTTGAAGCAGATGAGCCAGGAGGGTTCAGCTTGGAGCCCCCCGTACCTGCAGGATCAGATCTGGAGGAAATACAAGACAATAAAGATCTCAGTAAGTGGCCCACAGAACTATTCATCTAAAATGATCTTAAATTATCAATATTGGGTCTACTTTTAAAACTTTCTTCTAGAATGAATCTGGAATAATTTATGTAGAAACATGAAGGTTTCAATGATAAAAGGCTTTGTATTCAGTTTTTAACTGAAGAGGTTCTGACTAACCTGTACTCTGTGTGTTTTTACCCCTTCAACTTTACTTATGTCCAGTTTTGCACACAAACAAAAAAACACTTCAGTTTCTCTCTGCTTAAACTATGTGATATAAGATAATAGTTACTGACATCCAAATGTTTGCCTAATGCTTAATGTCGACTCCCCAGCATGATAACTTTTAACTTTCAGACCGTTTCGATACAGATGCACATGAGTGTGCCATATTTTGGACAAGGCACTGATTTACTTCACTCTATCATGTTAAACACAAACTAAACTAATCTGATGTGCAGATTTACTATGTATTCTTAAAACATCGGTAAAAATATGGAATCAAATGTCAACCATTTCCCAAGACTGGTTAAATATGGGAAAATATTTGGATTTCCTTTTTTTTCCTCATCACCTGACAACCTGCTAAGGGTTTTTACACTATATTTAGACACATTTAAGCACCTTTAGCTTGGAATTCCTACATCAAACCTTCAGTTTTTGTCCTACTGATCAATCGGTTTGATATACTCTATTAATGTAAAACATGCTTCTGTGAATTTTTTGATTAATGTCCATGGCTTGTTCACCTCTGCCAGTTCGTCAGATGTTGGTGATTAAAGAGGTTCCCCATGCCTGGACCTCCACTTTGGACCAGGAGGACCCAGAGCCCCTCCACATAAAGGAGGAAGAAGAGCAGCAGTGGATCAGTCAGGAGGAAGAGCAGCTTACTGTGAAGATGGAAGATGAAGGGAAACCTCATTTATCAGAACGTCAGCAAATCAAATCTGAAGCCAACAGAGCAACAGAAACTTCGCCCACCCGTTCAGTAGGACAGATGGAAAAAGATCCCAATAGAGAGGGCTATGGAAGACCAGAACCAGACATGAACCTGGACCCAGCATGTTCTTCTCGAAAGAGCAAGATGGTAATTCACAGAAGAGGTAAAGTGTCTAAAACGTTTTCCTAAGCTGTGTTCACAAAAACATGACCCACAATGTGCTCATATGCTACAAATTTAAGAAGATATCCTGACGTGCATATTTTCATTCAGTACTAAAAACATTGCAGACAATAATTTTATGCTCAGAAGATATAAGTGTGACCTCATACCACTATAATTGCTACTACTGTGGACCCTGCCTATTCACAGCTCAGAATTGGCAGATTCACTTATTAGTGCATTTTAATGTGGAACATAAACTCCAAATAATTTTAGTGTAAATGTGCTCATTTACAGATTTTTTTTATGCATATTGAAAAAAGTTTTTAAAAAGAAAGTGCTGCTTGGGAATCTGAAATACAAAGTGATACTTGACTTGGTGTTGGCTGGCATTTGCAATCGATACATTAAATACTCTTGTCTCTAATATTCTTGTTACATTTACATTTTATTTCATTCTGTGGTAAGTATCTATTTACATTTGGCACAAGGTGCTTTCAATGAAAATGTGCTTTTTTTTTGCTTGAGTCTTATCAATGTAACATGCATTTCATAATTGAGTTTTTGTATTGTTGTATTTCAGTGCTCCCACTCCATCAGATGTTGGTGATTAAAGAGGTCCCTCATGACTGGAATCCTAATTTGGACCAGCAGGACCCATATCCCCACATAAAGGAGGAAGATAAAGAACTGTGGATCAATGAGGTGGAAGAACAACTTGCTGTGAAGATTGAAGATGAAGAGAAACCTCAGTTATCAGGGCGTCAGCAAATCAAAACTGAAGACAAGATGGAGACGGCAGCTTTAACCACTTGTTCAGTTGCACAGATGAAAACAGAACGTGATGGAGAAGAATGTGGAGGACCAGAACCAGACAGGGTCGCATATTCAGAAGACTCTTCTCAAGAAAGTAAAATGGCTGTTCACAGTAAAGGTAAAGGAACTGCAAAGTACCATCTTCATACACATAGGCAACGCCACACTGGAGAGACACCATTTGTTTGTGATTACTGTGGCAAAGGGTTTCATGCAAAGAACTTTCTCAAGATTCACGAGAAGACCCATTCAGAAGAAAAACCTTTTTCCTGTGGCGTTTGTGGTAGAAAATTTGATCAAAAGAGTAGTATCAAACAGCACATGCGGAGCCACACTTCAGAAAAAACATTTGTTTGTAGTGTTTGCAGCAGAGGATTTTCACAAGAAAATTTTCTGGAAAGGCACATGCATGTTCATGCTGCACATAAACCGTTTACTTGTAGTTTTTGCAGTAAAGGTTTTTCCCAACAAAATACTCTATTGAATCACTTATGTCTTCACACAGGAGAGAAACCATTTATTTGCAGTGTTTGCAGTAAAGGATTTTCCCTAGAAACTGTACTAAAAAGGCACATGCTTATTCACACAGGTGAGAAACCATTTATTTGTAGTGTTTGTTGTAAAGGATTTTCACGACAAGAGAATTTAAAGAGCCACATGCGTGTTCACACTGGAGACAGACCGTTTGTTTGCAGTGTTTGTTGTAAAGGATTTTCACGACAAGGCTATTTAAAGAAACATATGGATGTTCACACTGCACCATTTAGCTGCAGTGAGTGCGGTAAACATTTTGTGAAGGAAGTCCAGTTGGAGCGACACGTGAAGGTCCACACAGAGGAGAGGCCTTTTGGGTGTGATGTCTGTAAAACCAGATTTATTCAGAAGTGTCACCTTGACAACCACATGCGAGTCCATTCAGGAGAGAAACCGTTTGTTTGTTCTGTTTGTAGTAAAGGATTTTCACAACAAGATCGTCTAAAGAGACACATGCGTGTTCACACGTGCGAAAAACCGTTTGTTTGTAATGTTTGCAGTAAAGCTTTTTCGCAACATGGGAATCTGAAGACGCACATGAGTGTTCACGAGGGTCGCAAGGAGTGAATCAAAATCCTAACGTGAGGTTGATTAGACTGCATTAGCATGTCCTTAAGGAGACATGCTAATGTCCTTAAGGAGACATGCTAATGCCAACGTGAGTTATTTAACTGAGCAAATACATTTAAATAAAAAATCTTTAAAAATCCTGTCAAAAATTTCGATGACTAAAGTTTTAATTTAATGATCAATATAATGATTAGAAAACCTAGATCAGATCAACAATAACTGGTTTATTTCCAGTTTTTGTATTACAATGAAAACTTGATATGTATTATATGTTTTCCAGCCACAGAGAATAATTTTATAGTGCAATCAGCTATGTTCCTTGAATTATACAAATATGACCTAAAAAGAATTTGACTTTTTTTTGTAACACTGTGAAATTGGGCCTCTGTGCTTTAAGAAAATTCTGTTCTTTAAAACACCTCACCTTCAAGAAATCATCATATCTCTCCTCTGTTAACCGTTTATCAACATTTTTACCAGCATTGCACTGAGACGTAGCTCCTATAATGAGCTCAGAAGTTCCACCAGCTGCTTGCTAATTGCTTCTAGCTAGTCTGAAGGAGCTGAGAAGAGGAATTATGGGGGACTGGTACTCTGAAACAAAAGCTTGGGATGAATGAATGGTTGCCACCGGAAATTAAAAGAATCATACATGGAATATGTAAGCATTGCATATGTGTTTATCTGACTGATTTATATTAGTAAATCCTTGAGTTTGTATTTTTAATTGAGGTTGCTGCAGGTTAAATCAATGAAATTGTACAAATGATCCATCTCTTTAAAAAAAATAGTATCGTTCTCTCTCTCAGTTTCAGTTTAAGTAGAGAGAAAATATGTGTATTAAAATAACTGAGAACTGTTGTTAAAGTTTGTCTAAAGCCTTTTTAATAAAAATGTTTAAAAGATGTGTTCAGACTGATCTTTATTCTATAATTGCAAAAAATGGAGCTATTAGTCTTGCAAATTACCTGAGATTAAATGTTTTGTTATTTTTGAAAACATTGATCACAGCATAAATGTAAAGACCTTATGAAAACGTTATATTGTTGCAGGAAAATTTTCAGTGTTCAAGGTGCCACATGAACTGACTAGTAGACTTGTTTATATTACATTAAAAGCCTTATACTTAAAGTGTACAACGTATACCTTTAGTTGTTCCAAAAAAGCACATGCAATTATTAGTACACTTCAAATTGTGATTTTCTACAATTTAATTGCAATTAAAATACATTATGCACAAAATTAGTTGTTCCAAAATAAAAAGCTTGACGCTAAAACAATCCTTAACAAACTTGAAGAATACTGATTATTAGTCTGGCTTCAAGTATGGCACAATTTTATATAATTAGTATATTTATTTTTCACAAAGGTATTGCAGGAGAATGCAAATTTCCTAGAGGCCTCTGTTGGATTTTAAATTTGCATAATTAAAAACAAAATATAACATCTGTGAATACATAACAAAAATGTTGAAAAACATATTTTTGGTAGACAAATGACTCATTACATTATCCAACCCTATTTGTCCATTATTTCGTACCACATATTTATAGATCAATGGTCTCATGCATGACTTAATAATAGTTTGCATTTTCTATTCTATAGTTATTCACACATCAAGATATTTTACATAGAGTTTAAAAAACACCTTTTGAAGGCGAAAAAGAGGATACATAGGCATTTTTTAAAATCTAATTCATGATTAATTTTTCCACATACCGTTTTAATATGAAACCTAAAAGCTGGAAATGTTTTTTGTGTTTTTTTTTTTGCGTCAGAATTTTTCTCACCATTCATTGGTCAGTGAGCAGGAAGTAAGCTCACGTAGCAACATTAGCTCGACGGGATAAGTCCCGACAGAAATATGACTTAAAGTTTGCGTTAAACGTGTAATTAATATCTAAGACTCGGTTCTGGAACGTTTTCGGCAAAGTATTGGGTTTGCCTATTTGTTGAGAAAAGCTGGGATTATTCGTTTGCAGTTCATAATGTAATTAATCATTTACAAAGAGACTGGACTATTAGCATCCGTTGAGCTAACGCAGCTAACAGCAACCACTTCCGAGGTTAAAGCTTTTAAAAGCTCATGATTTAGAGCTACAAGACGAATCCGCATGGGTTTGTGAGACTATGTGGGGAAGACCACGTCGTCTGTGGACACCTCCTCTGACCATGTTGTCCAGCTAAGGATCGAGAGACAGGGGACAGAGTGGACCCAGAAGTGTTGACCAAGGTATCAGCCTCTCTGCTCTGCAGCATCGCTTCAGCTCTGGTACAGTTTAAATTTTCTGCTTCACCAAATCAGGTGTTTATTTGTAACCTCACTCAAGTTTCAGAAACCTGGATGTACTAGAACATGTGGAAGTTGTAAAAAAAAAAAAAAAAAAGGATTGTGAAAAGGGGAATCCCAGGGGGACCCAGGATGTCCGAGTCGATGAAGGTTGAAGCAGATGAACCTACAGGGATCAGCTTGGAGCCCCCCATACCTGCAGCATCCACATCGGAACCGCAGGAGGAAACACAAGACAGCAAAGATCTCAGTAAGTGGCACACATTTGTTTTTATCTGGATCGGAACAAGCTAACTCTTAAAGGTCTGGCTCCATCTTCAGGATTCCAACTCAGTTCTTCGTCTGGAAGACTGAGATCAAGTAACCCGATGCTTTCAGATGTCTCAAGATCCAGACTTGGAAGTAGATGTGATTCGGCTTTTGCAAAGACTGGGGTTCCATAATGTCTCAGTCTATTTTACCTCCTCTTATCAGGTCTGCTCAGAATTTGGAAAATGTTAAGGTGCTACTAAAGACTCAGTTTAACTCCATCATATTCAAGTCAAGTAAAGCATGACAATGTGGTTTGAGCTATGAGAATTTATGTTACTTAACATCTCTGAGCTCCTCAGTAGTCTTAAAGCACTTGATTATTTCCCCAGGCCCTTCCAAACATCTCATCTTAAAACATTTCTATCTAAATAAGAATAACCTTATAGAATAAACATAACCTGTAACCTCCCCCTGCAGGGAAATTTATGTTTACCAGCAGAAAGGTGTCGGATAAATGGTAAAACATAGTAACCAAAAATAAGAAAGAAGAAAATATAAATTTGCATTTATTAGTATTGATTTTGTTTTGTTTCTTAGTTTTCAAAAAAGCATGCCTTTATGTATAGATTTATTTCATTTAGATTTTTTTAATCATTAAAACTGTTTGCAAACAGTCATGAATGTACTTTTGTTGTTCACTCTTCCCAGTTTATCAGATTTTGGTGATCAAAGAAGAGGCTCCTCATGACTGGAGCTCCTGTTTGGACCAACAGGGCTCAACGCCCCCCCACATAAAGGAGGAAGAGGAGGAACAGTGGATCAGTCAGGAGGAAGAACAGTTCTCTGTGAAAGATGAAGAAGAACAGAAACCTAAGTTATTAGAGCTTCAGCAAATTAAAACTGAAGATAACCGGCAGACAGAAGCTCCAACCAGCAGCTCAGCTGGACAGATAAAAACAGAACCTGATGGAGAGGTCAGTGGAGGACTAGAACCAGATTACAACTTATGTGCTTCTCAAGAAAGTCACACAGTCGTTTACAAAATAGGTGAAACATCTAATCTGCTTTCCAAACTTGCATCCAAGATAGAAGCACATGCCGAAGAGAAGCCATTTGGTTGCAATATTTGTGGAAAAGGGTTTAAATGTCAAACTTCTATTGAAATACACATGTTGACACACAATGGAAAGAGAGAACATAGCTGTGACCTTTGTGGTAAAGTGTTTAAAAAGAAGAGTTCTCTTCAGACACACATGAGAGTCCACACTGGTGAGAGACCATTTCCCTGTGCTGATTGTGGTAGAAGGTTTCATAGAAAGGCGATTCTTAAAAGTCACTTGGAGGTCCATTCAGGGGAAAAGTCTTTTTCCTGTGATGTTTGTGGTTCAGGGTTTAAAAGAAAAGAAACCCTTAAAAAGCACATGTGGATCCACTCTGCAGAGAAACCATTTGTTTGCAGTGTTTGCAGTAAAGGATTTTCACGACAAAACCATCTCAAGAGTCACATGTGTGTTCACACAGGAGAGAAACCGTTTATTTGCAGTGTTTGTAGTACAGGATTTGCATTACAGCAGAGTCTAAAGACTCACATGCTTGTTCACACAGGTGAGAAACCGTTTATTTGCAGTTTTTGTAGCAAAGCCTTTTCCCTGCAGAGCCATCTAAAAAGTCACATGCGCGTTCACACAGGAGAGAAACCGTTTGTTTGTAGTGTTTGCAATAAAGGATTTTCACTGCAAGAGAATCTGAAGAGACACATGCGCGTTCACACTGGGGAGAAACCATTCATTTGTAGTTTTTGTTGCAAAGGATTCTCGCAACAAAACCATCTGGAGAGTCACATGCGTGTTCACACAGGGGATAAACCGTTTATTTGCAGTGTTTGCAGTCAAGGATTTTCACGACAGGCTTATTTGAAAAACCACATGGATGTTCACACTCCACAATTTGGAGTTAGTTAACCTGTTACAGAAGAAATGCAGTTAACAACCTTATCTGACCACTATGCACCTTTCAGTGTTTTGTATATTGTGTACTGAGATTTTGATTTAGCTAAATTTTTGGTAGACTGAATGGGGTTTATGAACCACAAGCTTCCACAGACTGTGATTTTTGTCTTTCGTTTTGTTATAATAGGATTTAATGAAGCGCTTGCCTGCCAGTTAAAGGTATTTCTATTATGTATTTCTCAGGCACATTGTGCCATTTTATAGCACAATCCAGTAACTTTTACTTTTAGTTATAAAAATGCTGTGTATATCAAGAACTTTAAAGAAAATAATTTGTCTTGACAAATAAAAAAACAAGCAGACAAACTTAAAAATATGAACACCTCTCTCCTATACATCTCACTGTGCTAGCAACATACGTTTATGTTTTTTATAATTGGCAGGGTTGCCCAACTCTAGTCTTTGATGGCTATTATCCTGCAACTTTTAGATGTCTCCCTTCTCCAACACACCAAAATCAAATAGTTAATCGGCATCTTTTAGCTTTGCAAAGGCCTGGTTATGAGCCATTCACTGACTGGCTTTGGGCATCCCTGATGTATGGTGAGGACGAGTGTTTGCCATGGAGTATGTGGCTAAAAATGAACCTCAGAAATTTGATGACAAATGTATTTCCAGCCTTTTTGTTAAAGTGGATTTAGGAGGAAAAAAAATTAAATGATCAGTTTGAGTTACCCAGATATAAATGTATGTTTATTTAATGAATTTACATGTATGGTCTTGCGTAACATTTCAAAGTCTATGATCAGATCATGTGACGTTTTTAAAGCTTGTGACAAAAAAGAAAATGCGAAGTCAATTGGAGAAATATATATTTTTAAAGGTTTTATTGGCTCTAGTGGCTTTTATTTGACAGTTAATTGACAGGAAAGTGGGTATTGAGAGAAGGGGAAGACATGCAGCAAAGGTCGCCAGGCCAGGAATAGAACCGGCATCGACCACGTTGAGGACCAAGGCCTCCATACGTGGGTCGTGCTTAACCCCTGCGCCTCCACAGCACACCAATAAGAGAAATATGATCTATCCATCTATTCTCTAAACCTGCTTATCTTTGCAGGGTTCTGGGTGACTGATGCCTATTTACCTCACTCATTGGGCAGCAAGGTGTACCCTTTACAGGTCATCAGTCCATTACAGGGTAACAGAGATACACACAGGACAAACAACCATGCACACACACCTGTGGACAATTTACAGAGACCAGTTGACCCAGTAGTCATGTTTTTGGCTGTGGTATGAAGCCAGAGTACCTGGAGAGAACCCAAGCATCTACAGGGAGTACATGCAAACTCCATCTAGAAAGAGTATGTCATTTATTTTCATATGTCAGTTGCACCAAATTCACGAAGCCAGAAGTTGGTGGCAACATTTTAATCTTGGCTTCATATGTTTACAATTGTGCCCGTTTTCATTTTCAGATTCTCGTTCTATAAAGTTCGCTGTGCAGATTTCTGGTTTTTATTGTTATTGTTCTTTTTTTTTTTTTTTTTTTGACTCTTGCATTGGATATTTCTTTATTTTCTGGGGAAATATTTTGCCAAAGTTGGTTAAGGGTTAAGTTAAAATCATAGATGACTTAGGTGAAGTTGGGCTGAAGAAAGTGACGCCAAAGATGTTAACACGCTGAACAAAATAAAAATATTTTTTTGGAGGTGATATTTATGTTTTCGTCATCGAAAGCAGTTTGAATTGCTTTGTTGCTGAAATGTGTCACAAATAAATTTAAAAAATTTTTTTATCAGTTCTAACAACCAGAATTTGTAGTCTGACTACTGATTTCTGTTTCACAGTGATTCTTAATCACTATTGCATGTTTATGTGTAAATATGCATAGCGTCACATTTTGTTGAATTAAGTACTGTTGTTTTTAAGTATGAAACTTTCTGTCGATACAGATACAAGTTGGTAAAGTTCACAAATTCCACTTTTGTTTGCTGTTATTGTTTGAAGGCTCTAGTTTATTAGATTATAGGCTATATTTTTAGTTTCGTACCACCACTAATTTAAATGTACATGCCTGCCTATGGCTCATATGAAGACCTCACAGTCTCCGCGCTTCACTCGACGCCCTTCGGGACAGAACTGGACCAGAGCCACTCACAATATGGCGGCGACATCGTCAACGTATAACCCGGACCAGCTCGGTTTGCGTTTGTTCTTTTTAAATACGATGACTATGTTAGCTTGACTGGCTATATCCCGACGCAAGACGCTTTATTTGTGTGAAATACGTGTGATAAAAATGTCCTTACTAAGACTCCGAGACTCTGATTGACCATCTCGATGAGGATATTTGCTGTGATCCACTGGGATTATTTCTAGCCGACATTTGCAGCTCACTATGCAATAAGAGAAGGGAGCTTTGGTCACAATGGAGCTAAAGTAGCAGACAGATGAGACCTGATCATCGTTTGTGGACACTTCCTCTAATCTTCTTGTCCAGCTGAGGTCAGAGAAACTGGAGATAGTTTCAGAGTGGACCCAGAACTACTGACCAAGGTATCAGACTCTCTGATTAATATATATTTTTACTCAGGGTAGCAGCACTTTGGAGTAGCTCTGTACTTTCACTGAAATTTGATGTTATTATTACTATTATTATTTTTCAGTTATGGTTATCTTCATTAAGGATGGTCCTTCATGACTATCCTCTTTCAGAATGGTCATGAAGAAAACCTGTGACTAAAAGGACACTAAAAAACAGTCTTTAGTCAGAGTCTTCTTCAAAAGTGCAATAATACAGACTGCTACACCACAGCCATTTTCTACCCACAGCTATCACCATCTACAATAACTCTAAAGAAATTTGAATTAATATGAATTACAGCATTATTTATTTTATTTCCCTTTGGGATCCGTAAAGTAAAGTAGGTTGAATTTAATTTGAAAATGTGATTCTACTTTGTGGCAGCAAAAAACAATTGAAGATACATGTTATATGACTGAGAAAGGAGAATCTCAAGTGGAGCGAGAATGTCTGAGATGAGGAAGGTTGAAGCAGGTGAACCTGGAGGGTTCAGTTTGGAGCCTCCTATACCTGCAGCATCCACATCAGATCTGGAGGAGACACAAGACGACAAAGATCTCAGTAAGCGACTCACAAAAACAGTCACTACAGGCTTCTTAGTGTTATGTAAAATAAAATCTAGAGACAAATTCCAGTCATACATACATATATGTACTTGTAAAACTTTTAAAAACTATTTTGGGCACAGTCCTCCTCTGCACCACATCACACAGGGCCCCTAAATTTTTTCCACCTTGTTGCAAACAGCACAGACATAATTACATCGATGCCTCATTGGGCAGATTGGCTCGTTGCTGTGATGCGTTACTTTGTCTGCTGAATTGGATATGACCGATCTCCCAGTAAGCCAATAAAAGGAAATGGACTGAGCCTCATAAAGCGACGTTCTACAAAGTGTTTAAAGTTTATGCCTGTCATTGACCCACTCAGACAAGCACACACTAATATATTTGGAAATCAAAAAGCACCAGGGACAACGTTGATAACCCTTGATGTGATTAAAATTATATTTTGAGTCTAACTGTTTTGCAGGCTTTCTGAATGAAGGATAGAATGTTCACACTTGATGCGACTGATTCTGATATATCGTTTTTATATTGACATTGATGAAAATGTGTACACGATTCTGTAATTCAAGGAAGATTTGGGATCTTAAGTTATATGGGGAAAAAAAAACAATTTTCTTAAATTTATATTTAGTATTTTGTGGAGACATTCAAAATACTAAATAAATCAATAATTGTCACACATTAGCTAGATATTTTTCTTCCTTTTTTCTAAGAAAAACACATTTGATGTATCCATCGCATTAATAAAGTCATATTATATTTACCCTTAAATGTCATATTTACCCTAAATTGACATTTCAGCATTTGTACATTACTAATTCAGCATTAATAAGCATTCCACTAATTGAATTAAATGGTGGTTGGTTCGCATAAAATTGTTTCTAAATATCTGGTTGAATTGGTTCTTTGATGTTGTTCATTGAAAACTTGATCCAACAATAGCACCAGATTTATTAATTTTGTCTTTTTTCCCCCAATTATAAAAATGACAATTGAGCTTTAAAATTTCATATTTAATAATACATTATTCTCAATTATGAATTTATAAAATACCTTTGTTAATCCACTTTTCTGAATAATGTCCACATTTATTTCAGTGCTGCCACTCCATCAGATGTTGGTGATTAAAGAGGTTCCTCATGATTGGACCCCTGGTTTGGGCCAACAGGACCCTGACAACCCCCACATAAAGGAGGAAGAGGAGGAGTTGTGGATCGGTCAGGAGGAAGAGCAGCTTACTGTGAAGATTGAAGATGAAGAGAAACCTCAGTTCTCAGTCATCTATCACAACAAAACTGAAGACAAGATGGAGGCGGCAGCTTTAACCACTTGGTCAGTTGAACAGATGGAAACAGAATCTAATGGAGAAGAATGTACAGGACCAGAACCAGACTGGAACCAAGTTCCAATAGACTCTTTTCGGGATAATAAGATAAAAGTTAAATTAAGTACAAGAGGCAAAAGAGCTAAGAGTTCCAAACATACGGCTCAGGCTGGAGTCCATGTAAGAGAGGAGATATTCGGTTGCAGTGTTTGTGGCAAAGGTTTCAAACATAAGACTTCTGTCAAAATCCACATGATGATTCACACTGGAAAGAGAACGCATTACTGTGGTCTTTGTGGGAAAGGGTTTATTGGAAAGTGCCGTCTTCAGACACATATGCGGCTCCACACTGGAGAGAAACCATTTGTATGTGACTATTGTGGCAAAGCATTTCACGCCAAGAACTTTCTTGAGACTCATGTGATAATCCACTCGGAAGAAAAACCTTTTTCTTGTGAGGTTTGCGGTAGAAGATTTCATAGGAAGCATAGCATTAAACAGCACATGCGGATCCACACGGCAGAAAAACCATTCGTTTGTAGTATCTGCAACAGAAGATTTGCACAAGATGTTGTTCTAAAGAGACACATGCATGTTCACACAGGACATAAACAGTTCACCTGTAGTGTTTGCAGTAAGGGCTTTTCCCAACAAAATGTTCTCCAGAGCCACCTGCGCGTTCACACGGGAGAGAAACCATTTATTTGTAGCGTATGCAGTAAAGGATTTTCCTTACAAAATGTACTAAAGAGACACATACGTATTCACACTGGCGAAAAACCATTTATTTGTAGCGTTTGTAGTAAAGGGTTTTCACGGCAAGAGAATCTGAGGAATCACACGCGTGTTCACACCGGAGACAGGCCTTTTGTCTGTACTGTCTGTTCTAAAAGATTTTCACGACAAGGATATTTGAAAAAACACGTGGAGGTTCACACTTCACCATTTAGCTGTTGCGAGTGTAGCGAACGCTTTGTGAAGGAGATCCAGTTGGAGCGGCACATGAGGCTTCACACAGAGGAGAGGCCGTTCAGTTGTGACGTCTGTAAAAACAGATTTTTTAGGATGTGTCATCTTAAAAACCACTTGAGAGTCCATTCAGGAGAAAAACCGTATGTTTGCAGCGTTTGTTGTAAAGCATTCTCACAACAGATTATTCTAACAAGGCACATGCATGTCCACACGAGAGAGAAACCGTTTGTTTGCAGCGTTTGCAATAAATCGTTTTCACGACGTGGAGACCTGAAGAGCCACATGCATCTTCATGAAGAGTGCAACTAATTGTGTTCTTGAAAAACACATTTTTCATGTTTTCCACTTTCGGTGGGTATGCATTCCGTCCTCACCCAGAACTTTGTTTTTTTCTTCAGTGAGTACAGACTCTTTAAGCTAAGTTTGATGTCGTCAACCATTCATCACATCCAGAATAATTAAAAAAAAAGGTTAACTACAGTGAATTTCTTTTATAGGTAAGCAAACTTAGATTGGGTTTTGTCACATCAACAGGCAGCTCTGTAGGTTTCTATGGGTTAACCACCTAATTACTGTAGAGCCAGTTCACACCTGTAAGCAAACAATTAGCTGTAGTTATTGTTTCATTTCTGAAAAAGATGCATTGAAACCAGAGGTTTTAGTTCCAATGTCTTGTGGTAAATATGAGTAGAAGAGCCTTGCTGTTACTCAAATGTTAATGCACACATGAAAAATACCTTAGCTTTGTGATTCTGGTGTAAATCACAATCCATCATTTAAACAACTGTCTCATAATCATGGCTATGGACCACACTCAGCTACAGGTTTTAGATATCATCTTGCTTTAACGCAACTGGTTTAAATTTAAATGACATTTGAAGTCATTAACTGGATTCTTTAGACATTTACCAGAAGTATGGATAGTTACTTGTGCTTAATGTGAGTTAAGAGGCGTGTGCCTTCTTTTACCTGCATGTGTGTCTGACAAAACTACCATAAAGTGGTCAGTCAGCTCACAAGACATTTACAGAAAATAAATTTGGTTTCTCTCTGGGTAGTTTGTATCTTGAACAGACTACAAAGTAGAAATATTTGAGTATATCTGAGTAAAATAACTTTAGCAATTAAAACTCTCAGGTGTCTATTCCTTTAAACCAGATGTGTTAGAGCAGGACCAGATGTAAAGCAGGCAGAACGATGTCTGCCAAGGATCATCAGGACTGAGGTACTGGGTAAGCCATCCAGCTTCCCTTAAACACTCTTTTGTTTGTGTTTGTTGAGCCCCACAGCACTAGAGACCTTTCCACACCAATAGATCTTAAATGGTCATGAATTAGCTGCTCTGTGGCAAGGATGGGGGAACCTCTGCAGCTGTAAATTTAAAAAGTTGGGGGAGGGGTTATTTTGAAAGTTCTCTCTTTTGTAATGTACTTTTATATTGGAAGTAAACCATTTGATGACAATAAAAATGTAAATTCAAAATCTGTCTGATTTCTTTTATTAATCTTCAAAACATATTGTGACTCCTCATTTTACAAATGAGCTAATGATGTGTAAAACTGCTACTTCATATCAACGAGTCTCAACGAAATATATATTTTGATTTAAAATAAAATTAGCTTAAATTCAACTTTTAAGCTAAAAAGGTGTCATTAAAATTAAGGTCGCAATTTCAAACTATTAAGCTTTGGAAAATCCCATCCTATTAGTGATGGAAAAGGCACGGAAAAAATTTGGCCAATAAAAGCT